>CM035839.1:390663898-391263898 GCA_020510985.1 Pholidichthys leucotaenia | reverse complement strand
CAATGTGGAGGAGCAGCGGTTCTACTCTGAGCCTCTCCCGGATGACTGAGCTCCTCACCCTATCTCTGAGGGTGAGTCCAGCAATCCTACGGAGAAAGCTCATTTCAGCCGCTTGTATCCGTGATCTCGTTCTTTCGGTCATTACCCAAAGCTCATGACCATAGGTGAGAGTAGGAACGTAGATTGACTGGTAAATCGACAGCTTTGCCTTAGAACTAAGCTCCCTCTTCACCACAACAGACCGGTACCTGATTTTTATTGGCCACTTTCATTGAGCTGTCCTTGTGTTGGAATTCAACAGATAGTCAAAATGAACGGCTGCCATACATCTAGAGATGCTAATTTTAAAAAGATTTTGCAGTGGTGTCTTCTTTTTTTTCCAGAGCTGTATTCCCAAATATAATCCAATATATAAGAAAATGGTAATAAATAAAATATTTCCTGAGCCAGAAAAAAGCAAAACCACATAAAATCTGATGGAGTCACACTCAATTCAATTCACTGAAATTACAAGCAACTCAAACAACTAAATGTTCTCAAAAACCCCTTTACACAGGTGTGGAGATTGTTGAGAGATCACTGAATGATGAAAAACTGGCCAGATCTCGCAATGATCGTTAAATGATCTTTCAGTGATCCCCATGATCACCTCAAAGTTTTGACTGAGTCCAAAACACACAAAGATCTCCCAAGCATCGACACAGAAATGGCTTTTTTGAGGCTTCAGGAGATCATTGAGAGATCGGGCCGATTTTTGATCTCTCAATAGTCACTCAAGAACCTCCGTGCTGTAAAAGTAAGGTCAGACTAAAAAGCATCCTGCAATAAAACTACTAAAAGTACAAATTTGTGAATTTGCTAGCTGAATACATGCAACTTGTCACAATCCAACTCTGCTATTAAACACCTACCAGCAGCTGGCTTATCTGAACAAAAACCACAAATGTGTCTTATCCCAGAACTTCTATTGGCCTGGGCTGTCAAACCACAGCCATTTAAAGAGCTGACATGCAGGTATCCAGCTGGCCTACCTCTGGAGAAAGGTGTAGGAAATTATATGGCATTTAGATTAATTAGACACAGTTGTCAGATTTAATTAACTACTAGGTTTAATTAACCATGTAATTAATCTTACGGTGGTCCAACACATGCACACATGCAGACAGCCGCGGAGACACACACATGGACTGGCGCCCGCGCAGACATGCATGCTACATGCACAACCAATGTAATCTGTGCAGCTGACAAGCGCTCGCACTTTTGCCGTCAAACCTCATAAGAGAGTTGGACTGAATGGGTGACAGGCTGAATGAAAGATGCACGGTAAGAATAGCGCCTCTAATCCGTTTCAGGTTCAACTTCTGCCCAGGTGGAAGGATAATCTCGTAGCCGAAGCAGCCTGTCCGGTCAACATCCACGCATCTGTATAATCCTTATTCAAATACACCACCAGTCAAATATTTATTATGGTGTGTACAAGCCCAAAAAGACAGCAGACGTTTCAGGAAAAGAAAGGAAAGCCATTTGAAATTCCAAGCTGCCAGAAAAGTGAAGAGGTTAAGCCATGACAATCACAACAGCCGTTCTGCAGGGTTTAAAGGTGATATGTTTGATAGGTAAGTGATCAGCGGCTGCAACCAGAGCTTAATATGAACTTTGTGCTCACAGGCCACCGTGGCTGGTAGTTTTCCAAAACTACTGGCAGCTTTTTCAATAGCCAAAGGGCCGGCATTAGCAATAAGCTTTTGGTTTCCCACTCTTTAATTTTTACGGTGCATCGTTTATGCACATTTTTGATTTTTTTACTTGCAAATGTGCCACTTTTTCTTAATATTTTCCATGACTTTTTTCATGGAAATTAATTTCTTTTATAATTATTTACCTTTTTTCTTGGAAATTTATTAGATTTTATTGTGGATTGGTAGCTCTTTTAAAGACAATGCGGTGGACATAAATCCCCTATAAAAACAAATCTACATTGTCTAAAATGGTATCTTATGCCCTTTTGTTCTATTTAAAAAAAAAAAAAATTTCAGTGATTTACAGTTTTATGTCAAAATCTTTTCACTTTTCCTCCTACTTCAAACGCCAGGGTCTGTGACTAGGCCAGTGCTTCTCAATTATTTTTTGCAAAGCCCCCCCTAGGAAAGAGAAAATATTTCGCGCCCCCCCAACTCGCCACAGTGACTATAAATAAGATCATTATCTATAAAAATTGTATAAGTATACCTAAAATTGTATCCTTTTTAACATTAACAAAAGAAAAAAGCAATATAAATCAACTTTCAACAAATATTAACTTTATTTTGCCACACAGAAACCCTGTTATAGTCTAAAACAGAAAAAAAAACTTAAAGTGCATCAAAGTGCCTGAAATAAAAAATATGTCAATCCTTATTTAAACTAGAAACATTTTTGACCAACTGAACCATTTGATGCTGAGAAAAATAATTCAATCAATAAATAATATTAAATGTAAATTGATCTGGAACATTAACACAGGAGTACCAATATATTTAACATTTTAGTCTGAAGAAAAAGGTAGAAAAACGCAGTATCAACTCCTCTGCAATTGTGTGGGGTTTTTTGCACTGCGCAATTTGGTGCGCCACTTTAAATGATGCTGAAAGTGCTCGCTGGTTTACTGATGTAGCGTTCACAAAGCGGGATGATTGTTGGCCGTACTCCGCACGTTTTCGCTGAAAAAAATCAAGCGGCTTATCAACGTGTTGAGGATGTAATGTCTGTAGGTGACGTCTTAATTTATTTGGCTTCATGCTGTCTGCTGCCAACACTTTCAGACACAGTGAACACACCGGTCTTTCCTCGTCTCCCACCGTAGTCAGAGTGAAGCCAAGCGCTAGATAAGCTTCGTCATATTTCCTCGTCTTAGCTTTTGGGAGACTTTCATTTGTCTCTTTACCTGTGTCTCTCTCCGCCTTTCTTTTCGTTACTGTTAAATATTTCTCCATGGTGTCTCTCGAGGGGTTTGTTGACAGCAATTTAAAAAGTTTTAAACTCCCGCACAGACTTTGACAATGAGAGCGCCACTGCACCACCTGCTGCCGTGGATGTGCAATTACACTTTACATGGCAAAAGCAAAGCCTGTTCCCCGGGGTCACACGCGCCCCCCCCCCCGGCATCGCATTGAGAAGGACTGGACTAGGCCCACCCACATCCCACAAGGCTAAAGGTGGCTAGCACTACATTAAACAGAATAAATCCTGTGACAAAAAGACTTTGCGGTTAAAGGACATGCCCACTTGTAGGCACGTTGGCCCAGCATAATGACTGTAACTGCATTGGCGCTTAAAAGCAGTTTAATGGTAAAACCCACCTTAATTTGGGTCAAGTTTTCAAAGCAGCTGTCCAAAAATGCTAACTGACCCTGGAGACTAACTTCAGTTAGGTCAGAGAGTCCTGACTGGCTCAACACTATTGACCTGATAAAGTTACATCACCAAAAACACTCTGTCTAAACTCGCATTTTTTCAGGGGGCGGGGCTTAACCGAAATTTCACAGCAAAAAAAACTGTTGAGTGAACAAATTGAGTGATTTCACTCTTGATATGTCTTGTGAGTCATAAAAAACATGTTACAGACATGTTAACAAAAAAAAAAACAGTGTCACTTTAACCTCTTGCGCTCCGTTGTACCATGGACGGGCAAGTCTCTGCGTCCTAGTGTGCACGAGGGCGCTCTTGTGTGCCCTCGGACGCATGATCCTGATGGTGGTGATGTAGGTGGTGTGGCGTCCAAGCGCGCACTGAAAATAAAAGCTGCAGACACAGCCGCGAACAGATTAGTTCATCTGATTGACCTCTCATTCGACTAATAAGAGCCTTGAATTGGGTTTCTGAAACCTTGAAGAACCAATGAATGAAAACCTAGGAAGGAGGACCCGCCTACTGTGAATGCAGGAGCCAACTGAAGCACAGAAGTTCGGGCTGGGTGAAGAGAAACTTACTGCTGCCACAGATGAAAAAACAGGACGCAAGAAGAACCTGCTACAGACCCAGCAGCACAGAGACCACCCACAAGTGCGACCTGCACTCATTCCAGCAGAATAGACGTTTAGGATTCTCTTCCGTCATCATAGACCGACGGAGGCCGACGACAAAGGTCGTAAATCATTCGCCAAAACCGCAATAATAGAATTATGTTTTGACCGGGATCCACGAGCGGACCAGCATCGCGTTCGTCTGACAATGGGGAAGAGAAGTTCACCAGGACAATGTGGCTGTGAAGAGGTAAGGTGTTATAAGCTAAATTATTATTTATCCCTGAAAATTGTAATCAAAAAATGACTTTAGACCGATCGATAAATTACAACTGTACAGCGCACGAAGTACGAAGTGCGTGCGCCGCGTTACACGGTTCTTCTGAACCATGAACGCCCCCCCACCCGCAGCTACGATTCTGTAGCGGGGGGGTGGGGGGAGCCGCGGTGACAGCGTTGCTGTGGAAACATGCCACATCCGAGTGTAATCCGTCATGTAGCGAGGGCCAAACTCCGTCCTCTGTAGCGGGGGGGTGGGGGGACAACCGCCCCCCCCCCACACACACACACACAGACACAGCCCTGAATGTGACCTTTCATTTGAGCCCAAGATGAAGCTTCTATGTTGAATCATTCAAAAGTTACAGACGTTTTTCCAAACTGTGCCATTTGGCACAATTTGGCACAGTTCCAAAATGCCTGGGAACAGCCTGAGAACAAAGCTGTGTAAAATATTCATTTTTTGTGGTATTGTTACAAAATTTGGACCTCAGCTGGATAACACTTGGTTCTACATTTCTGTTGCATTTTCCAGCCCGGATCTGAAGCTGTGTGTTATTTGCAAGCATTTGTATCCAAAAAAACACCCAGGCCAAATTTATTTTCTTCAAATTCACTATGTTTAGATGACTGTAACTCAGTGGCCGGAGCACTTAGAGAGATCATGTTTTTTTGTTTTTTTTTCACAATATCTTTATTGAACCTTTTTTTTTTTAACAAACATGATACAAACAATCAAACACTAACACTAAAGTACTACAAAAAAAAAAAAAAAAAAAATACCTAAAAACACCAACAACCACCAACAAAATCAAGTCTTCAACAATGCTCCTCTGTTTAGTCTAGACAATCCAATATATTAGTATACATATTATGTTCACCAGTTTGGAATTTACAAGGTCCACACACATCATTCACCTTCTTCTTCAAGAGTTATGTTTAAATTTTTTACATAATCAATAAAAGGTCTCCATATATTCTCAAACACAATTTCCTTTGATTTCAGTATATATGTTATTCTTTCTAATGGAAGGTTTGTTAACATCTGTCTTAACCACTGAGTCACATCTGGTCTATGAGTCTTTTTCCATAATAGTGCAATACATTTTTTGGCATTAAGCAAACTGAGGTCTATGAATGTTCTTTCACTTTTATTGAAATTATGCTTTTCTGGGTACAGACCCAACAAAAACAGTTTAGGATTCAATATGATTTGTTTTGAGATTATTTTTTCAATTGTTACCCTCACCTCCTCCCAAAACATTCTTATTAATCTACATTCCCATAAACAATGAAATAGGGTTCCTTTACTTTCCATGCATTTTGTGCATGTATCTAGTATATTTTTGTTATATCTATTTAACTCCTCCGGTGTAACATAAATCCGCATTAACCATTTGAAATGTATCAATTTAAGGCGTGCATTTATTGATTTGGTTTGAGCTTCTGTACAAGCCAATTCCCATTGTTCCTCTGAAATTTCAATTTGCAGATCTTCTTTCCAGTAGTTTAATCTTTTCAGTGAATTTTCACTTGAAGATAGTGTCAATGAGTTATAAAACTCTGAAATAATACCCTTTCTTTTACTATCTTTCATCATCATTTTTTCCAAGGATGAATAAATAGGTCGAGTGAGAGCTTTATTTTGATTTGATCGAATAAAGTTTCTAAGTTGAAGATATTTAAAAAAATGTGTTCTATTGAGATTAAATTTGATCCTCAGCTCTTCAAAAGACATTATGTTGTCTGCACATGGCAAATATAAATCCTGAATCTTTTGTATCCCTTTTAAATTCCATACTTTAAATACAGCGTCCGCTCTCCCTGGTTTAAAATATTGATTACCCCATATTGGACTAAATTGTGACAATAACTGTGGTTCTTTTAAATAGTTTTTAGCTTCACACCATATTTTGATCATATGCTTTACAAATGGATTTTTAACTTGTTTTTGTAATTTTTTTGCCGAATCTGAGTATATGAATATGGGAAGAGGTAAAGGTAAATTGTATGATTCCATTTCAGTCCAGTGAGGGAGATCATTTGATGAAAAATAATATGTCATAGACCTCAGTTGTGCCGACCAATAATACAACATAAAATTTGGACATTTCAGACCTCCACGATCAAATGGTAAATATAATAAAGACAAACGTAATCTAGCCCTCCTGTTGTTCCATATAAATTCCACTAACTTTTTTTTTATTCTTGAGAATAGATCTAAAGGTGGTGATAAGGGAATGTATTGAAATAAATAAAGTATTTTAGGTAAAATATTACTTTTAAGTATATTGATTCTCCCGATCATCGACATTGGTAGTGACATCCATCTCTGAGTTAACTCATTGATATCTGACATTAAGGCTTCATAGTTGACACTGGCGACTGATTCTAGCTTAGGCATAATTTGGATTCCTAAATATTTAAACTGATTTACAACATTGAATTGATTTACCTCAGGGGCTGGGTAATTTCTCTGGGTCTCATTTAGCATTAATATTGAAGATTTAGTTTTATTTATTTTATATCCTGATATTTCCCCAAAATTCTTTATTAAATTCAACAAGGTTGGAATTGATTTTTTTAGATTCGACATAAACAAAATTATGTCATCGGCGTACAGGGAGATTTTATGTTCTGTTGGTCCAACTTTAATTCCATATATTTGTGAATGTAAACGTATCGCTATCGCTAAAGGTTCAATTGCCATAGTAAACAGTAAAGGTGAAAGTGGACAGCCTTGTCGACATCCTCTATTGATTTTTATTGGTTTTGAAATATTGTTATTTGTTAGGATTTCTGCTGTAGCATTATTGTATATTATTTGAACCCATTTTATGAAATTATTTCCAAGTCCAAACCTTTGTAGGACTTCAAAAAGAAAGGGCCATTCAACTCTATCAAAGGCCTTTTCGGCGTCCAATGATAGGAGAGCTGTATCCGGTGCTTCTTTATTAAAATAAATAATATTAAATAGTCTTCTTACATTATGGAAGCCTTGTCTACCCTTTATAAAGCCATTCTGATCTCGATTAATAATATTTGGTAAAATTTCTTGTATTCGTCTTGCTAAAATTTTACAGATTATCTTAAGGTCGGCGTTTAATAGGCTTATTGGTCTCATATTTTCACATTTATTAGAGGGCTTACCTGGTTTTGGCAGCAGTATAATTAAGGCATTATTTATGTATGATGGTAAATTATTATTTTGAAATGCTTCTAAAACCATTTCCAAAAAAGGTTTTATTAATTTATTCTTAAATTTTTTATAAAGGTCAACTGGAAGACCATCTGGTCCTGCACTTTTTCCTGATTTCATATTATCAATGGCTAGCCCAACTTCTTCTTGACTAATTTTAGACTCCAATATCTCCCTGTTTTCATTTGGAATACACGGTATAGACAGTTCGTTCAAAAACCCATTTAGTTTTGTTAAATCAGGTTCATTTTTGGTATCATATAATTTTTCATAGTAATCTCTAAAGGCTCTATTAATTTCTAAAGGATCTATAACTACCTGTCCATTACTTATAATACTGGTAATTGGTGTTTTAATTTCCAATTGTTTAATCTGCCATGCTAATAATTTTCCTGATTTTTCACCTTGTTCATAAAAAGATTGTTTCAATCTTAGAAGACTCGAGGCAGCTCTATTCGCTGATTTTTTGTCGTATTCAGCTCTCAAAATCAGTAATTCATTCTCCAACCTTGGGTCACTTCCTGCATACACTTTTTCCTGAAGACTTTTTATTTTATGTTCCAATTTAGCTCTCTCCTCTCGAGTCTTCTTAGATTTTGATCCTGTATAACTAATAATATGTCCCCTAATAAAAGCTTTGAAAGCCTCCCACTTTACACATGCTGATGTTTGTGTAGTATTGATGTCAAAGAACTCGTCTATCTGTTTTTCTATATACTTGACAAATTCCTCATCCTGAAGCCATTTATGCTGAAATTGCCATCTACCTGATTCCTTTGTCAATTTTTTATCTACATATATTAGACAACAGGGTGCATGATCAGAAATCACGATGTTATCATAAAAGCAGTTTTGAATCTTGGACCTTAATTCTGTGGAAATCAAAAAATAATCAATACGTGAGAATGTCTTGTAGGTACTGGAATAACAAGAATAGGCTTTAACTTGTGGTTTCATTTCTCTCCATATATCTAACAATCTCAATTCTTTCATAAAATGATTAATAGTCATCCTACATCCAATGTGCGTACAATCCAGTCCTGTTGATCTATCCACACCTGGATTCAATGTACAATTAAAATCCCCTGCTATTATATGTTGCCCTGTAAGTGATGATAAGATGAGAAATAAATTAGCAAAGAACTTCTGATCATCTACATTGGGACCATATAAGTTCACAAGATTTATATTTTCTAATAGCAAAGAACCTTGAATGATTACATATCTTCCAAATTTGTCTCCAATTACATTTTTCACCTGAAAAGGAACTGATTTATGTATGAGAGTCATAACTCCCCTGGCTCGGGATGAAAATGAAGAGGTGAATACACTTCCCTGCCATCTACTCCTAATTCTTTTAACATCCTCCTCTATCAGATGAGTTTCTTGTAAAAACACAATTCTTGAACCCATGTCCTTTATTTTATTCATAACTTGTTTAAGTTTTTTTAAATTTTGTAGACCTCTGCAATTCCATGAAGTTAAATTAAGATTAACACTTTGGTCCATGATCAATAGAGAGTTTAGGATTACCTTGCAGTGTAAACATGCTCATACAGAGAAGCAAAAACATGAGTGGTTGAACATTCATCCTACAAACTACACACAAACAAATTTCCCCTTCCCACACTTGTGGCAAACCCCCCAAAATCAAAAGAAAAATTCTGTCTCCCGATATAGCCATCGACCGTTCCACACCCACGGGGAACAGCCTAAGCCACTCCTTCTTCATCCTCCCAATCACCCTAACTCTACTGCTTTTAATGACGTAACATTAACTCTCCTCTGTAGTTTTCCAACTTAACTCCAAAATTTTTAACAACTTTGTACATCATAGTTTTTTTTTTTGTTTGTTTTGTTTTTGTTTTGTTTTTTTAATATATAATACAATCTATATTTTGTAAACTTACTATTTACTTCAAGTCAGTCAGATGCCTGTGCAAATGCTTAATTATTCTACCTTATATTTTGTTCATGCTTAGCTCCCACCAGTCTCTTCTTCTTCTTTGATCTTCTTGATGAACTCCTGCGCCTCCTCTGGGGTCTTGAAGATGTGGGTTCTGCCCTCATACGTGGTCAGCAATCTCGCAGGATAGATTACACCATGACGAATCCCAAGGTTGCGCAGCTCCTTACGGAGATCATGTTTTTTTTTGCCAAAAAATTCAAAGTGTTTTCTTTTAAATGAGACCAACCCCATGAAGATGCTGCAAAGGGTTGAATAACAGCTTTCGATTTACTTTGGGCACATTATTTTTTGGCGTTTTTAGGAAAATTGACCGGAGTGCAAGGGGTTAAACATCAACTTTCTGATTGTCCCATATGAATGTGACGCTCTTTCTTACAAATTTTCTTCTTGTTTTTTTTTTTTAAAAATTTGTGTCATCATTATAAACTGGCTTCTTTTTAAATATCATAGATTTGTGACTTGTAAATCTGAAACGTTATTCTTGCAAATTTGAGGGGGTTTTTTCCTTTTAAGTTTGCATCTTGCCTGTGGTCAGTTTGTGCCTTTTTTCTTATAAATGTTTTATTAGCTCATTTTACTCATATACAACAGAATATCTCACGTGCAAGGACAACTAGAGAGAATGACTGACCTACGGGCCGCTGCAGAATTTTACAGGCATTTAGATAGTGGGTTGGTGCTAATATCAAACCCTGGCTGTAACATTGGGGAAGATGAGAGGGTCAAAGGGGAGCGACAACGCTGACCTTTCATCACTGAGTTCAGACTCTGCAGCCACAACAATCACAGCCTTGTCTCTGTGTGTGTGTGTGTGTGTGTGTGTGTGTGTGTGTGTGTGTGTGTGTGTGTGTGTGTGTGTGTGTGTGTGTGTGTGTTAATGAGTGTGTGATCAGCCAGCTGCTTTATTATGTGATACGACCTTCTACTGAAGCTACTAGCGGACCAACAAATAGCCAGGCAGTATCAAGACCTCTGACCTCAGAGACAACAGATCCTCCAGGACCCGAGCGGTCCGGGTTCAGTGTTTACAGTAACATGCAGCTGAGGTGCAGTGATATAATCATGAGGTCACTGATGAAAAAAGACCTCCACTTACATCAATCTCTACTGCAGAAAGAGCCACTTGGAGCATTTTTTGTTTTTTAAAAAAAATCTGCAGAGTGCCGTATTTTTTTCTTCTTAAACGTGCACCTTTTCTCTTTTTCTATACACCTTATTCCTGGGGGTGCCGCTGTAGGAATGATTATGGGCGGAGCTTCCAGTTTCGGCTGCAGTAGTGTTAAATCAGTCAGTCAGAGTGGAGTAGCAGGGGCATTTAAAATAGCATTTTTAAAAGTTTTTCAAAATAATTTTTATGTATAGTCCACATACGTGTTTTGCACTCAAGTGGCAGCTAATTTGAGCTCTTCTAATTTTTGTATTTTATGAATGTTTTGGCGTAGCTCTGACACTTGCTGGTGTTCGTGGTTGTGCCAATAGACTGGATGAATGGAGGCTTCTCACCACACAGTGACAGACGACATCCAAACATGGTGTTGTGGCGTACGTCTGCTCTAAGGTAAATTTGATTATGTCCAACTTATTTTAACAAAAAGCAACCGACTTTACTGCGATGGAGACGTGCTGGTCAGAATGCGCACCATGTCATTATGAGCACAGACAACGAGAAGTCATAAATCATGACTCTCTTTGTTTGGTAGCGGCAAAGTCCCAGGAAAACCCCATGAGTGCCTGGTATCATTGTAAAGCTTAGAAACTGTACTTTCTAAAAATACCTATGTTTTTGTGGAAGACGTAACTTCCGACCGATCAAACATGAGTTTTCAACCTAGCTAAAATGAAAACAGATTGTCTTTTTCTGGGTCAGTTTTTGCGCATTTCCTACAAATTAAATATCATTTTGAAGGTCTTTCAATACAGAATATGGAAATAATGTTACATCAGTTTTGAAAATGTCCTCAAAGTGACTCATTTTGCGTTAGCATCTTAGCAGCGGCGCTAACTAACGGAGCTACTGTGCACGAGGCCACTTTTTAAGGTCATCTTCCCATCCCCCGATAGTCGTGGGAAGTGGTATGATTATATTACCATTTTGAGGTGCAAGACGCTGTGTTCCCACATTTCTGATGCCAAAGTCATTGTTTTTGAACAAGGAAAAGTATCCCGTTTCAGTGACAACCATATGTTCTAAACTAGTATTGGAAGTTGCTACCATAATTCACACAAGGCATCATGGGGCCTAGGTGGATAAATTTGTGATTTTTCTTGTAAATTTGACTTTTTTTTTTACCTCACCAGTTTTTTAGGATTCTCTCGTAATCTTGCCATTTTATTGTAAATTTCAAACATTTTAAATCATAATTTTTTAACTTCTTTCTCATAATTTAATATATCATATCTTAATAACTTTACACAAATTTATTAAATCTGAGCATTTTATTTAGTTTTGAATACAAGTGTAAAGTGGCCCATCATCAACAAAGCTGAGTATTTTCCTGTTACATTTTTTTTTTTTCTGAAAATTTTTGTGGTAAATTGGTCACTTTGTTCTGGCAAATTTGTGCTCTTGTTTTTCTTAATTAGCAATATTTTACTCACGAAAAAAAAAATTTCCATGTAAATTTTAGATTTTTTTCCACACATAAATTTGTAACATTTTCACCCCATAAATTTTGGACTTTTACACATACACTTAGGATATATTTCTCTTAAATTTGTGATTTTCTAGGCATAAAATTTTCTCATGTTTTACTTTTTCATAGATCTTTCGAGATTATATAGTACATTGGATTTTTTTCCTCTTAAATTGCAACTTTTAACGTAGTATAAACTGACCTATGAACATCTGTACTAATGAGTCCTCTTAAATACGCAAATTTTTTCTCATAAATCTGCAACTACTTTTGCAAATTAGCAACTATTTTCATGCAAATGTCATAGTTTTGCTTAAGTTTTTTTTTTAAAGAAATAAAGACAACTTCATTGTCCTTTAATCCATACAGTAAAAGAAAATCACGTTTTCTACAATAAATCTGAAAGAGGACCTGCCACAACCAACTTCCCCCATTCTATTTTGCTGAGCACCAAGCTAGAAGGTGGAACACAACATTTTATATGGTCTTTGGTGTGACCTGGTTGGGGCTTGAACCCATTTTACCCAGACTGTGGGGGCAGATACTCTAACACTATACCACCACTCTGGTAGTTTTGTTAAGAGAGATACTGGATACGAGTAGAAGAGACTCATGCAGCTCTGGAGCTACAGGTTGCACACCCCTGATGCTAGGCTAACCGAACCAAGAATTTTTTCTGCAGTTCACATCATGACTGCAAAGTGTCACTAAAAACCTTAGTTTCCAAAAGTTTCCTGGAGTAACTTTGAGGTAGATGATGTGAAATGTTGCAGAATGGCACAAGGGTTCTATTAGGTTTTAAAAATTCAAAGAGAAAAGTCTGAGGGTTTTCCCATGAAATATGGAAGTGGTGTTCATAGGCCGCTGCATTTTTAACAGCAGACAATTTCACAGACGGTCCTATTCAAAACAGATCCTGCAACCAGGAAGACCAGACGCACAGACATGAAGAAACATAGGCAAGTCAAAACAAGAACCAGCATCATTACCTCCCACAGAATAGTCCCTTCGACTGAGATACACACACACATACTCACAGCAGCGATCACGCACGCTCACGGGGGGGTGTATGAATGAAGCAGAGTGGTGGATGTGTGCATACTTGTGCCTCATGTAGGGTTGGTTAAGTTCACTCACATAGTCATGGAAAGCCTTGGCCTCGCTGGAATGTTCGCACGTCTCCCTCCGGTCCGGGGCAGCGCAGTACAGATCCCAGAATACACTGCAGACACAGGACAAAACAGCGACAGCAGTTAAACCCTTCACTCTGAGATACAACCCTCACTGTGTCTCTGATTTTATCGGTTACGTTTAATTACTAATATCATGGATCCACATGAACACGTGAAATTAAAACAAATCTGTTTAGACACTGTGGCAGTTATCATTCAGTGACTACAACACATGAGCTCTGCACACTACGGGGGGGGCCAAAAAGTTCATAGGCTGACCATGATGCAGTGGTCAAATCTGTACTTTATTTTTCAACATAGTCTCCGATGTCAGTGTATCTGAAAAGAAACAATGCAGTAAAGGCTGAATTTAATGCATGACTAGTTTCGTTGCTGTTGCATAACTTCTTCTTAGTCAGCCTATGAACTTTTCAGCCCCCCCACCCCCGTACTATAAAATACATTCTACACGTGCTAGTCCTGAAGTTGGGAACCACAGACCCAAACCACAGGTGCTCAATGTTGCTTTGACAAAAGCCTTCTAAAAATTTATCAGAAAAACATAGTAAATTTACAGCAAAACCCATGCAAAATCAACAATGAGAACGAGAGGACACTTGGAGAGCGCATACCCCCACCAAGGCCCTATCCCACAAGTGAAAAAGTGATCCAGAACATGAATTCTGACCCGGATCACCTCCAAAATCTAATGGGTTCATCTGGAGCCGAGGAAAGGTTTTGATGAAAATGCCATCAAAATCCATCCGGTAGTTTTTGCGTAATCCTGCTAACAAACAAACAAACAACATGAAAACATTACCTCCTTGGCAGAGGTAAAAATGCAAATTTACATGAAAAGTGCTGAATTTATAAGAGGAATAGGACAGAATAGGCTTTACTGTCATTGTACAGTTGCACAGTACAACGAAAATAAAAAGTTGCATATTTAAGAGAAATCCTTAATAGAGCACTATTATGAATGATAGGCCAGTTTAACCCCTTAAAGCTTCAATATATTTAAAATTATATTTAAAAAATGAATTTAGTTTTTTTGCCATCAAGCAAATGCCAAATTAAATGGAGACTGTTCATTTGAACATAGCGCATACAACAGATATAAATTTAGCTATGATGCAAAACAGTCGCATTAGGCAAAACAGTAATTAAACAACTATTCCAGTCTGAGGTATGTAAATTATTTTACTGAACCTTCTATTGCTGAAACAGGGCTTTGAAATTCAATAAAAACATGTTTGTGAACAATCACTGCTGTTCCATCATCACAGTAAAAAGTCAACTGAGGAGAAACGGTGTTACTTGTGGGTATGTGCTGAATATGCATCAACTGGCATCAGTGGAATACATACACCACCATTCAGACCGGAAGCAATTTGAGGCAAATTTGTGACAATCGCTCTTGAGTGGTTAATCGGTGAAAATATGTTTCAAATATATGAGAAGAAAAGTTTCACATCCAGAGAAAATGGCAATGTTTTATGAAAAAGTAGCAAATAAAGGTCAGATTTATGAGGGAAAGTCTCAAATCTGCAAGAAATGTTACAGTTTTAATGAGTAAAAACCAGTGTGCTGGGCTAGTGGTAGAGCATCCACCTCACAGCCAGGAGCTTGTAGGTTCGAGCCCCAGCCGGGTCATGCCAGCAACCATATAAAAATGGTACTTCCTGGCTTCTAGCTTGTGGCTCAGCATAATAGAATGGGGGAAGGGAAAGTTGTGGACGCCAGCAACCCCTCCGATACTAATAATGTAATTTTGTTCTATTGTAGATGCTTTGCTGTAAGAAGGAGAATAAACTTGGCTAAAAAAAAGATACAAATCTTTCAAAAGGTACAAATTTGCATAATTAATAAAAATGTTACTTAAAAATAGGTAAATATTCAATGCCAGCTCTGCTCAACTTACATCAAAGGCCAGACATCGAACATAAAATGATAAGCAACAGTCTTTATAGCCTTCATAGCTACTCTGCTTTTATGAGGACATCATCTTTTAACTTGATATAATGATATAATCAAGAAGATATTCAACATTCAAATAACTCATCAATAGAACTCCAACCAAAAACCAATTGATAAATGACTTTAATTACAGTGTCAGACTGAAAGATGAAACATTTGGGGGGGTTCTGACTGGGCAAAACATACAACAAAGCAAGGATTTCCCGTGTTCTCTCAAAAATCCCTCCTAGTCTATTCATTAATGCTGTAAAACTGTCCAAATCTATAGGGAGTATAAAGGTACTATTATAGCATCCCACTGTGACTCTTGAAAAGTAGCGTCCGGTTCCCACCTACTTACTCATTACATCCCATCATGTAAAGCACCAGATTCAGCTAGTGAATTAAGTGCAAAATTTATTCTAATTAGCGGCAGGCAACAATTTAAAAATGAAAATGTGATTAATCTGAGGAGGACTGGTCTGAGGAGGCAATGGACGCTCTAAAGGACTGTTTTGAAACCACTGCCTGGGAGCAGCTCTGCGATCCACATGGTGAGGACATCGATGGCCTCACTCACACCATCATGGACTACATCAACTTCTGTGTGGACAACACCGTACCCACCAAGACCATACGGTGTTGCTCGAACAACAAACCCTGGATCAACCCTGAGATTAAAACATTTCTGAGAGAGAAGAAGAGGATCTTCAGGTCGGGGAACAGGGAGATGCTGAAGTCCGTACAGAGGGAGCTGAGGAGGAAGATCAGAGAATAATAATAATAATAATAATAATAATAATAATAATAATAATAATAATACATCAGTCTTATATAGCGCTTTTCTAAATACTCAAAGACGCTTTACAAAGCAGCATAGGGAAAAACATACAGAGAACGGGTAAACAGACAAGGTAGGTACACATAGGTAGAAGAGGCAGTCAGTTTTTATAGGAAGATTTGAAAAGATGGGTTTTGAGTTGACTTTTAAAAGAAGCAAGTGTGTTGGCAGACCAGATGTGAAGGGGCAAGGAATTCCAGAGGGTTGGTGCGGCGATGGCGAATGATCTATCACCCAGGGTGCGGAATTTTGTCTTGGTGATGGGGGTAAGAAGGTGAGCGTCAGCAGAGCGGAGGAGACGAGTGGGAGAATGACGAGACAGAAGGTCTGTTAGGTATGAGGGGGCGAGGTTATGAAGAGCTTTATAGGTGATGAGGAGGATCTTGAAGTTGATGCGCTGTTGAATGGGGAGCCAGTGGAGCTGACGGAGGAGAGGAGTGATGTGGTCTCTGGAGAGGGAGTGAGTAAGTAGGCGGGCGGCTGAGTTTTGGACATACTGTAGTTTTTGGAGGATGGTGGAAGGAAGTCCATACAGAATGCTGTTACAGTAATCAAGTCTGGAGGTGATGAAGGTGTGGATGAGTATTTCAGCAGCAGAGGGTGAGAGGGTGGGACGGAGGCGTGCAATATTCTGAAGATGAAAGAATGATGTTTTGGTGATATGGTTGATGTGAGATTTGAAGGAGAGGGTGGTGTCCATGATAATGCCGAGGTTTCTGGCCAGGGGGGAGGGGGTGACTGAGTGACCATCGATTTGGAATGTAAAGTTCTGGGAAGAGGGTAAAAGAGATTTTGGTCCAAAAATGATGATTTCTGTTTTATTGCTGTTTAGCTTGAGAAAGTTGTTAGTCATCCAGGTTTTTATGTCTGTAAGGCAGTTGGTGATGGTGGAGAGAATGGCGGGGGTGATGGATTTAGAGGAGATGTACAGCTGGGTGTCGTCGGCGTAGCAGTGAAAGTGAAGACCATGTTGACGGATGATGTGACCAAGCGGAAGCATGTAGAGAGTGAAAAGGGTTGGACCGAGCACAGAGCCTTGAGGGACACCGTGTGAGACGGGGGTGGTGCGTGATTTATGATTGTTGATGGAGATGTACTGGAATCTCTCAGACAGGTAGGAGGTGAACCAAGAGAGGGCGGAGTCAGTGATGCCAATAGAAAGCAGACGACGGAGCACGATGGAATGATTGATGGTATCGAAAGCAGCGCTGAGATCGAGGAGGAGAAGAATGGTGAGGGAGCCAGAGTCAGAGGCAAGCAGGAGGTCATTGGTGACCCTGAGGAGGGCGGTTTCAGTGCTGTGGTGAGAACGGAATCCAGATTGAAATGTTTCGTAGAGTTTGTTGGAGAGGAGGTGTTTCTTGAGTTGAGTGGCGACAGCTTTTTCCAATATTTTAGCCAGAAATGGGAGGTTGGAGATAGGTCTGAAATTGTTGGGGTTGTCAGAGTCCAGGCCAGGTTTCTTAAGGAGGGGGGTGATGGCAGCAATCTTAAGTGATGGGGGGACAGTGCCAGTGGTGAGGGAGGAGTTGATGGTGTCGATGATAAGGGGGACAAGAGGGGTGAGACAGGCTTTGATAAGGGGGGAGGGGATGGGGTCCAGGAGCATGTAGATGATTTTATGCTGGAGAGTATTTCGGAAAGTTCATCAGTGGTTATGGGTGAGAAAAGGGAGAGCTGTTTATCTATGGGTGGAGAAAAAGTGGGTTCTGAGTTAGGGGTGATGGCTGGGGAGGAGGCAAGCTGGTTGTGAATATTGTCAATTTTGGAATGGAAAAATGATAGAAAGCTATTGCATTTTTCAGGGGTGAAGGATGATGAAATGATGTCCTGGGGTTTGAGGAGTTTGTTGATGGTGGAGAACAGAGTGTGGGGGTTGGAGGATCCAGAGTGAATGACGCTGGAGTAGTAGGCAGAGCGAGCTTCACTGAGTGAGGATTGATATAGGTGCATCAGTTCTATGTAAGCGAGGGTGTGTACAGTCAGACCAGTTTTGCAGCTCAGGCGTTCAAGCTGTCGCAGTTGTTTTTTGAGTTTGTGAAGTTGTAAGGTATGCCAGGGGGCCGAATGAATGAAAGTGACGGATTTTGTTTTCATGGGGCCAGTTTGTTGAGGGAGGTAGACAATGTGTTGTTGTAGATGTTTACTAAGTCCGTAGGGGTTGGGTTTACAGGGAAGGTGAAGTTGGAGAGTGTGTTAGATATGCATGTGGAGAGAGAAACTGAGCAGATGGACTTAAGATTCCTGAAGGTTATTGTTCGGTCTTGTTTGGGTTGAGGGGCCGGGATGTCAATGTCCAGTGTGATGGCGAGATGATCCGAGATGGTGAGGTCAGTGCTGGAGATGTTGTGAATGTGGAGACCAGTGGAGCAAACCAGATCCAGGACATGTCCACGTCTGTGGGTAGGGAAAGTTATGTGTTGGGTGAAGTTTAGACACTTTAGTAAGTCCAGAAAATCGTTTGCGTATTTGCAGTCAGAGGAATCAATGTGGAGGTTGAAATCGCCAAGCAGTAGGACAGATGGTGAGGTTGCAGACAGTACTGTAATGAGTTCTGAAAGATCTGATAAGAAAGATGGATTTGGTTTGGGAGGGCGGTAAATAACTGCAATGAGGAGAGGTTTTGGGCCAGGGAGTTTAAAAGTCAGGTGTTCAAAAGAGGAAACAGCGGGTATGGAGAGAGGTCGTGGATTGAGGTCATGAAGATGAATAGCAGCAATGCCTCCTCCACGGCCTTCAGGGCGTGGGTTGTCCAGGTGTGAATATCCAGCCGGGGTGGTTTGGTTAAGTGCAATGTAATCCAGGGTTTTTTGCCAAGTTTCAGTGAGACAGAGGAGATCCAGTTTATTATCAGTGATGAATTCATTTAGAATGAGGCTTTTATTGTTAAGGGATCGTGTGTTGAAGAGGGCAAGTTTCAGGTGATTTTGTTTTGAAAATGCGGGTGCGGAAGTCGGGATAGGGCGGAGACTGAAAGGATTCACGTTGGGGTTGTTCTGATGACGCGTCACATTGTTGTGATGACGCAACACGGAAGTGCGGAAGCCGGTGTCCATGCAGCAATTTGACCAGAGAACGGGGATACAGTTTGTTGTGGTGAAGTGGTAATTAAATTTGTGGCGTGAACTTCGGTGGATATATCGGGGCCGGAGGAGAAGTCTGGAGCTTTTTAGTGAGGCAGTGAGTTCCAAGGAGGGAGAGGTTTGGTGGTTTAGCCGGGGCAGTTGCGCGGATGTGTAGCGTAGCGCCATAACTGGGGCTATGCCGGTGCTGGAGGTGGGTGATGGAGGTCTGAGTTTGTTGCAGGCGTTAAAACCAATGAGTCGGCAGAGTTGCAGGATGAAGTGACAGAATGTGTCGACCATGGAAGGACGCTTCCCAGCCTCTCTGATTTCTAGCCGTGCGGCGCTAGCACCAGGCAGCAGCCAGTTAGCCGTTGACCCGCCAGCTTGTAGCGAGACACCCGGTAGCAAGCTCGGTAGCGAACTAGCTGATGGCCCAGCGATGTTAGCAGGGAGTCCCAGACAGATGACAGCCAAAGCATGAACAGGTAGCGGTCGGCCAGCCATCAACTGGCTGGCTAACAGCCAGTTTCCCGCTAGCCCGCTATCCCGCAGGCAAAGGCCACCAGCAAGTCGCGGATAGATGTTCCAGAGATGGAGAGTAGAGAGGCAGATGAAGACAATCCAAACCATGACAGGACAACAGAACAGTTTGTGACCGGAGTGGCACTTGAGTCAGCCCAGTGGGTGAAGTTGACAGCCAAGATCGTCTTGCAGGTAAGCGTCCACACCACCAGTAAAATGAACAAAAAATAGTAGTATCCAGGTCCAGCAATGTAGGGAAACAAACAAACAAAAAACACAGAAACTGTAAAGTTAAAAAAAAAAAGAAATTACGAATGAATCACGAATGAGAAGGCAAGGACAGCCTCAGGAAGAAGATGGAGGACAAGCTGCAACAAAACGACATCGGCGGGGTCTGGAGAAACCTTAAAACCATCTCTGGGCTCCAGAATACCTCCTCCCAGGCCACGGGGGGCAGGGAGTGGGAGAAGAATCTGAACCTGTTTTTTAATAGGTTTGACCAACCGCCCTCCCCCCCGACTGCACACCAACCACTGCTGCCTCTAAAGTCATCGAGACCTGCTGTCCACACCCCATTCCACCAACACCCCCCCACTCCCAACACACAGCCCCCCAACCTGACCCTCACTAAGACCCAGGTGAGGACGGAGCTGAGGAAGATCAAGGCGAGGAAGGCCTAGGGACCGGACGGCATCAGCGCAAAGCTCCTCAAGTCCTGCGCAGACCAGCTGTGTGGAATTGTGGAGCACATCTTCAACCTGAGCCTGAAGCTGGGGAGGGTACCACAGTTGTGGAAAACATCTTGTGTGGCACCTGTACCAAAGACTTCCCACCCCAAAGACCTGAACAGCTACAGACCAGTGGCCCTGACGTCTCACATGATGAAGACCCTGGAGAGACTGCTCCTTGCTCACCTCCGCCCCCTGGTGGGACCAGCGATGGATCCACTCCAGTTCGCCTACCAGCATGGCATTGGGGTGGAGGATGCAGTGATCTTCCTCCTTCACCGTTCCCTGTCCCACCTGGAGAAGCCCAGGAATGCGGTGAGGATCATGTTCTTTGACTTCTCCAGTGCTTTCAACACCATCCAACCGATGATCCTGAAGGACAAGCTGCTGCGCGCAGGGGTGGATCAGCACCTGTCATCATGGATCCTGGACTACCTCACTAACCGGCCACAGTTTGTGAGAATCTGGGATTGTGTGTCCGACACGATCATCGGTAGCACGGGGGCCCCCCAGGGAACGGTTTTGGCTCCCTTCCTGTTTACCCTTTATACTGCGGACTTCTCACACAACACAACACACTGCCATCTACAGAAGTTCTCTGACGACTCTGCGATCGTCGGCCTCATCTCCAACGGAAATGAAGCTGAGTACAGAGGACTTATCCAGGACTTCATGGACTGGTGCTATCGGAACTGCCTCCAGATCAACGCGAGGAAAACTAAGGAGCTGGTGGTGGATTGCCGCAGGAAAGGACAACCCCTCACAGCACCAGTAAGCATCCAGGGAACAGACATCGAGATGGTGACATCCTACAAGTACCTGGGTGTTCATCTGAACAATAAACTAGACTGGTCACACAATACCGATGCACTCTACAAGAAGGGACAGCGCAGGCTGTTCCTACTGAGGAGGCTCAGGTCTTTTGGTGTACAAGGGGTGCTCTTGAAGACATTGTATGACACGGTGGTGGCATCAGCCATCATTTTTGTAGTGGTCTGCTGGGGCAGTGGCATTACAGCAGCCAATAGGAAGAGACTGAACAAACTAATCAAGAAAGCTAGCTCTGTCCTGGGGCAACGCCTTGACCCAGTGGAGGAGATAGGGGAGAGAAGGATGGTAGCTAAACTGTCATCTCTGTTGGAGTCTGAGTCCCACCCCATGCAGGACATAATGAATGCACTGAGGAGCTAATTTAGCAGTAGACTACATCATCCTAGGTGTGCGACCGAGAGGTTTCGCAGGTCCTTCCTACCTACGGCTGTCAGACTGTATAACCTAAGCAGGGCTGCTCGCAGACATAGCAAAAAAACGTGACCACCTAATAGTATTGAATGCAAAAGACGCAACAGACTTACACAAATGGTCCCCTCCAGTATACAACTAGGACAATATCAGTCGCTATGGAGGGTGACAATATGTATGGGTACATATTCATACCATGTAGGGTAACTAAATAGACGGTTATGCTGTTTATTCCATCTAGCTACAATGCTCCGCACTGTGTGTATATATATTTATATATTTATGTGTACATATGTATATTCACTGCTCTTATTTTCTTATCTTCTAAGTTATTGCTCTTGAGTGTTGCTATCCCTGTGCTGTTGCAATCCTGGAATTTCCCCATTGTGGGACTAATAAAGGCTTATGAATTTATTTTATTTATTTATTTATTTCGGATAATACAGTACAGGTTAAAGAAACTGTATAATATAACAACAAGGTCAAATTAGACAAAGACTCCTTCTACTAAACAATTCCACGTGAGTTATCCGAAATGGGTGATGGCTGAAGCCGCAGCTTATATTGCCCACCCATATTCCATCCAAGAATTCAAAGAAAAAAGAGTAAACAAGACAAGAGTGATTACAATTATCTTATCTTATCTTATCTCAAAACCTTGTGGTTATTCGCAATTAATCTTGAATAACTGCAAAATGGGCTGCACGGTGGCACAGTGGTTAGCACTGTGGCAGCATAGTTTTACCCTTGGCCGGGGGATCGCGGGGATCGTGGGTTCGATCCCTGCCCCCGGCCAACAGTGATCTGTGTGGAGTTTGCATGTTCTCCCCGTGTTTGCGTGGGTTTACTCCGGGATTTCTCCGGTTTCCTCCCACATGCCAAAACATGCAGGTTAGGGAGTTAAGGGGCGCTTGCGCACGCAGCGACCGGCAGCTGGTGGCTTGTCACTGGACTGCAGAACAAATCTACCTACGGGTACAAAATAAGTCCAAAAAAAAAAAAAAAAGAAAAAAGAAATTTCTATGGAATCTACCCTGAACTTGTCATTTTTCAAGTTTTTAATTGTCATGCGGTGACCCTCACGGATCACCATAAGACGCCAGGAGTCCACCAGTGAGTTTTGCGAAGATGGTGATTTATTAACACAACAATACGGGACAAGACTGTGAGCCGCTCTCGGCAAAAACACACACAAATCAATACATGGGCTCGCAGGGCTGACCCCAGCCACTACGAGCTAAACTGTGACATGAAAAGCATGAACCTGACATGAAGGTCTAGCGATGCTTTGACGAGATCTTGACAAGGTGTTGACCATACTCCTGCAATCTTACTGCCGCTAGTGCCTGCTTTATGAAGGCGAACACTAACGAGCAGTAATGACACACAGCTGACCAGCCTTGACAGGCGGAAGCCCCACCGAGCACCTTCACACGGTGAGGCCAGAATACAACCCACAGCTGTCAAGGCCGGCAGCGAGTTGAGCTTAGCCTGAGCGCGAACAGAACCCAGCGCTCGGGTTGTAACAGTACCCTCCCTCCGAGGGCGGGCTCAGAACGCCCCAAGGACCACCCTGCCCCCCCCCCACCCCCCAGGGTGGGTGGCTGGGGGTAGGTGCGGAGGGAGAGAGACCAAACCCAGAAACAAAACAGCGACAAGAACAATTACATACAGGACAATGACAAGACTAACTACTCAGAATAATTCAAAAAATGCACATGGAGAAAACAAAAAACCAGAATTACTGGGTCAGAACTACTAAACACAAGACTATGACAAAATACCAAATATTCAAAATCAGACAAAATACACAGAGAAAAACAGGGCAACCGTAGAACAAAACACATACTAGGGCAACTGCAAGACATAACCAAAACACAAAATACACAGAACAGCAAGGACAAGAAAAAAAAGACAGAACAATCACCATGACGGATTAACCCAGAAAAACCACTACCCCCCCCCCCCCCCCCGACAGTTTATGCTGACCGGCAGAGACCAAGCACCACAGGAACAGTTCAGGTGGTCTCCCCGCGTCCAACAGCCGGCGGGTGGTCACAAGAGGCGGAACATGACCAGGCGGCTCACCAGAGTCCAACGCCCAGCACGTCCGCTCCTCCGGTGGTCGAACCAGGTCGCCCGAAGACACACACAACACGTCGGGTGGCCGACCCAAGGCGCCGAACCGGCGAAACAGTTCCTCAGGCGGCCGACCCGTGTCCCTCAGCCACCAGTCCCGGGGAAAAACAGCCCGCGGCGGCCTCCCTGAGGAGTACAAAACTCGGGAGAGCCAGTGCGAGCAAACAGGAGCCCCCACGGCCCCCGGCGGTGATGCACAGGGGCGGTAACTCAGTAGAGAGGACAGATGACCAGGATGAGCCTGTAATCCATTCGACAATGAAAGGTCTGCAGCTCCTCCCCCGTCCGCGGACCACGCTGGCGCTGCACCTCCGCTGGACCCCGATTGGGTCCCAGCTGCACCCACGTCGGGCCCCGATTGGGCCAGAGCCGCACCCGCGGTGGACCCCGATTGAGCCTCTGGCACACCCACGTTGGACCCCGATTGGACCGGAACCGCACCTGCGATGGACCCCGATTGGCCCAGAACCGCACCCATGATGGACCCCAATTGGGCCTCTGGTGCACCCACATCGGACCCCGATTGGGCCACAGCAGCCTCCACAACGGACCCCGACTGGGTCGGTGCAGCTCCGCTGACGATCTCCACCCCCGAACCTGGGACCTCCAACCCAGTGACTCCAACTCGTTCCATGCCGGCGACACTGCAACAAGGCTCAGAAACAAGAAACCCGGGATCAGAATCACCGGTAGCAACAGAACCCAGTGAGACGAGCTCGGGCGCAGCAGGCGGCTGCTCCTCACTCGCCTCCCCGAGAGGCAGGCAAAAATGCTCCAACACAGGGGACAGAGACACCAGAGGGAACACTTGCCTGCACTCGGGTTCTGTTGCCACCCAGGACTCCGACGATCCAGGTTCAGGGCGGCGACTCTCATCAGCAGGCTCGAACTCAGCTGCGTCGGGCTCCGCAGCTGGCAGGATGTCATCTGCAGCCTGAGGTTCCTCCCGCGCTGCTGTCCACGCCGATGACCCGTATGGCGTGGGGGCAGGGGACCCTCGACCCACTGGCTCGGACCGCTCCGGCGAGGAGATCCGGGGACGCTTCATCGTCGGCTCAGGCTCCGGACCGCAGTCCGCTCTTCTCCTCCGTCCATGACGTGGCTGCAGGGCCGGATCCAGGCTTTCCAGCACTGCAGGCCCCCTCTTCGCCCGTCAACGTTGGCCTGGCGTCGCAAACCGCTCAACCGGGGGGGACACAGAGGCAGCAGGTTTAGTAATTTTTTCTACAGCAGGTGGAGGAAGCTCGGGGGCTGCGAACCCCGAACTCCGCCCCCAGGAGTCAGACAAGGCAGATTATAGTCATGATGTAATAAGTTATCATGCCCTTGCCTTTCTCCCAGGGAAGAGACGGTTCCTGCTGTAGGGGACGTTGTTCTTCCTTCTCCCCGCTGGATGGCGACAGAGGGCCCCCTGGAAGGATGAGGTGGGGCCGCTCTCAGCGGCTCGCTGACGGGCTTCACCGGCGGCGAGTCCAGCTGGGGATTCTGCTGAGGTCGATTGTGGTGGTGACGGCGGTTTCTGGCAGAGGGTGAGGCAAAGGTAAGGTCCGGGAATCGCCGCTCCTGTGCTGAGATCGAGGCGAGGAGGTCGGCAAACTCCCGGAAGTCACTTAATCTGGGATTCCTCTCCACCAGTCTGACTGCCGCCATCACATGTTCAATAATCAATGAGGGGTGAGTTGCGGAACGAGCAGCCACCACTCGGTCCCAGATGGAAGCAGCCGCGAGCTGGAGCTTCTCTGGGGAATTCCTGAATGACGACGTTCTCTGGTGGGAATCACCCCTGGGCAGAGCGAACTCCTGGACTGGAGTAGAGGCAGGAACGGGATCCGGACATGAAGAGCGGGGATGCCTCCTCTTCGGCTTCCTGCCGAGATTTCCCTCCAGCCCACGGAGTATCTCGCGCTGCGTAGCAAGTTCTTCCCTCCTCATTATCACCTCTGGGTGATCGTCATAATCGAGGAGAAGATCGTCCAAGAGATCCTCAGCGCAGTCCAGGTGCCAGCGTATGTCGCTAGGAGTGTCGTACAGCGTAGCGGTGAATACAGTCCCATCCACGTACTCCAGAACCTCCGCTAGCTCTTTGCCCAGGCGCCGACCGCGGCCCCTGGATGACGGCATTCTCCCAAACGTTGACACCCAGACAGGAAAGAACAATTGTCCAATTACTGCAAAAACTCACGGTGAAAAAGGCGTCTCGGTGTGGCGTCTCCGTTCAGATGTCCTTGCAGGAGTATACTGTCATGCGGTGACCCTCGCGGATCACAATAAGACGCCAGGAGTCCACCAGTGAGTTTTGCGAAGATGGTGATTTATTAACACAACAATACGGGACAAGACTGTGAGCCGCTCTCGGCAAAAACACACACCAATCAATACATGGGCTCGCAGGGCTGACCCCAGCCACTACGAGCTAAACTGTGACATGAAAAGCACAAACCTGACATGAAGGTCTAACGATGCTTTGACGAGATCTTGACAAGGTGTTGACCATACTCCTGCAATCTTACTGCCGCTAGTGCCCGCTTTATGAAGGCGAACACTAACGAGCAGTAATGACACACAGCTGACCAGCCTTGACAGGCGGAAGCCCCACCGAGCACCTTCACAATAAGAGCCCGATGAGGCCAGAATACAACCCACAGCTGTCAAGGCCGGCTGCGAGTTGAGCTTAGCCCGAGCGCGAACAGAACCCAGCGCTCGGGTCGTAACATTAATACTCTTATTAACATGTGGAACATCTGGAATTTACATCTGGAATTTCCCCATTGTGGGACTAATAAAGGCTTATCTTATCTTATCTTATGTGAGTAGACAAATGTTCTTGCTTTCTGCAACTACAGGTTTCTTTAAACCTTTCAACATGTCAAAAATGACAACAACTATCCACAATATTCTGAAAAAAAGGTCTTGGCAGTTACAAAGCAGTTATCATAGTTACACAGCACTGGGTAACAAAAACATGTCAGCTCCAGCCTGCACACAACATCGAGCCGCAGCAGACTCTCACCTCCCATTCTAATGTGAGTTCCAGTAGTACGTAATCCAGTTTGTTTTCTAGGGAGCAAACATTTGTGAACAGAATTGACAGAAGTGGTGTTTGCCCTGGTTAGCCTTTAGCTTAGCTGGTAGCATTTTTCACGTCTGCTTTCCACAGCACAACACTGGCAGTAACGTGAAAGTAATGCAACAGTGACAACACTGAGCTTCACTGTTTGGATCACGGAGCATCTTTCATCTTTAAAGCGACAAACCACCAGTCCAGTGCCGTCCACGACCCGGTCCCGGATCCCAGAATGGCTGGAGGTTCGGCTGTGCGCAGCAGCCTCTCCTCTTTTCTTCATCAGTCTCTTCTCTCCAGTGTCCACATCGTGACTGTGTTTTGATATGATACATATGTCCACATACTATGACAGAAATACTCCAGCAAACTGATTTGAACATGCACAATTAAATAAAATGAGGAGTTTGTGTCATGAATAGGGCTTCATCGTATCCATTTTGAGTTGCGCCATAGACAGTCCTATCACAACAGTACCCGCATTTTAAGAGTTCCGCTTTTTCATCTGCCGCAATTAATCAAGAGTAACCACGATCAAAAAAAATTTCATGATTAATGGAGCATTGAGTTATCACCTGATTAATGCGTTCAGTGCCCACCACTAATTTACATATTGTAGTTTATTTTTAATTGACATTTTACTAAGAATATGTATGCATTGAGCTTTGAACTAGATACTGAATAAGTGATTTTGGACATGACCTCTAAGTTTCTGACCAATCAACTGTGATATGGTTACATTCTACCCAATCAGCAGTTTTCACATTAGCTAATTACACCAATCCCTCTCCTGTGGAAGAAACAGGGGCCACCAGGTCCCACTCAAATCGGGCCTTAATTACTGTAATGAAATTATGTACTCGCTTAGCTGGTCCAGTTCACCTACTTCAAGATATCGATTTCCTGGGCAGCATATTTTCTTTTAAAGAAGTGCTGAACTTGTGAGAGGAAAATATTTAAAGGTGCAGATGAAGACCTGCATGCATTCTTTGCGCTGACAGTAGGAGCAGCTGTCACACTTGATGTGAGAGACTGCGAAATGGAGCAGAAAAAAAATTAGCTGATTGCCCATAACTGTCAGAGAATCACACAGCAGCACCCCGTCACATGTTGGTCAATTTTCATAGAACAAGACACCTGTATTTTTAATGTTTAGACTTGTCATTTCTTAACCATCATTATTATAAACTACCTTTGATCACTGATCTACACATTCCTTTATTGTCCTTTGATTTTTTTTTCTGTTTGAGGGCATCAAAGAAACAAGAGCACAACTAAAGGTATCCTAAAAATAAAGAGGAATAAACAATAAAGTTCAACCTTGTAGCACATGTTAGCAACCTCTCAAAGCATACAAACTAAAATAGAAATGCATTATTAAAGTATTTAAAGATTAAAAGACAGAGTCTGTGCCCTGAGGCATTCGGTGCACTCTGGGGTCCCTTCCAGACAAGGAGGACGCTGAGAAACAGGGAGGGAATGTGCAAAGCCGGTGGCGAACACATGGTGAGTGTGTGTTGTTCCACCCTTCTGTCACTTGACAATAAAGCCAGTGTACATTATCATATCTATCGGTTGGTGTTAAAGAGATTGCTGCTCTGTCAGAGACGAGACACAGCGAGAAGGCCCGACCATCGCAAATCCAATCAGCTCTCAGGGAAATGAAATGAGATGCGGGTTTCAGTTTGTTACAGAAAAAGCCACAACCAGGTGCAGTCGCAGGGGTGGGGGTAAGGTGATCTAACATCTCCTGGCCTGTGAAGTCTGAAAAATATTGCAATTTGAGCAGCTGACCTGCAAATGTCTGAGCCATGCAGGGAAATCTCATTCTGAGTCTCTCTGCATAATCAGTAGCGGGATCACTGTTGGTCGAGACTAAATGTAGAAACAAAGATTATTATTCTGATATTAGTTTAGGGATTTATACACATTTGCATACTGAGCTGGAATGAGGGGAAGGGTGGATTTGACCAAAACAATGATGTTTTTTAAAAACACATTTAAAGGATCTTGGTGAACACCTTCTCAAAAAATACAGATAGGACTTATAATGGGAAAGATGCTCTGACCAAGTTACAACCTGAAAAACAAAACCAAAAAAAAAAAAACCCACTAAAAAAGAACAATCAGTAAACACAGCGTTCTGTGTGCAAAACAGGGAAGCGAAATGCGACAAATCTGACTAGAAAAAGATAATAACTAAGATTTATTGCTTAAAAAATTATACCATAAAGTTGCTGTGATTGCATATGTCTAATGGATAATTCGGCATGGAGAACATGAGGTGCGAGAGTGCGCTGGGGGAAGGTGGGGTGGGGCAGCAGCTGAACCGCTGGCACCATGCTAAAGCAACAGCCAAGACTCCCATTAACCGGGCAGGCTGAGCTTGGCTCCCTGCAAAGCACTGCGATCCACCGCTTCAGCTGCTGCTTCTCCCACCAATGTCCGACCGGGCGCTCCACGATCGTTCGCGGGGAGGCATGCCTATCCTGCCCCAGTCAGCAGTAGACGGAAGTCCCTTGCAGGATCATGATTCACCGTTACCGATAGCGCTTGATCCTCTCGGTGTGCTCGTACAATTATTAAAAGGTAATTATTAAAAGTTAATAATTGTGGAGCAGAATGCCCAGATCAACTGCGATCATATGCGGCCACATGCATGGTTTGACTAAATGACGACCGTCACCAAACTGGACACAAAAACGCTCAATAACTCATAAAAAAATCACACAAATAAGTGATCTGACAAAAAAATAAACAAGTGGTTCTTAAACAGTGGCTAATACTGGACGTCCCATTCATTTTCAATTATTCTGTAATTAATATTCACACAATCAAATAAATCTCAGTTCAGTCCCTTTCATATCTGTCAAAGTCTAACGTGTGATTGCCTACATATAGGCTACACCTCTGTATTCCACTTTCAAACACAGCTTACACGGCCAGACACGACCTGGCTCAAAAGCACGCTAACTGACGGCGATAAAAAAAAGTTATTTTCAATAAAGTGAAAAAAGATGATGCATGGCATGTGCTTTTTCCCTGAGGCTGATTTATCAAGGAAGACAACTGAGCTCTGTGGTTCCAGTGATCAGCTGATTGGATTCACCTTCTCTGTCCATGAGCGTGCGTACATTCCACACACCAAGAAATTAGTTTCTTTCTTCTTTGGTTTCGACCGCTTGGGGGGTAGAACTGCCAGCCACGGTATGCTGGCCAGTTGGAAGGGACAAGCATTTGTTTGGGACACATTTTCTAGTCGCATTAACGCCCACGCAGTCGGGCTCCTGTAGGTGGTTTGTTCTCTGTCTGTTCCAGCAGGTACAGTATCCTGCAACCACTCACAGACCATTTCTGCAAAGACTTAACTTGAAAATGTGTACGCCACCAATGCTCCAGAGGATTAATCCAACTGGAAGTTGGATTAATTTTCTAGTCTCCCTCATGGATCGTCACCTTATTGTGGTGGGGGGGTTTGCGTGCCCCAGTGATCCCAGGAGCTATGTTGTCCGGGGCAATTTGCCTCTGATAGGGTCTCCCAAGACAAACTGGTCCTGGGTGAAGGGCCAGACTAAGAACGATCCAACAGACTCTCATGATAAATTGTATATCAAGGATTCAGTGTACCCCGCCCGGTATGGGGTTACCGGGGCCCCACCCTGGAGCCAGGCCTGGGGGAGGGGCTCGAAGGCTAGCGTCTGGTGGCCGGGTTTCCACCCATGGGACCTGGCCGGGCTCAGCCCGAAGGAGTTACATGGGTCCGCCCTCCACCTGCAGGAGGGATCATGGGGGTCCGGTGCTATGTGGATTAGGTGGCGGTCAAAGGCGGAGACCTTGGCGGACTGATCCCAAGCGTTCTAAACTGGCTTTTGGTATGTGGAATGTCACCTCTCTGGTGGGGAAGGAGCCTGAGCTGGTGCACGAGGTTGAGCGATACCGGCTAGATATAGTCGGCCTCACCTCAACACACAGCTCCGGTTCCGGAACCAGTCTCCTGGAGAGGGGCTGGAGCTTGGCCTTTTCTAGAGTTGCCCCGGGCGAGAGGCGACGAGCAGGGGTGGGTATTCTTGTATCGCCCCACCTTGCTGCCTCTATATTGGAGTTTTCCCCGGTGGACGAAAGGGTTGCTTCCCTGCGCCTTCGGGTTGGGAAACGGGTCCTGACCATCATTTGTGCCTATGCACCAAATGATGTTTCAGAGTACCCACCCTTTTTGGAGTCTGTGACTGGGGTGCTGGAGGGTGCTCCTCCTGGAGACTCCATTGTCCTACTGGGGGACTTCAATGCGCACGTGGGCAACGACAGTGAAACCTGGAGGGGGGTGATTGGGAGGAACGGCCTGCCCGATCTGAACCCGAGTGGTGTTCAGTTATTGGACTTCGGTGCTAACCACAGTCTGTCCATAACGAACACCATGTTCAAGCATAAGGGTGTCCATATGTGCACCTGGCACCAGGACACCCTAGGTCGCAGGTCGATGATCGATTTTGTTATCGTATCATCAGACCTGCGACCGTATGTCTTGGACACCCGAGTAAAGAGAGGTGCAGAGCTGTCAACTGATCACCACCTGGTGGTGAGTTGGATCCGATGGCAGGGGAGGAAGCCATTCAGACCTGGTAGACCCAAACGTATAGTGAGGGTGTGCTGGGAGCGTCTGGCTGAGGCCCCTGTCCGGGAGGTCTTCAACTCCTACCTCCGGAAGAACTTCAACCACATCCCGAGGGAGTCTGGAGACATGGAGTCTGAATGGGCCATGTTCTCCACCTCTGTTGTTGAAGCGGCGGCCCAGAGCTGCGGCCGCAAGGTGGTCGGTGCATCTCGTGGTGGCAACCCCCGAACCAAGTGGTGGACACCAGTGGTGAGGGGGGCCATTAAGCTGAAGAAGGAGTCCTATCAAGCTTGGTTGGCTTGTGGGACTCCCGAAGCAGCTGAGGTGTACCGGCAGGCCAAGCGGAGTGCAGCTCGGGTGGTTGCTGAAGCAAAAACCTGGGTATGGGAGGAGTTCGGTGAGGCCATGGAACAAGACTTTCGGTCGGCTTCAAAGAGATTCTGGCAAACTGTTCGGCGGCTCAGGAGGGGAAAGCAGCTCCCCGTCCACACTGTGTATGGTGCGGATGGGACACTGTTGACTTCAACTGGGGATATCGTCTGGCGGTGGAAGGAATACTTTGAGGATCTCCTCAATCCCACTGACACGCCTTCCACAGAGGAAGCAGGGTTTGGGGACGAGGGGGATGACTCGCCTATCACAGGGGCTGAGGTCGCTAAGGTGGTTAAAAATCTCCTTGGTGGCCGGGCCCCGGGGGTGGACGAGATTCGCCCTGAGTACCTCAAGGCCCTGGATGTTGTTGGGTTGTCATGGTTGACACGCCTCTGCAACATTGCGTGGAGGTTGGGGGCAGTGCCTTTGGCATGGCAAACCGGGGTGGTGGTTCCTCTCTTCAAAAAAGGGGACCGGAGGGTGTGCTCCAACTTTAGAGGGATCACACTCCTCAGCCTCCCTGGGAAGGTCTATGCCAAGGTACTGGAGAGGAGAGTCCGGCCATTGGTCGAACCTCGGATTCAGGAGGAGCAATGTGGTTTTCGTCCTGGCCGTGGCACATTGGACCAGCTCTTTACCCTCTCGAGAATTCTTGAGGGTTCGTGGGAGTTTGCCCAACCAGTTTACATGTGTTTTGTGGACTTGGAGAAGGCATTTGACCGCGTCCCTCGTGGATTTTTGTGGGGGGTGCTTCGGGAGTATGGGGTATCGGGCTTGTTGTTACGAGCTATTCGGTCTCTGTACGACCGTTGTGAGAGTTTGGTTCGTATTGCCAACACTCGGTCGGAGTCATTCCCAGTGAGAGTTGGACTCCGCCAGGGCTCTGCCCTTTGTCACCGATCCTGTTCATAATTTTTATGGACAGGATTTCTAGGCGCAGCCAGGGAATGGAGGGTGTCATGCTTGGTGACCACAGGATCTCATCTCTGTTGTTTGCAGATGATGTTGTCCTGTTGGCTTCATCCAGCAATGACCTACAGCTCTTGCTGGGACGGTTTGCCGCTGAGTGTGAAGCGGCTGGGATGAGAATCAGCACCTTCAAGTACGAGTCCATGGTCCTCAGCCGGAAAAAGGTGGATTGTCCTCTCCGGGTTGGGGACAGGCTCCTGCCCCAAGTGGAGGAGTTTAAGTATCTTGGGGTTTTGTTCACGAGTGAGGGGAAAATGGAGCGAGAGATCGACAGACGGATTGGAGCAGCATCTGCAGTGATGCGGACGTTGTACCGGTCTGTTGTGGTGAAGAGGGAGCTTAGTTCTAAGGCAAAGCTGTCGATTTACCAGTCAATCTACGTTCCTACTCTCACCTATGGTCACGAGCTTTGGGTAATGACCGAAAGAACGAGATCGCGGATACAAGCGGCTGAAATGAGCTTTCTCCGTAGGATTGCTGGACTCACCCTCAGAGACAGGGTGAGGAGCTCAGTCATCCGGGAGAGGCTCAGAGTAGAACCGCTGCTCCTCCACATTGAAAGGAGTCAGTTGAGGTGGTATGGGCATCTGATTAGGATGCCTCCTGGATGCCTTCCACTTGAGGTGTTTCAGGCACGTCCCACTGGGAGGAGACCCCGGGGCAGACCCAGGACTCGGTGGAGAGACTATGTTTCCCAGCTGGTCTGGGAACGCCTTGGTATCCCCTCTGAAGAGCTGGAGCAGGTGGCTGGGGAGAGGGAAGTCTGGGCTTCTCTGCTTGAACTGCTGCCTCCGCGACCCGGACCTCCGGAAAAGCGGTAGAAGATGGATGGATGGATGGACATTTTCTAGTCCTCTCCCTCATGTGAGGGTGAGCAGTGCTGTCCTAAAGAGGCTGCTCAGTCACCTGGGGGAACGCCGAACTCCACTGTTGTCCTGGGGTCAGAAGGAGAGCGACTATTGCCACCAAGCCGCCTGCGTGCAGGGTTCAAGCTACAACTGCCAGTGGTCACCTCCACCTGTTGCTTCACTCGTTCCCCATCGCCGCAGGGTTGTGAGGACTAACACACACGAGGAAAACCTGTGCGGGAAAGTTTTTTTTAAAAGTGGGAAAGTCGATGCACAGGGGCAATTCCACTCTCACAGCCTCAAAAGCCAGAATCTGGTGGTACGAAAAGAGCCGTCATGACCAGGGACTTCCTCGGCTGCAGTGGATGACCACAACGTCCATAGTGCCTTGCCGTGCCCTTGCATTCCACAACGCCTGCTGTCACCGCCTTCATGACCGTTGGGACAAAAGATGACCTCATCCGCTCAATCTGCCAACTACAGTCTTCACATACTTGAGTAGGCATACCCTGTTTAACTCACCGGAGGGTTTGAGGCCTGACCGGCTACCCTCACCTGGTTCAGCCCGCCTGCCAAAGCGGTTTACCGGGGTGTGGGTGCTGAGCATGCTACAGCTTCGAGGAGCCACAGGTGAGAGTTGGGTGCCAGGTGGGAACCAATGTAGAATGAGCTGTCCTAAAAAGGACATGGCAAGCACCCCCTACAGAGGTACTATCCCTCCCCAGACACCCCAGCAAAAAACACATAAAACATACAACAACACATAGTTAATAAAAAGCCAGGCTAAAATGGTGGGTCTTTAGTTGCTTCTTCAAAACATCAATGGAAGGTGCAGTAGTCCAAACATGAAGAAACAAAGGCATGAATAATAGTTTCTAACTTACTGTAGGAAACCAGTTACCTAATTCTGGAGATATTCCTAAAAAAGTAACTCCGGGTCAGAGATTTGACATGCTGATCAAAACTCATCGATTGGTCAAAAAGGACACCAAGATTTTTTAGATTAGACCGTACATTGGTGTTTAATGAACGAATGCTATTAACCATCATAGGAATTAGATTATCAGGTGCTACAATAAGGACTTCAGTTTTGTCAGCATTAAGTTGCAAAAAGTTACGAGACATCCAGTCCTTAACTGCAGACAGACAACCATGAATAATTTTTAAATTGTCAACATGGTCAGGTTTAAAAGAAAAAAACAGCTGTAAATCATCAGGGTAGCAGTGATAAGACACACTTTTGAATTTGCTGATGATAGAACCAAGTGGCAGCATGTACAGGGCAAATAAAAGTGGACCCAGAATAGAACCCTGAGGCACCCCACAGGTTAAAGGAGCAGAGTCAGATGAGTAAGAGCCAACAGCCACGGAAAAACTCCTACCAGAAAAGTAGGAGGAAAACCAACCCAAGGCTTTTCCAGAAATCCCTACCCAATCTCTAAGCCTTTGTAACAAAATATAATGATCAACAGTATCAAATGCCGAGTAAGATCTAATAACACTACAACAGAGCATTTGCCAGAGTCTGATGACATTAAAACATCATTCGACACCCTGAGAAGAACGGTCTCTGTTGAGTGTTTCTGACGAAAACCTGACTGAAATTTGTCGAAAATATTGTGTTCAATCAGAAAGTCAGTGAGCTGCTTAGCAACAACTTTTTCTAAAAGCTTAGGAACAACAGGAAGCTTAGAAATTGGCCTGAAGTTTTTAAAAACAGATGGATCAAGGTTAGGTTTTTTTTTTAAAGTGGCTGCACAACTGCATGTTTAAAATATGAGGGGACACAACCAGATTCAAGTGAACTGTTAATGATATTAACCAGAGATGCACCCACTGAGCCAATTACCTCTTTCAACATTGAGGTAGGCAAGGCAGCTGTTGGGCAGGAGGTGGGTTTCTTGGAGCCCACCAACACTAACAAATCCTCAAAAGAAATTGGGCCTGTCTATTGGGACAATCAAGGATTGGGGAAGAGGAATGAGTAAAACCAGCTCGAACAGCAGTAACCTTGTCAACAAAGAAGGAAAGAAACTTGTTACAGTCATTAATTGAATGAACAGGGGGAGCAGAAGTGACAGGGTTAACTATGCTGTTTATTGTGCTGAAGAAGATCTTTGGATTGTTACTATTGGAGGAGATGATGTTGGAAAAATAACAAGCCCTTGCCGTTGTAATCATATTGCAACCACAAAGTTGCCGTGATTACATAGATCTAAAGGATAATTCTGCATATGTGGAGAACACGAGGCATGCAAGCAGACTGGGCGGAGCATCAGTGGGGACCCGGGGACTCTGACAAAGAACATCGGTGTATCCAACACAGGATACACTGGGAGAAGCAGCGGCCCGACCAGTGTTCTGTTGATTTGTGCTGCCTTATTGAAAAATGCTACTGGTAGCGCCGATCGACAACAGAGTCCATCGATTTATGCTACTTTGTCAAAACTGCTACCGTTGCTTATCGGTACAATTTGTGTATATTCTGCAGATCATATAAATGTTTAATGTGTTTAATTAGTCCATAATATTCAATTTAGTTATTTTATTTTCCTTAATTTGTTTGCTTTGTCTGATTGCTGAATTTATCATAAATTTTAAAAATTCCCATTTCTGTATGTGAAACATTATTTTCACTAACTGCAAACAATATCATTTATTTCTCTCCCGGCGCCACACGAGTCGGCTGCCCTTTGCAACAGCGGCTCGATTCCGAGTCTTTTTCCCTTCCTCTCTCTTTTTGATCCGTCTTTTTTTCACTCCACTTATATCACGGACACACAGATCGTCCCAAATGTCTCCTGAGCCGGTGGACGGAGCCACTGTTTATAGCAGGATACGATACAGCAGGGAAGAGCTGCTAGCATTCAACCGCCACCCGGTCCCATTGGAAAAACTCGACATACTGAGAGAACTGAGGCGAAAACGCCACGGCTGCCGGGCTGGAGTAAGCCGGAGGACAAAAAATATAAGGTACAGACCCTCCCTTCCATCTATTGTCATGGGAAATGTACAGTCGTTACTGGGAAAGGTAGATGAGCTAGTGGCTATCTGCCGTTACGATAGCACATATCAGGAGTGCTCTCTCCTTTTGTTTTCTGAGACGTGGCTAACTGAACTAGCAGCAGATGCTAACATTGAGCTGGAGGGTTTCCACATGATACGGGCAGACCGAACACCAGACAGTGGCAAAGCAAGGGGCGGTGGAGTGATAATGTATGTTACCAACAACTGGTGCAGACCGGGACATATCACTGTTAAACAACGACACTGCAACAACGACATTGAGTTGCTAGCTGTTAGCATGCGGCCTACATATCTCCCGAGACAACACTCACACGTGATCTGCATTGCTGTTTATGCAAATCCGACGGCGAACGCTGGGACAGCGCGTGACGTCATCCATTCAGTAACCAGCAGGCTGCAGACAGAACACCCAGATGCTCTTCTCCTCATCTCAGGCGATTTCAACCATGTTTCACTCGCACAGTGGAGTTATGGTCTGAGGAGACAATGGACACTCTAAAGGGCTGTTTTGAAGCCACCGCCTGGAAGCAGCTCTGCGATCCACATGGTGAGGACATCGATGGCCTCACTCACACCTTCACGGACTACCTCAGCTTCTGTGTGGACAAATCCGTTCCCATCAAGACCATACGGCGTTGCTCAAACAACAAACCCTGGATCAACCCTGAGATAAAAACACTTCTGAGAGAGAACTAACTAACTAACTAACCTGCACTTATATAGCGCTTTTCTAGTCACAAAGACCACTCAAAGCGCTTTCAAGAGGATCTTCAGGTCGGGGAATAGGGAGATGATGAAGTCCGTACAGAGGGAGCTGAGGAGGAAGATCAGAGAAGGCAAGGACAGCTTCAGGAAGAAGATGGAGGACAAGCTGCAACAGAGCGACATCAGTGGGGTCTGGAGAAACCTCAAAACCATCTCTGGGCTCCAGAATACCTCCCCCCAGGCCACGGGGGGGCAGGGAGTGGGCGAACAACCTGAATCTGTTTTTCAATAGGTTTGACCAACCGCCCTCCCCCCTGACTGCACAACAACCACTGCTGCCTCTAAAGAAATCAAGCCCTGCTGCCCACTCCCCACTCCACCAACACCCCCCCACTCCCAACACACAGCCCCCCATCCTGACCCTGACCAGGACCCAGGTGAGGACGGAGCTGAGGAAGATCAAGGCGAGGAAGGCCTAGGGACCGGACGGCATCAGCGCAAAGCTCCTCAAGTCCTGTGCAGACCAGCTGTGTGGGATTGTGACATACATCTTCAACCTGAGCCTGAAGCTGGGGAGGGTACCACAGCTGTGGAAAACATCTTGTGTGGTACCTGTACCAAAAACTTCCCACCCCAAAGACCTGAACAGCTACATACCGGTGGCCTTGACGTCCCACTTGATGAAGACCCTGGAGAGACTGCTCCTTGCTCACCTCCGCCCCCTGGTGGAACCAGCGATGGATCCACTCCAGTTCGCCTACCAGCATGGCATTGGGGTGGAGGATGCGGTGATCTTCCTCCTTCACCGTTCTCTGTCCCACCTGGAGAAGCCCGGGAATATGGTGAGGATCATGTTCTTTGACTTCTCCAGTGCTTTCAACACCATCCAACCGATGATCCTGAAGGACAAGCTGCTGTGCGCAGGGGTGGACCAGCACCTATCATCATGGATCCTGGACTACCTCATGAACCGGCCTCAGTTTGTGAGAACCCGGGACTGTGTGTCCGACACGATCATCGGTAGCACGGGGGCCCCCCAGGGAACGGTGCTGGCTCCCTTCCTGTTCACTCTTTATACTGCGGACTTCTCACACAACACAACACACTGCCATCTACAGAAGTTCTCTGATGACTCTGCGATAGTTGGCCTCATCTCCAATGGAGATGAAGCTGAGTACAGAGGGCTTATCCAGGACTTCGTGGACTGGTGCCATCGGAACTGCCTCCAGATCAACGTGAGGAAAACTAAGGAGCTGGTGGTGGACTGCCGCAGGCATGGGCAACCCCTCACAGCACCAGTAAATATACAGGGAACAGACATCGAGATGGTGACATCCTATAAGTACCTGGGTGTTCATCTGAACAATAAACTAGACTGGTCACACAATACTGACGCACTCTACAAGAAGGGACAGCGCAGGCTGTTCCTGCTGAGGAGACTCAGGTCTTTTGGTGTATAAGGGGCGCTGCTGAAGACATTCTATGACACGGTGGTGGCATCAGCCATCACTTTTGGAGTGGTCTGCTGGGGCAGTGGCATTACTGCAGCCGATAGGAAGAGACTGAACAAACTGATCAAGAAAGCTAGCTTTGTCCTGGGGCAGCGCCTTGATCCGGTGGAGGAGATAGGAGAGAGAAGGACGGTGGCTAAACTGTCATCTCTGCTGGAGTCCGAGTTCCACCCTATGCAGGACATACTGAATGCACTGAGAAGCTCATTTAGCAGCAGACTACATCATCCCAGGTGCACAACCGAGAGGTTTCGCAGGTCCTTCCTACCAACGGCTGTCAGACTGTACAACCTAAGCAGGGCTGCTCGCAGAGATAGCAAAAAGACGTAACAAACTACGTAATAGTTTTTTGAATGCAAAAGATGCAATAGACTTACACAATGGTCCCCTCCGGCACACAACTAGGAAAATACCGGTCGCTATGGAGGGTGAGAATATGTATGGGCACATAATCATACCATGTAGGATAACTAAGTAGACGGTTATGCTGTTTCATCCCATCTAGCAACAATGCTCTGCACTGTGTGTGTTTATATATTTACATATTTATTCCATCTAGCTACAATGCTCCGCACTGGGTGTGTTTATATTTATATATCTATATATTTATTCCATCTAGCTACAATGCTCCGCACTGTGTGTTTATATATCTACATATTATTCCATCTAGCTACATTGCTCCGCACTGTGTGTGTTTATATATTTACATATTTATTCCACCTAGCTGCAATGCTCCGTACTGTGGGTGTTTATATATTTACATATTTATTCCATCTGGCTACAATGCTCTGCACTGTGTGTTTATATATTCATATATTTATTCCATCCAGCTACAATGCTCTGCACTGGTGTGTCTGTGTGTGTGTATATATACAGTATATTTTATAGTAATATGTACATATGTATATTAGCTGCTCTTGCTTGCTTGTTTTTTTCTTGCCTTCTGATTGTTGCTCTGAGTGTTGCTATCCCTGTGCTGTTGCAATCCTGGAATTTCCCCGTTGTGGGACTAATAAAGGCTTATCTTATCTTATCTTATCTTATTGTTTAATTTCCAATACCCACTTATTGTAAATTGATTTTCTGTTGATTTGTTTAAAAAATGCACAAATGTTTACAAGTCAGAAGAATTCGAAGACATTGTATTCTTCATATATGTATCTACATGTGTGTAGATCAGAAGACACACACACACACACACACACACACACACACACAAGTACTTTCTCCAGCATTAGGCTACAGGCCATTCATGAGCTTGAGGCTCCTTTGTTTCAAAAATGCACATAAATGTTTACAGCAGCATGACATGACGGAGCCTATGTACATGACTTTGATCACTGTAGAGACAAAGGGCAACTTTACAACATAATTTTACCTACTGTACAGGAACTTTTCAAAGTTTGACATTTACGGTAGCATGAAATGATGAGCGTGGAAACAGAGCTTATGTACACGAGTCTGTGCATGTGCAAAGACACAGGCGCATGCGCAGAGATGCTAGGTAGCACGTCTTGATAAATGGCACAGAATTATAGAACACCGGCAACTACAGTCTTTCGCGGGGAAGCAAGCCCAGCCTGCCCGGTCAGTGGTAGTGTGGGGGCATGGTGTGGGGATTCTCTACCCAGAGAAGACAACGGGAGAAAGGGGAAATAACGGACTGAAAGAGGAAGTGTCACTGAGGGGTCTCAGTTGGGAGAGTAAGGTCTATTCGCCCCCCGGGGAGAGGAGAGAACGCCTGAGCCACTGGAAGAAGAGTGTGAGAGCAGTGCCAGTGTGATGTTATGATAATGTGCCACACAGGTCTTTGTTCCAAACAATATATTATGGTCGGAAGTTCCAGGTCTCAATGCACGGAAATAAAAGTATAAAAGAAGAATGCACAGAGACCCAGGAGCTCTTTTGCTGTACTAATATGTTGGAGAAAGAATAAAGTTTAAGTGTCGTGCAGCTCGTTGCCTCGCCTGCTTCCTTTCTCCACAGTAGACGGAAGTCCCGACTGCTGTTTCACCTGTGTGGTACCACTGTCCTTTGCAAGACCATGAGTCCCCGATGGCTCTCATCCTGCGTGAGTATCTAAAAATAAAAAACTTAATAATAATAATACCGCCATGATTGCTGAGAAGAATTTTATTTAATAAATCATATTTATTTATTTATTTACTTTTTTTTTTTTATTTAAGTTTTTGTAAAGGGTATACAGGTCGTTACAGCAATGCAGTGTTTACATTTTCATCACATGTTCCCTTATTTTCTGATATCTGACAACATTGGAAGATTAATTCTTACAACACCCCTTTTTTTTTTTTAAAGTGAAAGAAAAAGTGAAATTAAAGAGAAAAAAAAAACAAATAACAAAAAAAACCAAACAAACCAGTAAAAAACAAACAAAAAGAAAAAGTAAGTAAATAAAGATAAAAGAGCATCTGAGTAGCATTGGAACAAAGAGCGGAACCATTATTGAAATGGTGTTTGTCAAAGATTAGATCTAATGGAAGACACATATGCGGTCCAGGGTTGCCAAAAGTTCATGAACCCATCCATGTCCTGTCTCAGTGCGAATGTCAACTTTTCCATCGAGTAAATGTCTTGGATCACGTTAGTCCAATCTTCAGGTGTAGGACAGTCCTTCAACATCCATTTTTTAGTTAGAGCTTTTTTGCTTGCCAATATTAAAACATTGAATAAGAATTTTTCTCCTCGTCTTTCCAGTGAGTCCGGTAGTAAACCCAAATACAAAGTTACAAAAGAAAAGGGAACTGTAATTTTGAATATTTTCCCCAATATTGTCTGTACATTGGTCCAATATTGGTGGATAACTGGGCATGACCAAAACACATGAAAATGATTTGCAGTCTTTTCACCACACAAGCACCAACAGTTCAATCCCTTATGGGTAAATTTGTTTTGTGCAGGTGTTCTGAAAAATCTTGCCAAGTTTTTCCATCCAAATTCTCTCCACTGCAGGGATGAGGTACTTTTCCATTGCTGTTTATTTAGCTTTTCCCATATTTCCAGTTGTAAAGTGAAATTCCCCTCTTTTTCCCATCTCTCTTTTATATAAGATGTGTTGTCTCCTTTTAAGTCTTGAAGACCTTGGTATATTTTAGAAATGTATCTGATCCCTGGGATCCCTTTATATGCCATTAAGAAGACCTTCAGAACACCTGACTGGGCCCTTTCCAAAACCTCCTTTTTAAGTATATTGTTTATGTGGTGTCTAAGCTGGAAGAACCTGTAAAGGTCTTGATTTATTAGGCCTTGTTTTTTCAAATCTTCAAAACTTCTTAAGATTTGCCCTTTAAAAAAATCGTAATATTTTATCAGCCCTTTCTCCTTCCACTTTTTAAATCTGGTGTCTGTTTTATTAGGAGTAAAGTCCTGATCATAGGCGATCCATTGCAGAAGTCGATAGGGCTCTTTAGTTTGATTCTCTCTGACTATCTTAAACCAAATTTTTAGCGGGGTCTCTATCCACGGGTTAGTGTTATTCAAAAGAATCAGAATCAGAATCAGGTTTATTGCCATTGTTCATGTAGTACACAAACTAGGAATTTGTCTCGGTACAATGCTGCAACATTAAACATGATAGGATAAGAGAAATAAACTATACATGTAATAAAGTGTAGGATAAGATTAAGTGATACTGGTCAACAGTTAAAATATATATTAGCCAGCAGCAGATACTGTGGAGAACTATATAGTGCAGTCGGTAATGCAGGAAGAAAAACAGTGATGATTGACATGAGTCTGGTTGAGCTGCTGTACATGGTGCACGAGAGTCAATAAGTCACTTAGTGTTCAGCAGTCTAATGGCAGAGGGGAAGAAGCTGTTCATGTGACGGGGGGTTTTAGTCTGGATGGACCGAAGTCTTCTACCAGAGGGGAGGGGGGCAAACAGTACGTGACCAGGGTGTGAGGGATCGGCTATGATCCGGCCAGCACGCCTCCGGGTCCTGGAGATGTACAGATCCTGGAGAGATGGGAGCTTGCAGCCGATCACCTTCTCAGCAGTGCGCACGACGCGCTGCAGCCTTAGTCTGTCCCTGGCAGTGGCTCCTGCGTACCACACGGTTATGGAGGTGGTGAGGATGGACTCGATGATGGCTGTGTAGAACTGCACTAACATCTTGGTGGGTAGCTTGAGCTTCCTCAGCTGCCGCAGGAAGAACATCCTCTGCTGGGCTTTTTTGATGAGTGAGCTGATGGTCAGCTCCCATTTGAGGTCCCTGGTGATGGTAGTGCCTAGGAAGCGGAAGGAATCAGCAGTGGTGATGGGAGAGCCTGAGAGGGTGAGGGGGGGCAGAGGAGTAGTGACTTTCCTGAAGTCTACAATCATCTCCACTGTCTTCAGAGCGTTCAGCTGCAGGTTGTTATTGCTGCACCAGGACGCCAGCTGGGCCACCTCTCTCCTGTAGGCGGACTCGTCGCCGTTGGAGATGAGCCCGATGAGGGTGGTGTCGTCCGCAAACTTGATCAACTTGACAGACTGGTGGCTGGAGGTGCAAGAGTTGGTGTAAAGGGAGAAGAGTAGGGGGGAAAGTACACAGCCCTGGGGTGATCCGGTGCTGATGCTAGTATAGTCTGAGACAGTCTTTCCCAGCCGCACATGCTGCCTCCGGTCCGTCAGGAAGTCGATGATCCACCTGCAGAGGGAGTCAGGCACGTTGAGCAGGGACAGCTTGTCCCGGAGCAGAGCGGGGCGGATGGTGTTGAATGCGGAGCTGAAGTCCACAAACAGGATCCTGGCGTAGGTTCCCGGGGAGTCCAGGTGCTGCAGGATGGAGTGGAGGGCCAGGTTGACTGCATCGTCTACAGACCTGTTGGCTCGGTAGGCAAACTGCAGCGGGTCCAGGAGAGGGGTGGTGATGGACTTGAGGTGGGACAGGACCAGGCGCTCAAAGGACTTCATGACTACAGAGGTGAGCGCTACAGGTCTGTAGTCATTAAGTCCAGTGATCCGTGGCTTCTTGGGGACAGGGATGATGGTGGAGGATTTGAGGCAGGACGGCACGTGGCATAACTTAAGGGAGGTGTTAAAAATGTCTGTGAAGACAGGAGCCAGCTGTTTCGCACAGAGTCTCAGGGTGGAGGGAGACACGCCGTCTGGGCCGGGGGCCTTGCGCGGGTTCAGTCTGGAGAACTGTTTGAGCACATCCTGCTCACTGATGATAAGGGGAGGGGGGGAGGAGGGGGGGTGCCTTAAATGAAGTAGGGAATGTGGAGGCTGTGGAGCTGGAGGGAGGGGGGGAGTTGGACACAGATGACGAGGTGTCAAAACGGGCATAGTGTTGGGACAGTCTTTGACAAAGGGCTTTGTCATCCTGACCTTTAGGAGCCTTAGGTCGATAGTTGGTGATTTGCCTCAGTCCTCTCCACACGGAAGCCGAATCATTAGCAGTGAACTGCTGCTGGAGTCTCTCTGAATACACAGATTTAGCCCTCTTCAGCTCTCTGTTAAACCGGTATTTAACCTCCCTGTAGCAGTCCCTGTCTCCACTTTTCAGCGCTGCTTCCTTCTCCTTCCTGATCTGTCTGAGCTTAGCTGTGAACCAGGGTTTGTCATTAGAGTAACTCACCCTGGTGCGCGATGGAAGAATGTCCTCTTCACAAAAGTGGATATATGAGTTCACAGTGTCCGTGTACTCATCCAGATCATGCGTGGCTCCATTAAACATGCCCCAGTCAGATATTTCCATGCACGTTTCCAGCTTCTCCTCAGCATCACTGGTCCGTATCTTCGTAGTGCTCACAACAGGTTTAGTGAGCTTCAATCTCTGTCTGTATGTGGGAATGAGGTGAACCATCACGTGATCAGATAATCCCAGCGCAGCACGAGGGACAGCGCGATATGCGTCTTTCACTGTGGTGTAACAGTGATCCAGTGTGTTTAATCCTCTGGTGGGGCATTTAATAAACTGTTTGTAGCGGGGGAGATCGTGGCTCAGATTGCACTGATTAAAGTCGCCAGCCACAATAATCAGCGAGTCTGGAAAACTCCGCTCTGTGTGTTGAATGTGATCCGCGAGCACGCGCTGAGCTTCGCGCGTGTCCGCGTCGGGAGGGGCGTACACAGCGATCATTATGAAAGAAGCAAACTCCCGCGGGGAATAGAAGGGCTTGCAATTGATAACAAGAAATTCCAAGGCAGGAGAACAGTGTTTGGAAATTACCGTTACATCAGAGCACCAGCTGCAGTTGATGTAGAAGCAGACACCGCCTCCTGTGGTCTTGCCGGAAAGCTCTGTGTCACGATCAGCACGGAAGAGCTGAAAGCCGTCGAGGCGCAGCGCGCTGTCTGGTATATTTTCCCGGAGCCAGGTCTCAGTAAAGCAGAGGACAGCTGAGGAGGCGAGGTCCTTAAAACGCATCAGCAGTCTCAGTTCATCTACCTTGTTAGAGAGAGAGTTGGTATTGGACAGAAATATGCCAGGCAGCGCCGTTCGCGAGCCTCTCCTGCGAAGTCGTACGAGAGCGCCCGCTCGTCTTCCTCTCTTCCGCCGTCTCACTTTCCGAGCCAAACAATAAACCAGATCGGCGGCAGGGGCTAGAAAAACTGGGAGGAGGTCCGTGGGGGTGAAAGTCCTGATATTTAGAAGTTCTTCACGGGTATAAGTGCAAGCAGACACACAATTGACAAACAAAAACAAACAAAGAGCGCAGCGAAGCACCATGTCGACCGCTGTGGGCGCCATCTTTGCTGTGGAAGCTTAGGTAAGGCATTGTTCCCTATTATCGCCTGTAGGGGGATGTCACTTGTTATTTGGCATTCGATCTCCTTCCATTGTGCAGTGTAGACTGGGTTACATATCTCTACTAAAGTTTTAATTTGTGCGGCTTTAAAGTAGTCCCTGATATTTGGCAGCGCGAGCCCACCTTTGTCTTTGTTTAGCTGTAGGGTTCTATATCTGATTCTAGGTCTCTTGCCCTGCCATATGAATCTTTTGATCCTTCTGTCCAGCTCCTGCCATGTTTTTTTGGGAGGTTCTACCGGTATTGTTTGGAAAAGGTATAGAAGACGTGGAAGTATATTCATTTTGACTGCTTCAATTCTTTGTGCAGTACCCAAGAATGGTATCATATTCCATCTTGCTAGGTCAGATTTTATTTTTGTCACCAGTGGATCATAGTTTAGTGATATAATTTTGTTGAGTTGTTTCGGGATATTGACCCCCAGATATTTCATAGATTCCGACTCCCAGTTAGTTTTGAGTTTGCTTAGTGAATAATGATTTGGGTCATAGTTGAATGTTAAAACTTGGGTTTTATGCATGTTTAATTTGTACCCCGATAAATCTCCATACTCTGAAAAAACTGAGGTTAGTTCTGGTAAAGAAGTGTCCGGCTGCCCTAGGTATATTAAAATGTCATCAGCAAAGAGTGCTATTTTATGTTCCTTCTGACCAAGTGTAATACCTTGAATTTTTTGGTTTTGTCTTATCCATTGGCTCAGAGGTTCTATGAAGATTGCAAAGAGCAGTGGAGACAGGGGGCAGCCCTGACGACATCCTCTTTCCAGTTCAAAAGATGATGATAAATTACCGTTAATCCTTATTTTAGCTGTTGGTTTTTTATATAATGCCTGTATAGTTCTAATGAAGTTGTTATGAAAATTGAAACTGGATAAGATTCTATATAGAAAAGACCAGTCAACCGAATCGAATGCTTTTTCAGCATCTAATCCCAATATGACTGCATTTAAGTTATATTTTTTTATATGATGAATTATGTGTAAAGTGCGTCGAATGTTGTCTTGTGTCTGTCTTTGTCTTATAAAACCTGTTTGGTCTAAATGAATTAGGTCTGTCAGTATATTTTCTAACCTTTTGGCAAGGATAATGGTAAAAAGCTTATAGTCCTGATTTAGTACACTGATTGGTCTGTAGTTGGAGCACTCTAGTTTATCCTTTTCAGGTTTAGGTATAACTGCAATGACCCCTTCTCTCCAGGAGGGGGGGATTTCCCCTGTGTGGAGGACATCATTAAATGTTTTCAGGAGGAGAGGAGATAGTTGCTGTTTAAAGGTTTTGTACCACTCTGCTGTATAGCCATCAGCTCCTGGGGATTTGTTAGCTTTAAGTTTCATAATTGCTTTTTCCAATTCTTTAGGATGTATTTCTGACAGTAGTGTTTTATTTTGTGACTCCGTAAGTTGGGGAAGGTTTAATGTGTTTAGGAATGCCTCGGATGCGTTTTTATGTTTTTTGTGGGAGTATAAGTTCTTATAGTAATTCTCGAAGTTTTTAAGAATATCCTGAATTCTGAATTTTATTTCCTTTGATACTGGGTCTCTGATTTTGTAGATTGCTCTTTCTGTTTGATGTTTCCTCAATTTATAGGCTAGCAATTTTGCCGATTTACTGCCTGCTTCATAGTATTTTTGTTTCAGAAATGTAAGTTTCTTGTGGATTTCTATTGTGTAGATCTCATTTATTTGGTTTTTAATTTCCTTAATCTTGAGCGAGTCAGTAGAATGAGTGTTGCCTTTGTGTTCTTTTTCTAGGTTCCTAAGTTCTGACTCTAATGTGGATAGTTTTTCTTGTCTTAGTTTCTTTTGGGTTACCAGTTTTGCAATAATCTTTCCTCTTATTACAGCTTTACATGCATCCCACAGTATTAAAGGGGATACTTCTCCATTATCGTTATCTTCCAAATATCTGAGAATATCTGATTCCAATTCATCTTTCAATGGTCCTTTCAGGACATTTGAATTTAACCTCCAAGAAAATGTATTATTTGTGTATTTTTGGATATTTAAGTCCATGTAGATCGGACTGTGGTCGGAGAGATCCATCAGTCCTATTTTACATGTTTTTACTCTTCCAATGTCTCTATTAAACATAAAAAAATAGTCAATCCTTGAGTAAGATGAATGTGGAGTTGAGTAAAATGTATAGTCTTTTACACTGGGGTTGAGTTCCCTCCACATGTCACAGATTCCCAATTCTTTTAGTAGCATCCGAGTCTTCCTGTTTTGGGTGTTATTTTGATGTGGGGAATTACCAGAAGCATCCCAGTATGGATTCAGTCTAAGATTGAAGTCCCCACCACATATCACTAAACCTTGAGCTTTAGTTATCATTAGGTCGAATACATTTTTAAAAAATTTCCAGTTAGCCCCTGGGGGAGCATACACATTCAGCAGGGTGATATCTTCTCCCTCTAGCCGCCCAGTTACCAAACTGTATCTCCCTTCTTTATCTTTGTGTTCTGATTTTTTTTCAAATGTAATTTTGGTTGATATCAATGTCGCTACTCCCCTCCTCCTCCCTGATTTATATGAAGATGAAGAGATCATTTTAAACCCTTGTCTACTGAGTTTATTGTGTTCCACGTCTGTTAGGTGGGTTTCTTGTAAAAATATTATTCCTGCTTTGTCTTTTTTCATTTTGCCTAGAATCTTGGATCTTTTAACTGGATTCAGGATTCCTTTTACATTATATGAAATTATTTTGGTTACACCCTGTTTCTCCATTGTGTTGTTTTGTTTAGTATAACTGTGTGGTGGCCCTCTTTTGTGCTACTCAGAAACTGAAAGAACATTAAAAACAAGAAAAACATTAAGAACATAGTGTAAAAAACTTTAAAACAAAAAGCTCAGAATCAGAATCAGGTTTATTGCCATTGTTCATGTAGTACACAAACTAGGAATTTGTCTCGGTACAATGCTGCAACATTAAACATGATAAGATAAGAGAAATAAACTATACATGTAATAAAGTGTAGGATAAGATTAAGTGATACTGGTCAACAGTAAAAATATACTGTATATTAGCCAGCAGCAGATACTGTGGAGAACTATATAGTGCAGTCGGTAATGCAGGAAGAAAACAGTGATGATTGACATGAGTCTGGTTGAGCTGCTGTACATGGTGCACGAGAGTCAATAAGTCACTTAGTGTTCAGCAGTCTAATGGCAGAGGGGAAGAAGCTGTTCATGTGACGGGAGGTTTTAGTCTGGATGGACCGAAGTCTTCTACCAGAGGGGAGGGGGGCAAACAGTACGTGACCAGGGTGTGAGGGATCGGCTATGATCCGGCCAGCACGCCTCCGGGTCCTGGAGATGTACAGATCCTGGAGAGATGGGAGCTTGCAGCCGATCACCTTCTCAGCAGTGCGCACGACGCGCTGCAGCCTTAGTCTGTCCCTGGCAGTGGCTCCTGCGTACCACACGGTTATGGAGGTGGTGAGGATGGACTCGATGATGGCTGTGTAGAACTGCACTAACATCTTGGTGGGTAGCTTGAGCTTCCTCAGCTGCCGCAGGAAGAACATCCTCTGCTGGGCTTTTTTGATGAGTGAGCTGATGGTCAGCTCCCATTTGAGGTCCCTGGTGATGGTAGTGCCTAGGAAGCGGAAGGAATCAGCAGTGGTGATGGGAGAGCCTGAGAGGGTGAGGGGGGGCAGAGGAGTAGTGACTTTCCTGAAGTCTACAATCATCTCCACTGTCTTCAGAGCGTTCAGCTGCAGGTTGTTATTGCTGCACCAGGACGCCAGCTGGGCCACCTCTCTCCTGTAGGCGGACTCGTCGCCGTTGGAGATGAGCCCGATGAGGGTGGTGTCGTTCACAAACTTGATCAACTTGACAGACTGGTGGCTGGAGGTGCAGGAGTTGGTGTAAAGGGAGAAGAGTAGGGGGGAAAGTACACAGCCCTGGGGTGATCCGGTGCTGATGCTAGTATAGTCTGAGACAGTCTTTCCCAGCCGCACATGCTGCCTCCGGTCTGTCAGGAAGTCGATGATCCACCTGCAGAGGGAGTCAGGCACGTTGAGCAGGGACAGCTTGTCCCGGAGCAGAGCGGGGCAGATGGTGTTGAATGCGGAGCTGAAGTCCACAAACAGGATCCTGGCGTAGGTTCCCGGGGAGTCCAGGTGCTGCAGGATGGAGTGGAGGGCCAGGTTGACTGCATCGTCTACAGACCTGTTGGCTCGGTAGGCAAACTGCAGCGGGTCCAGGAGAGGGGTGGTGATGGACTTGAGGTGGGACAGGACCAGGCGCTCAAAGGACTTCATGACTACAGAGGTGAGCTGTCATAAGAACTTCCTGAGCTGAGGTCTTTTTAAAGACCCTGTAAGAGCCTTGATGGAGTGAAGGCCCTGAGGGAAATTCCTCAAACTCTGTTACGTGTTGAGGGCCCTCTCTTACCACTGAAAGTAGTCCCATGCTTTTAACGTGAGTTTCAGAACCCAATCCAAACTTGTTATGTTTTTTTTTTTTTTCCTTTTATGCCTAAACCCTGTGAAATTGTGTGCACCCTCCCACCCCCATCACATCAAACATTCACGCAAAAACAGTATTTGTTAGTATGAGGAGAACATGTGGATTATTGTCACATTTCTATTTTAACAAGTTTTTTTTTTTTTTTTTTATTACAAAGACTTATTTGTTTCAAATAATATGATTGTTCCATGAAATGTTTTACCACATGCTGAATATGCATCTCCTTTAATGTTTGTTACCTTGTATGAGGGGGGTTGGATGTGCGGATTGATTCAAGAGAAAAGAAAAAAAAAAAAAAAAAAAAAAAGGTCGCTATTCCAACCTGAAAACGGATAGTTTATCCGCGACGCTCTGGTGCTGGGTTTCCCGCTGCTGGTCCGTGGATTTTGAGGGTCTTTGTGTTGTCCATGTTTGCGCTTTGATCTTCTCACTCGGGTCTGCTGCGGGTTTAAATACCGTTACCGGGAGCCCTCTTTTCGCCATGTCAGCTGTTGCTTCTTCCGCCGAATTATAGAGACACGTTTCATCGCCGTAGAAGACCCTTAACTTCGCAGGAAATGGTGTCTGAAAGCGCAATTTCTTCTCTCTTAACACCTTTTTCGCGTCATTGTATTCCCTGCGCTTTTTAAGGACCTCCGGGGCGTAATCGTGTTCCACGTAGACTTTTCTCTCCTGGTGCATAAATCCTTTTTTCTGCCAGGCCAGTCTTACAACCTCTTGTTTTATTTTGAAATTGGAAAATCTTACCAACACCGAACGTGGGGGCGCTTCCGCCGCCGGCCTAGCGGCTAATGAACGATGTGCCTTTTCTATCTTCAAGTCGGTGGTTTGTGGAATATCCAATTTCTCTATTAGTAAGGATTCCACGCATTCTGCCATTGAGTTAAAACCATTTTCGGTTCCTTCTATCAGACCATGAATTCTTATGTTGTCTCTTCTTTGTTTTCCTTCTTGGTCGGTTAGCTTAGCCTCTATAGCTGCTTGTCTTTTGCGTAGGTCTAGCACAGAATCTTCGAGCACTTTTATTCGATCCTCTGTTTCCAAGATTCGGTTCTCGGCCTGGTCCACTCTGCTGTTTGTCCTTTTCAATTCTTCTCTGAATTCCCGAAATTCGGCCGTAACATCTCGGCGAAATCGTCGTAGCTCCTCAAATAGTGATTTCAGGCTAACCCTTTTGTTAGCTATCACCAGTTCCTCGTCTTCTGAACGGAGATCTTCCAGTTCAGATTCTCCGGCTGATACGTGTCCTGGCCTGGAGAATTTCAGTTTCTTCTGTTTTCCTTTAGACATGATGATTTTGTCTTTTGATTTTCACTCCTCCAAAAATCCGTTAAGTTTGATTTTCAAGGTGTTATCCTGGATTGGGTCTGAGAGCTTCAGTGTTAAGCTGCAGTCGCCATGGCGTCCAGACCGGAAGTCCATTTATTTACTTTTTTAAATAAAAAAATGATTGCTGAGAAGAATTACCAGAATGACTTAATGACCAAACAGGACATAAAAACATCCAAATAATGAAATAAATCATTTTTAGTTAATATTTACTGACAAATGGGCAACACTGATGCAATGGTTGCAGTCAAACGGGGCCTTCTGCTGTGTACAATAATGTTGGGTGTTTTGTAGTTAATTCGATTGATTACTGTTTTAAAAACCTTTTACTAACAAAATATTGTTAAAATATAAATTGATGCACTACAATGGGTCTCAAATATTTGTAAACGTGTCCTGTTACAGTACTGCATAAGTTTACTGACGACACACAGAAGAAATTCAATATTACACTGAACTCCATCACTGAACAGTGATATAAACAGGGCTTGACATTAAAACCAGATTTCAGCAGTGGCCGGTAAGACAACCACACCCACTAGCCACTTTGGCCGGCTGTAGTTTTCTCAAAACAGCATCTAAAATAAACCTATTGTAATGTGAACTACGAAACTACAACTCCCAAAAGTACTGTATTTTTTTCTAGTCGAGTTTTCTTTTTCTTCTTTTTTTCTGGTGAGAACAGGTAGTGTCCATTTAGGTTAAATCCATCAGCAACTACTAATGACGTCATGCAGTCATGAAAGGGTATCCCGATTGATAGGGGAAGGCGAAGGGGTAGGGGTACAAATGAGAATTGGGACTGACCCAAATCCACCTGCACTTCACTCTCAGATTACAAATGTTTTTCTCTACCGTTTTACAGTATTTACTGCTCTTCATAATTAATTAAACAGATAGTGTTTCTCTTGTTTTTTATGTACTAGTGCATTGCCCATAGAATGCAAGTATGCCTGTCTGAAACAGGTATCCCAATCAGGCTTTACAGGCCCAAATGTAGGCTGTGTTTGAAAGTGGAACACAAAGAGGTGTAGCCTATATGTAGGCAATCACATGTTAGACTTGGACAAATATAAAAGTCAGTAAATGGCACTAAGATTTATTTGATTGTGTGAATATTAATTACAGAATACCTAAATATTGAAAATGAATGGGACATCCAATACTAGCGACTGTTTCAGATCCCTTGTTTATTTGTTTGTCAGATCACTTATTTGTCTGATCTTTTATCACTTCTATTCAAGATAATAGTGTATCTTGCACTTTGGGGAATGGGGGTTGTTCAGTCATTATAACTATTTTAGTTTATATCACTGTTTAGTGATGGAGTTCAGTGTAATATTGAATTTCTTCTGTGTATCATCAATAAACTTGTCATGAGCCCCCTTGTGCGCTTTTACGCACACACGGAGGAGGGAAAAGGAAGATGGATTTACGTGCAGGTTACTCCACACACACATTTATTGAACAAAGGACAAAACAAAAACCAACTGTACAAAATAACAAACAGCTCAGGGCACACAAGGAGTCTTCCAGGACGCTCTACTGTCTTTGGTGAGAACACTGGAAAAATACACCAGTCAATACTCACAAAACAGGAGCAGTCAGAGTACGTCCCAATGTGGCCTGGCAAAACCCACGCACATGACAATACATCCATAAGACGATACAACGGTCCAGCAATGCTTGACTGGCAAAGGCCGCTTAAATACAAGCATTGCTGGCCAACAGACTGGGTACACCTGGGCGAGGCACGGGAAGGACAATTACCGGAGTGGAATCAGCTGGCTGTCAAGAGAGAGAGAGGGCGTGGACCGGCGAGTGTTAGACAACGCCCACACGAATGTAGGCCAAAGAGGCTGCCTAACAGCCGTCGGCCAGAGTGGTGGCTACAGACAAAGGAAAGAAAGGAACAAGGACATAAAAACAACAAGAACTCAAAAGATAACACAATACATACACTACCGTTCAAAAGTTTGGGGTCACCCAGACAATTATTTTGTGTTTTCCATGAAAAGTCACACTTATTTACCACCATGAGTTGTAAAATGAATAGAAAATATAGTCAAGACATTGACAAGGTTACAAATAATGATTTGTATTTGAAATAATAATTTTTTCCAGATACTCAACCTGCTCAAAGGAAGGTCAGTTTTATAGCTTCTCTAACCAGCTAAACTGGTTTCAGCTGCGCTAACATGATTGCACAAGGGTTTTCTAATCATCCATTAGCTTTCTGACGCAATGAGCAAACACATTGTACCATTAGAACACTGGAGTGTTAGTTGCTGGAAATGGGCCTCTATACACCTATGTAGATATTGCACCAAAAACCAGACATTTGCAGCTAGAATAGTCATTTACCACATTAGCAATGTATATTAGATATTAGAGTGTATTTCTGATTAGTTTAAAGTTATCTTCATTGAAAAAAACAGTGCTTTTCTTTCAAAAATAAGGAAATTTCTAAGAGACCCCAAACTTTTGAACGGTAGTGTAAATAACCCTGAGCCACAGAGAACAGTCAGAACCAAGCCTAAAGAACAACGTCGGCTCGGTTCGTGACAAAACTCATGCAGTACTATAACAGGACACGTTTACAAATATTTGAGACTCATTGTAGTCATTTTATATTTTAGCAATATTTTGGTATTAAAAGGTTTTTTAAAACTTTAATGCCAAGATTGAGGTGGTGCTTACATCGTCGCACTGGGGCGATACTGAGGCCAAATGATCTGAACCTTGAGGGCGTGCCTGGCAAAGACTAACAATGTGAGCACTGCAGCTCTATTGTAAGCGGTTTGTTTTTTATTGATGAGGATTATTTTTATTATTATTATTATTATTACGGGCGGTGCGGTGGCGCAGTGGTTAGCACTGCACCAGCACAGCAACTCCCCCTTGGCCATGGGATCCCTGGTTCGATCCCAGCCCCTGACCAACAGTGATCTGTGTGGAGTTTGCATGTTCTCCCCATATCTGCGTGGGTTTACTCCAGGATTTCTCCGGTTTCCTCCCACAGGCCAAAAACATGCAGGTTAGGTTAATTGGAGACTCTAAAGTGGCCCTAGGTGTGAATGTGTGTGTGAATGGTTAAGGGATAGCGCCGTACCGTGGCTGCTTCATCCATCCAGGTGGATGCCCTCAATTTCCCCTTTGGGGATCAATAAAGTACACAAAATCAAAAAATCAAAATTATTATTATTCCGCCTAAACAATTGCATTTTTGACTCTCTAAATGTTAACCAAAATGTAAATTTTGAAAAATTTTACAAACTGGAAAAAATATGTCCCCCATGCTGAAAATTTTCAGACGTATCCAGCGTACGGTTGATACGTCCCACATTCGTCGAGCAAAGGTTGTAGGGCCTTCCCCAAATGTTTTTTTTTTTACCTTTGTAGTCTGTACTATCAGCTGTCCAATGCTGTTCTGATAGATATGCCAAAATGTCAGAACACCGGAGGAGGTGGATCCAATCAGCTGATCGCTCGAACCACAGAGCTCAGCTGTTTTCCATGATAAATTAGCCTCCCGGCAAAAGCACACTCCATGCATTATCTTTGTTTTCACTTGTTTGAAAATAACTTTTTATCGTCATCAGCTAGTGTGCCTTTGAGCCAGGTCATGTCTGGCCGCTGCTTCTGCCGGCATGTTCTGTGTTGATTTGTCAGACCCGGTCCCCACTGATGCTCTGCTCAGTCCGCTCGCGCACCCCATGTTTTCCACATATGCCAAATTGTCCTTTAGACCTACACAATCACGGCAACTTTATGGTATAATTTTTTTAAGCATTAAATCTTCAGTATTGTTTTTCTAGTCAAATTTGTCGTTTTTCACTTCCTTGTTTTGTCCAGGGAACACTGGTGACTGACAGGTCGTGGTGCCGTGTATTACCCAATCAGCATGGTCGTGGTGCCCTGTATTAACCAGTCAGCACGGAGTCAATCCGAAACCCCTCCAACACTTCTTGAAGCCAGGGCATGAAGAGACAGAGTGGTGACAAAGTGGTGGCTAAACGTTTATTGATTAAAAATTACATATTTTGACTGAGCAACTCTCTATTCAGGGATGCGCACCTTCATAACCTCAGCAAAACATGTATAAATCCTTACGTCAGTCTGATGGACGGTTCAAAAGATATGCATGGAACAGAGACACAGATAGACACACAGATAGAGACATGCACAGACAGAAATTCTTTGCATTTATAGATACAATTTAGTTTATATCACTGTTTCCTGATGCGGAGTTCAGTGTAATATTGAATTTCTTCTGTGTATCATCAATAAACTCATGCAGTACTATAACAGGACACGTTTACAAATATTTGAGACCCACTGTACTACATCATTTTATACTTTAGCAATATTTTGTTATTGAAAAGTTTTTTAAAACTGTAATCAACCGAATTAACGACAAAACACCCAACATTACTATACACAGCAGAAGGACCCATTTGACTGCAACCATTGCATCAATGTTGCCCATTTGTCAGTAAATATTAAACTAAAAATGAATTTGTGGACTTCCGGTTATGGCTGCCACGTAAGACGGATGTGTCTCACTCTGCTCTGCTCCTGGAGAAAAAAATCGGCAAATAACTCTCTCATTTGGGACAGAACGTATCCCACCGTTTGGGCGAGGATATGTCGGCGAAGCCTAAGGCTGGAAAACCAGGTAAAGGAAAAAGCGAGCCGCCGAAACAGTCCAAATTAACGGACTTTCAGGTCTGTGACGCAGCAAACAAAACTCCATATATGGCGGAGGAGGCTGGCAACGGTGCGATATCTGCGGGGAGCGGCGCAGATGCGCTGATGGCTGCCATGAGTTCAATGAGAGCGGACTTTTCCTCTAGATTTGATGGGATTATGACAGCGTTGGAAGGAATAAGAAAGGAATTGGGTGACTGTGTAGAACGAACGGCGCAGATGGAGCTCCGTCTCGCTAGTGCTGAAGATGACGTCACCCGTCTTCAATTAAAGGTGCGCACTTTGGAAAAAAAAAATAAATGTCTAGAAGATAATATTTTGGATTTGGAATCTCGGTCGAGACAGAATAACTTGAGGCTGGTGGGTCTTCCAGAGGAATCAGAAGGTCGGGACGTATATTCCTTTCTGGAAAAGTGGATTCCGGAGGTGCTGGGCAGCGAGGAGTTGCAATCAGCAGTGGTTCTGGAAAATGCACATCGTATTGGCCCACGGAGAGATAAGGGACCGCCGAGGACCTTAATTATGAAGTTTCTTAGCAACAGAGACAGGATGAAGATCTTCAACGCTGCACGAGCTAAAGGAGAGATTAAACACCAGGATCAGCAGGTGCGGTTCTACCCAGATTTGGCCACAGGAATCCAACAATTGAGGAAGCAGTTTGATCCCATACGTAAGGAGATGCGCAACCTTGGGATTCGTCATGGTGTAATCTATCCTGCGAGACTGCTGACCACGTATGAGGGCAGAACCCACATCTTCAAGACCCCAGAGGAGGCGCAGGAGTTTATCAAGAAGATCAAAGAAGAAGAAGAGACTGGTGGGAGCTAAGCATGAACAAAATATAAGGCAGAATAATTAAGCATTTGCACAGACATCTGACTGACTTGAAGTAAATAGCAAGTTTACAAAATATAGATTGTATTATATATTAAAAAAAAACAAAAAAAAAACAAACAAAAAAAAACCTATGATGTACAAAGTTGTTAAAAATTTTGGAGTTAAGTTGGAAAACTACAGAGGAGAGTTAATGTTACGTCATTAAAAGCAGTAGAGTTAGGGTGATTGGGAGGATGAAGAAGGAGTGGCTTAGGCTGTTCCCCGTGGGTGTGGAGCGGTCGATGGCTATATCGGGAGACGGAATTTTTCTTTTGATTTTGGGGGGTTCGCCACAAGTGTGGGAAGGGGGAATTTGTTTGTGTGTAGTTTGTAGGCTGAATGTTCAACCACTCATGTTTTTGCTTCTCTGTATGAGCATGTTTACACTGCAAGGTAATCCCAAACTCTCTATTGATCATAAACCAAAGTGTTAATCTTAATTTAACTTCATGGAATTGCAGAGGTCTACAAAATTTAAAAAAACTTAAACAAGTTATGAATAAAATAAAAGACATGGGTTCAAAAATTGTGTTTTTACAAGAAACTCATCTAATAGAGGAGGATATAAAAAAAAATTAGGAGTAGATGGCAAGGAAGTGTCTTCACCTCATCATTCTCATCCCGGGCCAGGGGAGTTATGACTCTCATACATAAATCAGTTCCTTTTCAAGTGAAAAATGTAATTGGAGACAAACTTGGAAGATATGTAATTATTCAAGGTTCTTTGCTATTAGAAAATATAAATCTTGTGAACTTATATGGTCCCAATATAGATGACCAAAAGTTCTTTGCTAATTTATTTCTTATTTTATCATCACTTACAGGGCAACATATAATAGCAGGGGATTTTAATTGTACATTGAATCCAGGTATAGATAGATCAACAGGACTGGATTGTACGCACAATGGATGTAGGATGACTATTAATCATTTTATGAAAGAATTGAGATTGTTAGATATATGGAGAGAAATGAAACCACAAGTTAAAGCCTATTCTTGTTATTCCAGTACCTACAAGACATTCTCACGTATTGATTATTTTTTGATTTCCACAGAATTAAGATCCAAGATTCAAAACTGCTTTTATGATAACATCGTGATCTCTGATCATGCACCCTGTTGTCTAATATATGTAGATAAAAAATTGACAAAGGAATCAGGTAGATGGCAATTTCAGCATAAATGGCTTCAGGATGAGGAATTTGTCAAGTATATAGAAAAACAGATAGACGAGTTCTTTGACATCAATACTACACAAACATCAGCATGTGTAAAGTGGGAGGCTTTCAAAGCTTTTATTAGGGGACATATTATTAGCTATACAGGATCAAAATCTAAGAAGACTCGAGAGGAGAGAGCTAAATTGGAACATAAAATGAAAAGTCTTCAGGAAAAAGTGTATGCAGGAAGTGATCCAAGGTTGGAGAATGAATTACTGATTTTGAGAGCTGAATACGACAAAAAATCAGCGAATAGAGCTGCCTCGAGTCTTCTAAGATTGAAACAATCTTTTTATGAACAAGGTGAAAAATCAGGAAAATTATTGGCATGGCAGATTAAACAATTAGAAATTAAAACACCAATTACTAGTATTATAAGTAATGGACAGGTAGTAATAGATCCTTTAGAAATTAACAGAGCCTTTAGAGATTACTATGAAAAATTATATGATACTAAAAATGAATTTGATTTAACAAAACTAAATGGGTTTTTGAACGAACTATCTATACCGTGTATTCCAAATGAAAACAGGGAGATATTGGAGTCTAAAATTAGTCAAGAAGAAGTTGGGCTAGCCATTGATAATATGAAATCAGGAAAAAGTGCAGGACCAGATGGTCTTCCAGTTGACCTTTATAAAAAATTTAAGAATAAATTAATAAAACCTTTTTTGGAAATGGTTTTAGAAGCATTTCAAAATAATAATTTACCATCATACATAAATAATGCCTTAATTATACTGCTGCCAAAACCAGGTAAGCCCTCTAATAAATGTGAAAATATGAGACCAATAAGCCTATTAAACGCCGACCTTAAGATAATCTGTAAAATTTTAGCAAGACGAATACAAGAAATTTTACCAAATATTATTAATCGAGATCAGAATGGCTTTATAAAGGGAAGACAAGGCTTCCATAATGTAAGAAGACTATTTAATATTATTTATTTTAATAAAGAAGCACCGGATACAGCTCTCCTATCACTGGACGCCGAAAAGGCCTTTGATAGAGTTGAATGGCCCTTTCTTTTTTAAGTCCTACAAAGGTTTGAACTTGGAAATAATTTCATAAAATGGGTTCAAATAATATACAATAATGCTACAGCAGAAATCCTAACAAATAACAATATTTCAAAACCAATAAAAATCAATAGAGGATGTCGACAAGGCTGTCCACTTTCACCTTTACTGTTTACTATGGCAATTGAACCTTTAGCGATAGCGATACGTTTACATTCACAAATACATGGAATTAAAGTTGGACCAACAGAACATAAAATCTCCCTGTACGCCGATGACATAATTTTGTTTATGTTGAATCTAAAAAAATCAATTCCAACCTTGTTGAATTTAATAAAGAATTTTGGGGAAATATCAGGATATAAAATAAATAAAACTAAATCTTCAATATTAATGCTAAATGAGACCCAGAGAAATTACCCAGCCCCTGAGGTAAATCAATTCAATGTTGTAAATCAGTTTAAATATTTAGAAATCCAAATTGTGCCTAAGCTAGAATCAGTCGCCAGTGTCAACTATGAAGCCTTAATGTCAGATATCAATGAGTTAACTCAGAGATGGATGTCACTACCAATGTCGATGATCGGGAGAATCAATATACTTAAAAGTAATATTTTACCTAAAATACTTTATTTATTTCAATACATTCCCTTATCACCACCTTTAGATTTATTCTCAAGAATAAAAAAAAAGTTAGTGGAATTTATATGGAACAACAGGAGGGCTAGATTACGTCTGTCTTTATTATATTTACCATTTGATCGTGGAGGTCTGAAATGTCCAAATTTTATGTTGTATTATTGGTCGGCACAACTGAGGTCTATGACATATTATTTTTCATCAAATGATCTCCCTCACTGGACTGAAATGGAATCATACAATTTACCTTTACCTCTTCCCATATTCATATACTCAGATTCGGAAAAAAAATTACAAAAACAAGTTAAAAATCCATTTGTAAAGCATATGATCAAAATATGGTGCGAAGCTAAAAACTATTTAAAAGAACCACAGTTATTGTCACAATTTAGTCCAATATGGGGTAATCAATATTTTAAACCAGGGAGAGCGGACGCTGTATTTAAAGTATGGAATTTAAAAGGGATACAAAAGATTCAGGATTTATATTTGCCATGTGCAGACAACATAATGTCTTTTGAAGAGCTGAGGATCAAATTTAATCTCAATAGAACACATTTTTTTAAATATCTTCAACTTAGAAACTTTATTCGATCAAATCAAAATAAAGCTCTCACTCGACCTATTTATTCATCCTTGGAAAAAATGATGATGAAAGATAGTAAAAGAAAGGGTATTATTTCAGAGTTTTATAACTCATTGACACTATCTTCAAGTGAAAATTCACTGAAAAGATTAAACTACTGGAAAGAAGATCTGCAAATTGAAATTTCAGAGGAACAATGGGAATTGGCTTGTACAGAAGCTCAAACCAAATCAATAAATGTACGCCTTAAATTGATACATTTCAAATGGTTAATGCGGATGTATGTTACACCGGAGGAGTTAAATAAATATAACAAAAATATACCAGATACATGCACAAAATGCATGGAAAGTAAAGGAACTCTATTTCATTGTGTATGGGAATGTAGATTAATAAGAATGTTTTGGGAAGAGGTGAGGGTAACAATTGAAAAAATAATCTCAAAACAAATCATATTGAATCCTAAATTGTTTTTGTTGGGTCTGTACCCAGAAAAGCATAATTTTAATAAAAGTGAAAGAACATTCATAGACCTCAGTTTGCTTAATGCCAAAAAATGTATTGCACTATTATGGAAAAAGACTCATAGACCAGATGTGACTCAGTGGTTAAGACAGATGTTAACAAACCTTCCATTAGAAAGAATAACATATATACTGAAATCAAAGGAAATTGTGTTTGAGAATATATGGAGACCTTTTATTGATTATGTAAAAAATTTAAACATAACTCTTGAAGAAGAAGGTGAATGATGTGTGTGGACCTTGTAAATTCCAAACTGGTGAACATAATATGTATACTTATGTATTGGATTGTCTAGACTAAACAGAGGAGCATTGTTGAAGATTTGATTTTGCTGGTGGTTGTTGGTGTTTTTAGTGCATTTTTTTTTTTTGGTAGTACTTTAGTGTTAGTGTTTGATTGTTTGTATCATGTTTGTTAAAAAAAAAAAAAAAGGTTCAATAAAGATATTGTGGAAAAAAAAATGAATTTGTTGTTTGGGCATTTTTGTGTCCTGCGTTTAGGCCCTGTCACACCTAGACGATTTAGGCAGCATTTGCCAAACATGAAAAATTTTGAGAATACGCTGGCGTATGTCGAATCAGTTATGGCTAAGTTTTGTCTAAGTTAAGAGCACACTGAAGAACGCTAAGCACCCTGAAGCACACTGGTATACAGCGTAGTTCGCCAAGCTCTTCTGAAAATTTTCAGCATGCTTTCCCCTCCCCACCCTTTCCCCCTCCTCAGGACTGCACGCCGGAGGTTGAGTGAGTCTCCTGCCCACCTCAACAGCAAGACGCTTTGGCCGGTCCGGCGACTCCACGTTACACCCGTTATGGGCACCGTCTCAAGCCCAAGGCGCCGGAGGGTTAGAGCCCCTTTTGGGTGTTTGGGGGGACGGGGCTGTGAGGTGGACACAATACACACGGCACTCCACCCAGGACAATGGGGTTGGTGGGGGAGAAGATAGTTAGGGATGCTAATGGAGAAAGGTGAGAGGAGCTAAATGTGCCTTTTGCCCCCCGCCGCGCCAGGTTCACACCTGAGGATGCAAGGGTAGCAATGTATGGTAACAAGATCTGCTCTGTGACGTGTGTGTCAATGTCATGTTAATGTGTGTACATGTCTTTCATGTCTGTATGTTAAGTTGTGTACCCTGTGTGCCGGAGGCGAGAATAAAAGTGTATAAAATAGCTCGCTCAGGCACTCAGAGTGGGAGTTTCTGTGTTTTATGCTGGAAGAGGAATAAAGTTTGTGTGTCTTCTAGCTCGCCGCCTCGTCTGCTTTCATCTTCCACAACACAATCAAATAAATCTTAGTGGTGTTCAGTCCCTTTCAAAGTTGTCAAAGTTGAACATGTGTGACTGCCTACATATGAGGGGGGCTGAAAAGTTCATAGTGGTCAAATTTGACCAAATATGGTTTATTTTTCAACCACAGGGATCCAAGCGCTCCAACACCAATGGAAGAAGTGTGTGGACCAAAGGAGAGACTATGTCGAAAAATAAACCACTTTTGGTCAAATTTGACCACAATGAACTTTTCAGCCTATGGACTTTTCAGCCTTCCCTCGTATAGGCTACAACTCTTTGTATTCCACTTTCAAACACAGCCTACATTTGGGCCTGTAAAGCCTAATTGGGATACCTTCAGACAGGAATGCTTGCGTTCTACAGGCAATGCACTAGTACAGTCAATTTTCATAGACCTCAGTATAAAAATACTCAAATCTTCCTGTAAATGTGGCTGTAAATCAATTCTTTTCATTGCTTCTTTTTATTTAGTAACATATTTTTTAAGCTCCTGTGTTTGATTCTTGAAGTTACAGTTGCCTAAAAACACACAGCTGTTCTGGCTCTCTCCACACAGTTCTCCTTCTGAGTCTATCTGGTATAATAGTGTAAGTACATGCCTCCAACACACATGCTGTTTTTTAGTTTTGCATGACAGAGTAAAAATTTGAAACAATTCTTAAATCCTATAAACAATACCAAAATGCAAAAATAAAGGCATTGGGCAACATAAATATGCATAGATAAATCTGCTTATGCATCCCACACAGCTATGACAGCAGCTAGTTGCTCACCTGTACACAGAATAACAACAAGGTGTACATCAAACTTTAAAGCCAACTCTCTCCATCGCTGAAATTATCTTCTTACGTTGTCACAATCTCTCATTTTTTTTCCCCCAAAATCTGTTTCTCTTTCTGTGGCTTGGCACAAAGTGTATTTAGTTGTTTGCAGTGCCGTGATAGCGGCATCTCTTTTGAGTATTTTTTTTAATTCTCACTGCTGCCATCATACAGTGTTACCACGTTTACACTTGGCATAAAAATGTGTTTTTAGTGATCATAATAAAATCAGGCAATCCTTGTCCACATGCATTTACGAATGGTATTAACATGGCAGCTTGGAGGCATAGTGGTTAGTGGTTAATAAGAAGGTCACGGGATCGATTCCACCCTGACCATCGTAGGTTCGATCCCACCCCCTGACCATCGGTGACCCTTCTGTGTGGAGTTTGCATGTTCTCCCCGTGTCTGCGTGGGTTTACCCCGGGTACTCCGGTTTCCTCCCACGGGCCAAAAACATGCAAGTTGGTTAAATGGAGATTCTAAAGTGACCCTAGGTGCGAATGTGTGTGTGAATGGTGAAGGGATTGGCGCCGTACCGTGGCTACCTCATCTATCCAGGTGGATGCCCTGAATTTCCCTCTGGGATTAATAAATTATAAAAAACACACACACATACACACACAAAAAGTGACTCCATAAACTGCCTGCACTCTTTCTAGTTGCCCACTGTGAGTGAGTGAGTGAGTGAGTGAGTGAGTGAGTGAGTGATTGAGTGGAAAATTTGGCCTACCAATATAGACTTTTTTCAAAATTCATCATTCTGTAAGGGGAACTTTTCACATTTGATGGTCATATTTAGCAGTGGGAATCGCGAGGGATCTCACGATTTGATTTGGATTGCGATACCTGGGTCACGATAAGATCCTATCACAATTCAACGATAATCATGATATTGCGATATCAAGTATCACAATCCCATATATTTCAAATTTTTTTCAACTTACTCAACCTCAAATCATATCCCAAAGTCAAACTGTTGACATCTCTTTCATATAATAAAGTATTCTCGGGGCTTCATTTTCCGCGGAGACATGTCTCTGCATACAGTGCTGTTTCAAATAGACTCCCACTCCAGATACATTTATCTGACTCTGTGAACTCTTTTAAAAAGCAGCTGAAAATGTTTTAGTTTAACGAGGATTTCCATTGAGTTTCAACTGCATTTAAATGGTCCATCCATCCATCCATCTTCTACCGCTTTTCCGGAGGTCCGGGTCGCAGAGGCAGCAGTTCAAGCAGAGAAGCCCAGACTTCCCTCTCCCCAGCCACCTGCTCCAGCTCTTCAGAGAGGATACCAAGGCGTTCCCAGACCAGCTGGGAGACATAGTCTCTCCACTGAGTCCTGGGTCTGCCCCAGGGTCTCCTCCCAGTGGGACGTGCCTGAAACACCTCAAGTGGGAGGCATCCACTGACATGTCCTCCGACAGTTCTACCGGAGCTGGAGCCAAACGACGAAGGGGGGGGGGGGGGTCACAACCCCTTCTGACCATTCTAGGGGGAGCGGTGTGGGCACCCAGCACAATGCAGACTGATAATATTGACGCTCAGCAGGGATTTGCATACGACCAAAAGAACCACAGGAGACAGTCAGACGGGACTGAATGCATGCATCTTTTGTGCCAACCAATGTCATGCTAATCATGTGTATTGACCGAAGTGTATTGGATGACAATTGATATGCTAATGTGCCATGCATCCTCTGTCTGTATCACTGTATAAAAGAGCTGACTTTACATGCCTCACTAACGCACTCAGAGCTGATACACAGCACACAGTGCTGCAGTGTCTCATGATGATGGAGGAATAAAACTCTTAAACCTTCAGCTCGCCGTGTCACGCCTGAACTTATTTTGTTCCTCCACACTGGAGGAATTAAAATGTGAACTTAAATTAAAATGTGAATTAAAATTATTAAAAATAATTTAAAAATAGCAGACTTACCGTTTAAATGATAATCTTAATCTTGTGTTTTAACTTGTTTTTGCATTTTTTAAAATTATTTTTATCTATCAACTTCATTTTATTCCATTTTATTGTACAGCGCTTTGTGACTATACAGTATGTGAAAAGCATTTCATAAATAAACTTCACTTACTTGGCGCTCGGAGAAAAAGCTCCATGCTGGTGTCTCTTTAGCTCAGCCGTTGCTAATGCTGCTCCGCGAAGTGTGTGGTCTGCCATATTCAGAGTGTTTTTTTTCTTTTTTCCGTGCAGTGCTTCTTGCAGGTTGTGTGTCATGTCAAGGTCTTTCCTTCCATCTTTGTTATAAAATCCAAAAAAGGCCCGACATTTGAGCTAACTGCTTCCTAACTTTCAAAGCTGGCTGCAAATCTCAGACACGCTAAGACGTCACTTCACTACGTGCTTGCTTTGCCCCATCTAGTGGACTGAAAATACCATTGATAACTGATAACCCAAAAGTATATAAGTGTGCACTTTTTATTTAAATAAAAGATCGATCCATGCATTTATGGATCGGTGCATTGTTGCCAGCACCGAGTATCACGATCCATCACTGAAAGGATCTTTTTTCCCATCCCTAGTTATTTTACTTGTAAAAATGAAGGCTGAATTACATCATTTGAGTGCTTTTCTTAACTACAAAAACATCAGGTTTTAAGTTGCATTTAAAACTGCATTTACAGTCCTGTTAAATGTGGTCAACATGTGTCTGTGACCACCTTTAGAAGTGGTTTGGCAGACTAGAAATAAATCCATCCTAATAGATTTCAGTTTATTTAACCTGTACTTTACAATATCCAACAGCAATCCAGCCACAAAAACAAAACAAAAAAGCTTTTTAATATTGGTTGCAAATGTGGCCGGCATGAAGAGGCTTTATGTTTCTTTTGCTCACCATGGTGGTTTGCAACAGACAGGGCCTGATTGGAAAACTAGCTATCTGTCACTGATTAGGACATCTTGGCTGAGATTGTTCTAACTGTCCATTTTTTGCAATCTAATGCAATTATTTGACAATTTGAGTTTCTTTCTGTTTAATTACAAAACATGATATGGTTCTTATTTCCATGCATTACACTCATGAAGTATAGAATGCATCTTGAGCTACCAACTTTACTAATATCTAAATAAAAATAATAAAAGAAAGAATGTGACCACCATAATAATCTAATCTAAGATTCAGAAAAGGAATTTACAAAGCTGGCTACATCAAGCTTTTATATGTGTATAGAAAAGAATCACCCCCTTTAAAAAATACACTTTGTTGCTTTGTTGCCTGAAAAGAAGATCGACACAATTTTTGGTTTTATCCAGCTGTATTTACCCAGTGCAACTTATAGTATCCAACTGAAATATGTAACATCAGCAGGTCCGTATTTTGTTGAACCACCTGTTGCTTTAAATACTACTTTTAGTCTGTTGGGATACAACAACTTTGCACATCTAGACTTCAGGCCTGTACATACTCTGCAGGAACAGAAAAAATTGTTCTCCCTCCCACGGCTACAAGAACAAAATGAAGTCATTTTGTTCTTGCAGCACTGGTTTGGGAGTTCTTGCAGCTTGTTCTTGACACATAATCGTGGCAGAACTTTTTTCTTGTGTGGTGTCCAAGAACGATTGTGTGCCTGGTCAGAAATTCCAATTTCCCAGGAGTTCTGCACTTGAGTTGGAAGCATGAAATGTCCTGGCTAGAAAGAACCTTTTTCTTGTTCTTGCTGCCTCAAGAAAAAGAAAAAAATTCTCTGTTCTTACGGACTATGTAACCTCAAGAAAAAGAAAAAAATTCTCTGTTCTTATGGACTATGTAAAGGCCTTTAGCAATATTGCAGTCTTCAAGTCATTTCATAGATTTTAATGGGGTATAATTTTGGACTCTGACTAAGTCAGGCAAGGACATTCACCTTTTTCTTCTTCAAAAATGCATGCTCAATCTTGCTGTGTGCTTTGTGTCACTGTCATGTTAGACAGTAACCCTTCATCCTATCAACAACTTTTTGGCAGAGGGCAGCAGGTTTTCCTCAAGAATTTGATGGTATTTTCCTCCATCTATTTTTCTTTCTGTGCTGACAAGTGCTCCAGTCCCTGCTTCAGAGAAACAACCCTACAACAGGATATAACCACCTCCATGCTTTACTGTAGGAATAGTGTAATTTGGACAGTGAGCTACATTGGCTTTCTGCCAGACATATTGTCTGGCGTTGATCAAACAGTCTGATTTTAGTCTCATCTGACCATAACATCTTTTTTTCAGCTGGCCTAAGAATCTCAAAAATGTGTTCCGTCTAAGCTGCATGTAGCCTTTCTTAAGGAGAGGCTTTTTTTCTTGCAACCCTCCCTATACAAGCCACATTAGGGGAGAATTTGCAATATTGTTGTCACATACACACAACTTCCACCTGGCCATAAATTCCTGCAACTGCTTCAAAGGTTCTGTAGGCCTATTGGTAGCCTCTCTGACCAGTTTCCTCCTCTCTTTCATCCAGCATGGAGGGATGTCCTGATCAAGGTAGTTTCTGTTTTCCCAAACACCTTTCACATCTTAATACTAGACATCACTTTGCTTTTTGGGATTGATAAAGCCCTTGTATGGTTTTGATCCATCTCCTGACTTGTGCCTGTCCACAACTTTATCCTGAAGATCTTTTGACAGTGCATTGCCACCTGTAGCTTCTGTTGGTGTTACATCTTTCAGTTGAATGTTATAAGTTACACTGAGTACATACAGCTGGATAAAACAAAAACTGTGCTCATCTTCATTTCAGGCTACAGTGGTGTTCAGGCTACAGTGGTGTGCCCCAGGGGTCTGTTTTGGGACCCAAACTCTTTATTTTGTATATAAATGACATATGCCAAGTATCAAAAATTCTGAAATTTATTTTGTTTGCGGATGACACAAATATCCTTTGCACTGGTGAGAATTTGCAGCAGGTTTTAGAGGTGGTCACAACTGAAATGAAAAGGTTAACGCAACAAAAATGGTTCAACAAAAATAAATTATCTCTAAATCTGAAAAAAACAAAGATTATGTTGTTTGGAAATTATAAAATAAATCATGAAATAATGGTAACGATAGATAAGATAAGATAAGATAAGCCTTTATTAGTCCCACAACGGGGAAATTCCAGGATTGCAACAGCACAGGGATAGCAACACTCAGAGCAACAATCAGAAGGCAAGAAAAAAAAAACACAAAAAAAACAAGCAAGCAAGAGCAGCTAATATACATATGTACATATTACTATAAAATATATATATACACACACACACACAGACACACAGTGCAGAGCATTGTAGCTGGATGGAATAAATATATGAATATATGAACACAGTGCAGAGCATTGTAGCTAGATGGAATAAATATGTAAATATATAAACACCCACAGTACGGAGCATTGCAGCTAGGTGGAATAAATATGCAAGTATATAAAAACACACAGTGCGGAGCAATGTAGCTAGATGGAATAATATGTAGATATATAAAAACACAGTGCGGAGCATTGTAGCTAGATGGAATAAATATATAGATATATAAATATAAACACACCCAGTGCTGAGCATTGTAGCTAGATGGAATAAATATGTAAATATATAAACACACACAGTGCAGAGCATTGTTGCTAGATGGGATGAAACAGCATAACCGTCTACTTAGTTATCCTACATGGTATGATTATGTGCCCATACATATTCTCACCCTCCATAGCGACCGATATGTTCCTAGTTGTATGCCGGAGAGGACCATTGTGTAAGTCTATTGCATCTTTTGCATCCAAAAAACTATTAGTTTGTTACGTCTTTTTGCTATCTCTGCGAGCAGCCCTGCTTAGGTTGTACAGTCTGACAGCCGTTGGTAGGAAGGACCTACGAAACCTCTCGGTTGTGCACCTGGGATGATGTAGTCTGCTGCTAAATGAGCTCCTCAGTGCATCCAGTATGTCCTGCATAGGGTGGAACTCGGACTCCAGCAGAGATGACAGTTTAGCCACCGTCCTTCTCTCTCCTATCTCCTCCATCGGATCAAGGCGCTGCCCCAGGACAGAGCTAGCTTTCTTAATCAGTTTGTTCAGTCTCTTCCTATCGGCTGCAGTAATGCCACTGCCCCAGCAGACCACTCCAAAAGTGATGGCTGATGCCACCACCGTGTCATAGAATGACTTCAGCAGCGCCCCTTGTACACCAAAAGACCTGAGTCTCCTCAGCAGGAACAGCCTGCGCTGTCCCTTCTTGTAGAGTGCGTCAGTATTGTGTGACCAGTCTAGTTTATTGTTCAGATGAACACCCAGGTACTTATAGGATGTCACCATCTCGATGTCTGTTCCCTGTATATTTACTGGTGCTGTGAGGGGTTGCCCATGCCTGCGGCAGTCCACCACCAGCTCCTTAGTTTTCCTCGCGTTGATCTGGAGGCAGTTCCGATGGCACCAGTCCACGAAGTCCTGGATAAGCCCTCTCTACTCAGACCAACGATCGCAGAGTCATCAGAGAACTTCTGTAGATGGCAGTGTGTTGTGTTGTGTGAGAAGTCCGCAGTATAAAGAGTGAACAGGAAGGGAGCCAGCACCGTTCCCTGGGGGGCCCCCGTGCTACTGATGATCGTGTCGGAAACACAGTCCCGGGTTCTCACAAACTGAGGCCGGTTCGTGAGGTAGTCCAGGATCCATGATGACAGGTGCTGGTCCACCCCTGCGCGCAGCAGCTTGTCCTTCAGGATCATCGGTTGGATGGTGTTGAAAGCACTGGAGAAGTCAAAGAACATGATCCTCACCATATTCCCGGGCTTCTCCAGGTGGGACAGAGAATGGTGAAGGAGGAAGATCACCGCATCCTCCACCCCAATGCCATGCTGGTAGGCGAACTGGAGTGGATCCATCGCTGGTTCCACCAGGGGGCGGAGATGAGCAAGGAGCAGTCTCTCCAGGGTCTTCATCAAGTGGGACGTCAAGGCCACCGGTCTGTAGCTGTTCAGGTCTTTGGGGTGGGAAGTTTTTGGTACAGGTACCACACAAGATGTTTTCCACAGCTGTGGTACCCTCCCCAGTTTCAGGCTCATGTTGAAGATATACGTCACAATCCCACACAGCTGGTCTGCACAGGACTTGAGGAGCTTTGCGCTGATGCCGTCCGGTCCCGACGCCTTCCTCGCCTTGATCTTCCTCAGCTCCGTCCTCACCTGGGTCTTGGTCAGGGTCAGGATGGGGGGCTGTGTGTTGGGAGTGGGGGGGGGTGTCGGTGGAGTGGGGAGTGGGCAGCAGGACTTGATTTCTTAGAGGCAGCAGTGGTTGTTGTGCAGACAGGGGGGAGGGCGGTTGGTCAAATCTATTGAAAAACAGATTCAGGTTGTTCGCCCACTCCCTGCCCCCCGTGGCCTGGGGGGAGGTATTCTGGAGCCCCGAGATGGTTTTGAGGTTTCTCCAGACCCCGCTGATGTCGCTCTGTTGCAGCTTGTCCTCCATCTTCTACCTGAAGCTGTCCTTGCCTTCTCTGATCTTTCTCCTCAGCTCCCTCTGTACGGACTTCAGCATCTCCCTGTTCCCCGACCTGAAGATCCTCTTCTTCTCTCTCAGAAGTGTTTTTATCTCAGGGTTGATCCAGGGTTTGTTGTTTGAGTGACGCCGTATGGTCTTGGTGGGAACGGATTTGTCCACACAGAAGCTGAGGTAGCCCGTGAAGGTGTGAATGAGGCCATCGATGTCCTCACCATGTGGATCGCAGAGCTGCTTCCAGGCGGTGGCTTCAAAACAGTCCTTTAGAGTGTCCATTGTCTCCTCAGACCATAACTCCACAGTGTGCATGGCCGGAGGTTGTCTGTGCACTAGGGGTTTGTACACCGGCCGGAGATGAACCAAGTTGTGATCCGATCTCCCAAGTGGGGGGAGTGGTGATGAGGTGTACGCCTCCTTAGTGTTTGCGTAGAATAAATCCAGTGTTTTATTGTCTCTAGTGTGGCATGTGACATACTGGGTGAACGTGGGTAGAATGGGAGACAGTGAAACGTGGTTGAAATCGCCTGAGATGAGGAGAAGAGCATCTGGGTGTTCTGTCTGCAGCCTGCTGGTTACTGAATGGATGACGTCACGCGCTGTCCCAGCGTTCGCCGTCGGATTTGCATAAACAACAATGCAGATCACGTGTGAGTGTTCTCTCGGGAGATATGTAGGCCTCATGCTAACAGCTAGCAACTCAATGTCTTTGCTGCAGTGTCGTTGTTTAACAGTGATATGTCCCGGTCTGCACCAGTTGTTGTTAACATACATTATCACTCCACCGCCCCTAGCTTTGCCACTGTCTGGTGTTCGGTCAGCTCGTATCATGTGAAAACCCTCCAGCTCAATGTTAGCATCTGCTGCTAGTTCAGTTAGCCACGTCTCAGTAAACAAAAGGAGAGAGCACTCCCGGTAAGTGCTATCATAACGGGAGATAGCCGCTAGCCCATCTAACTTTCCCAGTATCGACCGTACATTTCCCATGACAACAGATGGAAGGGAGGGTCTGTACCTTATATTTTTTGTCCTCCGCCTTACTCCAGCCCGGCAGCCGCGACGCTTTCGCCTCAGTTCTCTCGGTATGTCGAGTTTTTCCAATGGGACCGGGTGGCGGTTAAATGCTAGCAGCTCTTCCCTGTTGTATCGTATCCTGCTATAAACAGTGGCTCCGTCCACCGGCTCAGGAGACATTTGGGACGATCTGTGTGTCCGTGATATAAGTGGGGTGAAAAAAAAGACTGATCAAAAGAGAGAGGAAGGGAAAAAAAACTCGGAATCGAGCCGCTGTTGCAAAAGGCAGCCTACTCGTGTGGCGCCGAGAGAGATTGAGAGATGATACCAGAATAGAAACAGTACAGGAAAATAAGTTTCTGGGGGTGACACTAGACAATAAAATCTGCCGGAAACCTCACATCAGTCACATCCGGGCCAAGTTGGCAAAATGTATAGGGATACTGGGGAAGACAAGACACATCTTGGACTATAAATCCTTGTTCTTACTGTACAATTCACTGTTTCTACCTTATCTTAACTACTATGTAGAAGTCTGGAGGAAACACCTACAAGACCAACCTACAGTCAATATGCACATTACAAAAAAGAGCTAGAAGGATAATAAATAATGTAGGATATAGAGACCATACCAATTCGTTGTTTTTAAAGTCATATGTCATGAAGTTCATCGATTTAGTTAAATTTAAGACAGCACAAGTCATGTACAGGCCAATTAATAATCAACTCCCAACTAACATACAAAAAATATTTAAAAAAAGAGACAATGATTACAATTTGAGAGGAGACTTAAACTTTACAAAACCCAAGATACGAACAACCAAGAAAAGTATGTGCATATCTGTCTGTGGGGTGGATTTGTGGAACAGTCTCAAGCCGGAACTGAAACTATGTACAAACAGAAATCAATTCAAAAAGAGGTATAAACATTATTTGCTTAAAGTATATATGTTAGAAGGGTAGTATTTACAGTGGGGCAAAAAGTATTTAGTCAGCCACCAATTGTGCAGGTTCTCCCACTTAAAAGATGAGAGAGCTCTCCAATTTTCATCATAGGTGACCAAATACTTATTTTACCGAGGAATTTACCAATTAATTCATTAAAAATCCTTCAATGTGATTTTCTGGATTTTTTTTTCTCATTTTGTCTCTCATAGTTGAGGTATACCTATGATGCAAGACTGTTTTCAGCACACAGACTGGAAGGTCTTCAAAATAGCAGCCTCCCAGGAAGACAGGACAGATGTGGAGGAGTATGCTGATACGGTCACCAGCTACATCGCGAAGTGCACAGAGGATTTCACTACAGTGAAGACCATCACTATGCGGGGTAATCATAAGCCCTGGATGACTGCAGAGGTGCACTCGCTGCTCACAGCCAGAGATGCAGCCTTCAGAGCGAAGGACAGGATCGCCCTCCGCTCAGCCAGGTCTGCGCTTTCAAAGGGAATTAAGGCGGCAAAGCGCGCCTATGCGAAGAAAATCCAGGGACACCTCTGTGACACTAGGAACACCAAGCAGATGTGGCAGGGAGTTCGGACTCTGACGGGCTTTAAGCCTAGGCAGGGGGTCGATGATGACGACGCTTCGCTTCCAGACAGGCTTAACGACTTCTTTGCATGTTTTGAAGCATCAAACTCGACAATCAGAGGGAGGGCTGGCCCTCCCCCACCATCGGTCGGACCAGCTTTTACCATCAACACAGCGGACACACGGAGGACCCTAACCAGAGTCAACCCACGCAAAGCTGCAGGTCCAGACAACATTCCAGGACGTGTGCTCCGAGACTGCGCGAGCGAGTTGGCGGATGTCCTGACTGACATTTATAACATCTCCCTGAGTCAGGCCATCGTTCCCAGATGCTTCAAGACCTCTATCATTGTACCGGTGGCAAAGAAACCAGTGGTGTCCTGTTTGAATGACTATCGTCCTGTTGCACTGACACCAATTGTGATGAAGTGTTTTGAGCGGCTTGTCAAACCACACATTACAGCCTGCCTCCCTGCATCACACGACCTGCTCCAGTTTGCATATCGTTCAAACCGCTCCACGGAGGATGCTATAGTCATCACCCTACACTCTGTCATCACCCACCTGGACCAGAAAGACACCTACGCCAGACTCCTGTACATTGATTTCAGTTCAGCATTCAACACCATTATTCCCCAGAGACTGATGGAGAAATTACTCCTTCTCGGTCTGAACACCGCCACATGTCTCTGGATCCTGGATTTCCTGACTGAGAGACCTGGAGGGCTGGTGCAGGGAGAACAATCTAGTGCTCAACGTGGACAAAACGAAGGAGATGATTATCGACTTCCGGCGGTCACAGCCTGAGCACGCCCCCCTCAGCATCGGCGGCCGTTTAGTGGAGAGAGTGGAGAACATCAAGTTCCTCGGAGTGCAGATCTCGCAGGACCTGACCTGGAGCAAGAATTCCTTGGAGATCAGGAAGCGGGCTCAGCAGAGACTGCACTTCTTGAGGAAACTCAAACAGGCCTCTCTCCCCATCTGCATCCTCAGGACCTTCTACAGAGGTGTGGTGGAGAGTGTTCTGACGTACTGCATTGCTACATGGTACTCCAGTTGCAGTATGTCAGACAAAAAAGCCCTGCATAGGATAGTCAAGGGGGCGGAGAGGGTAATTGGAGTCGCCCTCCCCTCTGTCCAAGAACTTTTTCAGAACCGTTGTAGGCGCAGGGCACTGAACATTGTCAAGGACCGTTCTCACCCTCTGCATAAACACTTTGAACTTCTCCCATCTGGTAAACGATTCCGGAGCATCAGAGGCAGAACCACCAGACTGATCAGCAGCTTCCTTCCACAAGCTGTCAGGATGCTGAACAGTTGACCCGGAATCTCTCATACACACTACTGCACCTACGGACATTTTGTATATTATAGTTAGTTATTCTTTTTGTTTTCCCCAAGTATGTCTCAGGGATGTGTGAATGGATGGGGGGTGGGGGTGGGGGGGAGCTATGTGGGAATGTGTCTTAATCATGCTGCTTCTTATATGGATGCCGAGAGAAACACAATTTCATCTTGCCTGCACTACAGTTGTATGTACAGCAATATGACAATAAAGTTTGATTTGATTTGATGAAAATTGGAGACCTCTCTCATCTTTTAAGTGGGAGAACTTGCACAATTGGTGGCTGACTAAATACTTTTTTACCCCACTGTAATTCACATGGGTGTATTTGTGGAAAAGAGGAGTTGGAATTAATAGTGTTCACTTCTTCCTTCTCCCTTTCAAACACTGTATACTGTTACTTTATTGCATTTGTCATTTCCTTTGTTTTGTTTTACTTTTTTGTTTGAAATAAAGTATGTATCTATCTATCTAGGCTACAAAGCAACAAAATGTAACAGATTTTTTATACCCATTGCATATACAGTAGTGTTACAATGCCTTGGCTCTGCCACTAACACTTTAAATCCTTTGTTGTCCCATCCTTTTCAGAAATAGTAATCTATAGAAATTATCTGGGAAGTCAACATTCACAGTTAATTAGTAACAGCAATCTGCAAGAAATCTTGTACCCCGCACACCCTTGTAATAGCAAAATGTTCTATCCAATTATCTAATCATCCCAATCTAATCATTGTATCATGGGAAGCTCTTTATGGTATTATGGGACGTAACTGGTGTTTTAAGCTATGCCACTTTGTATAGAGGAGGAAAAGTTTAACAGCTCTTATGCTGAAGAGTCACGAGAGGGATTTAAATTGCAGCTTTGGGTCATGCAAAGTCTTTTTTTTTCACTTATTCAAATGAGAACCACGACTAACAACTGTGAGCTGCCACAGTCACTCAGCGCACACACAGACACATGCGCTGTGCGTCCGGAACAGAAGAGAAAGAGATTAACGTCCAACCGTCCACACGAAGACAATTACTAAAATTAAATGCCATCACGATAATTATTTGCAATTAACTGTGGCCTGACAAAGCCAGTGGTTACAATGTGCTTTTCCATTATAATGAGGAGGGTAAACAAAGACAGTCACACATGGTGCTGGTGGTGAGCCTGAGCGATAATCCCGTGTGAGAGTCAGTCAGCTGGTCAGTCAGAAAAGAGAAGCAGAAATTAAGACAGCGATGGGGATAAAAAATGTGGACAGGGAACACAAAATCTGACAAAATACTGTAATCAAAGAGCAGTGTTTGGAGACCAACACAGATATCTTTACTACCTTGACCTAAGCAGCTACAACTCCGTGCCTTCAATAAACAACAAATGCAATAACTGTCACAGTGATACGTGGCAGCATGGAAGGGAAGAAGAAAAAAGACATGTTAAAATTGAGGTTAGTAGGACCAAAGGCCTTCTGGAAAGACACAGCATCCATTCAGTCGGATATTTCGGGGACTTCTAAAGAAATGAAAGCGCAACTTAATTTCAGCAACCACTGGGATGTAAGAATTGGGACACAACAAAATGTCTAAAAACTTTACTGATGTTTTCTACAATAAGGTTAAGAATATAAAAAAAAGGCATAACATCAAAATATTTGCTCATATTTGGCCTGAGTTGGTTGGAATAAAAACTGATTGGCTGGGTGAACAATTTTTTTTATTAGAGATTTTATGAATTTTGATAAAATAAAATTTCTTGCCTCATGATTTACAAGCTGGACCAAGTCTATGCAGTGTCATTTTTTGGCTTTGCAAACTCATGTTTTGAGGAGTCAACGGGAATTTCAGCTCATAACACTGCATATGTATATTACATACTAGTGCATCTAAAAAAAAATTAGAATATTGTGGAAAAAGTTATTTTTAATAATTACGTTTATAAAAATAAAACAATTTTTTTTTTATAATTATCACCCACAAAATGTTCCATTTTAAGCCTTTTTATTTTACATTTTGATGATTATGACCTAGGACCTTGAAAAAAAAAAATTACTGAATCACATTCAAATTTTTTGTAATATACTATTATATCAGCCATATTTCCATATGTCTACATAGTATGACAGCAATGCTCCGGCAACCTGATTTGAACACCCAGAATCAAATAGAGAGAAATCAGGAGAAAGCACAAAAGGGTGTTCTTTCAGGGTAAACAACAATGGCAGTTTAGCGCAAACTGCTTGCGTACTTCAAATCAAAATCAAAATCAAATCAAATCAAACTTTATTGTCATATTGCTGTACATACAACTGTAGTGCAGGCAAGATGAAATTGCGTTTCTCTCGGCATCCATATAAGAAGCAGCATGATTTAAGACACACTCCCACATAGCTCCACCCCCCACCCCACCCCCCCATCCATTCACACATCCCTGAGACATACTTGGGGAAAAAGAAAAAACTAACTAACTATAATATACAAAATGTCCGTAGGTGCAGTAGTGTGTATGAGAGATTCTGGGTCAACTGTTCAGCATCCTGACAGCTTGTGGAAGGAAGCTGTTGATCAGTCTGGTGGTTCTGCCTCTGATGCTCCGGAATCGTTTACCAGATGGAAGAAGTTCAAAGTGTTTATGCAGAGGGTGAGAACGGTCCTTGACAATGTTCAGTGCCCTGCTCCTACAGCGGTTCTGAAAAAGTTCTTGGACAGAGGGGAGGGAGACTCCAATTACCCTCTCAGCCCCCTTGACTATCCTCTGCAGGGCTTTTTTGTCTGACATACTGCAGCTGGAGTACCATGTAGCAATGCAGTACGTCAGAACACTCTCCACCACACCTCTGTAGAAGGTCCTGAGGATGCAGCTGGGGAGAGAGGCCTGTTTGAGTTTCCTCAAGAAGTGCAGTCTCTGCTGAGCCCGCTTCCTGATCTCCAAGGAATTCTTGCTCCAGGTCAGGTCCTGCGAGATCTGCACTCCGAGGAACTTGATGTTCTCCACTCTCTCCACTAGATGGCCGCCGATGCTGAGGGGGACGTGCTCAGGCTGTGACCGCCGGAAGTCGATAATCATCTCCTTCGTTTTGTCCATGTTGAGCACCAGATTGTTCTCCCTGCACCAGCCCTCCAGGTCTCTCACTTCTTCCCTGTACATTGATTCCTCATCCCTCTGAATAAGTCCCACCACCATGGTTAAACTTAATAATCTGGTTCCCCTCGTGTCTGGATACACAGTCATGTGTTAGAAGTGTAAACAACGGTGGACTGAGTACACAGCCTTGAGGGGATCCGGTGCTCAGCGTGACAGAGTTGGAGATGTTGTTTCCAACCCGGACAGACTGAGGTCTCTCAGTCAGGAAATCCAGGATCCAGAGACATGTGGCGGTGTTCAGACCAAGAAGGAGTAATTTCTCATCAGTCTCTGGGGAATAATGGTGTTGAATGCTGAACTGAAATCAATGTACAGGAGTCTGGCGTAGGTGTCTTTCTGGTCCAGGTGGGTGATGACAGAGTGTAGGGTGGTGACTATAGCATCCTCCGTGGAGCGGTTTGAACGATATGCAAACTGGAGCGGGTCGTGTGAGTCTCGGAGCACACGTCCCGGAATGTCGTCCGGACCTGCAGCTTTGCGTGGGTTGACTCTGGTTAGGGTCCTCCGTGTGTCCGCTGTGTTGATGGTAAAAGCTGGTCCGACCGATGGTGGGGGTGGGCCAGCCCTCCCTCTGATTGTCGAGTTTGATGCTTCAAAACGTGCAAAGAAGTCGTTAAGCCTGTCTGGAAGTGAAGCGTCATCATCATCGACCCCCTGCCTAGACTTATAGCCCGTCAGTGTCCGAACTCCCTGCCACATCTGCTTGGTGTTCCTAGTGTCACAGAGGTGTCCCTGGATTTTCTCTGCATAGGCGCGCTTTGCCGCCTTAATTCCCTTTGAGAGCATGTACTTTCCGCACAGTCACTTTTTAGGAGCTCCACGTGCTCGACTGCACTCACCCTCTGCAGAAAGGAAGATACCACCATGAATCCTGCCCATGGGCGCGCTCACACTGTGTGGTCTGTTCCATACTGACCAAGGTTTGACCCCTGAAGTCTGGAACACTCGATAAGTGTGATCACTCCCTACTGTTCTGCAGAACAGAACATTTCCACAGCTTTGGAACGGTTTGCAAACAGTCTCAGGAGCAGAACAAATCCAAATGTTGGTGTAAAATGAAAATGCTGTGCTTATATTGTCAGGGACTCCTTAAGGAAGTCTGGGAACTGTGCTAAACAAAAACAATGTGAATGCGCACCATTGGCTGCTGCCCATACTGTTGGCGGCAGCCAAGAGCCACCAACCTGATTTAAACAGCTGCAATCCAAACACAAAGAAAAGCACGGAGGCAGACATTTTAAGTGGTGGAAGTGATGAGGGGTATGTGAATACAATGACAATCAAGATGAACAGGAGCTTTTGCTGTTTAGTAGCAGAGAAAGAAAACAGATGGGCAAAAAGACGGACATTTGTTGACTCAGTACTGATGGATTGCTCAGTACTTTCCTCTGGCAGGAGTTTCCGTGCGCATGCGCAGTAATCAATGTTCCATTGATGGTAAAGGTGAGCTATTTTTGTGTTTCTTTCAAAAACAAAGCCTTATTTCAAAATTCTGGCAAATTAAAAGTTGAGAAAATAGGGTGATACAATGATACAAGCCTTTAGTTCCACTTAATTTTGACCGGGCAAGCTGAAACAGAGGCGGACAGACAGATACACACACACAGTCACAAACAGATGCACTCAGTGATTACTGTATGCCTCCATTTTCACCGAGGCATAAATTAAATTAAAATCACCCTTTATTGTCATTCAACTGTACAACCAATCATGTACAGTAGAATGAGATTTGTGTTTTACCTATCTACAGTGTTAACCACACACACCCCAAGTGTAGAATCAGAGGGCCGCTGCCATGCAAGGCGCCGCCACAAATTTCCCTCCTCCATTCCATTATTGCTGAGCACCAAGCTGGACGGCAGGAAGTTCCACTTTTATATGGTCTTTGGGATGACCCGGCCGGGATTTGAACCCCTGCCTCCCGGGTGAGGCAGGGGAGATAATAAATCTCTATCAAGTTTATTGTATATGCAGTAACCTATTAAATACATTTTTGCAGGCCAGACTGAGATGTTTGTGCTCTGGGACCTGTTATTTAAAAAATCCTCTTATTGAAATGTTAAAACTAGCAATTAAACCATAAAATCAACGAGAAAAACATTAGTATCTCTAGAACAGGACTTCTTGCAGCCACAGAAGTTGTTCTTGCTGGTCATTAGAGAGACTATGGGTTCAGAACTGCTGCAATGTCTTCAGTTCAAAAGTAAGAGCTCTGGTTTGAAGTGTGTGGTGCAAGCTATCTGTTATAGATGGATGGATGGACAGACAGACAGACAGACAGATATTTATTGTCCACTATGGTGGAAATTTGTAAATAGTTAATCTGCTTCTGCTAAATATTCTTATTCCTAAACTGTTGTAGGTAACTTGTTGGGTTGATAAAGTAATAACATTTTCTACTGGGTTTCCTGTTGTGGCCCAAATGGCACAAAAAGAAAAATATTAAGAAGAGATGAGGGCAAATTAAGCCAAAAATGGGTTAAAAAAGGAAAGAAGAGTTGTCTCCTACATGAACAGTCCAGACATTTGGGAGCAGGCTGCCCTGATACTGGTTTCTCTGCCCCCACAAAGAAGAATCTGAGCTAAGGGCTATCACACAGACGACTCCTCTCCACGCTCTTGTTGTGTTGACATTTTGTGTGTGTGCGAATGTGTAGGGACGAGGGGAGGGTGTGTATTGAGGATTCAGTGGCCATCCAGTGAAAACTGGTTAAACCAATCGATTTCAGGATAAGGAGACAACTAGCAGAGGCCAATAGAAAGACCTAATGACACAATCAACACCTGCAGCCCTCACTAAGCCCTTTCTTTATTCCCCCCACCCATAACAACAGACGTAGATGAGTGTTCCCCCCCCCCCCCCTCACTCCCATCCCCCCTCTTATTCTGGAGCTCTCTCCAACTCTCCCACCCACCCACCAAGGCGTCATACTACAGGAAGCTGCCACAGTGGCTGAAACGGGGAGGGGGGAAAAAAACGCCGAGGTGCTGAGGAGGGGATAGTGGGGGTAGGGCTAGGGTGGCGGTGGGGTTGAGGTCTTAGATTTGGCTTTTTAACACAAAAGCGGCTGGAATGCAAAGAGTTAATCCGGTCGGTGGGGGGGGGGGTTCTTCCGCAAACAAAGGGACAGACCTCCAGACAAAGGTTGAGGGGGGGAGTGAAGGGTGAGGGATGAGGGAGGCTGGTGGCTTTCCTACCATCTGGAGCTTTTGTTTTGGGGGAGGTTGGAGGTCCAGGGGAGGAAGGGGGGGGGTTGCTGGGTGGCATAAGGAGGGGACATGGAACTCCTCCTCCAGCCCCCCCCCCCCCCAAGGGAGAGAATCTGTGTCCACGTGCTGCGTGGCCCAGACAGACGCCCCTTAGCTAGGTCATGCTACACTTGAGCCCTGCCCAGCCCTGTCTGGCTAATCATCAGCCTATTCACTACTTCACACACGTGCACGTGTGTGAAGTAGTGAATAGTTCCCACTTTCCCTACTTCCCACGTTACCAAAATCTATCAGTGCAGTCGGAACACACACACTATGAGTGCTCCAGTTCCCTCTATGTTCCCTATTTTCACACACACACACACACACACACACACACACACACACACACACACACACACACACACACACACACACACACACACACACACACACACACACCCCGGGCCAGTTTCCCCAAGCCCTCTTATTGGTTCAGGCAGAGGCGAGAGCAAACTTAGGCTGCACTGTATGTTTGTGTATGTCACCTGTCAGTGTTATTGGTGGCGATCCAATTGAGAGCTGTCAGGTTGAGAGAAGCCAGGTTCTTTAAGGGCCATTATGAACTGTGTCAACAGGCTGCACAGTCACAACACACGCAGGGGCCGCAGAGGATGAATGAATGAAGCCGCGTGTCGGGGTTTATTACACAGGGCCGCTGGGGGGCTTTGGGGATGAGTGGGATAGCATGAATGACAAAGCGGCTCCTGTCAAACCTCTTATCCCTTCTCTTTGCCTCTACTGCTGCCTTGCTCAGGACTCAGCCTCTCAACCTCCACAATTCTTTGTGAGTTTGATTTTTTTTGGTTGTATGAGTTCCAAATTCCTGTGCCCTCCTTGTTTTCTCCCCATTTCACCAAAAAAATCCACATTTAAAAAAAAAAAAAAAAAAAAATCCCTTAGCCTGACAACTGAAAAGGAGGGATTCTACTTCTGGGTGCTGTTGTTCTCTCTAATTCAGACATGGTGAAAAAGAGTGTACATGTCAGGCTGTAAGCCCAGTGACCCTGTTCTTTCAGCTAGACAGAAAACACTGTCCTCTGTTTATCCAGTATTAAGAGATCTGACAGATTTGTTTAAAGAAGCAGAAAGAGAAGAGGGGCAGCCCACATCAGGGCCCAGTTCCATTAAATGGAGCATCAGGTTAAACAAAGTTAAAAAAAAAAAAAAAAGTTGATTATGGAGTAGAGCTCACTGAAGAGAGAGGAAGTGAGGGGCAGATGGAGATAAGGGGGGCAAAAGGGTCATGTGAGGTTAGATGGGCAGATGCATGACAGAGATGCTTCTTGTTTCATCCAACCAAAAACATTAACAAGGGGGCAAATACAGGAGCTGCCGTTACAAGTGACACACTACAACTTGTCCAAATATGGATCCTTTATCAAGGCCCTTTGGGGTCAGATTTAGATACACTGGGTACTCTTTAGGGTGCTTTCACACTAACAGGCTTTAGAGCAGGGGTGTCAAACTCATTCCATGGAGGGCCAAGACCCTGCAGGTTTTACCTCCACCCAGTGTCTTCAACAGGTGATTTCACTGAATTTCTTCCCACTGATTGCTGATCAATGAAAACACCTGCTGAAGACACTGGGTGGAGGTAAAAACTGCAGGGTCTTGGCCCTCCATGGAATGAGTTTGACACCCCTGCTTTAGAGTGTTTCAGTGGCAATCTAGTTTGTTATCTCCCTTGTTCTTGTGATTTGTTTTGTCTGGTGGGAACACAGTAGTCACACTGTCACCAATACATCCAGACTGAGACCCTCAAAAGGGTTGGTCTCAATTACAATCCTCTGGCATACTCTTGTCCTCCTGGTGAGAAAGCTTAGCAAACCAAAGCAAGACCAAAAACTACTAATCACAGATTAGACTTTAATTTATTTTTATGAACACCCAAACCATTCTTCAAACCACGTAAAAATATCAAAACGTATGCACTCTTTAGCAAACAGCTCAAGGAAAAGTAATTTCAGAGGTCTGCTACACAATTCTGCTTCAAGGCTTAACCCTTTGTACACTGAATAAAATGGGGAGTTCTGGTAAGGAAAACGACAACACAATACTTCCTGTATTTCCTTTTCTTATTCCCACAGCTGACACATCTGACCAATGAGCAGAGGAAATTATTGCATTGTTTGAAGTGACGCATTTTGGTGCACTTGAATTTTTATCTGTGTGAAAAGCACCTGAACCAAGGGGAAACGCTAGAAGACTGCAAAGTCTTTTAGGGCGCATTCAGATGGCCACTGTTTGGTCCGGACCAAAGGACCAAACAGTGGCTTCCATGGATAGTTTGATTCATTTGGTGCCATCTGAACGCACGCTGGAACTCTGGTGCGCACCAAACAAGCGAAGTCTGGACCCCCTAAAAACGGGGGTCTCGGTTCTCTTGCAAATGAAGTCTGGTGCGCTCCGCTTGCAGTGTGAATCCAAACGGAGTATCCAGCGGACCAAAGGGTGAAAGTGCCCCTCGGCGTTTGTGACATTTACCGTAGTACATTTTGGGTAGAAAATAACAATAAAGACAACTGCGCAAATCCGAGAAATCCTTTTACCGGTGAAAGCTGAGGAGAAAAGTTAAAAAAATGTCTCGTTTGTGGCGGACAAACAACCCGGCTGAAGGGAACAGATTTCCGTTTTCGGTCCTAGCCAATCGATGAGCCTGATTTTTTCTTGTTCGCAGAGATTTTTTCTTCTTTGTCAGCGGTGGTTTTGGCTACAGCGCCCCAAACGAGCAGTTGTTGTAACTGCATGACGTTGTCCAGGCAGTTTGGCCCGCTGCAGTGTGAATGCAAATCAAACCAAACGAAGGTGTGAAAATTCTCGGCATTCCCCACCCAGTCAAACCGAGACCCCTGGACTGTCCTGGTCTGAATGCAGCCTAAGTGATTCAGACCAGAGGAAATGAACTAAGGTGTGACAGCATCCCAAGAGCTATTTTCAAAGTACAAGGTTAATGAAGATATTCTAACCTAAACTAAATAACGGTTTTCCCTAAATTTACCCAAGTAGTTATGGTACTTCAATATAACCCAGCAGTATGGAAAAAGAAAATCAAAAGTGAGGAAAAACAAGTGAAAATGAGCCAAAACATAAAGCATCCAAAGAGGCATGAACTACAGTTGAGGAAGTTGCAAACTCCTGCACTGCCTGAAGTTAATTTGCATGTATTATCAGAATGTAATTTCGTTTTACATTTTTTAGGGGTGGGACTGAAGATTGATTTGGCGTAGTATCACAACGATGCACCAATCTCTATATGCATGTACCAATCTTCTATTAATTATATATATTTATGTAAATGTTGCAAACTCTTGGGTATTAATCAACCAAGTGAGTTTTCAGTCCACCAGATGGTGCAAAGTAAGTGTGCATTGTCAGGGGAAGTCATAGCTTGTCCCGCAAGATTTGCAGCCAAGTGTACAAATTAGGAAGCAGTTGGATGCTAACTCAAATATCGGGCCTTTTTTTTTATTTTATAAAAAAGATGGAGCAAAAGACTGACACACTTAACTCACAAGAAGCGCCACACACACACACACACACACACACACACACACACACACACACACACACACACACACACACACACACACACACACACACAAAACCCCACTTGGAACACTTGGGCTGGCACACTCCTCTCTGAACCTTCCAGCAACAGCAGTGTTAGCAGATGAAAGCTACCCTAAAAACATTCCCCACGCGGCGCGGAGCCCTAGTGACAGGCAAGCCAAACCCACTCTGGTCATCCCCACGCAACAAAGCCACCTCTAAACTCAGAGCGAGCCAAGAAGACAGCACAGTCCACCTCAGATACCTGGCCTCACTGCGGAAAATGAAGCCCGCCTTGTAACATGAGATGCTGGAGCCCAGGCATGTGACCCCGTTCTGCTGCCACGGTGATGCCAACACTGCACTGAGAAGTGAAGCCCAAAGCCGAGAAATCCCCGAGCACAGCAGAAAGGACCACACAACAACACACCATAAAACGGACGACTGTATGCCTCCAGCCACCAAAGCAAAGGTGTGCTGAAAAGAGGGAGAACTTACATGAAACAGATATTGACAATTGTACTTTGGTGACAAAATTTGATGTTGAATAAGGAGGATAAGAATATGGTATCGCAATACTTAAAAGTGACACTGGTCAAAATCAAGGTGTTTTTTTTTCAAAACATGTCTGCAACATGTTTTTTATGACTTACAAAACATATCAAGAGTTAAATCACTCTTCTGTGTCATGTCTGTGTTTTTACTGCTGTTAAAGTTCAGCTAAGCTCCTCCCCTTGGAAAACGGCAAGTTTAGATGGACCATTTTTATGATGTCACTATAACACATGAACCATGAGCCTATGGGGTATCATAAATCCTGGTGTTTGAAGGAGGAGGAAAGGGAAAAAGATTTTCACAAGCAACTTTAAGACGACATTTTTTTGTATAAAAAAGGGCATAAGATACCATTTTAGACCATGTAGATTTGTTTTTAAGGGGTTTATATCCACTGCAGTAGATATAAGGAATCGTAGTTTCATGATTGTATTGTATCGTGACCGAAGTAAGATAGATAAACCTTTATTAGTCCCACAGTGGGGAAATTACAGTATTGCAAAGCAAAGGGATAGCGGCACTCATAACAATAATAAGATTTTTTTTTTTTAATTGGGTGGAAAACAGTATCACGATGGGTATCGCATTGTGAGGTCCCTCACAATTCCCACTCTTAATATTTTTCATTATACTGCTTTTTACATCCTTTTTCTGGCAAATGTGTGAGGGCTTTATTTTATATTGGCAGCTTTTCTTCTACTAAATTTGAACTTGTTATGACCCGAGCGCCGGTTCTGATTCACGCTCGGGCTAAGTTCTTCTCGCTGCCGGCCTTGACAGCTGCGGGCTGTATTCTGGCCTCACCGGGCTCTTATTGTGAAAGTGCTCGGTGGGGCTTCCGCCTGTCAAGAGCCAGTCAGCTGTTTGTCATTACCGTTGTTAGTGCTTCGCCCTTTTAAGCCCGGCACTAACGACGGTAAGACGCAGGAGTATCAGTCAACACTGGTCAACGTTCGGTCAACAACAGTCAACATTACGTCTGTATTGTCTGAGTGTCTTCGTCCTGCCAAGCCTGGGTCTACGCCTCGTCGTGCTTGAAAGTGCTGTAGACCTTCATGTCAGGTTCGTTATTGTAGCTTGTTTTCAGTGTAGCTCGTAGCGGCTGGGGTTAGCCCTACGAGCCCAAGTCTCGTCTATGTCTGTGTTTTGCCCTAAGGGGCTCATAGCTTTGTTGTGTCACGTCTGTGAATAAATAACATCTTAGCCAAACTCTCTGGTGAACTCTCTGGCGTCTCTTGGTGATCCGCGAGGATCACCTCATGACAGAACTTTTTCCATTATAAATTGGTGAGCTTTTTTGTTTGTTTGTTTGTCTGGAATTTCCCCATTGTGGGACTAATAAAGGCTTATCTTATCTTTCTTAGTGAGCCACTGGGAGAGCTGCAACACAAAGACCTCCTATATGTACCATATACACCCCTTTACTGACCCCAAATTTCAACTCAAGTAAGAAACCCTGATTTTAAAGTTCTGCTTTGGCAACAGGGGAACAGACTGGGATTGGCATAAATAGTTATGCCTATATTTATGATACAATTTCCTGGACTGTGTGAAGTCAACAGAACCCATGTAGGTCATCCGACTTTACTGTAGAGTCACAACATGAAGACCTGGTCACTAAACACACCAGGAAGGCGTGGAGGTGAAGCGAAAACTCTGTGTCTGCTACAAAGTCATCTGATCTGGCTCTGAATCCCACTGTGGCAAAAGCTGGATCTTGGAGGGTTTTCCTGGTATTGTGGACAGTGGAAAAGGGGCTACACATTATAGCATCAAAGACTCTCTATTTGGAGTATGGTTTTGTGGCCCAAAAATGTGACATGAATGTACAGCTGTGCATAGGTGACAGAAGATAAACAATGTCCTCCTTTTTCAGCTCTTTTTATTAGTAGTAGCCGCCCTTGTTATGTGTGCATTCCATTAAAACACTACTAATATGTTAGGTTTAGTCTCAAATTACTATAGACAATGTACAGAAAAGCAGATCGGACTCTGATTTTCTCTTTAACTGGATATTGTGCACTGCAACAGATTAAACATGTGAGGGGATGATGCACTTAATATTCCCATTACTCTCCCTCTCCACCCCTGCACATGATTTCACTCCATTAATAGTGCTTCTACTGCATAAACGGAGTGTTTTTAGAGTTGTTTTTTTTTTTTTAATCATGTATGATCATGGAAAAGAGCATGAGAGACATTTAAGGTTATACCTACCACCACCATGAGTGTAAAAATCCTGGAGGTTCCCCAAGTGTGATGTTCTTCTCCCATCGTATCTGCGGGGAAAAGGGAAGGATAAAGGACACAGAGGGAGAGAATGAAAAATTGCTGCACCGCTGCATGTTTTATGCATAATCTAATCATTTTGCTCAACTGTCCTCCCAACTTCAGACTGACAGAGTGAGAGTTGGACCAAAAAAAAAAAAAAAAGTAGGCTGAGTAGGGACACGGCGATCTGCAGTGCAGTGCAGTGCAGTGTAGTGTAGTGCAGAGTTTGCGGATAAGAAATTGCGACTGTCTTGAAGCAGCAGTCGTCTCTGCTGCCCTCACAAACCAGCAGAGCTCCCGCCTGTATCTGGACACTGAGATAAGATCCAGTGAGAGATAGCAGACCAACTGCCTGCCTCACACACTCACACACACTGGGAGTGCATACACAGTCGAAGAGATCCTTCACCAGAGTCTGCGAGGACAGCATGACAGCAGCAAGACTCTATTTCTCTCTATATGTGGTGTACAGGAAAAATAAATAAATAAAACAGACACGGGCGTCAGATTTTTTTTTATTCTGCAGATTTCCCCTGTGTCGCTTATAATGATGTGATGTGCCGTGTGTTGGTGTGGGCCTGTTGATTTAATGCCGCTAAAGAGCTGAGTGCTGCACTGTGCAGGAGAGCGTAGAGAGGCAAAGTCCTCTTGGGGACAGGAGTGTATTGTGTGGATACTATAAACGTGAGTGAATGTGTGTGCACTGCTTGCTGGAGGAGGACAGAGGCTAATTGAGGCGGGAGAGTCCAGGTGATAGTGCTCTCATTAGATGAGCAGGTGTGTGTGTGTGTGTGTGTGCCTTCAGTCTACCTGTCAGGATATAGAGAAAGCCCTTTATCTGCCGAAACATTTTCCCCGGCTCTGTGTGTGTACGTGTGTCTGAGAGAACAAAAAAACAAAACAATCTTCAACAATAAATGGCTCAAAATCTAAGCGCGCACCCCAATTTGGTAATACAAATAGCAATAAAACTCAAAATACTCAAATGGCCACAATAGCCCCGTTTCCACTACAGGAGCCAGAAACCAGTTTTTTAGGAACTCTCCCCATGGTGTGTGTGCCCACTGCAGGAACCTCCCCATAAGTGGAAGTTGTCTGGAAATCGTAGGGGTCAAAATAAGCCCCTGGTCAGGGGGTGGTACTTCAGAGTGGTCCCGAAAAGGGCAGAGTATAAAACTCGGCATCACGACGTAAACAAAAGTGCCAAAAGTGACCAGAAAAAGAGCATAATGAAGATTTAATGTCTAAAAATTAAACAGCTAATTCTGCTGTGATTGTGGAGGGTCTGAGCAATTCTTCTGCATGCGTAGCCATCCAGCACAAGCACCAGGTAGACACACAAGTACGGTGGAGTGGCACAACGCTTAAAAAAACCAGCTGCTCCTGCTCTCCTTAGCAGAGTCCCCACTGGTGATACTCCCACTGTGCTCGAGCAGCTATGTCTAAACATTTAAAAGCTAACACAGCCGTGATTGTGGAGAGAAACTGACAGATCGATTATATATCATATGCGGCCACGCAGCACATGCATCGGAGGAGCACAATCACAGCGAAAGGAACCGGCAGCTCGGATTTTCCGTAGTCAGAGTGTGGATGAACACCATCAGTCCCCACTGGTGTTGCTCGTGTAGCTATGCCATATAATTGATCTGGTCCTCTCCACAATCATTAAGCAACAACAGAGGCTAGTTGGTCCTAGGGCTGTGTAATATGACGATATATATCGGATGACTAGATCTTATCATTTCATATTAGACTATCATTTATATCGGGGTGCCACAAAATGCACTGTTCACAGCAGTATCTTTGTCATTTTAGTGACTGTTTGCGGTCTGCGCATGTGCAGTCCAGACGGAGCGTGTCCCACCATGATACAACATGGCGACCTCTGTAAGAAACAAGCATGTGAAAGACGACAGAGAGCGTTCACAAATTAGAGGCACTAAATAATCTTCTGCTGTTAAAACTAAACACCAGAGTCAAACAGTAAAACAGGCTTTTGCCCGCAGAGCGCTGTATAATAAAGACTTGTGAAGATGGAAAGGGATAACAGAGGCCATTTCAAACGTCTTCAGCTAGCCATTGATGAGTTTTTAATGTATATAAATGTATTTAACTAATAACTACAGGGCACTCTAGACAGCGCATACCTCCGCCAAGGCTCCGTCCCTCCCTCCCTTTGTCCCCCCCTCCGTCCCTTTGTCCATCCATATTGCCATCCATCTGTACATTGCGAGATAGGGCCTTGGTGGAGGTATGCACTCACAAATCACCTCCAACATTAAATGAGTTCTTCTTTGGGCCAAGAGCTACCTCTGGGCAAAATGTCATCCAAATCCATCTATGAGTTTTTGCGTGATCCTTCTTGGGTGGCAGTGGCTCAAGAGGTAGAGCAGATCGTCCAATAATCAGAGGGTTGGCGGCTCGAATCCTGCTCTTCCCAGGCATCCTGCCGTTGTGTCCCTGGGCAAGACACTTTACCTTGACTCCAGCATCCATAACACTGGGTATGAATGTGTATAAATGTTCAGTGGTGGTCGGAGAGGCTGTTGGCGCAGACTGGCAGCCACGTCTCCGTCAGTCTGCCCCAGGGCAGCTGTGGCTACAGCAGTAACTTACCATTGTCTGCCTGTGGAGTGAATGAATAATGGAGTCATTGTAAAGCGCTTTGGGTATCTTGAAAGGTGATATATAAATGCAATCTATTATTACTACCTCCACCAAGGGAGGATGGAGGATGGAGGTAATGTTTTCGGTAGCGTTGGTTTGTCTGTTACCAACATTACTCAAGAAGTTATGAATAGATTTTGATGAAATTTTCAGGAAAGGTGTGTAATGGCACAGGGAACAGATGATGAGATTTTGGTGGTGATTCGGATCACGATGTGGATGCAGGAGTTTGTTAATATTATTTTATATATTAATCTGGCGCTTTTCATGTACTGCCCCTTTAAGACGTGTCCACTCAGTTACGTGCGTGATCACGCCAGAGGGTCACGCGCCTCAGCAACCCGGAAGCCAAACACTGCAGAAAAAGTATTAAGGGGTGTCCACCAAACTCATTTTTCCTGCTGCTTTTCCTCTCTCCTGTTGTGTTTATCCTCTTTCTCCCCCATTGCTTCCTGTTCCCATTCTGCTGACAGGGGCGTCACCGACGCTGCCGCGTCACTGAAAATGTCATCTATGTCGTTCTCAGTGTCAAGTCAAATCCCTTGTATATTTACCAGTTATTTACTTGTGAATGTACTTGGCAATAAATCTTTTTCTGATTCTGAGGGCACCTGTTTTCTATTCATTCTCTATGCAGTCCAGTGTTTACAGCACTGAGCACCCTCAAGGCTGAAACGCTTTGAGTGCTGGCTGCTTTTTGTCATGGTGCTCTGGGCTGAAAAAAGTCCAATTTGTTAGACTACTGTACAGCTGCGCTCATCAATGTCAGACCTTTCTAAGCAGCCAATCAGAATTAAGGAAGGGTGGGACATAGGACGCTGGTACAGGAAGACGAGAACAGGAGGTGATGGTGAAGGAGGTGGAGGCTGAACTTTGCCGCATCAAACAACCCAGTACTCTTTGATCTGACACTAAAAGGCTATCATGATCAAAATTTGTAAGCAAACGCTTGGAGGAACATGTCCGCATCTGTCGGAGTGCCAGGTGAGCATTTGCGATATGTATTTGTAATATGGATACTATGTGAATTTGTAGTTGATGACTGCAAAAAATGGTATGATACCTGAAAATTTGAATTAAAGGCGCTATACCATTATTATAATTATTATTATTATTATTATTAACAGACAAAGAAATGACAGCAAAAACAATATGACTACATTATAATAATAATAACAATAATAACAAGACTGTCATAATTGTATTGACCATACATTGGGGCTGGGCAATTCTACCTTAAATCAACATCATGGTTGACTGAGTCTTTCAGGTTGGTTTTTGTTTTTTTTTTTTCTCCTGTTTTCCATTACAGTTGACTGACAAGGTTCATAATTATTAAGCAATATTACACAGCAGTGTGGTATCATATCACTGCGGTGCGTAGTAAACGAGCATAATAGAACAGGCCTATTGTGATTTTACAAACCAAAAAAATTAAGCATCGTCCAGTGCTGAAGTCTACTGTTTACATACCGTGTGGGTCATATGTCTGCCGTCCGGAGTTACGTCCGTCTTAAACTGCACACTTTGCTTGTTTTTTCTTGACGTCTTCAGATGAAATAATGTCAATCATCACATACTATGTGGATGAAGACCACATTCCTTTTCATTCCAAGCCGTTTTATAAGCTACGTTATGATCCACAGTGTACTTCAACTGTATTCCCTACTCCCTGCTCCGTTCTCAGGGAGTATCAGTTAACTGCCCTTCACAAAATTTCTCCATTTGAAACGCCCTGTAACCGTCGGCTCCCTCTTCCGTGCATTACCACGGTAACTATGGACACATACTGATACTATGGTGGATAATTTATATTTCTTAAATAAAATATTAATAAAAATAAATTTTATTACAATCAGTTGATATAAATAATAACCAACATCAATTTAGCTTGTTAATAACGTTAGCAACAACAGTTTGTTTTACTCGTATTTGAAGCGCAATGGCTTATGGGTAATCTTCCTGTCAACTTCGGGTGAGGTGATGTACCGTTGTTCACTTCTTCCCTGCTCGGTTCTCAGTTCCCTTTGAACTGAAGACTGTTTGCTCCCTTCGGTTTGGAATCTCAGTTAATATGATGGAATACCCTTTGCAGTCCACTTTAGAGTATACTATTGGGCGATTGGAACGCACCCATACTTTTTCTGCAGTGTTTGGCATCTGGGTTGTGGAGGTGTGTGGCCCTCTGGCGTGGCCACGCAGGTAACTCAATGGACACGTCTTAAAGGGGCAGTACATGAAAAGCACCATATTAACATATAAAATAATATTCAAAAAATTCCTGGATCCACATCGTGATCTGGATCACCACCAAAATCTAATCATCTGTTCCCCGTGCCATTACACACCTTTCCTGGAAATTTCATCAAACTCCATTCATAACTTTTTGAGTAATGTTGCTAACAGACAGACAAACCAACAAACCAACAAACAAACCAACCAACGCCGGCAAAAACATTACTTCCTCCCTTGGCAGAGGTAATAAATCATAGTAGGCCACAAAGGATTTAATGTAAGAGTTAAACATGCATGTGAAATGTTTGAATAAATGTTGGTGTGTAGTTAAAGTAAACCTCGTTATGATATTTAAAGGGCTGATTGTCATGTTTGGGGTCGTTACCCCGTCCATGACCTGTGGCTGTAGGATTTGATTATTGGGCAGCACGGTGGTGCAGTGGTTAGCACTGTTGCCTTACAGTTAGAAGGTTCCTGGTTCAAATCCCCAGGTTGGCAGGGGTTGGAACCTTTCTGTGTGGAGTTTGCATGTTCTCCCTGTGCTGCGTGGGTTTACTCCGGGGGCTCCGGTTTCCTCCCACAATCCAAAGACATGCATGTTAGGTTAATTGGCTGTTCTAAATTGTCCCTAGATATCTGTTTCCTATAGGCCCTTAGAATAGAGGGGTTAGTATTAGTGAAAGCGTTTTGAGTGGTCTTTGTGACTAGAAAAGCGCTATATAAGTGCAGGTTAGTTAGTTAGTTAGTTATTGCTTATTTCAGCTGTCAGATTGAGCCTTGCTCTCTGACAGTCCTACGGCCACGTCTCCTCCTCTTACCAGACATTCACCGGAGGTTTCTCATCACCACATACACACTCATGCACGCACACACACCCACACATGCACATACACACTTATTGCCAATCATTCATGCACCTGCTCGCCACACGGCTGTGTCCACTTGCCTTCATTAGGCTATTGAGTACTTACTGGGAGGCGGTGGGCTCAGCCAGTGTGGCAGCTTAAAGTCAACCTTGGACATTCTGGCTTGCGACTGTTTGTTGTTCCCTCAGAGCCTTTCCGCTCCAACACAATTGTAAGTCTTTCTTTTGTGCCTTTTCTCTCTGTTCCTGTCTGTTTGGCGCACGTTTGGCATTTCCCCTGAGCCAACGAAGTTTGTAGCCAGTTGTCTCACCCATTCTCACTGTGACTATTATTTGGACATTTTCCTGTACATTCTTTCACTGTAAATAAACACGTTACTTACACTGCATTTTGAGCTCGTTGCCAATTTCTATGTTCGCTGTGAAATTATGCAGCAGACATGACACTGATGACACGATTTTCACATTTTTTAGCATGTTGTGTAAACCCAAAAGTCGTTGTCGATTATCAGTATAACATTTACAACCACGCCTGCATAAACTAGCTATCATCAAAAAACCGCAGCCACTGACTGGACTGTGGTGCCGCCCACCGAATTAAGGGCAGCACCCCCATGACGTAAGCGACAGAACGGATGCCAGTGTTGTTGACTGGAATGACAGCAGCTTTGTAGCTCACAGTTTCTCTGGTTTCTTGTTTTAATTTTATGGCTATGCTTTCGCGTTGTGTCAAAGGCTTAGATAAACAGCAGGCCGTGAAAGACGACATCACACGCTTCAGCTACAACTGTCATAAGCCTCCTCATGTGCTTTTACACAGGAGGAGCGCACGAGGAGGGGAAGGATTAACGGATTTACGCGCAGTTTTGACCTACTTTCTGTGATCGCATGCTGACTCTCGCCAGTCCGGCCACGTCCCCTCTCTCATGATCACCAGCTGATTCAAACTCCCGCTGATAATGTTTCCCGGTCCTTGCCCAGGTACTTCTCATCACACCATCACCAGCAGTGCGTGTACTTAGCGGCCGTTTGCAAGTCACGCACTGCTGGTCCATAGTATTGTCATCTGTGCTGTTGGTCTGCCAGTATTTTCAGCACTCTCACGATGTTAGTCACTCCATGTTCGCCGTGGTTCTTGTGTGTCCTTGAAGCGATGTCGGCTCTGGTGTGCACCTGTGGCTAACACGTCTCCTCTCATTCATTCGCTGAGCGATGCCGGCCCCCGAACGCCATCAGTAGGTGTGTTTGTGTTTTTTGCACATCTTCACCTTTTTGGAAATTGTCTGTCTTTCTAGTATTACATGTGCTGTGGTGAACCCTGTACGTAAATCCTCGTTATTTCATCCTCCCTCTCCGTGCTCTGTGTAAGAGCGCACGGAGGGTCATGATGAATGGATTTATGTGCAGAATTCACCACAGCACATGAACATAAGAATGATGACAACAGTTCCCAAAAAGGTGAAGACTTATAAAAATAACACTTACAGCTGGCGTTCGGGGCTGACATCGCCCAGCGAACATGGAGAGGAGACGTGTTAACCATGGTTGCGCCCCAGGGCCGACATCGCTTCAAGGGGCGCAACAGAACCACGGCTGTGTGGAGTGGCTAACACGTCGTGATAGTGTTGGCAATATTGGCTGGCTGACATCACGGCAGATGATGCACACAAACCATGAACAGCTGACTGTCAAAGAGAGAGGGTGCGTGGTCGGACCGGCGAATCTTGGGCAATGCCCACCTGAAAGTGGCTCAAAACGCACATAAAACACATGTACAAAACAAAAATAACAAGAACTCAAAATATAACCCATAATAAACCCGATGCCTGAGCCACAGAGAATACACTGCTATGATTTTATTGAAAAATTGGGTTTAAATAAATTATATTTATGAACAAATAATTTGTTGCAATATCTGTAACAGAAGAATAACACTCGGTGTTCCCCTGCCATGTGTTTGTCGCTGCTGCTGCGGCGGGCATGTGTGCCTCTCCACCGTCACTCTCTGAGTGTGACTGGCTTGGCACAATGCCCGCTTGGCACGGCTCAAACGTATACGGTCTGATGCCCCCAGATTCTTCATTGTCATCCCATTCTTCGGAAATATAATCGTCTGAAGATTGGACAACACAAACCAATTCCAGACTACATGTGCTGGAACCATCGTCAATGTTTTCTACTGCTTCCATCCTGTGTGTTCAATGGGCAGCCAAGCGCTGTGTTCTGTTGATGACATTACAACATGGCCAGGGGTTTTTCCAGCCACTGACGCAATTGGTGACATGGCGCTCATGAAAACGTTGGATATTTGTGTGAAAAAAAGCCTGTTTGACTTAGAACTGCACAGACCAACCTACTTCGTCATATTGTATTATGCGTTGAAAAATTAGATGAAGTCAAAAACGTGTCATCATCCCTTTAATGTTTTTCAACCCAGCATTAGGATGGGGGGGGGGATTAGAGGAGTATTAATTGGATATTATTATATCTGTAAATAAAAGGAGAAAATTAATGACAGATGGATTTCTACAATTGACTTTTTCAGTACATAATTTTAAAATGTTAACAAAGAGATTGTCCTATGTGGTTATTATATCTAAACTATAGAATTTACAGAAAATGTAGTATATCATGATATATATCTTTCTTTGGATTACTTATATTGGGATATGAAATTTTGGTCTTATCACACAGCCCTAGTTGGTTCCATACACTCCACTCTAAATTCATTTTGTCCATAATCATTTCTGTATGATTTCAACATATTTTAAATGGACTTTACTTTGTCGCACTGTATTGCAGTCAATACCGTCAAACTATTACATCACCAACAAAACATTTGCATGCCTTTGGTTCCTACCCCAATGGCGACGCAATGGGTGAGAGGACCAGATACGCCCCTTACCAAAGTTCCTGTCTCCTAAAATTTGTTCCAGCGATGGAAACAAGACTATTCACATACTGTATTTTAAACGGTTCAATTCAATTCAACTTTATTTATATAACGCCATTTCACAACAGTCATCTCATAACATTTTCAAACTGTAGTGGAAAACCCCACAATTGCAGAAAGGCCCCAGCTATCAGGCGATCCCCTGTAAGTAAGCACTTGATGACGGTGGAGAGGAAAAACTCCCTTTTAGCAAGAAGAAACCTCCAGCAGAACCAGGCTCAGGGAGTGACTGGCTGGGAGGTGAGGGGATAGAGAAGAAGAAGAAAAGAACAGACATGTAGAGCGCAAACAGAACGACAGGGACTCAATCTATGGGAGAGAACAAATAGATGTTAATGACCACCAAAAATATTTCATTGAGAATGAAGAAAGGAGTGAAGCCCAGTGCATCGCTGGAGGTCCTCCGGCTGTCTAAACCTATTAGCAGCATAACTAAGGGAGGGTTCAGGGTCACCTGATCCCCCCCAACTATAGACTATGTCAAAAAGGAAGGTTTTAACCCTATTCTTAAAAACAGAGATCGAGTCTGACTCCCGGATCCAGATTGACAGCTGGTTCCACTTTCTTAAACAATTCTTAATCAGAAAATTAAACGTTAAAATGTTGCTTCAAGCACGTTACGTTAGTCTGGTAAAATTAATATTGAATAATTATCCAGGTAACTACAAATACAGCTACCTTAATTAGTGTATGAACTATGGCATAAACTGAACCATGTACTATATTTGGAAACTTGTTTCACCTCTGTTTACAACCACTCAATTTGATTTTGGCAACAGCCGAAAAACAACACAGGTAACATTTCTCAATCCACTGTCATTAAATGATCCTATATTGTCATTACATTTTACAGGTGCATCACTCTATATATAATTCAAGAAATCTCTGTCAGACACTCGCTAAAAGACTCGCTAAAAGATCATAGGACTCGCTATGAGATCACAAGGCAGGCATCACTCACGATCACAGGACTCGCTAAAAGATCATAGGACTCGCTATGACATCATCAAAGACCAAAGGCAGGCATCACTCATGATCATAGCACTCGCTATGACATCATCAAAGACCAAAGGCAGGCATCACTCATGATCATAGCACTTGCTATGACATCATCAAAGATCAAAGGCAGGCATCACAGATCAAAGGCAGGCACCACTGAACGAGTGGTGATATCAAAGATCAAAGGCAGGTTTCACCATGGTTACTGTTGCCATGGTAACAGTAACTTTCTACGAGCATGCAGAAATGCTTGCTTACACTTGCTTTCTATGGGCATGCACAGGCATGCACAGGTATGCACTAGTAATGACAAAATCAGCATTCAGGTTGGATCTTTACAAACTAATTTTACAATATTCTCCAACCTTGGTTTAGTTTTTGATGGAAAACCTGATTTCTCTATTGATGTGCCTCACAAGAACATTGCAAACATTGCAAATATGCCAACATTTGTATAGACAACAAATGAAGGTAGAGATCATTAATTTACCAGACCGCCTGTTCATTGACACAGAGGGAGCAGGAACTACAGTGGTTATCTATCACTCAAAAACAAAAAACCTCCTTTGTCAGAAGAAGAAGAAAAAATAAAACTTTACTCCTACTTTACCCTCAACACTACACTCCAGCCGTTAGATGCTAGTATTCATCTAAGAAATTTAATGTTATGGGCTGCCATTTGAAATGCGAGACGTGCTTGGCTGGAAAAAGTTCTCTGTTACTTTTGAGGTTTTCAACTAACAATTTACAACCTAACGGTACAACAGATTCCCTAAAGGTGGAAGGTCAAGCTGCTGTGTTTGCTCAGATGCCTCCATTACTGTCACTCTTTAAAAGTCCATGTCAGGAGATCACTCAGGTTCTTCCTATTATTCTAACGGCATCTGACAATAGTCTGACTAGTTCTAAACTGCAGTAGTTCATACTGCACGCCATCACATCAACAACTAGACATTCTGCACAGCCGTACATGTCTCATGAAAGTCTTGTTGAGCTGCTCAGCATGCTTACTTGATTAGTTTTAGGTTCATAAAGAGCAACACAATGTATATAATAATCAAAATTTGCATTTCCTTAAAGAAATGCTGTTTGAATGCTAATATCTGAGAAACATTTCCTTCTTTTAGTATTCTTATGATGTTCCTATGATGTGACCTGTCCATTGACTTCCACTACAAAAACTTAAACAACTTAAATGCTAAAAAGCATAAACATCATTAACAAGCTGAAAATTTTGTTAGCAGAACAGTGTGTCTATAACAAGTATATAGAAATAGTTAGTGACTAAAATACAAACAAAATATTAAGTCCATAAGAATAAAAATGTAAATCTCAGGCTTATTAGTGTTGGGTTACATTTTAAAATTGCCTGATTAATGTGCCTAACAAATACAGTAATCTGTTACCTACTGACTGACTGTGTAGAGTACTTTCAGCAAGAAAAACTCAACAGCTGACACTGTTCAGAGGGTGTGGCCTGCTGTATATGTACTGTACCTCTAAACATTATGAATTTACCTTATTGCTTACAATGCTGAACTTAGCAGTAGGGGGTGCAATATTGTATCATTCACAATAATCCCTGTATGAAATTTGATCCCTGGGTAAAAGTTAATATCGCAATATTATGATTTGCCTGCGTAATGACACCACCCTGTTACATGTTAGACAGCAAAATAAACATGCTATGAGATGACAGCACCCTCTTTGCGGTCAGACCTGAAACCGGATCTAGATATTTTAGTTTTAAGGCTGTTTCAGACTGCTATCATGTAAAAAAACAAGAGCACTCTGAGGCGAGTGCAATATCCTTCACCTCTGTTTTCTTTGAAGATCCCAATACTTATTGACGGAGAGCATTTTTCAACTTTTCAATATAATTACTGTGGCGGAACCAAATTATGATAAGCCCATTATCCATAAATATACAACAAAGTATACAACCCATAGTTGTAGGGCAGGATCCCGAGGTGAACCTGTGTAGCAAGTTTGGTGGTACTAGAGAGCTTTACATGTACTATAGTAAGCAAGCACAGGGAGTGTCAACCTTGACCTCTGACCTTTTGATTCCATACCTGTGGTCAGAGGTCATGGTCTCAGAGTGAACCTGTGTACCAAGTTTGGTGGCCCTAGCTTTACTGGTTGTACAAAAATAAGGCATAAAGAATGTTAACCATGACCTTTGACCTTTTGACTCCCAAACCCATAGTCAGAGGTCAGGAGCCCAAGGTGAACCTGTGTACCAGGTTTGGTGGCCCTAGCTTTCTTTGTTTCTATACAGTATCTAGTTTATAAGCCATTATGTCACAGGGTCACAGGGTGAACCCGTGTACCTGTGTACAAAGTTTGGCGACGCTAACTTTACTCGCTGTACAGTAATAAGGCATAGGGAATGTTAACCTTGACCTTTTGACCCCAATCCCATAGCCAGAGGTCAGGATCCTAAGGTGAACCTGTGTACCAAGTTTGGTGGCCCTAGCTTTACTGGTTGTACAGTAATAAGACACAGGGAATGCTAACCATGACCTTTGACCTTTTGACTCCAAACCCAAAGTCGGAGGTCAGGATCCCAAGGTGATCCTGTATACCAGGTTTGGTGGCCCTTGCTTTACTCATTTTATAGTAATGGTAAATGTAACATTTACCATAGTGCAACTGCAATGTTAACTTTAAACTTTGACCCCAAACCCATAGTTACAGTAGGTCATTGTGTAAGTCGTCCAAGATGTGTATTCAATACAACTACTGTATCGATCTGAAAAGCCTACATCATTTCTTTCAGTAGTTATTGTGCTTAGAAAATTTAAGCTGGATTCATGCTGCACCTCTGTTGTCCGTGTACATGTAACTGGAAACCTCGTGTGACGAAATTTACATTACTGTCTCCACTCTGCTAGTGTCCGCAGTGCTCGACCGCAGACGACTGCGTGCAGCCCAAATTTTGTGATCGCACCGCCTGCCCGTGACCTGAACGCGTTGAAAAGCGCATGCGCAAGACTGAACGTCCCATTCAAGAGGTGGCATATTGACACAGCATACCAAGACAAAGTAGACGAAGAAGACAACGAGGAAGCGGAAGACAAGAATAAACATACATGAATCATACATACATACTTCAGCAGCAGCAGCAGCAGCAGCATCTTCGTGGAAAAGGAGTGAAAACTGGTAAAACCGGGATGTCAAGCAGCAGAAAGCAAGCAGCGTTTCTTCGTTGGTGAAAATCCTGGCGCATCAGCGCATTGGCACTACCTATAGGGCGGGAGTGAAACTACAAATGATGCTTGTGCGCATGCGTCAACTGCTTGGCCTGGGCAGATGAAAAAAGTGAGCATGTACAGCGCCACGTGTGTGCTGGGCCCATCCAAAGCCCATGCAGACCAAAGTGAACTAGAGGGGAAATGCAGCATGAATAAGGCTTTAGGGAAAATCTGACCTCTGACCTTTGACCTCAAGGTCATCCAATGAGAGTGAAATTGCAATATACGCATTGTCAGAATATATCAAACTATGGTACCAAGTTTCAAAACAATCGGAACAAAACTGTTGGAGTTGATTTTGCAAAAGTGGGACAGATGGACAAACGGACGGACTGACTGACCCATAACATAATCCCCCTTTGGGCAAAGGCCAAAGGGCTCTTCAACCCCTTTGGGCTTCATCCGGCAGGGGGTTAAAAAAAAAACCCAAACAAACAAAAAAAAAAAACGATATGGCAATGTGGATAATCTGATCATTTTTTCCACAAGTCAATAATACCACTCCGATGCAAAGTTAACGGTGTATGGAGGTCTATTCTTGTTCAGTTTTGACTGCAAAAGGTGAATTTATTCAGCCACCTAAAGAAAAAAACAAAAGACATTTTTCAGGGAGATGAGTGTCAAAAAGCTCAAGAAAAGGTCCGTCAACGGCGACTTCTAATGTAGGTAAACTGATTCAACATAAACCCCCACATTTAAAAGTGCACTTAATATGTGGTTGTTTATAGTATTTTCTTGTAATATCTGATACAAATTTTAAAAAATTATTTGAAACTCAATCTGAGCTACTGTTCATAAACAGGAGAAATAAGAGGGTTTTTGTGTGTTCTTACTGAATATGCTGAAGATAAACAACACTGACCTGGGAAACTGTCCTGTATAAATTAAAAAGAAAAAAATAGTATTTTGTGATAGCATCAAAAATGTCATTATGGTAAAAATTCACATATATATCACAATATCATTTTTGGCCATACTGCCCATCCCTAGTGTGTAGCCTGCTGTATACAACATACCTCTAAATCTGCTGAGTTTACCTTATTGTATAAAGAGTTTATACGTAATTGTCGGATCTCATTCACATTATCACCAGAAACCAGATCATTCATTTCCCTCAGAATGACACGTAACAGCAGCATGATTGACCTCCTTTAGTTAGCTTCCACACTTCTTTGGATATAAAGTAGAGCTCCTTAACCACGGACAGCTATACTTTTCACTGCCCTGCTAAAGAAAATATACCACTAATACTGCTGTAATTCAATTTTTTGTAGCCAAACCTGTTAGACAATAAAACTGTAGATGTCCAGTAACAACTGCAGAATGCTCAAGATTACACAGTTGGGTAAGACACCTCTCATGCTTAGGGAAACATTTAACAGTGCCTGTAACTAATTAGAACAATGTTTTTCAACCAGGGGTCTGTGAGAGAACGTTCAGGGTTCTACAGAAAATTGTCTCATTTCACTTCTCAATTGGTCCAAATAATATGCTGTTAATGTGCAACATGCCTGTAGTGGCTCCATGTCAGTGGGCCGCAGTCTGAATGGCCGCAGAATGCATGTGTGGGGTTTGTTTTGATGACGTCACCGTAATGCTCCAGTCCGACTCCACTGTACAGAGGGAATGGGTGAGCTGGAGTAAATAAACTTGTGTCAAGAGCCCCTATGAATGTGTTTGGGGCGAGGCAAGAGACCAAGAGCTTTAACAACATCCAGACAGTTTGGGCTGCAGAAGCTGAGGAGGTTCCGCAGTTCCAGAGGAATATTTCAACATTTCCACGGTCGTACTGGCTATTGGCTAATTATAACCTCCCAGGAGTCTCGGAGAACAGGCCCAGAGGAGCACACCACAGCCAAGGGACTGCAGAACGGCACTCCCGCCGTAGATTGCTTGATAAGCTGCCAATGGTGCAGCTGAACAGCGGATGGCAACAGCAGCAGTAGATTAATGGAGCTGGTGAGTACAGAAAGTGTAAAAACGTCATCCTGTAGTATCATCCAGTGGTGATCCAGTTGTAGTGTGGCAAATACAGAGAAAAAACACTGAAAACACAGTTTTCGGTGTTTTTTCAGTGTTCTCTATATTCAAATGAGAACAAGGAGTGGGGTGCCACTGGATTTTTTTTTAATATAAAAAGGGTTTTGTGGCTTAAAAAAAGGTTCAAAAAACACTGCATTAGAAAGAAGTAACTAAATAATGAATTACTTTACTTAAATGAAGAACACATCATCCTGCAGCTCTGGGGCTACATGCAGCTCTTTTGCCCATAGCCAGACCTTGACAAAAAAATTGTAAACTTTCAGTAAACAGAGGACACAGATTAGAGAGGAAAAAATGAAAACTTACTAGAAAAATAACAAATTTATAAGAAAAGCTGTAAATTTAGGTCAACAATTCTCACAGCAACAAATCTACAAGAAACAGTACACAAAACATCTGGGGAACCCCTCTCCCCAAAAAAACCACACACACACACACACACACTCTCTCTCTCTCTCTCTCTCTTACTCGAAAAGTTGCCTTTTTTTGAGAATAATCTTAGAATTTATGTTTAAAGTGCTGCAAATTTACCTGAAAAACATAATGATTTTACAAAAGATAATAAAACAAATTTATTAGAAAAGCAGGAAAATTTATGCCAGAAATATGACAAATTTAGGGAAAAAGGTTGCAATCTTATGGGAAAAATACTTTTACTTTTTTTTTTTTAAATTTGCAATTATAAAAAAATCATTACATTTTTGGAAAAAAAATTCACAAACTTACTGGAAAGACTGGATTTTTATGAGAACAAAAGTCACAAATTTATGTGGAAAGAGGCTGCAATTTTAACTGAAAAAGCAACAATTTTTTAAAGAAAAGCATGACAAATTTATTAGAAAACCAGAAATTCTATGCCAAAAATCTCACAAATTTTGGAGAAAAAAGCTGCAATTTTATGAGGCGAAATCTCTTAATATTAATGCTGTCAAGGCGAGTTTGTACTGGTAATGTTGCCAGTTTACCTTAGTTTTCAGCCTCAATGGGGATTTTGGTGGATCAAAAATCTCTCAAAATGGCTCTTTACACAGTAGAGGTTGCTGACCTCTGTCCTAGTCATTACCCCGAAAATGTAATCTAAGCACTCTAAAGTATGATCTTATTTTGCAACGTGTTAACCCGTATACCGACTATAATCTATCAATCCATTTTCATTCTTATTCTAAAAGGAAGATCCTCCTCTGAGACTTTTTGTGAAATGTGAGTGAGGGCAGCTGTTGGTCTGTAGCACTGAGACGCACATATACATTCACCTGCTCTGTAGCAATAAGAAAAAAATTATTTCTTGAGCATGCTAACACTTTGATGCTTGTCAGTGCTGACTGAAACAAATGCAACAAGTCTTTAGCATGTAAGGAAATACTAGTTCACACACCAGCCCTCTGTAAAATAAACAAAATCATTAAGTAAAGTCCTCTTGCGGATATTATATTTGAGACAAACAGTGTCAAATTGACCCAGTCGTCTCAGCATGCATGCCGAGCAGACATGTGGACTGTTTGTGAGAGCCTGTTGCTTTAATCCGTGTCTGTGTAGATGTTATTTTAATTCCTGTTTGAAGCCATTTATGTGTGTGTACGTGCGTGTGTGCGTGTCACTCTCAGTTTGTGTGTCTCCGGCTGCTGGTGACCCAGAACTTCACCCCTTCCCAGCAGCTCACCAATAACACTCAATCTGTGGAAGAGGATTCACCCACAAGGGCTTCAAAAATCAGCAAGACTTGCTGCAGCTCAACTACTTAATCTCTCAGTGTTGCTCCCCCCACTTCTACTTCATATTTCAGACACTCGCTCCTGGTTGTCGGTAGCTGGGCTGGCCTCCAGCAGCCCCGTCCACCTCGTTGCCTGCACACCAGTATAAACACAGGCAGTCAGACCCCACCTGATTGCATCTGACTGATATCATAATTGGCCCTTTCAGGGCAGAAATGAGGCACCAATCGCCAGCTGTGAGTTTGCACATTTTATAGATAACAATAAAGAACACAAATACTAGCCACGAAGGGCGATTTACAAAAGGGCAATAAACGAGGACCATGAAGGGTGACTACAGAAAAATGCACATAAAGAAAACCACATGAAAAGTAACTTACATTTAAACTGACGAAGCAGAGTACAAGCAGAGACTAAAACAGGAATCAGACATGGGGATTCCTGTCTACACAAGGTGAGGTCGCAGCAAGGAATGAACCCCGCTAAATAGTAAGACAACTGGGGAGAAACCAAAATGTGGCACAGCTGTGGATGCATGAATGAGAACACAATCAGAGAAATAAAAAACAGCTGGGACAACCCGCGAACACATTTGACAACAGGAAGCCACATAAGGCCGCTGTCAAAATAAAAGCACAAACCATCATAGAAGAAAAACAAGGACAAATACATAAACAGAAAATCAGTAGTGACACTGACCAGCGCTTGGCATCATGACAGTGCCCCTTCGTTAAGGGGTGGATCCAAGACACCCCACCGTAACATCGAGTGGGATGAAAGTACACCCACGCCAGACAGGAACAACCCAAAAAACAGACCCCGGGAGGGTGGTAGGGGGATCCAGGTCTGGAGGGAGAGACACAAAAAACAACAAAACCAAACCCACAATACTGACCAAATAAAGTGCAAAAGAAACCTTGAAATACTGGGTGACCCAGGAAACAGTTCAGGTGGCCTACCAGAGTCCCGGCTCCACCCGACCATTAGGTGGAAAAGGTTGGGCAGCCTACCAGGTCTCCAGTCACCAAAATGGAGGAGAGAGTCCATTGGGTGGTCTTCCAGAGTTAAGAAGCCACCCAAGCAACCCAGAGAGAACATCAGGCGGTCTCCCCGCATCTCTAGGTCAACGGGTCACAGAGCACCACACACCTCCCCCCAGAGGCGGCAGTTGGAATCCGTGCTTCCTGCAGACCCCAGAGGACAGGTGCTAGGCACCCGGTGAAGAGGAAGGTGAAGAACAAACCACAACTAAACTAGGAGCAGATAAAGGACCCACAGTGAACTTGGGCATAGGCACAGCACCCTCGGTGGCCCTGGACCGGGAAGTAGCTTCACCCTCGGTGGCCCCGGACTGGGACAGAGCTGCACCTTCGGTGGACCCGGACTGGGACAGAGCTACATCCTCGGTGGACCCGGACTGGGACAGAGCTACATCCTCGGTGGACCCGGACTGGGACAGAGCTGCACCCTCGGTGGACTCGGACTGGGATAGAGCTGCATCTTCGGTGGACTCGGACTGGGACAGAGCTGCACCTTCCGTGCACCCGGACTGGGACAGAGCTACACCCTCGGTGGACCCGGACTGGGACAGAGCTGCACCCTCGGTGGACCCGGACTGGGATAGAGCTGCAACTTCAGTGGACTCGGACTGGGACAGAGCTGCACCTTCCGTGCACCTGGACTGGGACAGAGCTGCACCCTTGGTGAACCCGGACTGGGACAGAGCTGCACCCTCGGTGGACCTGGAGTGGGCCAGAGCTGCACCCACAGTGGCCCCCGGACTGGCGTGCAGCAACCACAGCGGGCACATACTGGGACGCAGCACCCATGTTGGATTCAGGCTGGGACACAACACCCACGATGGCCCCCGACTGCGACATAGCATCCACAACGACCCGGACTGAGGAGGAGCTGCACCCTCGGAGGTCCCGGGCTGGGACGGGGCCTCTACGATGACCTCAGCCAGAGGAGCTGGACCCACGAAGACCTCAGGTGGCAGACTCAAACCCACGGAGACCTCTGGCATAGCCGGATGATCCTCGGTGACCCTGAGGGAAAGCTCAGATAGCAGAGGAAGAGGAACAGGGTCAGGGTCACCAGCGGCAGTCGAACCCAGCGAGGCGAGCTCAGGCACAGCTGACGGCTGCACCCGGCTCTCCCCACCAAGAGCCAGGCAAGATCTCTCCAATATAGAAATAACAAAAACAAAGGAGAGTACCTGCCTGAGCTCAAGTTCCACAGCCATCCAGCACTCTGTCAATCCAGATGACGATGTCTCGGGCCCAGCCCTCTGGAGGTCCAGCTCAGACTCTGCCGTGGCAGCCCCAGCAGCAGGCATGATGGACAATGCAGTCCTGGAACCCCTCAGCGATGTGACCCATGCAGGTGGCTCACCCGGCGTGGCGACAGGAGATCTGCTCCCTGTAGGTGCTGAATCCTGCACAACTGAAGCCCGGGGAGGCTTCCTCGTCGGCGCAGGCTCCAGATTGCAGGCAGCCCTCCTCACCCATCTGGACCACGGCTGTGGGGCTGGAACCAGGTTTTCCAGGGCTGCAGGCTCCTCCTCCGTCTGGCGACTTAATCCTGGAACTGGCGGACACTCAGGGGGCATTGGAGGAGACACAGAGAGAGCAGGTGAAGTCTTTGTGGCTACACCAGGCAGTGAGGACTCAGTGGACTGCAATAACTGAGCCCCAACCCCGGCTTATCTTGCCTGAATAGGCAAGATAATTCATGTGGTAAAGTCGGAGAAGGAAAAAACACTTGCCTGTGTTCCCGGGGCCTGATGTCTTCTGCTGCAGCCGGTCTGGAATCAGCCCTCTCCGTGACTACAGTTGTAATGGGACCCTCAGAGGAACATTGAGGAGCCAGCCCTGCAGGCACAGTGGAGTCAGGGAGGAGACGACAAGGATCTCAGCAGCGAGAGGAGAAGCTGTGGAGAGGGGGGAAACAGCAGTGCCGACCCAGGGAGAGGGGACTGACGAGACAACTGACGAGGAAACCCTAGAGGCAGATGCTGCTGTAGTTCCTTTCTGACATGGTGAAGAGGAAACTGCTGGCTGAGAGACAGAAAGCTTCCTCCAGCGGCCCGTGGCTGAGTAATAGTGGAAGAGTTGCGCCGTCTGGACCTGTTGACTCTCCTCCATCTGCTTTGGTACAGCTGTGTCACGGGGAGGAGTGGAAGTCTGCGTTGGGAGGTGGCGTTTACATGCTGGTGATGAGCTTATCGCCAACCCCGGGAATCGTTACTGGAGAGCAGAGACAGTAGACAGCAGTTCCGCAAACTCAGGATAATTTCCTAAAACGGGATGCGCCTCCACAATCCCGATCACTGCCACCACGTTCTCCAGAACCTTCTTCGGGGCGCGGAAGGCGAGAGCTTCTGCAACATAGCTCCAGATGAATTCAGCTGCCCACTGTTCATCCACGCTGGGGCCCCCGGCTGCCAACCTGCTACGGGAAGCTGAGTCTCGGCACGCAGGAGACATACTGACAGCTCTCCCTCCGGCCACGAATAAGGTGAGTGAAAAACAAGAAAAAAGAAAAAGGGAAAAAAAGGCAAACTCACAGCCGCTGGCACCTATTGGCTGTGACCTACTGTCATAATTGGCCCTTTCAGGGCAGAAATGAGGCACCAATCGCCAGCTGTGAATTTGCACATTTAATAGATAATAATAAAGAACACAAATACTAGCCACGAAGGGCGATTTACAAAAGGGCAATAAACGAGAACCATGAAGGGTGACTACAGAAAAATGCACATAAAGAAAACCACATGAAAAGTAACTTACAATTAAACGGATGAAGCAGAGTACAAGCAGAGACTAAAACAGGAATCAGACGTGGGGATTCCTGTCTACACAAGGTGAGGTCGCAGCGAGGAATGAACCCTGCTAAATAGTAAGACAACTGGGGAGAAACCAAAATGTGGCACAGCTATGGATGCATGAATGAGAACACAATCAGAGGAATAAAAAACAGCTGGGACATCCCGCAAACACATTTGACAGCAGGAAGCCACATAAGGCCACTGTCAAAATAAAAGCACAAACCATCAGAAGAAAAACAAGAACAAATACATAAATAGAAAATCAGTAGTAACCAGAAAGACTCAAGTGCGGCACTGACCAGCGCTTGGCATCATGACAACTGATGCATTCAGGTGCCTGAGAGAGTGAAGTGGGGCCTGATCTTAGGTATCAGGTGAAGATTAAGATCTCCACATAACTTTGTGACATTTTTAGTCAACAAATCCTCCAACTAATACACAGAATTATACTGGGTATTCCCAACCTCCAATATATGGACAAATGTACTGCATTAAATACAGAGATTTCACCCCATATTACAGGTTTTAAACCCTGCAAAACTGAGTGCAAAGATGGGAGGAAGATGATGGACAGAACCAAAAATAGCACTCCCATCCTGGAGCTCTGGGTTCCTGTCCATTTTGCTGGTGTTCATCTGTTTGTTTGTCTATTTGTCTGTTAGCAACATTACTCAAAAAAGCAGTGAACGGTTTTCCGGGAAAATTTCAAGGAAGGTAGGAAATGGGCCAAGGAACAAACAACTAGTTTTTGTGCTGTTCCAGACCACTGTGTGGCTCTAGGAATTTTTGAAATTATTTTATATATTAACATTATACTTTTCATATACTTCCCCTTTAAGACGTGCCCGCGGAGTTAGGTGCGTAGCCACGTACCTCCACACCCCGGAAGCAGCGCTGTCATAGTTGCCAAGTCCGCTTATTATAAGTGACTTTGGGCTTGTTTTTCTCTAAAGTCGCTTGCAAATCTCATCAGTCGTGGGTTGCAGGTTTTTGGGCTTGTTTTTTTAACGTGTAGCTGCTTATTTGGACTTGCTTTGCTGTCTGTGTGACAGCCCTCCCTGCTCCCCACAAAATACGAACGCGATAGTTAAGTTTACAGGACCTATCCACATCCACGTTTCCTGGTTACTGTGCCCGTCCTACTGATCTCTATCCACCTTATTCCTGAGGGCGCTGTTGTAAAAACAATTATGGGGGCAACTTCTGGTTTCAGCTGAAGTAGTGTGGAATCACTCAGAAAGAGTGGAGTAGTGGGGCATTTAAAATAGCATTTTTAAAAGTGTTTCAAATTTGTTTTAATGTATAGTCCAAATGCCTGTTTTGCTGTCAAGTGGCAGATAATTTCAACACTTGTAGTTTTTGTATTTTTGAATGTTTTTGCGTAGTTCTGGTACTTGCTGCTGTTCATGGTGTGAGACTCCACAAATAACCTCAGCTAAATCTGTGGCTTCAACAGCAATGCACAGATCATGCACTGAAAACTAAAAAGGATTGCTCGTGTGATCGTGGTACAGACAAGAGCAACAGATACTGTATGTTTTCACTTGTATGAATGTCACAGATCTGACGTTTATATATGTCACCAGACGCAAGGCTGCATGAAGTAAAATAATAAATAAAAATAGTAACAGTTTGTTTCCTAAGGCTTAATGATTTAAGAAAGATATCAAATAGTTTGGTTTTTTTTGCATTCATTGCACTGCATTGGAACGATATGGACTTGATATTAGCAGCTTCAGCACGCATTCATTTTTAAATGATCACAAAATATAGATCAACAAAATTTTGAACCATTGTCAGAAAAGGTCTGTACGTGTTAAGTTAAATAACAAGCATAAATAACAAGCATTCACAGCATGACAGCAGCATGAGAATTTTAATTTTGAGGTAAAACAAACAGCTGCAGCTGTCTGCATTTTTCCTCGACATTAAAACACCCAAGCACGGTGTTGTGGTTCTTTGTGGCTCTGACTAGATTCTACATCTGCTTTAAGGTAAATTTGATTATGTCCAACATATTTTAACAAAATGCAACCAATTTTATTACAGTGGAGACATTGATATATCTCAGAGCTTTTATTTGTTTACAACGTTAGCATTTTAGCAGCAGAACTACCTAACAGAGCTACTGTCTGCGAGGCCTCTTTTTAAGGTGATCTTCTCACTCCTCAATAGCCGTGGGAAGTGGTATGATTATATTACTGTTTTTGAGGTGCAAAAGGCCATCTTCCCACATTTTTTATGTCAAAGTCATTGTTTTTTAACAAGGAAACGTGTCCCGTTTCTGTGACAACTCCACATTCTATACTAGTACCGGAAGTTGCGCACATAATTCATGCAAAGCATCATGGGGGCTAGGAACATCCAAATCGACGGCCGCTAAACATAATGTCAACTCAATTTCTATAGTTCACCGGTTGCGCAAAATTATAAGCTGTGTTTCTATACCAAGAAGTTCAAAATCTGTTAATTTCTGGGGATGTTACTGAGGTAAAAGTGGCCGGCCAGGGGCTTCACTTCTGTCGGCCAATGATCCAACCAGTTTTTCTATAGAGATCAGTGGCCTGCCCGACTCCACTCAGCGCTGTACTCACTAATGGAGCATGAGCTATCCAGAATTTTTTATACAAATCAGTGCATATGGGACCTGAAATCAACAAAAAATTCTCCATTGAAATGAATGGCAAGAGCAAAATTATCTTTTGATCCCAGTCAAATTTTGCCACGAGTTACACGTATGATGTTTGTCAATTTAAAAGATAATTTTTCCCGTAATTAAAGTTGTTGGCTGTTGTATAGTAACAGAATAATATTTAGGTTTTTTTTTTAAACGACTAGCGGACAACTCCCATGATCCTACATCACTAAACTGTAATCGTGTTTAGTGTTGTTACTTATGCAGAATCAGGTTCAGGTTCAGGTTACTTTATTTGTACCCGTAGGTAGATTTGTTTTGCAGTTAGGTGACATATTTTTAGACACATATTTACAAACCACAGTTACATTCAACATGAACACAAACACAGGCACACATGAAGCTGACTATAAACACGATACTCAAGGCTCCAACAATCAGGACATAAGACAAAGCGATAAGAGAAAAAACAAAGAGATAAGAGAGAAGGGTCATATTAAAAAGTTAAAAACTAAGTCAAAGAGATTAAAAACTCAATAAAAGTCTAACACCCAATAAAAGATTGAAACCCAAATAAAAAACCTACAAAAATAAATAAATATAAAATAAAAATTAATAAACAGATAACTAAATTATGTGCAATATATTGCTACAGCTTGTTCAACTCTTTGACAGCAGCAGGAACAAAGCTGTTTTTGTAGCGCTGGGTTTTACATTTTGGGACAACAAATCTCCGTCTGGAGGGAAGAAGCTGAAAGTGGCAGTGCAAAGGGTGGGAGTCATCATTTAGAATGGAGGCAGCCATCCTCTGTACTTGTCTGGTGTACAGGGATGTCAGGCTCAGCTGTGACTCACCAAGCAAACGACTGGACCATCTAACTACCTGATCCAAGGATTTCCTCTGTTTCAGTTTTATCTGACCAAACCATGACACTAAAGAAAAGGATAAAACAGATTCAACAAAAGCCCAAGAAAACATTGTCATTATGGTTTGGTCAATTTGGAAGTGTGCAAGTTTCCTTAAACAATGCAAATGTTGTTGACCCTTTCTGCATACCCTTTCACAGTTCTCTTCAAAGTTTAAATTACTATCAATAATCGTGTCAAGATATCTGTAAGATTGCATGCATTCAATGGTCTGGCCTTTTAGTACAGTGACTTCGTGCCTGGGAGTTTTCCTCCTAAAGTCAATAATCATATCTTTAGTTTTTGTCGTATTCAGCTGCAGGTAGGAATCCTCACACCAGTGAACAAAATCATCAACTACTGGGCCGTGGCCACTCTCACCATCCCGAAGGAGACTGACAACAACTGAGTCATCAGCATACTTTATAATGTGTCTGTTGTCATGTCTGCTCCGACACATGTTTGTGTACAGGATGAAGAGTAGTGGTGACAACACACACCACTGAGGAGAGCCAGTAGAAGAACACTTTTGGTCAGACAATGTACCATTGACCCTTACTCTCTGTGTCCTGTTGGTTAAAAAATCCAGAATCCAACCCACCAGATTATTACTCAAGTCAAATTGTTGCAGGAGCCTTTCAACTAAAATATGAGGTTGGATTGTATTAAGAGCGGAAGAAAAGTCCACAAATAAAAGCCTGGTGTGTGTCCCATTAAAATCCAGATGTTCAAAAAGCATGTTAAACAGAGTGACAGTGGCATCCTCCACTCCTCTGTGAGGCCTATAGGCAAACTGCAAAGGATCCAATGCATGCTCAGTCTGCTTTAGGACCTCACATCTGACCAGTTTTTCAAAAATTTTCATTAAAATTGAAGTCAAAGCAACTGGTCTAAAATCATTTACCGTTCTAGGACAGCTGGATTTTGGAACAGGGACAACCACAACATCTTTCCAGATCTTAGGCACATGTTGTGTCTGTAAGGACTCAAGGATTATTGCCTTGCTCGCTCTGTGGATTTATCTCACAATTAATTTTATCTCATAATTAAGCTGCAACAACACAAGTCACTTTTGTTTTGAATTAACTGCCAAATGACCTAGAAATAAAGAGCTGAAACTTGTTTTTATTCGTATTAAATAATGAGACGTGGCACACTGGCCTACACCAAATTATTATTTTTTACTGAATTAAAAAAAATTCATGTTTTTCACCTTCAGGTCAACGTTTGGAACAACAGTATTATTTTCCGTTTAGATGATGCTACACTCCTTCTAAAGTATTGTAATTCTCTGAATTTGGAATGCCGATAGAACATTCAATTTACATATACTTACTTTTTTACATTGACTTGTAAGCTTGATCAGTCTCTCCTGCTGCATTTTAAAGTCCAACTGTGCAACTTCTTATAAGTTAACATAAAAAATGTACCCAAAGTTTAGAACTGGATCATGTGGGGCTAATTTTTTTATGATATTTCAATAAAAAGAACAGAAAGCTTACAAAAACATTTGTTTTTTTGGTCTAGTTAAAAATTACATTACCTTTACAATGGTTGACCCTGACAGGAAGATCAGTATCATTTTGATCAGATTAGGCAATGGAATTTCTATGAAATTATACTGTTTTATAATTCAGTGTTATAACAGACAAACCACACTTTCCAAAACAATTCCATTTTATTATATACAAAATATTAAAAGAAAAAAAAAACTTTGCAACACAACATGAAGGTTAATCGACATTTTATACACGCCGACCACTGAGTGTCTACACCAGCTTCCCAAACTGGGTCACGACTCGGCTGAATGAAGCGTCTCTGCCAGCTGTGGGTCAGGAAGGCTCGGTTGAATAATCCGGACGGGCTGTCGCGGCGGACGCGTGGGATGATTCTACAAGGAAAATGCACACAATAAAATACAGCACAATAGTTTTTAACAAGAATACATAAGCTTATTTCAGCGTATTGTTCACATGAATAATTAAAATAAAAGCTTGAGTCCGCAGTGTGCTGCAATTAAGCAGCGATCATCATCCACAAATGAACAGCTTTTTTATTGCATAAATAAACTGAGCGTCTTACCGAATATATTTGCGAAAAAACGCACAATAAAAAAAAATTAAAACTCACCGTTAAAGGACTCCGATGTCGAGACCTCCCGGTATATTTTTTCATTCCGGGCAGCTCCGTCTAACTCGCGCTGCATACGTTCGTCTGACAATGCAGTGAGCAGACACTGCAGCTCCTTACTGGTCCATGGAACACCCTTATTACGCGAAGCCATTTTTGATAGAGAATAAATGAAAATAGCACAGCAATACACTGAAAGGAACCGCCAACAGTGGTTGCGTGCTGAGTAAAGGCAGTCGTGAAGATTCTTTTTTTTTTTTTTTCAAAAACTTTATTGAGAAGGTCGTGAAGATTTGGTAGATGAGGAGGAGGAGAGGGGCGGTTACAACCTGACCAATCAGCGCCGGTTACGACCTGACCAATCAGCGGCGACCAGTCGTCACAACACGGCACAGCTCAGCACTGCTGTACCCTGCCCTTCAGCGGGGCTGAGAATTGCGGCTGTTAAACCGTGTTGGGGCTTGTGGAAAAGCGTACAAAGCGTGCTGAGCCGTCCCGTGTCGCGCTAAAGCGTGCTAGTGGAAAAGGCCCTTTATAAGGGCCCTGACTTTTGTTCACTTTTACAGCACAGAACGCCCTTTTAACATCATGCGCCTCAATATTAAAGTGCTGATTGTCTTTGAGTTTCTGTTTCAAATCTTAGGTTTCTGTGCTAAAATCAAAGGAATCAAAACAACCATAAAAACAGTTAAGAGCATTAGCCAGCTCTGTGTCTGTGTCACGTTTTTTCTTTTGATCAGAGTTTAAAAATTTAATTTATTCATAGTTTTTATGTTGACTGCGTTTACTATAAATTTGCTGTTGCTTATGCAGAATGCATATGTATGTTCCTTTAATTAGAGCTTAAAAAATTCCGTTATTCAATGCTGACTGTGTTGACAGTTAATTCACTGCAAACAAAAATAAGTCTATATATCGATATATGTAATCAATCAGCCTCTCTTTTACACAGTGTGGTAGGCTGTCTGTTAGACTTTTTTTGGGCTTGTTTCCATAGAGCTAGTTGCTTGTTTCTCTCATGAAAACTGGCAACACTAAGTGCTGTTTGGAAGCACCAAACTCTGCAGAAAAAGTAAAACAGCTTGTACTGAAAGGAAATGTAGTCTCCATCCACATAGTATGTGACTGACTCTTTATTTCATCTAAAGATGGCAAGAAAAAGCAAGCAAAGTGTGCGGTTTAAGATGGGGTGTGGACTGGGCATAACTTCACAAGCACATACGAGGAGACAAGTTAAGGATGCTGTTGCGAGCCACGTGACCCACATGACCCACATGGTCTGTAAACACATTCATTTCAGCACTGGACAATGTTTAATTTTTTGTGTGTGAAATGACAATAAGCCTGTTATATTATGCTCGTTTATTACACACCACAGTGATATGATACTGCACTGTTGTGTGATATTGCTTATTATACAACAGTTAGTTCTGACTGAGCAATTTGATTAGAGAAAAGGGTTTCCAGGAGTTACTATATTCCACGATAATTGCACTTCAGTTTCACTGGATACTGTATGTATCACTCCACTTCAAAGGTGTTCCTGTCACCGTTAATTGCTAACAGTAATTTACTATCAACTCTCTGACAATTGCAGTACTGTTTTGGATACCTTAATTTCCACAGTGAGGCGCTGTTTGACAAGAAATTATATATTTCCGGGAGTCCAACCATTTTGAAAAAAAAAAAAAACTGTTTCTGTCTACCCCGGCCCTGCTTTCATTTTAAGCTCATTAAGCTATTTCAAATCTGTTTAAAAAAAAAGTAGGCAGTGCTAGAATTTGATTTATCGAAGTGTCTAGAGCTCCAGGTCCATGAAGACTCCCATAAAGCTATTTTTCCGTACCACATCCAGTTTCCAGAATTTGAGTTGACAATCCGACAAAACCTTTTCAGATTAACTCCAAGCCAGTTGCCACCATGGCTTAGGTAGATAGTACAGTGGCCCCTGTGAGCAGAAGGTTGCTGGTTCAAGTCCTGTTTTTGGTACCTTGCCCATACAATTTTACTTGATATGAGGTGAAATTTCGAATTAAATTAAGCAGTTATGGATTTGGGAGTGAGTAAGGTTAAAAAGGTAGTAAATAGATACGATTTACAAAGTGTACAGCTCCGGTAACCGGCGCTGGCTCACTGCGCATGTGCACAGGAAGTGCTGGATAAATAGCCTGCTGTGAAATGGGTCCAGATCCTGACCAATAGCAACAGCCTTGATTTATTGTCTCGATTAACAAACCACAATACCTTTGTGCTGATGGACTCTTTGTTTCATCTGAAAATGTGAAGAAAAGTGAGCAAAGTGTTTTAAATCGCTAGCGTGCTAACTACTAGCTACCGGCTATCTACCGGTGTTCTGACAACCGGCATTGGATACGTTCTGATCTGGGGTCTTCTGCAGTACCAACACAACAGGTATGTGTTTTATAAACACTTATTACTTTTGCACTTGACAATATTTAATTTGTTTACATGTGTGTGAAATGACAATAGACGTCTTCATGCTAATTGAGATGTTTAGCAACAGTTACTGGCTACATTGAGAAAGGACTATTTTTTTCTCAGCTGCACAAAATAACTGGTTAAACAAACAAATCATAATATTTTGTCCAGTATTGCTGTCATTTAATAAATTGTGCTTGCCGGAACTGTTGCATAAAAGCAATATTACACTCGATGTAAAGCATGATGTTTCCACCCCCATGCTTCACAGTAGGTATGGTGTTCTTTGGATGCAACTCAGCATTCTTTCTCTTCCAAACACGACAAGTTGAGTTTTTACCAAAAAGTTCTATTTTGGTTTCATCTGACCATATGACATTCTCCCAGTCCTCTTCTGGATCATCCAAATGCTCTCTAGCAAACTTCAGATGGGCCTGGACATGTACTGACTTAAGCAGGGGGACATGTCTGGCACTGCAGGATTTGAGTCCCTGGCAGCGTAGTGTGTTACTGATGGTAGCCTTTGTTACTTTGGTCCCAGCTCTCTGCAGGTCATTCACTAGGTCCCCCCATGTGGTTCTGGGATTTTTGCTCACCGTTCTCGTGATCATTTTGACCCCACGGGGTGAGATCTTGCGTGGAGCCCCAGATTGAGGGAGATTATCAGTGGTCTTGTATGTCTTCCATTTTCTAATAATTGCTCCCACAGTTGATTTCTTCACACCAAGCTGCTTACCTATTGAACATTCAGTCTTCCCAGCCTGGTGCAGGTCTCCAATTTTGTTTCTGGTGTCCTTTGACAGCTCTTTGGTCTTGGCCATAGTGGAGTTTGGAGTCTGACTGTTTGAGGTTGTGGACAGGTGTCTTTTATACTGATAACGAGTTCAAACAGGTGCCATTAATACAGGTAACGAGTGGAGGACAGAGGAGCCTCTTAAAGAATAAGTTACAGGTCTGTGAGAGCCAGAATCTTGCTTGTTTGTAGGTGACCAAATACTTATTTTCCACAATAATTTGCAAATAAATTCTTTAAAAATCAGACAATGTGATTTTCTGGATTTTTTTTTTTCTTATTTTGTCTCTCATAGTTGAGGTATACCTATGATGAAAACTGGAGACCTCTCTCATCTTTTAAGTGGGAGAACTTGCACAATTGGTGGCTGACTAAATATTTCTTTGCCCCACTGTATAGTTAGGGGTCATGCTGTCAAGGTAAACCTGTGTACCAAGTTTGACTGTAGCTTTACTCGTTCTTTAGTAATAGTGCAAATGGAATATTAACTTTGTCTTTTGACCTTTTGACCCCAAACCCATAGTCAGGTCAGGGTGCAAGTCATCAAAAATGTGTCTTAAATACAACTGTTGTATCGATTTGAAACTCCCACATTATTTCTCTCAGTAGTCATTGCATTTACAAGATTTGGGGAAAAACTGACCTCTTACCTTGACCTCTAGGTCAGCTGACCAGAGTCAAATTGCAGTATGTGCATCATCAACGTAAATCAAACCATGGTACCAAGTTTCAAAGCATTTAAAACTAGAAAAGCACTCAGAGAGTGCATACCTCCACAAAGGCTCCTTCTGTCCCTCACGGATCACCTCCAAAATGTAATGGGTTCGTGTGTAGGCCACAAGCCAGTTCTGCTGAAAATTGCATCAAAGTCTAACCAGTAGTTTTGGAGGATTCTTGTGAACACTCGGTGAGAAGATAAGAGCCTTGGTGAAGGTAGACATTCTGGGATCATCACCAAAATGTTATGGGTTCGTCTCTAGCCCAAGGACCACCTCTATTGAAAATTTCATCCAAATCCCTGCAGCAGTTTTTGTGTAATCCTGCTGCACAATTAAAAACAAGGTCTTTGGCGGAGGTATGCACTCTCAGATCATCACCAAAATTTAATGGGTTCATCATTGGGCCAAGGGCTACCTCTGGTGAAAATTTCATCAAAATCCATCCAGTAGTTTTTGCGAAATCCTGCTAACAAATAGACGGACGGACAAACAGACAGACAAACCACCCCAATTACATTACCTCCTTGGCGGAGGTAACAAAACAGTAGGAGGAGTTGATTTCACAAGACAGTTTTAGGCTGCATTCACACCAGGATAGTCCGGGGGGTCTCGATTCGATTGGGCGGGGAATGCCAAGAATTTCCACACCTTTGTTTGGTTTGGTTCGCATTCACACTGTACTTTAATCAAGCGGACCAAACTGCCTGGACATCACACAGTTAAAACAACTGCTCGTTTGGGGCGTTGTAGCTGAAACCACCACTGACCAGGAAAAAAAAAAAATCATGACAAAGAAGAAAAATCCGACTCATCGATTGGCCAGGATCGAAAACGGAAATCCATTCCCTTCAGCCGGGTTGTTTGTCCACCACAAACAAACAATGGAGCAGCACCAAATTTACGCGATCTTGGGGTTTCTGTTTTTACTTTGGTGTAGACATGTATTACTGTCTTTACAACACGCTGCTTGGGGGTGGGAATCATGAGAGATCTCGCAACTCAATTCGGATCACGACTCTTGGATCACGATTCGATCCTATCACGATTCAATGATAATTACGATATCACAATAATCAAGTATCATGATCCCATATATTTCAAATTTTTTTCACCTTATTCAACCCCAAATCATGTCCCAAAGTAAAACTGTTGACATCACTTTCATATAACAAAGTATTCTCGGGGCTTTATTTTCCACAGAGACGCGTCTTCGCACACAGGAAAGGTGGTGGACGGTGTTTGGAATTGACTCCCACTCCAGATACGTCTAGCTGACTCTGTGGACTCTTAAAAGCAGCTGAAAACTTTATGTTTAACGAAGATTTCCGTTGAGCTTCAACTACTTTTTAATGGTAAGTCTGATATTTTAAAATTATTTTAATCTTGTGTTTTAACTTGTTTTTATATTTTTAAAATTATTCTATCAACTTCCTTTTATTCCATTTTATTGTACAGCGCTTTGTGACTGTATGTCTCTGAAAAGCGCTTCATAAATAAACTTTACTTACTTGATGCTCGGAGAAAAAGCTCCATGCAAGTGTCTCTTTAACTTAGCCGTTGCTAATGCTGCTCCGAGACGTGTGTGGCCCGCTGTATTCTGAGTGTTTTTTTTCCTTTTTCCGTGCAACACTTCTTGCGGGTTGTGTGTCATGTCAAGGTCTTTCCTTCCATCTTTGTTATAAAATCCATAAAAAGGCCTGACATTTGAGCTAACTTTGAGTTAACTGCTTCCTAACTTTCAAAGGTGGCAGCAAATCACTGAGACAAGCTATGACTTCACTTGACTGGGTGTTTTCTTTGTGCCATCTAGTAGACTGAAAACACCACTGATTAAGTGATAACCCAAAAGGATATGTGTGCGCATTTTTTTTAAATAATAGATCGATCCATGCGTTTATGGATCAATGCATTGTCGCAAGTGCCAAGTATTGCGAATCATCACCGAATCGATCTTTTTGCCCACCCCTAATGCTGCCCATTATAAGCAGCAGGCAAGGCAGCAAACTATCCAGCATGTTGCTCTGTACATGAGACGAATGCATGAGAGCCGAAGAAGGAGGGGAAGAAGAGTGAGAGACGACGACAATGTGCTGCTGTGGCCACACAGACGCAAAGAGAGGTACTGCATGGTTTTAAAGTTTTAAGATCACATACCATATTTTTGGGACTATAAGGCGCACCGGATTATAAGGCGCAATATCAATGAACGGTCTATTTGATGGTCTATTTTCATACATAAGGCGCACCAGATTATAAGGTGCATTAAGTCGTTTGAATGGAATAAATCATTTTGACATGTGCGTGTCGACATTTCGACATTCCAAAAATAGTAGAAGAAGAAGCAACTTCCAGTGTTAGCAAGCCCCGCTTCGTGTCGAAATGGACCTGTATTGTGTTATTCAGACTGTTCTTTTGCTTCTGCTGGTCTCCGTAATGAAGCTACAAGTACATACTTCTGCAAATGACGAACAGAGGGAGACAGCAGGATGATACAGACCAGTTTTGTTTTACTCCCGCTATGTTTTCCGCTAGCTGCTGCTAAGGTGGAAATACGTCACGTCGGTGTGCAGCTGGTGTACAGACATGCGCAGTAAACATATTTTCTGCCCTACGTTCGGAATAAGTGTTTTCATGCGCACTACGGATTAACAATCGGCATAACCCACCCCTCTCAATCGGAATGAAATTTTGATCCGAATGAGCGTGATCGGGTTAGAATATTCAGACTGCCATGTCTACAGGAAGCATTTTTATTCCAATCAGGCTTTTAATCCGGTTACTTGTGTCCATGTAAACATAGCTGAGTTTAACAGTTGGGCGATTTCGGCATCAAGCATGCCCGGATCCCTCTCGTCATTATCCGAGTCAGTCTCGTTGCTGTCATTTAGCTGTTCAGTGATGATTCCGGCCTTCGTGAAAGCTCAGACGACACTTGAGACTGATACCTTAGCCTAGGCATTCATGATCCATTGGCAGATAGTGGCGTAACTCGCTTGCAATTTAACTTTGAATGACCTGTTAACACCAATATCTAGTGGTTGGAGTTCTTTGGTTAATCTACCCGGAATGATTGCAAGCTCCGAATTAGTTTGCTTCACTTGGGTATTGACAGTATCGGTGAGATGGGCGCGTATGGTGTCGCAGATCAATAGGGACGGAGATTTGTGGAAAAAGCCATCCGGCCATTATGTTGAAGCACATATTACTCCGCGAGGCTCCTGACTACGGTAGCCATTATGCTCCGACAATCCATCAAGTGGTGCGGCTTCGTAGCTTACCAAAGTCGTACTAAAACATTGTGACAGATTTTTGAGCGCCGTGTACCACATAAAATCGGTTTGAGGTCAGTAAGCACAACCAGAATTAATACATAAGGCGCACCGGATTATAAGGCGCACTGTCGATTTTTGAGAAAATTAAAGGATTTTAAGTGCGCCTTATAGTCCGAAAAATATGGTATATGGCCATAAACCATACATGAGAGTGAATTCATCACGTTCCTCAGAAATCAGAACTACATTTTTACCTAAAACCGGTCTGGCAAGAGTTGTGTATCTTTCGCAATGGGGCACTTCCGCCCTTTGGTCCACTGGTTAGTCTGTTTGTATTCACACTGGAAGCGAACCGCACCAGGGTTCACTTGCAAGTGAACCGAGACCCCCCTGGTTTTCAAGCGGACCAGAGTTCGCTTGTTTGGTGTGCACCAAAGTTCGACTGCACATTCACACTGCACCAAATGAACCGTATTATCTGTGGAAGTGGACCAGAGTTCCTTTGGTCCGAACCAAACAGTGGCATTGTCAATGTGCCCTTACAGTCTATGAAGTGAGGTGAAATAGAGCATCTAAGTCAGGGGCTATAACTTCTGCAAAAACCATTCAATCGGAGCCAAAATGCGGTATGCACATCATCAGTGTATATCAAATCGTGGTACCAAGTTTTAAAACAATCGGAGCAAAACTATAGGAGGAGTTGATTTCACAAATGTGGGATAGACAAACGGATGGACAGATGTCTGATAGAAACTGTATTCAAATTGCATCATATTTATTTTTTGTCTTGAATCTCTGTCTAAATATTTGATTTTTTTCTTCTAATTTCATGACTGATGGAAGAAATATTTAGATTCAGCGTTTACTTTAAAATCTTTTTTAACATTTTTTTCTAAATTTATTATATTAATCTATCAATGGTTCTTTTAATTTGTCTATTCTGGTTGGGGTGGCAGTTTATAAGCCCTGAGGGGTTTCTTTTCCTTCCCCACACTAAGGTGTTTTGTACTGTTTTCAATTTCTGTATATGGTTTTAAATTTGTGCAAATAAATGAGTGAATGAATGGACTGCCCCATAACACAATTCCCCTTCGGTCTTTGACCCATTTGGTCTTTGACCGGTGGGGGATGAAAACTACAGGATGGATTTTGATGAAATTTTCACTAGAGGTGGTCCTTGGGCTACAGAGGAACCCATTAGATTTTGGTGATGATCCAAGAGTGCATACCTCCACCAAGGCTCTATCTTCTCACAATGTGTTAACAAGATTACTCAAAAACTACGGGACAGAGTTTGATGAAATTTTCACCAGAGGTGGCTCTTGGGCTACACACGAACCCATCACATTCTGGAGGTGATCCATGAGTGTATACCTCCACCAACGCCCTATCTTGCAATGTACGGAAGGATGGAGGCAGGGAAACATGAACAGATGGGTGGACAAAGGGAGGGAGGGAGGAAGGAAGGAGCCTTGGCAGAGGTATGTACTCTCTGGGTGATTTTCTAGTTATAATAATGTAGTCATATTGTTTTGCTGGTGTTTGTCTGTTAGCAGGACGAAGCAAAAACTCCTACGTGGATTTGGATGAAATTTTCACCGGAGGTGGTCCTTGGCCCAAAGATGAACCCATTAGATGTTGGAGATGATCCATGAGTGCATACCTCCGCCAAGGCCCTATCGCACAATGTACAGACAGATGGCGGTATGGACAGACAAAGGGACGGAGGGACAAAGCCTTGGCAGAGGTATGCATTCTCTGAGTGCCCTCAAGTTTACATCTGGTTTCATGATTAACTTCCTTTGTTCATTAAAAGCAAATTTTTAGAATAATGGTTAGGATTAGGAAAAGGTGAGTGTATAGTTACACACCGCTGTGACCTCCTTCACTTGTCATTATTTCCATAACCTCTAGAGGTCTTTAAATGTTAAGTTGTACATACAGTGCTGTGAAAAGGTATTTGAACGCAGTCTGATTTCTTACATTTTTGCATATTTGTCACACTTAAATGTTTCCGATTATAAAACAAAATTTTAATATTAGACAGAGATAACTCAAGTAAATACAAAATGTAGTTTTTAAATGACGATTTCATTTAATAAGGGCAAAAAGCTATTAAAACCTAGCTAGCCCTTTGTGAAAAAGTAATTACCCCCTAAACCTAATAACTGGTTGTGCTCCCCTTGGCGGCAAAAACTGCAATCAAGCATTTGCGATAACTGGCAATGAATTTTTTACATCACTGTTGAGGAACACTGGCACAGAATTGCAGAATATTGCAGAATTGGTTTAATTCAGCCACACTGGAGGGCTTGAACTTGAGGTTGCGAATTGATGGCTGGATATTCTCCTTTAGGATTTTCTGGTAAAGAGCAGAATTCATGGTTCGATTAACAAGAGCACTCTGACATGAGTACAATATTCCCTGTCTCCGTTTTATTTATTTGAGGATCCCAATATATCACTGAAGGAGAGCAGTTTTCAACTTTTCCATATAATTATTGGGCAGAACCAAATAATAATAATACTACATCAGGACTGGAGCGGTGGCCTAGAGATAGAGCACCCGCCCCACAACCGGGAGGTCATGGATTCAAGTCCCGGCCGGGTCATACCAAAGATCATATAAAAATGGTACTTCCTGCCTTCTAGATTGGTGTTCAGCAAAAATAGAATGGAGGAAGGAAAGTTGGTTACCCAGCCACAGGCGGTGCCAGTCTACTCCCTGTGCCGGTCCCAAGCCTGGATAAATGGGCAGGGTTGCGTCAGGAAAGGCATCCGGCGTAAAAATCCTTGCCAAATCAACATGCGGATCATTGTGATATAAGGTGATGATATGCTGTGGTGACCCCAAAAGGGAGCAGCTGAAAGCCAAAAAATCAGATTTATATAGCGCTTTTTTATGGACACTCAAAGACACTTTACAATGGATACATTACTCATTCACTCCACAGACAGACACTGATAGTGGTAAGCTACTTTTGTAGCCACAGCTGCCCTGGGGCAGACCGACAGAAACGTGACTGCCAATCCGTGCCAACAGCCTCTCTGACCACTACCAAACATTTACACTTAGTGTCATGGACACTGGAGGCAAGGTGGGTAAAGTGTCTTGCCCAGGGATGCAACGGTAGGATGGCTGGGGAGAATGGGATTCGAACCGCCAACCCTCTGGTTATTGGATGACCCGCTCTACCTCCTGAGCCACTGCCGCCCCAATAAGCCTATTATTCATGAATATATAACAAAAACAGTTGCATACAACTCACAGTTGTAGGTCAGGATCCCAATGAAAACCTATGTAGCAAGTTTGGTGACCCTAGAGAGCTTTGCACATTCTTCTGTAAAAGGGCATAGGGAATGCTAACCTTGATCTTTGACCCCAAACCCATAGTCAAAGAATTATCTCAGGGTGAACCTGTGTATCAGGTTTGGTGACCCTAGCATTCTTTGTTGTTGAGATATAGTTTATATGCCATTTTGACATTGACCTTTGACCTTTTGATCCCAAACCCATAGTCAAAGTCCAGGGTCAAGGCATAAACCTGTACTAGGTTTGGTGACCCTAGCTTTACTCGTTCTACAGTAATAGTACTAATGGAATGTTAACCTTGACCAGAGTGGTGGCCTAGCTGATGGATCACCCCCCCCACACACACACACAACTGGGAGGTTGGGCGTTCAAGTTCCAGCCAGGTCATACCAAAGACCAAGTAAAAATGGTACTTCCCACCTTCTAGCTTCGTGCTCAGTGTAGTAGAATGGGTGAAGGAGAAGTTGTTTGTGGCAGTGCCTTGCATGGCAGGGGCCCGTCTGATTCTAGAAGTGATTAACATTGTAGATAGGAGAAACATAATTTTGTTTGACTGTACATAACTGGCTGTATGGACTGAATCACAACAGAGCTGGCTTCTTCTTGACCTTTGACCTTTTAACCCCAAACCCATAGTCAGGGTGTAAGCCGCCCAAGATTTGTCTTAGGGTGCTTTCACACCTACAGGCTTTAGTTCGTTTCAATCGAACTCAAGTTCATTTTCTCCGTTACTGCAGCTCATTTTGTCTGTTGAGAACATGGTAATCGCACTCAAGTGTGCACCAAACCAACCCTACCAAGACCACCTAAAGGACATGGTCTCGATTCAAATCAAGTGGCGAACACTGGTGTGGTCCTGCAGGTGAGGAAAGTGACCACACTAAAACAGGACCAGCGACAAACGATAAAACATTTTATGTCACTGTACATACCTGACGGATCTTTGAAAATATCTGTGGCTGAGCACGTTACAGTTCTGGAGCATTAATGAATGTTAGCATGTTATTTCCCATCAGTAGCAGCGCTTCATTTTCAAACTGTACAATTTGCTGAAAGTGGTATATGCACGTATGTAATAAACGATAACCAGGGCAACGAAAATCCCCCGTAGATTACATTATGATTTGTATTATTTTCTCCCCAGAAATGCAAAAATACACAGTAGTCATCCTACTTCCTGTATTTACCTTTGCTGTTCTTGCAGCAAAAAAATCTGACCAATAAGAACAGAGAACGTTCTGACGTAAGTCTCACGGGATTTAACGTGACGTAGTTTGGTCTGCTTGAAGTTTTGCCTGTGTAAAAGGGGACCGAACCAAGGAGAAAATGATACAAAGTAGCACACTTGTCAACTGATTCGAACCAAATTAAACGAATTTAGGTGTGAAAACACCCTTAATTAAAACTAGAGTATCAATTTGAAAAGCCTACATCAGCCTACATCATCATTTACAAGATTTAGGGAAAAACTGACCTGTGATCTTGACCTCAAGGTCTATAATTCCTGCAAAAATCATCCGATCAGAGTCAAATTGCAATATGCACATCATCAGTGTACAGTGGGGCAAAAAAGTATTTAGTCAGCCACCAATTTGTGCAAGTTCTCCCACTTAAAAGATGAGAGAGGTCTCCAATTTTCATCATAGGTATACCTCAACTATGAGAGACAAAATGAGAAAAAAAAATCCAGAAAATCACACTGTCTGATTTTTAAAGAATTTATTTGCAAATTATGGTGGAAAATAAGTATTTGGTCAATAACAAAAGTTCATCTCAGTACTTTGTTATATACCCTTTGTTGGCAATGACAGAGGTCAAACGTTTTCTCTAAGTCTTCACAAGGTTTTCACACACTGTTGCTGGTATTTTTGGCCCATTCCTCCATGCATATCTCCTCTAGAGCAGTGATGTTTTGGGGCTGTCGCTGGGCAACACAGACTTTCAACTCCCTCCAAAGATTTTCTATGGTGTTGAGATCTGGATCTGGAGACTGGCTAGGCCACTCCAGGACCTTGAAATGCTCCTTACGAAACCACTCCTTCGTTGCCTGGGCGGTGTGTTTGGGATCATTGTCATGCTGAAAGACCCAGCCACGTTTCATCTTCAATGCCCTTGCTGATGGAAGGAGGTTTTCACTCAAAATCTCATGATACATGGCCCCATTCATTCTTTCCTTTACACGGATCAGTCGTCCTGGTCCCTTTGCAGAAAAACAGCCCCAAAGCATGATGTTTCCACCCCCATGCTTCACAGTAGGTATGGTGTTCTTTGAATGCAACTCAGCATTCTTTCTCCTCCAAACACAACAAGTTGAGATTTTACCAAAAAGTTCTATTTTGGTTTCATCTGACCATAAGACATTCTCCCAGTCCTCTTCTGGATCATCCAAATGCTCTATAGCAAACTTCAGACGGGCCTGGACGTGTACTGGCTTAAGCAGGGGGACACGTCTGGCACTGCAGGATTTGAGTCCCTGGCGGCGTAGTGTGTTACTGATGGTAGCCTTTGTTACTTTGGTCCCAGCTCTCTGCAGGTCATTCACTAGGTTCCCCCATGTGGTTCTGGGATTTTTGCTCACCGTTCTCGTGATCATTTTGACCCCATGGGGTGAGATCTTGCGTGGAGCCCCAGAACGAGGGAGATAATCAGTGGTCTTGTATGTCTTCCATTTTCTAATAATTGCTCCCACAGTTGATTTCTTCACACCAAGCTGCTTACCTATTGCAGATTCAGTCTTCCCAGCCTGGTGCTGGTCTACAATTTTGTTTCTGGTGCCCTTTGACAGCTCTTTGGTCTTGGCCATAGTAGAGTTTGGAGTCTGACTGTTTGAGGTTGTGGACAAATCAAATCAAATCAAACTTTACTGTCATATTGCTGTACATACAACTGCAGTGCAGGCAAGATGAAATTGCGTTTCTCTCGGCATCCATATAAATAGAATCAGCATGATTTAAGACACACTCACACATAGCTTCACCCCCCCCACCCCCACCCCCCCATCCATTCACACATCCCTGAGACATACTTGGGAAAAAACTAACTATAATATACAAATAATATACAAAATGTCCGTAGGTGCAGTAGTGTGTATGAGAGATTCCGGGTCAACTGTTCAGCATCCTGACAGCTTGTGGAAGGAAGCTGTTGATCAGTCTGGTGGTTCTGCCTCTGATGCTCCGGAATCGTTTACCAGATGGAAGAAGTTCAAAGTGTTTATGCAGAGGGTGAGAACGGTCCTTGACAATGTTCAGTGCCCTGCTCCTACAACGGTTCTGAAAAAGTTCTTGGACAGAGGGGAGGGAGACTCCAATTACCCCCCTTGACTATCCTCTGCAGGGCTTTTTTGTCTGACATACTGCAGCTGGAGTACCATGTAGCAATGCAGTACGTCAGAACACTCTCCACCACACCTCTGTAGAAGGTCCTGAGGATGCAGATGGGGAGAGAGGCCTGTTTGAGTTTCCTCAAGAAGTGCAGTCTCTGCTGAGCCCGCTTCCTGATCCCCAAGGAATTCTTGCTCCAGGTCAGGTCCTGCGAGATCTGCACTCCGAGGAACTTGATGTTCTCCACTCTCTCCACTAAACGGCCGCCGATGCTGAGGGGGACGTGCTCAGGCTGTGACCGCCGGAAGTCGATAATCATCTACAGTGATCCCTCACTTATCGTGGTTAATGGGTTCCAGAACCGACCGCGAAAAGTGTACATACATACGTAGATGTAAATAAAGTGTACATAAATATGTTTTTAGAACTCTTTTTTTTTTCCACAATATCTTTATTGAACCTTTTTTTTTTTTTAACAAACATGATACAAACAATCAAACACTAACACTAAAGTACTACAAAAAAAGAAAAAAATGCACTAAAAACACCAACAACCACCAACAAAATCAAGTCTTTAACAATGCTCCTCTGTTTAGTCTAGACAATCCAATACATAAGTATACATATTATGTTCACCAGTTTGGAATTTACAAGGTCCACACACATCATTCACCTTCTTCTTCAAGAGTTATGTTTAAATTTTTTACATAATCAATAAAAGGTCTCCATATATTCTCAAACACAATTTCCTTTGATTTCAGTATATATGTTATTCTTTCTAATGGAAGGTTTGTTAACATCTGTCTTAACCACTGAGTCACATCTGGTCTATGAGTCTTTTTCCATAATAGTGCAATACATTTTTTGGCATTAAGCAAACTGAGGTCTATGAATGTTCTTTCACTTTTATTAAAATTATGCTTTTCTGGGTACAGACCCAACAAAAACAGTTTAGGATTCAATATGATTTGTTTTGAGATTATTTTTTCAATTGTTACCCTCACCTCTTCCCAAAACATTCTTATTAATCTACATTCCCATAAACAATGAAATAGGGTTCCTTTACTTTCCATGCATTTTGTGCATGTATCTGGTATATTTTTGTTATATCTATTTAACTCCTCCGGTGTAACATACATCCGCATTAACCATTTGAAATGTATCAATTTAAGGCGTGCATTTATTGATTTGGTTTGAGCTTCTGTACAAGCCAATTCCCATTGTTCCTCTGAAATTTCAGTTTGCAGATCTTCTTTCCAGTAGTTTAATCTTTTCAGTGAATTTTCACTTGAAGATAGTGTCAATGAGTTATAAAACTCTGAAATAATACCCTTTCTTTTACTATCTTTCATCATCATTTTTTCCAAGGATGAATAAATAGGTCGAGTGAGAGCTTTATTTTGATTTGATCGAATAAAGTTTCTAAGTTGAAGATATTTAAAAAAATGTGTTCTATTGAGATTAAATTTGATCCTCAGCTCTTCAAAAGACATTATGTTGTCTGCACATGGCAAATATAAATCCTGAATCTTTTGTATCCCTTTTAAATTCCATACTTTAAATACAGCGTCCGCTCTCCCTGATTTAAAATATTGATTACCCCATATTGGACTAAATTGTGACAATAACTGTGGTTCTTTTAAATAGTTTTTAGCTTCACACCATATTTTGATCATATGCTTTACAAATGGATTTTTAACTTGTTTTTGTAATTTTTTTGCCGAATCTGAGTATATGAATATGGGAAGAGGTAAAGGTAAATTGTATGATTCCATTTCAGTCCAGTGAGGGAGATCATTTGATGAAAAATAATATGTCATAGACCTCAGTTGTGCCGACCAATAATACAACATAAAATTTGGACATTTCAGACCTCCACGATCAAATGGTAAATATAATAAAGACAAACGTAATCTAGCCCTCCTGTTGTTCCATATAAATTCCACTAACTTTTTTTTTATTCTTGAGAATAGATCTAAAGGTGGTGATAAGGGAATGTATTGAAATAAATAAAGTATTTTAGGTAAAATATTACTTTTAAGTATATTGATTCTCCCGATCATCGACATTGGTAGTGACATCCATCTCTGAGTTAACTCATTGATATCTGACATTAAGGCTTCATAGTTGACACTGGCGACTGATTCTAGCTTAGGCATAATTTGGATTCCTAAATATTTAAACTGATTTACAACATTGAATTGATTTACCTCAGGGGCTGGGTAATTTCTCTGGGTCTCATTTAGCATTAATATTGAAGATTTAGTTTTATTTATTTTATATCCTGATATTTCCCCAAAATTCTTTATTAAATTCAACAAGGTTGGAATTGATTTTTTTAGATTCGACATAAACAAAATTATATCATCGGCGTACAGGGAGATTTTATGTTCTGTTGGTCCAACTTTAATTCCATATATTTGTGAATGTAAACGTATCGCTATCGCTAAAGGTTCAATTGCCATAGTAAACAGTAAAGGTGAAAGTGGACAGCCTTGTCGACATCCTCTATTGATTTTTATTGGTTTTGAAATATTGTTATTTGTTAGAATTTCTGCTGTAGCATTATTGTATATTATTTGAACCCATTTTATGAAATTATTTCCAAGTCCAAACCTTTGTAGGACTTCAAAAAGAAAGGGCCATTCAACTCTATCAAAGGCCTTTTCGGCGTCCAATGATAGGAGAGCTGTATCCGGTGCTTCTTTATTAAAATAAATAATATTAAATAGTCTTCTTACATTATGGAAGCCTTGTCTACCCTTTATAAAGCCATTCTGATCTCGATTAATAATATTTGGAAAAATTTCTTGTATTTGTCTTGCTAAAATTTTACAGATTATCTTAAGGTCGGCGTTTAATAGGCTTATTGGTCTCATATTTTCACATTTATTAGAGGGCTTACCTGGTTTTGGCAGCAGTATAATTAAGGCATTATTTATGTATGATGGTAAATTATTATTTTGAAATGCTTCTAAAACCATTTCCAAAAAAGGTTTTATTAATTTATTCTTAAATTTTTTATAAAGGTCAACTGGAAGACCATCTGGTCCTGCACTTTTTCCTGATTTCATATTATCAATGGCTAGCCCAACTTCTTCTTGACTAATTTTAGACTCCAATATCTCCCTGTTTTCATTTGGAATACACGGTATAGATAGTTCGTTCAAAAACCCATTTAGTTTTGTTAAATCAGGTTCATTTTTGGTATCATATAATTTTTCATAGTAATCTCTAAAGGCTCTATTAATTTCTAAAGGATCTATAACTACCTGTCCGTTACTTATAATACTGGTAATTGGTGTTTTAATTTCCAATTGTTTAATCTGCCATGCTAATAATTTTCCTGATTTTTCACCTTGTTCATAAAAAGATTGTTTCAATCTTAGAAGACTCGAGGCAGCTCTATTCGCTGATTTTTTGTCGTATTCAGCTCTCAAAATCAGTAATTCATTCTCCAACCTTGGGTCACTTCCTGCATACACTTTTTCCTGAAGACTTTTTATTTTAAGATAAGATAAGATAAGATAAGCCTTTATTAGTCCCACAACGGGGAAATTCCAGGATTGCAACAGCACAGGGATAGCAACACTCAGAGCAACAATCAGAAGGCAAGAAAAAAAAACAAGCAAGCAAGAGCAGCTAATAAACATATGTACGTATTACTATAAAATATATATATATACACACACACACAGACACACAGTGCAGAGCATTGTAGCTGGATGGAATAAATATATGAATATATGAACACACAGTGCAGAGCATTGTAGCTAGATGGAATAAATATGTAAATATATAAACACCCACAGTACGGAGCATTGCAGCTAGGTGGAATAAATATGCAAGTATATAAACACACACAGTGCGGAGCAATGTAGCTAGATGGAATAATATGTAGATATATAAATATATAAACACACCCAGTGCTGAGCATTGTAGCTAGATGGAATAAATATGCAAATATATAAACACACACAGTGCAGAGCATTGTTGCTAGATGGAATGAAACAGCATAACCGTCTACTTAGTTATCCTACATGGTATGATTATGTGCCCATACATATTCTCACCCTCCATAGCGACCGGTATGTTCCTAGTTGTATGCCGGAGGGGACCATTGTGTAAGTCTATTGCATCTTTTGCATTCAAAAAACTATTAGTTTGTTACGTCTTTTTGCTATCTCTGCGAGCAGCCCTGCTTAGGTTGTACAGTCTGACAGCCGTTGGTAGGAAGGACCTACGAAACCTCTCGGTTGTGCACGTGGGATGATGTAGTCTGCTGCTAAATGAGCTCCTCAGTGCATTCAGTATGTCCTGCATAGGGTGGAACTCGGACTCCAGCAGAGATGACAGTTTAGCCACCGTCCTTCTCTCTCCTATCTCCTCCATCGGATCAAGGCGCTGCCCCAGGACAGAGCTAGCTTTCTTAATCAGTTTGTTCAGTCTCTTCCTATCGGCTGCAGTAATGCCACTGCCCCAGCAGACCACTCCAAAAGTGATGGCTGATGCCACCACCGTGTCATAGAATGACTTCAGCAGCGCCCCTTGTACACCAAAAGACCTGAGTCTCCTCAGCAGGAACAGCCTGCGCTGTCCCTTCTTGTAGAGTGCATCAGTATTGTGTGACCAGTCTAGTTTATTGTTCAGATGAATACCCAGGTACTTATAGGATGTCACCATCTCGATGTCTGTTCGATCATCGATCATCGATGTCTCGATGTTTTATGTTCCAATTTAGCTCTCTCCTCTTGAGTCTTCTTAGATTTTGATCCTGTATAACTAATAATATGTCCCCTAATAAAAGCTTTGAAAGCCTCCCACTTTACACATGCTGATGTTTGTGTAGTATTGATGTCAAAGAACTCGTCTATCTGTTTTTCTATATACTTGACAAATTCCTCATCCTGAAGCCATTTATGCTGAAATTGCCATCTACCTGATTCCTTTGTCAATTTTTTATCTACATATATTAGACAACAGGGTGCATGATCAGAGATCACGATGTTATCATAAAAGCAGTTTTGAATCTTGGACCTTAATTCTGTGGAAATCAAAAAATAATCAATACGTGAGAATGTCTTGTAGGTACTGGAATAACAAGAATAGGCTTTAACTTGTGGTTTCATTTCTCTCCATATATCTAACAATCTCAATTCTTTCATAAAATGATTAATAGTCATCCTACATCCAATGTGCGTACAATCCAGTCCTGTTGATCTATCCACACCTGGATTCAATGTACAATTAAAATCCCCTGCTATTATATGTTGCCCTGTAAGTGATGATAAGATGAGAAATAAATTAGCAAAGAACTTCTGATCATCTATATTGGGACCATATAAGTTCACAAGATTTATATTTTCTAATAGCAAAGAACCTTGAATGATTACATATCTTCCAAATTTGTCTCCAGTTACATTTTTCACTTGAAAAGGAACTGATTTATGTATGAGAGTCATAACTCCCCTGGCTCGGGATGAAAATGAAGAGGTGAATACACTTCCCTGCCATCTACTCCTAATTCTTTTAACATCCTCCTCTATCAGATGAGTTTCTTGTAAAAACACAATTCTTGAACCCATGTCCTTTATTTTATTCATAACTTGTTTAAGTTTTTTTAAATTTTGTAGACCTCTGCAATTCCATGAAGTTAAATTAAGATTAACACTTTGGTCCATGATCAATAGAGAGTTTGGGATTACCTTGCAGTGTAAACATGCTCATACAGAGAAGCAAAAACATGAGTGGTTGAACATTCATCCTACAAACTACACACAAACAAATTTCCCCTTCCCACACTTGTGGCAAACCCCCCAAAATCAAAAGAAAAATTCTGTCTCCCGATATAGCCATCGACCGTTCCACACCCACGGGGAACAGCCTAAGCCACTCCTTCTTCATCCTCCCAATCACCCTAACTCTACTGCTTTTAATGACGTAACATTAACTCTCCTCTGTAGTTTTCCAACTTAACTCCAAAATTTTTAACAACTTTGTACATCATAGTTTTTTTTTTTGTTTGTTTTGTTTTTGTTTTGTTTTTTTAATATATAATACAATCTATATTTTGTAAACTTACTATTTACTTCAAGTCAGTCAGATGCCTGTGCAAATGCTTAATTATTCTACCTTATATTTTGTTCATGCTTAGCTCCCACCAGTCTCTTCTTCTTCTTTGATCTTCTTGATGAACTCCTGCGCCTCCTCTGGGGTCTTGAAGATGTGGGTTCTGCCCTCATACGTGGTCAGCAGTCTCGCAGGATAGATCACACCATGACGAATCCCAAGGTTGCGCAGCTCTTCACGTACGGGATCAAACTGCTTCCTCAATTGCTGGATTCCTGTGGCCAAATCTGGGTAGAACCGCACCTGCTGGTCCTGGTGTTTAATCTCCCCCTTAGCTCGTGCAGCGCTGAAGATCTTCATCCTGTCTCTGTTGCTAAGAAACTTCATAATTAAGGTCCTCGGCAGTCCCTTATCTCTCCGTGGGCCAATGCGATGTGCTTTTTCCAGAACCACTGCTGATTGCAACTCCTCGCTGCCCAGCACCTCCGGAATCCACTTTTCCAGAAAGGAACATACGTCCCGACCTTCTGATTCCTCTGGAAGACCCACCAGCCTCAAATTATTCTGTCTCGACCGAGATTCCAAATCCAAAATATTATCTTCCAGAGATTTATTTTTTTTTTCCAAAGTGCGCACCTTTAATTGAAGACGGGTGACGTCATCTTCAGCACTAGCGAGACGGAGCTCCATCTGCGCCGTTCGTTCTACACAGTCACCCAATTCCTTTCTTATTCCTTCCAACGCTGTCATAATCCCATCAAATCTAGAGGAAAAGTCCGCTCTCATTGAACTCATGGCAGCCATCAGCGCATCTGCGCCATTCCCCGCAGATATCGCACCGTTGCCAGCCTCCTCCGCCATATATGGAGTTTTGTTTGCTGCGTCACAGACCTGAAAGTCCGTTAATTTGGACTGTTTCGGCAGCTCGCTTTTTCCTTTTCCTAGTTTTCCAGCCTTAGGCTTCGCCGACATATCCTCGCCCAAATGCTGGGATATGTTCTGTCCCAAATGAGAGAGTTATTTGCCGATTTTTTTTCTCCAGGAGCAGAGCAGAGCGAGACACGTCCGTCCTACGTGGCAGCCATAACCGGAAGTCTTTTAGAACTCTTTTATTCTTATAACAAGATACGTAACTCAAGATGAAGATGATTTACTGCACAGGTTAATGAGAGCTTTACTGCTCCTCAGGTGACGCCTCATCGTCAGGTGCTAGAGGCGCAGCATCGTCGAGGGTAGCTTCCGATAGAGCTGGAGAAGCTGCAGGAGGCGGTGTAGTGGCTCGACGGGAAGACTATTTCGCACAAAAAGGCACAAGAGAACAGCGAAAAGTTCCACGCAGCGAGACTAAGCAACACGAGCGATAAAGAACAATGAATGCGGTCTTCCTTCGCTGGGTATGGGCGCTCGGCAGGGAGAGAAGCTGGGTAAAACGTCTCGGCCAATCAGCTTGCGAGATTCCCAAGCCGAGCCAACACGAGAACAGCGAACAGAGAGGTGGATTTTGAGTTGTGCGGGCTCTCCGTGTTGATACCTGATGTTCTAATGTAGTCTCCCTGCCTTCTGCTAGCGCCCGCCCATTTTTTCTCAATTTTGAATTTTTGATGAATATTTTTGAAAAATCCGCGATGCACTGAGGGTGCGAAAGGTGAGGCGCGAAGTAGCGAGGGATCACTGTACTTCGTTTTGTCCACGTTGAGCACCAGATTGTTCTCCCTGCACCAGCCCTCCAGGTCTCTCACTTCTTCCCTGTACATTGATTCCTCATCCCTCTGAATAAGTCCCACCACCGTGGTGTCGTCTGCAAACTTAATAATCTGGTTCCCCTCGTGTCTGGATACACAGTCATGTGTTAGAAGTGTAAACAACAGTGGACTGAGTACACAGCCTTGAGGGGATCCGGTGCTCAGAGTGACAGAGTTGGAGATGTTGTTTCCAACCCGGACAGACTGAGGTCTCTCAGTCAGGAAATCCAGGATCCAGAGACATGTGGCGGTGTTCAGACCGAGAAGGAGTAATTTCTCCATCAGTCTCTGGGGAATAATGGTGTTGAATGCTGAACTGAAATCAATGTACAGGAGTCTGGCGTAGGTGTCTTTCTGGTCCAGGTGGGTGATGACAGAGTGTAGGGTGGTGACTATAGCATCCTCCGTGGAGCGGGTTGAGCGATATGCAAACTGGAGCGGGTCGTGTGATGCAGGGAGGCAGGCTGTAATGTGTGGTTTGACAAGCCATTCAAAACACTTCATCACAATTGGTGTCAGTGCAACAGGACGATAGTCATTCAAACAGGACACAACTGGTTTCTTTGCCACCGGTACAATGATAGAGGTCTTGGAGCATCTGGGAACGATGGCCTGACTCAGGGAGATGTTATAAATGTCAGTCAGGACATCCGCCAACTCGCTCGAGCAGTCTCGGAGTACACGTCCCGGGATGTTGTCCGGACCCGCAGCTTTACGTGGGCTGACTCTGGTTAGGGTCCTCCGTGTGTCCGCTGTGTTGATGGTAAAAGCTGGTCCGACCGATGGTGGGGGTGAGCCAGCCCTCCCTCTGACTGTCGAGTTTGATGCTTCAAAACGTGCAAAGAAGTCGTTGAGCCTGTCTGGAAGCGAAGTGTCGTCATCATCGACCCCCTGCCTAGACTTATAGCCCGTCAGTGTCCGAACTCCCTGCCACATCTGCTTGGTGTTCCTAGTGTCACAGAGGTGTCCCTGGATTTTCTCCGCATAGGTGCGCTTTGCCGCCTTAATTCCCTTTGAGAGCGCAGACCTGGCTGAGCGGAGGGCGATCCTGTCCTTCGCTCTGAAGGCTGCATCCCTGGCTGTAAGCAGCGAGTGCACCTCTGCAGTCATCCAGGGCTTATGGTTACCCCGCATAGTGATGGTCTTCACTGTAGTGACATCCTCTGTGCACTTCGCGATGTAGCTGGTGACCGTTTCAGCATACTCCTCCACATCTGTCTTGTCTTCCTGGGAGGCTGCTATTTTGAAGACCTCCCAGTCTGTGTGCAGAAAACAGTCTTTCAGTGCAGAGGCTGCACTCTCTGGCCAAATCCTGATTTGTTTCACTGCCGGCCTGCTGCGCTTCAATAAATGTTTGTAGGCAGGCAGCAGCATGACGGATATGTGGTCAGAAAGGCCGAGGTGGTGGCGGGGTATTGCCTTATATGCATCTGTGTTTGTATACACTAAGTCCAACATATTCTTTCCTCTGGTCTTAAAGTCTACACATTGTTTAAACTTGGGGAGCACAGTCTTTAAGCTGGTGTGGTTAAAATCCCCCGCAACCACCACAAAACTGTCCGGGTGTGAAGTTTGGATTTCACTAATCGCATTGTGCAGTTCCCCGAGTGCCTTCTTAGCATTAGCGTTAGCACTCGGCGCTATGTAAACAGCCGCTACAAACACGTTGCTGAATTCCCTCGGCAGATAATATGGCCGACAATTTACAATAAGGAACTCCGCCAACGGAGAGCAGTGTTTAGACACTAACGTGGCATTAACGCACCAGTTCTTGTTAACATAGATGCATAGCCCACCCCCCCGGCTCTTACTGGAGCTCGCCGTTTCCCTGTCGGCACGGAACATCGCCATATCTTCCAGTTGAATGGCCTCGTCAGGGATGTTGTCGTGAAGCCATGTCTCTATGAACACAAGCACACAGCAGTCTCTCCACTCTCTCCGGGTTTCTCTCAGCAGACGCAGCTCGTCCAGCTTGTTTTCGAGGGAGCGGACGTTAGAGAGAATGAGCGGCTGCACCGCTGGTCTGGAGGGGTTAGCCTTTAGCCTAGCATGGATCCCGGCCCTTTTTCCACGCTTTTGCTTGTGTTGGCTCCGCTTACGCCTCCTCCTCTCTCGGGTAGCTTCCAGCGGGGACTCCGCCAGAATTCCATGCTGGCGTAGAATGTCCAAATCACAACCGATCGCCGCGATTCTTGCAGCGTGCAGTACCTTGATGTTTAATAAGGTCTCACGGTTGTAAGTTTTACAGAATGTACGTCTGGGAAGATCAAAACACTCAAAACTCTCACACTCGCTGATGCCAAGAGGGGCCGCTGCGTCCATGCGTGCTGCCGCCATCTTAAAAGAGGTGTCTTTTATACTGATAACAAGTTCAAACAGGTGCCATTAATACAGGTAACGAGTGGAGGACAGAGGAGCCTCTTAAAGAAGAAGTTACAGGTCTGTGAGAGCCAGAAATCTTGCTTGTTTGTAGGTGACCAAATACTTATTTTCCACCACAATTTGCAAATAAATTCTTTAAAAATCAGACAATGTGATTTTCTGGATTTTTTTTTTCTCATTTTGTCTCTCATAGTTGAGGTATACCTATGATGAAAATTGGAGACCTCTCTCATCTTTTAAGTGGGAGAACTTGCACAACTGGTGGCTGACTAAATAGTTTTTTGCCCCACTGTATATCAAACCGTGGTACCAAGTTTTGAAACAATCAGAACAAAACTGTAAGAGTTGATTTCACAAAAGTGGGACAGATGGACGGATAGATGGACCACCCCATAACATAAATCCCCCTTCAGTCTTCACCCAAAGGAGGATAATTACAGCAAGTTGTCCAGGTCCTGAAGTAGCAAAGGAGCCCCAGACATCACACTATCACCACCATGTTTGACTGTTGGAACTGTATGATATTCTTTTCATGAAATGCTGTGTTAGTTTTACGCTAGATGTAACAGGATGCACGCTTTACAAAAGGTTCAACTTTTGTCTCGTCAGTCCACAGAATATTTTCCCAAAAGTCTTGGGGATCAATAAGATGTTTTTTGGCAAATGTGAGATGAGCCTCTGTTGTTTTTGGTAAGCAGTGGTTTTCGTCTTGGAAATCTCCTATGGATGCCACTTTTGCCCAGCCTCTTTGTTATTGTTGAATCATGCATGGACCAGTGTCCAAACTGAGGCAAGTGAGTCTTGCAGTTCTTTAGATGCTTTTGTTTCTCATCTAGGTTTTTGTTTCTCTTCTGTTGTTGAATTTCTTTCGATCGCAGCATGATGTGTTGCTTTTTGAGATCTTTTATCCTACTTCACTTTGTCAGACAGGTTCTATTGAAGTGGTTTCTTGATTCAATTAGTCTAGAAGTAACTGAGCCTGGGTATGGCTAGTGAAACTTAACTCAGCTTTCCAAAAAGCAGTTCGGAACCTCAAGCTCAAGCCCTCCAAAGTGGCTGGATTAAACCAATTCTGCAAAGAAGAGTGGGCCAAAATTCCTCAACAGCGATGCAAAAGACTCATTGCCAGTTATTGCAAGTGCTTGATTGCAGCTGTTGCTGCTGCCAAGGGCGGCGCAAACAGTTATTAGGCTTAGGGGCAATTACTTTTCACATAGTGCCAGGGTATAGTGGGATAGCTTTTTACCTTAATAAAAGAAATCATCATTGAAGAACTGCATTTTGTATTTACTCAGGTTACCTTTGTCTAGTATTAAAATTTGTTGAATGATCAATTGGGAAGGGGGCAAATACTTTTTCACTGCATTGTACATTATCATCTCTGTTTGTAAAAATGACCATATGGGCCACTTCTTGTCTATTCTTGGCATAACTTTGCAACTTATTTCTTCATAAATGTTTTCTTCTTTATATTTATGGGGTTTTTAAGGTTTCTCACAACATGAGAAGACAAATCATGACACAAGACCCTGGATGTTTCTTTCACAAGTGCTGTTTCTCACATTTCAGTACTCGACACTTGTTTCTGCAAAATTTATAAAAGCCTCCATACATCACCAAGACGCAATATTTTCACAGGCTGTCTCACTAACAAGACTGTGCGTGATTATCTATCATGTATACTGTATGCAGGACACACCTGTCAACCCATGCAGATGTTACAACATAAGCAACTCTCTACGTGCTGCTACGCTGTGCTCAGCTGAAAAAATAACAGATAAATGATGCTATGATGTTAAAAGTTGAATGAGAGATGTCTGCTTTTGCTTGTCATTAAAGCCCTCTCAGAGTTGGGAGTGTGTTTTAAGTAAAAGCTGAATAAAGCCAGTGAGGAGGAGCGGTGTTCTTTTGGAGAATCTGGACACGGGACCATTAGCAGGAAGGATGTCCATTAAGGAAAAGGATGCAACACATTAGAGACCCTACCTTCTCAATCGTTCAGGGCCACATTGTGAGGCTAATAAGTCTAGCAGACCTGAGACAAACTGTTGGGTTTGGTTTTACTTAGCAGGCATGTGCCTCCCTTCTCAAATGTCAAAACAGAACATGAGCAACAGCACACGCTTGCAATATGTCAAACAGCTCTAATTATTAAGTTGATTACAAATTAGAGCTGGTAATGAAGGGCGGGTAATCACATTAAGTAGACCTAATGACACAATGTTTACATTGTTCTAAATTAATAAAGACTCAAAACACTAAGGCTGTTCACTAAATACAAGTCTGGGCTCATTAATATGTGGATCATTTTTAGCTACTCAGCTTTTCCAAACAGCTGTTTGAACCCAGTCTAACACATAAGAGAAATTCCATTCCTGCTTATACAATAGAAGGGGAATCACACTCATCCTTTATTGAGAGGAAGCCAAACTAAAAGAATATCTTACCTCTGACAGGAAGGTCTGTGCTGATTTCTGTGCGCCAACATGCAGCAAATACTCATACACGTATAAAGCTAACCTGGAAAACAAGGGGAGGAAACGAGAGATGTTAGTATACTGTAGATCAAGCATTTCCAAACTATCGCCCGGGGGCCAAATGTGGGCCACAGACAGTTTTTAAGTGGCCAATGGCAAGTTTTAAAAATAAAACAGCACAATTTATTAAACCGAAGGCAATAAACTGCACATTATACTTAAGGCACTTGTTTAACGTGATGTTCAAAAAGCGTCAATTTTTTCACAGAAGTTTTGTAAGTATTGTTTGATTTGCCAAGTATATGTACGCATATCCATCCACCCATCCATCCATCCATCTTCTACCAGTGACAAAAACACTTTCTGTCAAGTGAAGGCAAAACTGAAGCTGACAGCAACTAGCTTGTTAATTCAACAGCAGCATTTTTCATGCTAACAAAAAAAAGGTAGCACATCTAACTGCAAGACACACAAAATCTTTCTGAGAGTTTGACTTTATGTAAGAGAACTTCATCAAAACCACCAGGATAATGTGGCCAAATGAAATTCGGGACTTTGTTAACTTTAGTATGTCTAGAAGCACACATAGGCTACGGTCACACTGCAGGTTTTAATGCTCAATTCTGATTTTTTTGCACAAATGTGACCCGTATCTGAACAGCACATATCCAATTTTTTTCACATCAGACCCAGGCCACTTTCATATGTGGTACTAATTCGGATACGTATCTGATATTTTCCAAAGTGACCTCAGTCTGAACTGTCATGTCACATTTCATCCAACTTTTTCCTCATTGAAGTGAGACAGATGCTGCAATTCTGCGGCAAGCATGGCAAACACAGCTGATTTGTGCTCTCTTTTTAATCAATCTTCTTCCCTTTATCATCGGATTGTAATTTTGTCAGCACCGACTGCACAATAACTTCAAAATTTCGGGGGGAGGTTCGGGGCTGAAACCACCAGACAAGCAAGTGCACTAATGGCACATTTATTGGACGCTGGAAATTCTTTTTTCCCTGTAAACGGCACACCGTGAGTCCTGGCTGCTGCAATATCTAAAATATAAAGTTAACACGGACATGACTGTGGAGCAGAACGACACAGATAGGAGGATACACAGGAGAGGGGAGTCTCGGCTCCTCCTTCCTGTGCAGGACCGGTGTTACGCCGCTGGTACGAGCCGTGCAGTTTATTAGGGCAAGAGCCACTGACATCAGTAAGCAAGAGCCCTATTGTAATCGTGAGGATTATTAACCTTATTTATATAGGTAATCCCATTGAGACTGTTTCTTTTAAAGCAGAATTGATCACAGCGGTCATCTGGTGGGTAGAGGAAGGGAGCTGGTGATATGAACATTTTATTTTGCTGCGCTGCATCAGGGTGAAGAAGTTCTGTCCCCCAAACACAACGGTGTGTCTGATGTTACGTTTTCTTCAGCGCATACGGGTCACTTCATAGCTGTAGATCGTTCACAGTGGAGTCTGATGGGGGTCGTATTTAAATAATAATGTGAACGCTCACACAAAAAAATTGGATCTCGGCAAAAAATCGGAATTGAGCATCAAGACCTGCAGTGTGACCGTAGCTATATTGACCAATAGATTGAGGACATGTCAGCTACAGTGCAGTGAAAAAGTATTTGCTCCTTTCCAAATTTTTTTTGTTTGTTTTCGCATGTTTGCCACACCTAAATGTTTCAAATCTTCAAATTAATTTTAATATTAGACAAAGATAACCCGAGTAAATACAAAATGTGGTGTTTAAGTGATGATTTCATTTATTAAGGGGAAAAAAGCTATGCAAACCTACCTTCTTGCCCTATGGTGAAAAAAGTAATTGCCCCCCTTATGTCATGAATTAACTGTGATTAACCACATTTTTTCAACCTGATTACTGCCAGCCCTGTTGAATTAAGAAATCCCTTAAATAGAACTTGTCTGACAAAGTGAACTAAACTAAAAGCTCTCAAAAAGCAACACATCATGGTGCGATCTAAAGAAAATCAAGACTAGGTGAGAAACAAAAGCCCAGAACAGCATCTAAAGAACTGCAGGCCTCACTTGTCTCAGTTTGGACCCTGGTCCATTATTCAACAATCAGAAAGTGACTGGGCAAAAACTGTATCCATGGGAGCGTTCCAAGGTGAAAACCATTACTGACATAGTGAAAAGACAAATTTCAAAAATTTGGACTTAAAATGTTTGCATTAAAAAACCACAAATCAGTAAAATCTGACTTTTTTTTAACTTCACAGTAAAATATTAGTTTATATGGAAATAGAGCCTACTTCTGATGATCCCCAAAGACTTTTGAGAAAATATTTTGTGGACTGACAAGACATAAGTTGAACTTTTTGGAAGGCATGTGTCCAGTTACATCTGGCATAAAACTAACACAGCATTTCATAAAAAGAGCATCATATCAACAGTCAAACATGGTGGTGGTAGTGTGATGGTCTGGGGCTGCTTTGCTGCTAAAGGACCTGGACGGCTTGCAGTAATTGATGGAACCATGAATTCTGCTTTCTGCCAGAAAATCCTGAAGGAGAATGAATGTCCAGCCATTAGTTTGTGACCTTAAGCTCATGACCTGAGGGTCGGATAGCTTTTTTCCCTTAATAAACAAAATCATCATTTAAAAATGGCATTTTGTATTTAGTCTGGTTATCTCTGTCAAATATTAAAATATGTCTGATGATCTGAAACATTTAAGTGTGACAAATATGCAAAAATATAAGAAATGAGGAAGTTGGTAAATACTTTTTCACAGCACTGTCGCTTTAAAGAGCCAAGTGTCAGGTAACACTTGTACATTTAATTTTTTTTTTATTCAACTGCTGGTGGCAACATCACAGTTGCCCAAGATACTGCAAACTTCTGAAAACTGCTGCATGCAATACTGTTTGTGGCCCCAATGACTTATATTTTTCTGTATGTGGCCCCAACAGAAAGAGTTTGGACACCCCTGGTACAGATGATCACATTGCAAACAGTGTTAATTTAAGAAAATCTGAAGACATGCCAATTCTCTTTTTTTCTTGTCTCAAAGTAGCCTGTCAGTTACAAAAGCTCCAACATTTCTGCACAAACGGAAGCAAATCATCAGCGTGACATTTGAGATGGGAGCTAAACATGATTGTACGGTATGGAGATCATAGTAGACGGTGAAGGGGTTGTAAATGTGTGATTTGCAGCTCTGAGCTAAAGAGCCTTCATGGCACACAGCCATATCCCTGTGGTTTTTAGGATCTCTGCTGCTGAGGCATCAGCTCACAACAAAACAGTGTGGAAACAAGGGCAGAGACACACTCCGACATGGCAGAAGATGAACATTCAACATTTTATTGCAGCATTTTTTGGGTGCTAGGTATCAAACACATGTAGCGCCCACTTTTGCAGCAGAAGAAAAATAAATGAACTGAAATTACTTTTGACACAGCGATATATATTGCTACAATCCCACACTGTAAAGACAATTTAATTTGACTTCTTCACACCAAGTTTAATGAGCATTTTGGTTGAGTAATTGTCTCATTTAATAATTCATACTTGATTTTTCAGACTGGACAGCACAGACTAAATGGGACTGTAAATATTTAAGTTGAAATAATTAATTTAGTACGGTTGTGGTTACTATTCCAGGCCTGTTGTGTTTGGACTGTGATTCTTCTGGATATGCAACATGCCACAAAATCCTGGACTCCTATAATGACTGTGATGTACAGTCAGTTTATGTTCTGCATTCCTCTGCATTAAATAAACCACAGGAATTACAGAAATATACAATAATCTATGTCTTCTCAAATATAATAATACTACAGTCTAGCCCTTATATTAGGTTCTACTCCAGTAGGCACATTTTCTTTCCTCATCATTGCTAAGCAGTGACAGCAAATACCAAAGTACTGTATTTTTTTTCATCTTTTCACCAATACAATCACAGCGGTAGCTTCTGTTCTGCCTCTTCAGCAAACAAACAATGGTGGTCAAATCACAACTGCATTCTCTTCCCATTTTGACAATGCAGAGACATGCAGTATGTGCACTGTATAATTCAGAGGAAATCAGTTAGCAGTCCAGTGGTGTAGGAGGATGTGAAAACAATATCAAGAGGTGAAAGCAAAGATTTAAAAAAATCCAGTCTGACTGTGTCATTATGAACTTGAAGGATGCTTGAAAAACATTATAGATGAAATATTACTTTAAATATGGTGGTGTGGAAAAGGTAGATTAAAGGTACCAAAATTTAAGGTGTGTATTAAATCCAAACTAATCCTGAGCTCATTCACTTTTACATAGTAAATGAATTGATGTAATTCAAGTAATTTGTCTGATATTTTTTTCTTAATCTGTCATAGGAAATAATGCAATAAATTTTGACTTTTGTTTTGAAAGTTCAGCTGTGCTACATTTCATTTCTTTCTGTGAAACTGGTCTTGTGCAGCTGAGGCAACACCAAACTCAGAAGTGTTTTCGACGTTGCTTCATCAAGCAGGTGGTTACACCTTTCAACTTCATGACATGAAGTCAGCAGCTGTATTGTCCCTATACAGTCTCCATTACTCAAGGAAACAACAGTCACTTTAGCCTGGAAAGCAGGTATAAATAAAGCTCACACAAACCAGAGGGACAATACAGAAGTGATGACTGCTAATGTAAAACAGGCTCAACACTCCCCAGTATAGCTCTAGGCAGTTTAGCTACTTTCAAACTACCCCAGCAATCCAGGCAAACCCAGTAAGGTCCGGGTTGCCACTTTTGCTTGAATAGGGTCACCCAGGCTAAATTCCATCATCACATTGACCCTGCAAGCGATGCGGGTCATTGCCCACTTCTTCACTTGTGCTCAGCAGACATTTCAATAGGACAACCCTGATGAGCACGTGATGAAGTAGGGTCACTAGCCATGTTTACATGGACACAAGTAACCAGATTAAAAGCCTGATCGGAACAAAAATGCTTCATGTAAACACACCAATCTGAATATTCTGACCCGGTCACACTCATTCGGATCAAAATTTCCTTCCGATTGAGACAGGTGGGTTATGCCAATTGTTAATCCAATTGGTGCGCATATAAACACTTCCGAAGTTTGGGTAGAAAATATGTTTACTGTGCATGTCTGTACGTCAGCCACACGTAGACGTAACATATTTCCGCCTTTACAGCAGCTAGCGGAAGACATGGCGGGAGTAAAACAGAACTGGTCTGTATTGTCCTGCTGTCTCTCTCTGTTCGTCATATGCAGAAGTATGTACTGCTGGACTTATAGCTTTATTATGGAGACCAGCAGAAGCAAAAGTACAGTCTGAATAACACAATACAGGTCCATTTCAAAAAGAGAAAGACACGAAGCGGGGTTTGTTTACACTGGATGTTGCTTCTTCTTTTACTATTTCCAGAATGTCGGATAATTGTGTGCATATCAAAATGATTTAGTCTGTTCAAACGTGTGACACATGGAAACGCATGTCCTAATCGGATCATCTTTTTCAGGATCCATGTAAACAGTAAAGTTCTGATCTGAACTGTAATCAGATTGAAGAAATTTTGCAAATGTAACCGTGGCTACTGTCATCACACCACAGCATGGCAACAGAGTGGAAAGGAATCCAATCCGAAGGCTGTCATTATTCTGACTGATTAATTCTGAAGCTGCAGCAGACAACTGTGTGGCACAATTACACAAATATCACAGCGGCTGAGACAAAAAAGTTTAAGAGCATCGGATTTCAGCCAATCTCCTCAGAGTCTCCAACAGCTGTGACCATCGCCAGCTTCTGTCCAGCCGAGACCAGCCTGTCCTGGAACAAAAGCTGTGGGAGACACATTGGTTCTGTCCCCCTGTTCAGCCTGCACATACAAGCATGCTGCAATGCTCCACTCCATGCTCGTTCATGCCACCTGGTTTGCCCCGCATTAAGGTGAACCATGTAATCCTCCACTCCTCTTTATTTACTTGACAGCCCCCTCCAAAAAAATATCCTTTTTTGTATGGTGCTGGACATGAAAAGCGACACAAAAACACACAGCCCCACCAAATAAGTGCATGCACACACATATACACACATCGTGTCTCTCATCCGCTCACTGAAAAAAATGAATTAATGCGTAATCTATATCCTCGTCTCGCATTAATTTAAATTAACTCATTTTTTTTAATGAAAATGTAAATATGAAAGCTATTCAGTCCCGATATGAAAAAAATGATGACAATTATGTGAAATGTCCCTGCATTTTACATCCGTGTCCATTAAAACGGAGAACAAGAGGCAGAAACCGCTGAACAGATCACTGTATTCCAATCAACCACTGATCAAGTCTGATAGAATGGCAAAATTAAAAGACTTGTAAAAATGCCGGTGACACTCAACTATATTGTAATATAGATCAGCAGCTGGTGACATCAGCAATGTGAGGACATGAAACTTGATACGCTGGAGAAACGTACTGTTATTTGCAGAAGACCATACACTGGTCTGCTGGCAGTTTGAAAAAGCCATCCAGGGTTGCTTAGGTGTTAATTTATGCTAATGGAACCCGTGAGCTCAGTTCGCCAATTATAGTTTGAAAGCGGCATTTGTTTTGCTAGCATACCTGCTAACTGAAACATTGGAAAACACCAACACTGAGTGACAGGCTGATTCAACAGCAGGGAAGTTGTGTTTATTTTTTATTTTACAGATGTTTTCTGGTTAGTCACATGTACAAATGGACTAAGCAGTATTCTGCTCCGTTTCTCTTAAGAAGATTACAATACTAAATCTGCCACCCACCAAAGAGGCTAGTAAGAGTAACGGAGCTTCCCACTACTGCCGAAATCTGCATTTGGCAGGTGCTAAGTTCATGTCCTTGCATTCATTCTCAGTTCATTTAGCATCACACTGATGCTCTTGACATTGCAAGGGGACAAAAATATGATCTATATTAATTAAATTATAAAAACTAAGTCCATCCATCTCTCCCTCAGCTATGTAAATATAACCTTTAGTGATTAAACTAGGTGACAGGTGGGGTACACTGTGGACTTTCTGTCAGTCAATCATGCGATGGATTCAGAAAGACTGACAACTGTAAATTCTCCCATTTTCACCTATGGGCAACAATGAGCTGACAAACTTGACCTGCACATCTTCAAACTGCCAGAGGAAACTAGCATTTTAGATCAGGGACAAAGAAAACACAAACTGCAGGCAAACCTGCTCAAGTCAGTTTACTGATCCTCTGACTGTGAGATATAATCACACAAGTTAATGGTGAAAATTGAAGCTGAAATGAGAAATATGATGACTGCGCTTCTCAAAGGCAGCTTTCAACAATTTAGCCATACAGACAACAAAAAATATTTTCATTACACTACTTTTCTCTCAGAGCAACTTACAATTACACAGTTTTAATTAAGTCATGCAAATTTTGACTCTTTCTCGCCAGTGAAAACTGTGACCAGTAATGAAACACACATTCTAACTTTTGCTGCAGGAATGAATTCGGCTTGTTTTATGTGTTGAACCAAGAATTAGTAAAAGTCTGGTTGCGTGGCAACAAGACCATAGGACTCCATCAAGTCTTCACTCCCCACCAAGGAACAGTACGCCACATAACCCCATTAAAAACCACAAATGTTCTCTTTTTATTTCAGCTTTCCTAAGATTACAGTAAAAATAATAAGAATACAGTATTAAATGTTAATGTGGGAGCCTTAGCGCTACCACTGGCAAATGTTTATACCTGTGGTCAGAGCTGGGCTTCCTGTTTCCTGCCTCTGTGCTAAGCTAAGTTAAGCTAACTGGGACCATCATCCTCATCATCATCCTCATCATCATAGCAGTCTGTCAGGGGCAACAATGACCGTTTCATTTAGGTCTGATCAGATTCCTCCACGGAGTTCAAAGACACATAGTCTATATGACATCATAAAGACACATTTTTTCTATGTGTCCTGTGATGCCTGTGTTCATAGGGCGTCCTATGATGTCCTATGAAGCGTGAGACAGACAGACAGACAGACACACACACACACAGAGATTTCTTGCTTTTATAGAGTGAACTGAACTTTTAAATCTAATGGACACAAGTAGATGTGGAAATACTCATGTTAAACAACGAACAATGGCTTATTCTAAATGTGATTCACCTCCAATAAGACAGTTGATCAACAAGAATTTTCCAGAGAATTATCCTTCACTCAAAATCTGACTCACCCTTACTACTTGGTATTTCATTCATTCTCATCCCAGTGACACAAGAAGGTGACACCTGCATCTGGGACAGGCTCAAGAAAACTAAATTCACAACACTTTGCAGGTTTAGCACTATCAAACCTGCAAAAATACCAATATCGATGCGTTTTTTTCCACACAAAAATAGAAGCAGCTGAATAGATTTTAATAAAAATGCAGCAGCCTACACAGGAATAGCAGCATGCCATTATATGTTATCTGTCCCTAGGTCAGTTGAGGGGAGCCGCTGTGCTTTTGGCCTTTTTTAGGCTAATCACACTCATGAAGGCTAGAATAGACACAGTGATAAGGGTTAATGTTGAATCATGGTGAATGAATAAAGAAAGGACAGCCTGAGCCTTCATCTTGTCTAATATATCGCGAGTTTTTACTCCATCTGCTAACAGGGAAAAAAAGTCTGTTACAGCAGGTCAATACATGTTTTAACTCACAAGTCATTTTCACATTCATTACAGACTTTGATAAAACAGAGCAATTTGGGTGTATTTTTTGAGGGGTCGTAGTCTTTTTTTTTTAAAAGTTGGACGTTTGAAAAGAAATAATTGAAATTGAAAAGGTTACAGGCTTATATTATCTACCCTTTTCAGTAGGGATGCACGATACATATCGGCACATTATCGGTATCGGCCGATAAAGCATTTAAAAGTATTTTTCGGCATCGGCAAAAATTAGCCGACTAAATATAACGGCGGACAGTCAGGACCAGAGGTTGCGTTAACTGAAAATTGTCCTTAATTGACAGATATTTTTTCAGCAGTGACAGAAAAATCTGAAAGCTGTCATTCTGACAGATTACACTGAGGGTGATCTAATTAAAATCAATAAAAATGAAAGGTAATAACAGACTGACAGAATTTTTACAACTCATCCATCCATTGGTCCATCTTCAATTGCTTAATCCTTTTCAGGTTGCGGTGGTGGGGGCTGAAGCTTATCCCGGCATCTTTGGCGAGAGGCAGGATACACCCTGGACAGCTCCATTACACGGCCAACACAGAGACAGACAACCATTCACTCTCACATTCATGCATGACGACAATTTAGAATTCCCAGTTGATGCCAATTAACCTAACGTTACAACCCTATCTGTCAAAAATATTACATAACAAAAAAGTCTAGTGCAACCTCTGGTCAGGAGTGACTGAGTTAGTGAGGGACCGTCATCATCATGCCAGGCGAGTGTATCACAACAAAATGTCTGCTTCGACAAATCCTCGCTACAGCTCAGTACAGCCTCAAACAATGCTGCGTGTGGTTGCTGTTTGTGCTACTTTTTATGGTTCAGCGCTGTTGGAGTATATCAAACATCGTCTGTGGTAGAGCAGAATCACTGCTCATCGGGAGAATATGCCAAGCTCCCATAACGACACCAATGTTTATGTTCTCTTGCTACTGGCTCGGCTAAAGAGGGCTCCTAACACACCAATGTTGCCTAGCCTTTTTGTCACAAATGCCTGGTCCCTTGGAAACAAGACTGAAGAACTAAAACTGGAATATATCAATCTGACCAACCATACAAGACACCTCTGTGATAATCATCATTCAAAGCTGGCAACACCCCAAGACCATTGACGTCACAGTTGAACTAGGGGGCCGCTAACTACACCGGAGCGACAGGACAGGAATCTAGTAAGAGCTGTGGAAACAGAATTTGAACATATATGAGTAAATGCTTATTAACAAGCTCTGTGGCCATCAATAAGTACTGCTGACCAGACCTGGAGGTGCTGGCAGTTAAATGTAGAACTTTCTGACTGCTGCGGGAATTTTCTGTTGCCGTGGTAACAGCAGTCCAAATGATAATGCTAATTTAGCACTCGGCTGTGTGCTAGCAGCCACTGACTGCCCCCGTTTTGACCAGCATATTAAGTGTACAACACAGGGAGATAACACACTGGACTGTGTCTGCTCCACTATTATAAAGGGATACAGAGCTCCCCTCCCCTCGCACATCTGACTGAAAATACATAACATGCATTTATTTTCATATTGAGGTAGTTGTCTTATTTTCCTTGGGGAATGTGTCTTTATATCCCAGTTAATCATCCCTATAAGCCAAAGGAGATGTAAATATGTGGGAAAAAAATATGTGCATATATCGTACCTGCATTCGCAATCTGCGAAAACTAGTTTAAAACTGTTGGCATATTGGTTATCAACAAAAATTCTACTATTGTGCATCCCTACTTTTAAGTATATATGTAGTTCTTACAGAAAATAAACAATAAAACTTAAGACTGGAGACTTTTTTGTTTATCACAATGCTAAAACTCCCAAAGTTTTTTTACTTTGAACCTAATTTTTTACGATGAAGGGATGTTATTGTTGGTGTACAAAAGTGTTGCTGGTCAGGCCGATCACTGACTATGAGCAGAAAAACACTGAGTCACAAGTTGGAGCAAACTGCTTGCTGTAAATGTTTAATATTGATCTCAAATGGAGCGAGTGTCCTGGTATCATCAAGTGAAAGTGATCAGTGCTGTGTTTAGGAATATGTCAATCACACATGAATGTGACCTCGAAGGATGAGTGGAGAAAACTAATTGCTGGGTTCTATTTGTTTTTAACTGGTACCGGTTTCATGCTAATGATAACAGGTTTAGCAGAGAAACTCAAAATTTACCTAAGGCAATGTTGATGTGTTTTTAGGGAGAATGCACCCTTTAGATATTACAAGTCTCCAACTAACATGTCAATGAAGGCTGTTTGCTCCAACCCTTTAAAATACAACCTGGAAGACTGTTTCAAATGCAGTGATGTCACTGCACATTTCATTGCATTTTACAGTTTCAAATGCACTCTGTGTAGAAGTGGGTGGAGAGGCAGATGGGGATAAAAAGGACTCTCCCATGCCTTTTTTCACTCCCGTGTTCACTGTCATTTCTACTTTTGCATTTAACTTACTAGTGCATTGCCCGTAGAACGCAAGTATTCCTGTCTGAAACAGGTATCCCAATCAGGCTTTACAAGCCTAAATGTAGGCTGTATTTGAAAGTGGAATACAAAGAGATGTAGCCTATAGGTAGGCAATCACACGTTAGACTTTGACAAATATAAAAAGGAGTAAAGAGCACTAACATTTATTTGATTGTGTGAATATTAATTACAGAATACCTAAATACTGAAAATGAATGGAACACCCAATATTAGCGACTGTTTCAGATCCCTTGTTTATTTGTTTGTGAGATCACTTATTTGTGTGATCTTTTATCACTTATATTAAAGATAACAGTGTATCTTGCACTTTGGGGAATGGGAGTTGTTCAATCATCATTAAAATTATTGTAGTTTATCACTGTTCAGTGATGGAGTTCAGTGTAATGTTGAATTTCTTCTGTGTATCATCAATAAACTCATGTAGTACTATAACAGGACACGTTTACAAATATTTGAGACCCATTGTACTACATTTTTAGATTTTTTTTTTTTTTTTTAGATTTAGTATACTTTATTGATCCCCAGAGGGGAACTTGAGGGTCATCCACCACCTGGATGGATGAAGCAGCCACGATACGGCGCTATCCCTTAACCATTCACACACACATTCACACCTAGGGCCACTTTAGAGTCTCCAATTAACCTAACCTGCATGTTTTTGGCATGTGGGAGGAAACCGGAGAAATCCTGGAGTAAACCCACGTAAACACGGGGAGAACATGCAAACTCCACACAGATCACTGTTGGTCGGGGGCTGGGATCAAACCCACGATCCCACAATCCCCACGATCCCCCGGCCAAGGGTAAACTGTGCTGCCGCAGTGCTAACCACTGCGCCACCGTACATCATTTTATACTTTAGCAATATTTTGTTATTGAAAAGTTTTTTAAAACTGTAATTAAATGAATTACCTACAAAACACCCAACATTATTATACACAGCAGGAGGACTCATTTGACCGCAATTGTTACATCAGTGCTGCCCATCTGTCAGTAAATATTTGACTAAAAATTATTTATTTCATTATTTGGGTGTTTTTGTGTCCTGCATTTAGGCCCTGTCACACCTAGATGATTTAGGCAGAGTTTGCAAAGCGCATGAAAAATTTGTAGAACACGCTGGTGTACGTGGAATCAGTTATGGCTAAGTTTTGTCTAAGTTAAGAGCACGCTAAAGAACGGTGAAGCACCCTGAAGCATACTGGTATATGGTGTAGTTCTGATGTATCCAATGTATGGTTGATACGTCCCGCATTCGCTGAGCAAAGGTTGTAGGAAAGTTATGCGTTCACTTACACACGTTACTTGTCAGTGACTCAATAGTTACTCAAAAGTCGAAATACGTCGAGATTAATATCTAGCGTACTCAAAAATTATTTCTAACATATGAGTAACACTCTTTGAACCTATGTATAACTTACTGAATGGGTTTTTAACTTGGAGCTACCCTATAACGGCATATTTGAAGCGTTGGTTCACAGGAAAAATACGTACAGAGCTCTGCTCAGCTGCTGCCTGTAGCACATACACACACACAGAGCTAAACATACGTACTTGTTCGTATAACGGGACCTGTCGGGAATGTGTCAGAGCACTTTCAAGCTACAGGATAAAGATCCAAATCACTGTTTAGCCCTCCCCCCATGTTTTTGTGTTGTTGTTTTTTTTTTTACCTTTGACTGCAGTCTGTACCATCAGCTGTCCAGTGCTGTTCTGACAGATATGCCAAAATGTTAGAACACCGGAGGAGGTGGATCCAATCAGCTGATCGCTTGAAGTGCAGAGCTCAACTGTTTTCCATGATAAATCACACTTTGCTGTTGGCTGCGCCTCCCAGCAAAAGCACACTCCATGCATTATCTTGTTTTTCTCACTTTATTCAATTCAACTTTATTTATATAGTGCCATTTCACAACAGCAATCATCTCATAGCACTTTCAACTGTAGGGGAAACCCCCACAATTGCAGAAAGACCCCAGCAATCAGGCGATCCCCTGTGAGCAAGCGCTTGGCGACGGTGGAGAGGAAAAATTCCCTTTTAACAGGAGGAAACCTCTAGCAGAACCAGGCTCAGGGAGGGGCAGTCATCTGCTGCGACTGGCTGGGGGGTGAGGGGATAGAGAAGATGAAAAGAACAGACATGTAGAGAGCAAACAGCACGATGGGGACTCAATCTATGGGAGAGAATAAACAGATGTTAATGACCAGCAAAAAAAAAAAAAAAAAAAATATCATTGAGACTGAAGAAAGGAGTGAAGGCCAGTGTAATTAGTGGAGGTCCCACGGCTGTTTAAACCTAATAGCAGCATAACCAAGGGAGGGTTCAGAAACACATGATCCCTCCCTAATTGTAGGCTATATCAAAAAGGAAGGTTTTAACCCTATTCTTAAAAACAGAGCTCGAGTCTGACTCCTGAATCCAGATTGGCAGCTGGTTCCACAAGAGAGGAGCTTGATAACTGAAGGCTCTGCCTCCCATTGTACTTTTGGAGATTCTAGGTATTACAAGTAATCCAACATTTTGGGACCGTAGTGCTCTGTTAGGATAATAGGGTAATATCAGTTCATCCATCCATCTTCTACCGCTTTTCCGGAGGTCCGGGTCGCGGAGGCAGCAGTTCAAGCAGAGAAGCCCAGACTTCCCTCTCCCCAGCCACCTGCTCCAGCTCTTCAGAGGGGACACCAAGGCGTTCCTAGACCAGCTGGGAGACATAGTCTCTCCACCGAGTCCTGGGTCTGCCCCGGGGTCTCCTCCCAGTAGGACGTGCCTGAAACACCTCAAGTGGGAGGCGTCCAGGAGGCATCCTAATCAGATGCCCATACCACCTCAACTGACTCCTTTCAATGTGGAGGAGCAGCGGTTCTACTCTGAGCCTCTCCCGGATGACTGAGCACCTCACCCTATCTCTGAGGGTGAGTCCAGCAATCCTACGGAGAAAGCTCATTTCAGCCGCTTGTATCCGCGATCTCGTTCTTTCGGTCATTACCCAAAGCTCGTGACCATAGGTGAGAGTAGGAACGTAGATTGACTGATAAATCGACAGCTTTGCCTTAGAACTAAGCTCCCTCTTCACCACAACAGACCGGTACAACGTCCGCATCACTGCAGATGCTGCTCCAATCCGTCTGTCGATCTCTCGCTCCATTTTCCCCTCACTCGTGAACAAGACCCCAAGATACTTAAACTCCTCCACTTGGGGCAGGAGCCTGTCCCCAACCCAGAGAGGACAATCCACCTTTTTCCGGCTGAGGACCATGGAACTCGGACTTGGGAGGTGCTGATTCTCATCCCAGCCGCTTCACACTCAGCGGCAAACCGTCCCAGCAAGAGCTGTAGGTCATTGCTGGATGAAGCCAACAGGACAACATCATCTGCAAACAACATAGATGAGATCCTGTGGTGTGAGCATGACACCCTCCATTCCCTGGCTGCACTTAGAAATCCTGTCCATAAAAATTATGAACAGGATCGGTGACAAAGGGCAGCCCTGGCGGAGTCCAACTCTCACTGGGAATGACTCCGACCGAGTGTTGGCAATACGAACCAAACTCTCACAACGGTCGTACAGAGACCGAATAGCTCTTAACAACAAGCCCGATACCCCATACTCCCGAAGCACCCCCCATAAAAATCCACGAGGGACGCGGTCAAATGCCTTCTCCAAGTCCACAAAACACATGTAAACTGGTTGGGCAAACTCCCACGAACCCTCAAGAATTCTCGAGAGGGTAAAGAGCTGGTCCGGACTTCCGGTTATGGCTGCCACGTAGGACGGACGTGTCTCGCCCTGCTCTGCTCCTGGGAAAAAAAAAAATCGGCAAATAACTCTCTCATTTGGGACAGAACGTATCCCAGCATTTGGGCGAAGATATGTCGGCGAAGCCTAAGGCTGGAAAACCAGGAAAAGGAAAAAGCGAGCCGCCGAAACAGTCCAAATTAACGGACTTTCAGGTCTGTGACGCAGTAAACAAAACTCCATATATGGCGGAGGAGGCTGGCAACGCTGCGATATCTGCGGGGAATGGCGCAGATGCGCTGATGGCTGCCATGAGTTCAATGAGAGCGGACTTTTCCTCTAGATTTGATGGGATTATGACAGCGTTGGAAGGAATAAGAAAGGAATTGGGTGACTGTGTAGAACGAACGGCGCAGATGGAGCTCCGTCTCGCTAGTGCTGAAGATGACGTCACCCGTCTTCAATTAAAGGTGCGCACTTTGGAAAAAAAAAATAAATCTCTGGAAGATAATATTTTGGATTTGGAATCTCGGTCGAGACAGAATAATTTGAGGCTGGTGGGTCTTCCAGAGGAATCAGAAGGTCGGGACGTATGCTCCTTTCTGGAAAAGTGGATTCCGGAGGTGCTGGGCAGCGAGGAGTTGCAATCAGCAGTGGTTCTGGAAAAAGCACATCGTATTGGCCCACGGAGAGATAAGGGACCGCCGAGGACCTTAATTATGGAGTTTCTTAGCAACAGAGACAGGATGAAGATCTTCAACGCTGCACGAGCTAAAAAAGGAGAGATTAAACACCAGGACCAGCAGGTGCGGTTCTACCCAGATTTGGCCACAGGAATCCAACAATTGAGGAAGCAGTTTGATCCCGTACGTAAGGAGCTGCGCAACCTTGGGATTCGTCATGGTGTAATCTATCCTGCGAGACTGCTGACCACGTATGAGGGCAGAACCCACATCTTCAAGACCCCAGAGGAGGCGCAGGAGTTCATCAAGAAGATCAAAGAAGAAGAAGAGACTGGTGGGAGCTAAGCATGAACAAAATATAAGGTAGAATAATTAAGCATTTGCACAGGCATCTGACTGACTTGAAGTAAATAGTAAGTTTACAAAATATAGATTGTATTATATATTAAAAAAACAAAACAAAAACAAAACAAACAAAAAAAAAAACTATGATGTACAAAGTTGTTAAAAATTTTGGAGTTAAGTTGGAAAACTACAGAGGAGAGTTAATGTTACGTCATTAAAAGCAGTAGAGTTAGGGTGATTGGGAGGATGAAGAAGGAGTGGCTTAGGCTGTTCCCCGTGGGTGTGGAACGGTCGATGGCTATATCGGGAGACAGAATTTTTCTTTTGATTTTGGGGGGTTTGCCACAAGTGTGGGAAGGGGAAATTTGTTTGTGTGTAGTTTGTAGGATGAATGTTAAACCACTCATGTTTTTGCTTCTCTGTATGAGCATGTTTACACTGCAAGGTAATCCCAAACTCTCTATTGATCATGGACCAAAGTGTTAATCTTAATTTAACTTCATGGAATTGCAGAGGTCTACAAAATTTAAAAAAACTTAAACAAGTTATGAATAAAATAAAGGACATGGGTTCAAGAATTGTGTTTTTACAAGAAACTCATCTGATAGAGGAGGATGTTAAAAGAATTAGGAGTAGATGGCAGGGAAGTGTATTCACCTCTTCATTTTCATCCCGAGCCAGGGGAGTTATGACTCTCATACATAAATCAGTTCCTTTTCAAGTGAAAAATGTAATTGGAGACAAATTTGGAAGATATGTAATCATTCAAGGTTCTTTGCTATTAGAAAATATAAATCTTGTGAACTTATATGGTCCCAATATAGATGATCAGAAGTTCTTTGCTAATTTATTTCTCATCTTATCATCACTTACAGGGCAACATATAATAGCAGGGGATTTTAATTGTACATTGAATCCAGGTGTGGATAGATCAACAGGACTGGATTGTACGCACATTGGATGTAGGATGACTATTAATCATTTTATGAAAGAATTGAGATTGTTAGATATATGGAGAGAAATGAAACCACAAGTTAAAGCCTATTCTTGTTATTCCAGTACCTACAAGACATTCTCACGTATTGATTATTTTTTGATTTCCACAGAATTAAGGTCCAAGATTCAAAACTGCTTTTATGATAACATCGTGATCTCTGATCATGCACCCTGTTGTCTAATATATGTAGATAAAAAATTGACAAAGGAATCAGGTAGATGGCAATTTCAGCATAAATGGCTTCAGGATGAGGAATTTGTCAAGTATATAGAAAAACAGATAGACGAGTTCTTTGACATCAATACTACACAAACATCAGCATGTGTAAAGTGGGAGGCTTTCAAAGCTTTTATTAGGGGACATATTATTAGTTATACAGGATCAAAATCTAAGAAGACTCGAGAGGAGAGAGCTAAATTGGAACATAAAATAAAAAGTCTTCAGGAAAAAGTGTATGCAGGAAGTGACCCAAGGTTGGAGAATGAATTACTGATTTTGAGAGCTGAATACGACAAAAAATCAGCGAATAGAGCTGCCTCGAGTCTTCTAAGATTGAAACAATCTTTTTATGAACAAGGTGAAAAATCAGGAAAATTATTAGCATGGCAGATTAAACAATTGGAAATTAAAACACCAATTACCAGTATTATAAGTAATGGACAGGTAGTTATAGATCCTTTAGAAATTAATAGAGCCTTTAGAGATTACTATGAAAAATTATATGATACCAAAAATGAACCTGATTTAACAAAACTAAATGGGTTTTTGAAAGAACTATCTATACCGTGTATACCAAATGAAAACAGGGAGATATTGGAGTCTAAAATTAGTCAAGAAGAAGTTGGGCTAGCCATTGATAATATGAAATCAGGAAAAAGTGCAGGACCAGATGGTCTTCCAGTTGACCTTTATAAAAAATTTAAGAATAAATTAATAAAACCTTTTTTGGAAATGGTTTTAGAAGCATTTCAAAATAATAATTTACCATCATACATAAATAATGCCTTAATTATACTGCTGCCAAAACCAGGTAAGCCCTCTAATAAATGTGAAAATATGAGACCAATAAGCCTATTAAACGCCGACCTTAAGATAATCTGTAAAATTTTAGCAAGACGAATACAAGAAATTTTACCAAATATTATTAATCGAGATCAGAATGGCTTTATAAAGGGTAGACAAGGCTTCCATAATGTAAGAAGACTATTTAATATTATTTATTTTAATAAAGAAGCACCGGATACAGCTCTCCTATCATTGGACGCCGAAAAGGCCTTTGATAGAGTTGAATGGCCCTTTCTTTTTGAAGTCCTACAAAGGTTTGGACTTGGAAATAATTTCATAAAATGGGTTCAAATAATATACAATAATGCTACAGCAGAAATCCTAACAAATAACAATATTTCAAAACCAATAAAAATCAATAGAGGATGTCGACAAGGCTGTCCACTTTCACCTTTACTGTTTACTATGGCAATTGAACCTTTAGCGATAGCGATACGTTTACATTCACAAATATATGGAATTAAAGTTGGACCAACAGAACATAAAATCTCCCTGTACGCCGATGATATAATTTTGTTTATGTCGAATCTAAAAAAATCAATTCCAACCTTGTTGAATTTAATAAAGAATTTTGGGGAAATATCAGGATATAAAATAAATAAAACTAAATCTTCAATATTAATGCTAAATGAGACCCAGAGAAATTACCCAGCCCCTGAGGCAAATCAATTCAATGTTGTAAATCAGTTTAAATATTTAGGAATCCAAATTATGCCTAAGCTAGAATCAGTCGCCAGCGTCAACTATGAAGCCTTAATGTCAGATATCAATGAGTTAACTCAGAGATGGATGTCACTACCAATGTCGATGATCGGGAGAATCAATATACTTAAAAGTAATATTTTACCTAAAATACTTTATTTATTTCAATACATTCCCTTATCACCACCTTTAGATCTATTCTCAAGAATAAAAAAAAAGTTAGTGGAATTTATATGGAACAACAGGAGGGCTAGATTACGTCTGTCTTTATTATATTTACCATTTGATCGTGGAGGTCTGAAATGTCCAAATTTTATGTTGTATTATTGGTCGGCACAACTGAGGTCTATGACATATTATTTTTCATCAAATGATCTCCCTCACTGGACTGAAATGGAATCATACAATTTATCTTTACCTCTTCCCATATTCATATACTCAGATTCGGCAAAAAAATTACAAAAACAAGTTAAAAATCCATTTGTAAAGCATATGATCAAAATATGGTGTGAAGCTAAAAACTATTTAAAAGAACCACAGTTATTGTCACAATTTAGTCCAATATGGGGTAATCAATATTTTAAACCAGGGAGAGCGGACGCTGTATTTAAAGTATGGAATTTAAAAGGGATACAAAAGATTCAGGATTTATATTTGCCATGTGCAGACAACATAATGTCTTTTGAAGAGCTGAGGATCAAATTTAATCTCAATAGAACACATTTTTTTAAATATCTTCAACTTAGAAACTTTATTCGATCAAATCAAAATAAAGCTCTCACTCAACCTATTTATTCATCCTTGGAAAAAATGATGATGAAAGATAGTAAAAGAAAGGGTATTATTTCAGAGTTTTATAACTCATTGACACTATCTTCAAGTGAAAATTCACTGAAAAGATTAAACTACTGGAAAGAAGATCTGCAAATTGAAATTTCGGAGGAACAATGGGAATTGGCTTGTACAGAAGCTCAAACCAAATCAATAAATGCACGCCTTAAATTGATACATTTCAAATGGTTAATGCGGATGTATGTTACACCGGAGGAGTTAAATAGATATAACAAAAATATACCAGATACATGCACAAAATGCATGGAAAGTAAAGGAACCCTATTTCATTGTTTATGGGAATGTAGATTAATAAGAATGTTTTGGGAAGAGGTGAGGGTAACAATTGAAAAAATAATCTCAAAACAAATCATACTGAATCCTAAACTGTTTTTGTTGGGTCTGTACCCAGAAAAGCATAATTTTAATAAAAGTGAAAGAACATTCATAGACCTCAGTTTGCTTAATGCCAAAAAATGTATTGCACTATTATGGAAAAAGACTCATAGACCAGATGTGACTCAGTGGTTAAGACAGATGTTAACAAACCTTCCATTAGAAAGAATAACACATATACTGAAATCAAAGGAAATTGTGTTTGAGAATATATGGAGACCTTTTATTGATTATGTAAAAAATTTAAACATAACTCTTGAAGAAGAAGGTGAATGATGTGTGTGGACCTTGTAAATTCCAAACTGGTGAACATAATATGTATACTTATGTATTGGATTGTCTAGACTAAACAGAGGAGCATTGTTGAAGACTTGATTTTGTTGGTGGTTGTTGGTGTTTTTAGTGCATTTCTTTTTTTTTGTAGTACTTTAGCGTTAGTGTTTGATTGTTTGTATCATGTTTGTTAAAAAAAAAAAAAAGGTTCAATAAAGATATTGTGGAAAAAAAAAAGAGCTGGTCCGATGTGCCACGGCCAGGACGAAAACTACATTGCTCCTCCTGAATCCGACGTTCGACCAACGGCCGGACTCTCCTCTCCAGTACCTTGGCATAGACCTTCCCAGGGAGGCTGAGGAGTGTGATCCCTCTAAAGTTGGAGCACACCCTCCGGTCCCCTTTTTTTGAAGAGAGGAACCACCACCCCGGTTTGCCATGCCAAAGGCACTGCCCCCGACCTCCATGCAATGTTGCAGAGGCGTGTCAACCATGACAGCCCAACAACATCCAGGGCCTTGAGGTACTCAGGGCGAATCTTGTCCACCCCCGGGGCCCGGCCACCAAGGAGATTTTTAACCACCTTGGCGACCTCAGCCCCTGTGATAGGCAAGTCATCCCCCTTGTCCACAAACCCTGCTTCCTCTGTGGAAGGCGTATCAGTGGGATTGAGGAGATCCTCGAAGTATTCCTTCCACCGCCCGACGATATCGCCAGTCGAAGTCAACAGTGTCCCATCCTCACCATACACAGTATGGACGGGGAGCTGCTTTCCCCTCCTGAGCCGCCGGACAGTTTGCCAGAATCTCTTTGAGGCCGACCGAAAGTCTTGTTCCATGGCCTCACCAAACTCCTCCCATACCCGGGTTTTTGCTTCAGCAACCACCCGAGCTGCACTCTGCTTGGCCTGCCGGTACACCTCAGCTGCTTCGGGAGTCCCACAAGCCAACCAAGCTTGATAGGACTCCTTCTTCAGCTTAATGGCCCCCCTCACCACTGGTGTCCACCACTTGGTTCGGGGGTTGCCACCACGAGATGCACTGACCACCTTGCGGCCGCAGCTCTGGGCCGCCGCTTCAACAACAGAGGTGGAGAACATGGCCCATTCAGACTCCATGTCTCCAGACTCCCTCGGAATGTGGTTGAAGTTCTTCCGGAGGTGGGAGTTGAAGACCTCCTGGACAGGGGCCTCAGCCAAACGCTCCCAGCACACCCTCACTATACGTTTGGGTCTACCAGGTCTGAATGGCTTCCTCCCCTGCCATCGGATCCAACTCACCACCAGGTGGTGATCAGTTGACAGCTCTCCACCTCTCTTTACACGGGTGTCCAAGACATATGGTCGCAGGTCTGATGATACAATAACAAAATCGATCATCGACCTGCGACCTAGGGTGTCCTGGTGCCAGGTGCACATATGGACACCCTTATGCTTGAACATGGTGTTCGTTATGGACAGACTGTGATTAGCACAGAAGTCCAATAACTGAACACCTCTCGGGTTCAGATCGGGCAGGCCGTTCCTCCCAAGGAACGGTTCTTTTAAATAAAAAGGGGCCTGATTGTTTAGAGTTTTTAAAGTGAGAAGAAGGATTTTAAACTTAATTCTAAACTCTATGGGAAGCCAATGAAGGGAGGCCAGAACCGGAGAGATATGATCTCTCTTTCTAGTACCTGCTAAAACTCTTGCTGCAGCATTTTGGATCAACTGAAGACTTTTTAGAGATGTTTTAGGACAACCTGATAATAAAGAGTTACAATAATCTAATCTAGAGCTAACAAAAGCGTGGATCAGTTTCTCAGCATCACTCTGAGACAAGATGCTCCTAATCTTGGCAATATTATGCAAATGATAGAAGGCAGTCTTCGAAACAAATTTAATATGTGAATTGAAAAACAGATCTTGATCAAAAATAACTCCAAGGTTCCTCACAGAGCTATTAAGAGAAAGAGTAACTGCATCCAAACTAAAACTTTGAATTGGAAAAGTATTTCTAAGGTTTTTTTGGACCAACAGGAATGACTTCAGTCTTATCTGAATTTAATAGCAGAAAATTACAAGTCATCCAAGCTTTGATTTCCTTAAGAAAGGCTTCTAACTTGGCTAATTGATTATTATCATCTGGCTTCATTGACAGGTATAATTGTGTGTCATCTGCATAACAATGAAAATGTATACAGTGCTTTCTAATAATGTTGCCTAACGGACGCATATATAAACTAAAAAGAGTAGGGCCTAACACAGATCCCTGTGGAACTCCATGACTGAGCTTTGAGTTGAAAGAAAACTCATTATTGACATGAACAAACTAGAACCTATCAGATAAATAAGATCTAAACCACTGCAACGAAGTTCCATTAAGTCCAACATAGTGTTCTAATCTATCAAGTAAAATATTATGATCGATAGTATCAAAAGCTGCACTAAGGTCTAAAAGGACAAGCACAGAAACAAGTCTATTATCAGATGCGATCAGGAGGTCATTAGTGACCTTCACTAATGCTGTTTCAGTACTATGATGGATTCTAAACCCAGATTGAAACTCTTCAAATAGACCATTTCCCTGCAAGTGGTCAAATAATTGTATAGCAACAACTCTTTCCAAGATTTTTGAAATGAAAGGGAGATTAGAGATTGGCCTATAGTTAGCTAAAACTCCTGGATCCAGTGTTGACTTTTTGAGTAAGGGTTTAATTACAGCAGTTTTAAAAGCCTGCGGTACATGGCCTAAAGTTAATGAAGAATTGATTATTTGAAGAATAAAGCTACCAATAAATGGGAAGACTTCTTTAAATAACCTAATTGGAATAGGGTCTAAAAGACAAGTTGAAGGCTTGGATGAGGAAACTATTTTGTCTAACTCTAAAAGGTCAATTGGAGTAAACTGATCCAAATAGATGACAATTGAAGGAGTTGTAGTAGTTACTGTATTTAAGTTAACGATGGGAAGAATCTGACTGATTTTATCTCTGATAGATGAAATTTTATTATTGAAAAAGTTCATAAAGTCCTGACTAGTAAGCTCTAAGGGAATGCTAGGATTGACAGAGTCCTGACTCTTTGTCAGCCTGGCTACAGTGCTGAAAAGAAACCTGGGATTATTCTTGTTCTCTTCTATTAATGCAGAGTAATAACTTGTTCTAGCTTTTCTAAGAGATTTTTTATAAATTAGAAGATGCTTTCTCCAAGCTAAATAAATTTCATCTAATTTAGTGGAGCGCCATTTTCTTTCTAATTGATGAGTCTTCTGTTTTAAGCTACGAGTTTCTGTGTTGAACCAAGGAGTTAGAAATCTCTGATTAGACTTTTTCTTTTTTAAAGGGGCCACCATGTCTAGAGTCTGATGCAGAGAAGCTGTAACACTATCTACCATGCTATCAATTACAGAAGGAGCAAGCTGTCTATAGCTTATTTCCTTTGTGTTGACACATGGTATAAAGGAAACAATATGAACAAGATCCAACGTATGGTGGAGATAATGGGTAGAATTTCCTACTTTCTGAGAAAACCCCATCGAGTCTAATATTGAATTAAATGCCAAATTAAGACAATCACTATCTACATCTACATGTATATTAAAGTCCCCTACTATAATTACTGATTTCAGCACTAAATCAGCTAAGAATTCGACAAATTCGGATAAAAACTGAGTAGGTTGATGGAGGACGATAAACTATGGAAAATAAAATTGGGTTTAACCTAGAATTGCTAAAATGCCCATTACTGAGGACCAGGCACTCAAAGGAATTATAACGTGTTTTTTGCTTTACATTAACTAGTCATTTGGAAAGGTAAATTATCGCTACTCCTCCTCCACGACCAGAACTTCTGGGATTTTGACAGTTTAAATAACCAGAGGGAGTTGATTCATTTAAACCAACATAATCCTCTTGGCCTAACCAAATAACTTTTTTTTTAATCACCATCAGCTAGCGTGCCTTTGAGCCAGGTCGTGTCGGGCCATTGCTTCTCCCGGCATGTTCTGTGTTGGATACACCAGTGTTCTTTGTCAGACCTGAGTCCCCGCTGACGCTCCGCCCAGTCTGCTTGCACGCCTCGTGTTCTCCACATATGCCGAATTATCCTTTAGACCTACGCAATCATGGGAACTTTATGATATAATTTTTTTTAACCCCTTTAGGATTGAATTTGATTACATGATGTAACTCTCCTGTGGCTAGTGTTGCAGACACACACCTGTCACATGGTAGGTCAAAAGTATATATATATAAAAAAACAAAACAAAATAAACCCAGATGTACTGACCATTTCACATCACTAGATGGCAGACACATATAGCTTACTGCTCTTCTCTGGACGACTGAGTTAAGCCCCCCAAAACTTCTTTGAATCTGATCCACTTCCAGGGCGCAGAAGAAGAGACGTACAAATAATTGTGCAACATATACTTCAACAGGGAGGAAGCATTTGCCCCAAATTTGCCAACTATGATTCTAAAAGGGATTATTTAGCTTCTGAAGGGAAATATTTATGTTCTGTGGCAGCACAAGATGGACTGGAGCATGTAAAGTGGGGCAAAAAAGTATTTAGTCAGCCACCAATTGTGCAAGTTCTCCCACTTAAAAGATGAGAGAGGTCTCCAATTTTCATCAAAGGTATACCTCAACTATGAGAGACAAAATGAGAAAAAAAATCCAGAAAATCACATTGAAGGATTTTTAATGAATTAATTGGTAAATTCCTCGGTAAAATAAGTATTTCGTCACCTACAAACAAGCAAGATTTCTGGCTCTCACAGGCCTGTAACTTCTTCTTTAAGAGGCTCCTCTGTCCTCCACTCGTTACCTGTATTAATGGCACTTGTTTGAACTCGTTATCAGTATAAAAGACACCTGTCCACAACCTCAAACAGTCAGACTCCAAACTCCACTATGGCCAAGACCAAAGAGCGGTCAAAGGACACCAGAAACAAAATTGTAGACCTGCACCAGGCTGGGAAGACTGAATGTTCAATAGGTAAGCAGCTTGGTGTGAAGAAATCAACTGTGGGAGCAATTATTAGGAAATGGAAGACATACAAGACCACTGATAATCTCCCTCGATCTGGGACTCTACGCAAGATCTCACCCCGTGGGGTCAAAATGATCACGAGAACAGTGAGCAAAAATCCCAGAACCACACGGCGGCACCTAGTGAATGACCTGCAGAGAGCTGGGACCAAAGTAACAAAGGCTACCATCAATAACACACTACGCCGCCAGGGACTCAAATCCTGCAGTGCCAGACGTGTCCCCCTGCTTAAGCCAGTACATGTCCAGGCCCGTCTGAAGTTTGCTGGAGAGCATTTGGATGATCCAGAAGAGGATTGGGAGAATGTCATATGGTCAGATGAAACCAAAATAGAACTTTTTGGTAAAAACTCAACTTGTCGTGTTTGGAGGAGAAAGAATGCTGAGTTGCATCCAAAGAATACCATACCTACTGTGAAGCACGGGGGTGGAAACATCATGCTTTGGGGCTGTTTTTCTGCAAAGGGACCAGGACGACTGATCCGTGTAAAGGAAAGAATGAATGGGGCCATGTATCGTGAGATTTTGAGTGAAAACCTCCTTCCATCAGCAAGGGTATTGAAGATGAAACGTGGCTGGGTCTTTCAGCATGACAATGATCCCAAACACACCGCCCGGGCAACGAAGGAGTGGCTTCGTAAGAAGCATTTTAAGGTCCTGGAGTGGCCTAGCCAGTCTCCAGACCTCAACCCCATAGAAAATCTTTGGAGGGAGTTGAAAGTCCGTGTTGCCCAGCGACAGCTCCAAAACATCACTGCTCTAGAGGAGATCTGCATGGAGGAATGGGCCAAAATACCAGCAACAGTGTGTGAAAACCTTGTGAAGACTTACAGAAAACGTTTGACCTCTGTCACTGCCAACAAAGGGTATATAACAAAGTATTGAGATGAACTTTTGTTATTGACCAAATACTTATTTTACTGAGGAATTCACCAATTAATTCATTAAAAATCCTTGAATGTGGTTTTCTGGATTTTTTTTTCTCATTTTGTCTCTCATAGTTGAGGTATACCGATGATGAAAATTGGAGACCTCTCTCATCTTTTAAGTGGGAGAACTTGCACAATTGGTGGCTGACTAAATACTTTTTTGCCCCACTATACACTTTTCGTCCGCCACTGACGAAGCTGCATGTGACAAAGAGGAGAATACTGCCGGTTCAGCAGCGTTGTCTAACCGAAATCGAGGTGGAATAAATCAGAAGATAAATGTGAGAGTTTCTAGATGTGGGAGAGAAAGCGAAAATGACCGGCAGAAGACCAAATAAGGAACCAGGATGAGGAAATGGATGCATGAAGACGCATGATGCGCAGTAAGTCTGATGTTTTAATCAGTTTGTTTACATTCTACTGATTTTCTGGTTCGTATATTTTGAAGATAACAAAAACCAAAAACAAAGAAAAACAAACAAAACCATCCTTTGTGTCAATATGTCCAAAGTCCACTTTGACCGAAAGTTATGTAATCTGATATCACTGCTGTCACATTATGCAAATTAGATGCGTAAATTTACTCCTATCATAAACTTTAGATTATATTCTACATCTTTCTCATTTACAGTAAGCCATTATCTCTTACCACTTTCAAGTTACAGCCTTTGGGAATTTTGTGACATCTAAACGGAATATTTTCTTCAAAAAAATCTTCGCCACCAGAGGGTGCGTATCTGCAACAGAAATCCTTAACTGGTTAAGCATTAAATCTTCAGTATTATCTTTTTCTAGTCAAATTTGTCATTTTTCACTTTCTTGCTTTGTTACGTGAACACTGTGGTGACTGACTGGTCGCGATGCCGCTTACTGTCCAATCAGCATGGGGATGAGGCCGCATATTATCCAATCAGCACGGAGTCAATCCGAAACCCTGCTCACACTTCTAGAAGCCAGGGCAGAGTGGTGGCTCAACTTTTATTGATAAAAATTACATATTTTGACTGAGCGACTCCATACTTGGGGCTGCACACCCCTGTAACCTTAGCAAAGCATGTATAAAATCTTAGGCCATTCTGAAGAACAGTTCAAGAGATATACGTGGAACAGACACACAGACAGACAGACAGACACTCACACACACACACAGATCCTGTGCATTTATAGATAGATTTTACACATTAAATACACAATTTATACATCTAACTGAAAGTTAGATGAGCTAGCGGCTATCTCCCGTTATGATAGCACATACCGGGAGTGCTCTCTCCTTTTGTTTACTGAGACGTGGCTAACTGAACTAGCAGCAGATGCTAACATTGAGCTGGAGGGTTTTCACATGATACGAGCTGACCGAACACCAGACAGTGGCAAGGCTAGGGGCGGTGGAGTGATCATGTATGTTAACAACAACTGGTGCAGACCGGGACATATCACTGTTAAACAACGACACTGCAGCAAAGACATTGAGTTGCTAGCTGTTAGCATGAGGCCTACATATCTCCCGAGAGAACACTCACACGTGATCTGCATTGTTGTTTATGCAAATCCGACGGCGAACGCTGGGACAGCACGTGACGTCATCCATTCAGTAACCAGCAGGCTGCAGACAGAACACCCAGATGCTCTTCTCCTCATCTCAGGCGATTTCAACCATGTTTCACTGTCTCCCATTCTACCCACGTTCACCCAGTATGTCACATGCCACACTAGAGACAATAAAACACTGGATTTATTCTACGCAAACACTAAGGAGGCGTACACCTCATCACAACTACCCCCACTCGGGAGATCGGATCACAACTTGGTTCATCTCCGGCCGGTGTACAAACCCCTAGTGCACAGACAACCTCCGGCCATGCACACTGTGGAGTTATGGTCTGAGGAGACAATGGACACCCTAAAGGGCTGTTTTGAAGCCACCGCCTGGAAGCAGCTCTGCGATCCACATGGTGAGGACATCGATGGCCTCATTCACACCTTCACGGGCTACCTCAGCTTCTGTGTGGACAAATCCGTTCCCACCAAGACCATACGGCGTCACTCAAACAACAAACCCTGGATCAACCCTGAGATTAAAACACTTCTGAGAGAGAAGAAGAGGATCTTCAGGTCAGGGAACAGGGAGATGCTGAAGTCCGTACAGAGGGAGCTGAGGAGAAAGATCAGAGAAGGCAAGGACAGCTTCAGGAAGAAGATGGAGGACAAGCTGCAACAGAGCGACATCAGCGGGGTCTGGAGAAACCTCAAAACCATCTCGGGGCTCCAGAATACCTCCCCCCAGGCCACAGGGGGCAGGGAGTGGGCGAACAACCTGAATCTGTTTTTCAATAGATTTGACCAACCGCCCTCCCCCCTGACTGCACAACAACCACTGCTGCCTCTAAAGAAATCAAGTCCTGCTGCCCACTCCCCACTCTACCAACACCCCCCCACTCCCAACACACAGCCCCCCATCCTGACCCTGACCAGGACCCAGGTGAGGACGGAGCTGAGGAAGATCAAGGCGAGGAAGGCGCCGGGACCGGACGGCATCAGCGCAAAGCTCCTCAAGTCCTGTGCAGACCAGCTGTGTGGGATTGTGACGTATATCTTCAACATGAGCCTGAAACTGGGGAGGGTACCACAGCTGTGGAAAACATCTTGTGTGGTACCTGTACCAAAAACTTCCCACCCCAAAGACCTGAACAGCTACAGACCGGTGGCCTTGACGTCCCACTTGATGAAGACCCTGGAGAGACTGCTCCTTGCTCACCTCCGCCCCCTGGTGGAACCAGCGATGGATCCACTCCAGTTCGCCTACCAGCATGGCATTGGGGTGGAGGATGCGGTGATCTTCCTCCTTCACCGTTCTCTGTCCCACCTGGAGAAGCCCGGTAATATGGTGAGGATCATGTTCTTTGACTTCTCCAGTGCTTTCAACACCATCCAACCGATGATCCTGAAGGACAAGCTGCTGCGCGCAGGGGTGGACCAGCACCTGTCATCATGGATCCTGGACTACCTCACGAACCGGCCTCAGTTTGTGAGAACCCGGGACTGTGTGTCCGACACGATCATCAGTAGCACGGGGGCCCCCCAGGGAACGGTGCTGGCTCCCTTCCTGTTCACTCTTTATACTGCGGACTTCTCACACAACACAACACACTGCCATCTACAGAAGTTCTCTGATGACTCTGCGATCGTTGGCCTCATCTCCAATGGAGATGAAGCTGAGTACAGAGGGCTTATCCAGGACTTCGTGGACTGGTGCCATCGGAACTGCCTCCAGATCAACGCGAGGAAAACTAAGGAGCTGGTGGTGGACTGCCGCAGGCATGGGCAGCCCCTCACAGTACCAGTAAATATACAGGGAACAGACATCGAGATGGTGACATCCTATAAGTACCTGGGTATTCATCTGAACAATAAACTAGACTGGTCACACAATACTGATGCACTCTACAAGAAGGGACAGCGCAGGCTGTTCCTGCTGAGGAGACTCAGGTCTTTTGGTGTACAAGGGGCGCTGCTGAAGTCATTCTATGACACGGTGGTGGCATCAGCCATCACTTTTGGAGTGGTCTGCTGGGGCAGTGGCATTACTGCAGCCGATAGGAAGAGACTGAACAAACTGATTAAGAAAGCTAGCTCTGTCCTGGGGCAGCGCCTTGATCCGATGGAGGAGATAGGAGAGAGAAGGACGGTGGCTAAACTGTCATCTCTGCTGGAGTCCGAGTTCCACCCTATGCAGGACATACTGAATGCACTGAGGAGCTCATTTAGCAGCAGACTACATCATCCCAGGTGCACAACCGAGAGGTTTCGTAGGTCCTTCCTACCAACGGCTGTCAGACTGTACAACCTAAGCAGGGCTGCTCGCAGAGATAGCAAAAAAGACGTAACAAACTAATAGTTTTTTGAATGCAGAAGATGCAATAGACTTACACAGTGGTCCTCTCCGGCATACAACTAGGAGCATGCCGGTCGCTATGGAGGGTGAGAGTGTGTATGGGCACATAATCATACCATGCAGGATAGCTGGGTAGACGGTTATGCTGTTTCATTCCATCTAGCGGCAATGCTCTGCACTGTGTGTGTTTATATATTTGCATATTTGTTCCGTCTAGCTGCAATGCTCCGTACTGTGGGTGTTTATATGTTTATATATCTACATGTTATTCCATCTAGCTACATTGCTCCGCACTGTGTGTGTTTATATACTTGCATATTTATTCCACCTAGCTGCAATGCTCCGTACTGTGGGTGTTTATATATTTACATATTTATTCCATCTAGCTACAATGCTCTGCACTGTGTGTTCATATATTCATATATTATTCCATCCAGCTACAATGCTCTGCACTGTGTGTCTGTGTGTGTGTGTATATATATATATTTTATAGTAATACGTACATATGTTTATTAGCTGCTCTTGCTTGCTTGTTTTTTTTTCTTGCCTTCTGATTGTTGCTCTGAGTGTTGCTATCCCTGTGCTGTTGCAATCCTGGAATTTCCCCGTTGTGGGACTAATAAAGGCTTATCTTATCTTATCTTATCTTATCTTAATTTGTAGATGTTTAAGGTCAGGGTAATAGTTAGAGTTAAGGTATGGCAAGGGTCTACCTTAAAGGGGTCATTGCACTTTTTTCTACATTTTTAACAATTTATACATCTTAATAAAATGTCTGTGACATATCATGTGCAAATTTTCTTTAATGATTTATTTAATTATTGCAACAAATTTGTTTTTTTTATTCTCCAGCCTTTCTGAAAATGGCCCGTTAGAATGTATAGGCCTTTAAATCTTCAGATTGGATTCACCTCCGCCCTCCCGCTTACACCACGATTGCTAGCATTGACTGGCTAGCTCCCAACCTTTAGCTTGGATGCATTCTGAGCAAAATATGGGTCAGGTTGGCCCCAGGATCTTTCGTGGCATGGGTGGAGAATTTCTGTAAAACTCCTTACATTTGTTAGTGACCGTGAAAAGCCGCCTGCACTGTTGGGGATCCCGGGGCCGACTGTATCAGGCCAACTTGGCAGCATAGCAAGAAGGTTATGGGTTCAATCCCACCCCTGACCATCGGTGACCCTTCTGTGTGGAGTTTGCATGTTCTTCCCATGTCTGTGTGGGTTTTCTCCAGGTATTTGGGTTTCCTCCCACAGGCTAAAAACATGCAAGTTAACTGGCATCAACTGGAGATTCTAAATTGTCCTTAGGTATGAAAGTAAGAGTGAATGGTTGTCCATCTCTCTGTGTTGGCCCTGCAATGGACTGGAGATCTATCCAGGGTGTAACCCTACCTCTTGCCCAAAGATGCTGGAATAGGCTGCAGTCCCCCTGCGACCTGAAAAGGATTAAGTGCTTGAAGATGAATGAATGAATGAATGAATGAATGAATGGTTGACAGTGGTGTGTGGTTTCAGCGGTCAATATGACCGGTCCTTGGAGTACAAATACATTTGCAAATGAGTGGCTAAACTGCTAGCTTCAAGGTGGCCAGCTAACATTAACGGCTAGCTGACCTTAGTGGCTAACTGATGGCAGTGATATTAGTGACAAGCTAACGATAGCAGCTGGCGTGAGCTAGCTGCTCAAAATAAAGTCTAAGAATTGCATACTGTATATGGTCAAGTGTTAGTGGATTCCAGTGCTGGTGAATAGAACTGATAGAAAACTGGGATTTAAAACGACTGGCTCAACAGTTAAGCTAATGCTAGGCAGCCTATTGGTCACGTGACCAATGCCGACCGACCACCTAGCCAAGTTAATGCTAACAGAGCTCAATGTAGCAGCAAGGTGGAAATATAACAAAATAAGCCAGAATGGCACAAGATATATTATCCACTGTGGATTTGTAAACCAGGTGGAAACAGTGATGTCTATTAGGGTGACTGAAATCTAATGAAAATAATAACATAAACAATGTCTGGTAAGTTAACTTGTTAGCTTACTGTTGTCCACATGACTGATAGGTAGGCTGGCCAGTAATAGAGCAGCGGGCGGGTTACCAAGGACGGGCTAGGCTTACTATGTAAGTGACCTCCCATGGCAAAACCGGAACAGTCAATTTTACTTTTTAGAAATAAAATGATGTTCATTAATGTGCACTGTCCCTTATAAATAAATAAATAAATAAAAACAATAAAGGCTGCGTATTTTTTAAGTGAGTGTTTTGATTTTTTTTTAATAATCACGGGACCAATAGATGCATTCCAGAAGGTTAAAACCTACAAAAACGACTTCCGGTCTGGACACCATGGTGATAGCAGCTTAACGCTGAAGCTCCCAGACCCGATCCAGGAAAATACCTTGAAAATCAGATTTAACGGATTTTTGGAAGAGTGAAAATCAAGAGACAAAGTTATCATGCCTAAAGGAAAACAGAAGAAATCGACATTTACCAGGCCAGGACACACATTGGCCGGAGAATCTGATCCGGATGATTTCCATTCAGAAGACGAGGAGTTGAATGAAGCTAGCAACAAGGTTAGCTTAAAAATGGTACTTAAAGAATTAAGACGATTTCGCCGAGAGTGTTGGGCTGAATTTCGTGAAATCAAAGATGAAATAAAAAGGACAAACAGCAGAGTGGACCAGGCCGAGGACCGAATCATGGAAGCAGAGGAAAGAATAAAAGGGCTGGAAGATACCGTGCTGGAACTGCACAAACGACAGTCTAGACTGGAGGCTAAGCAAACCGACCAAGAAGGAAGACTAAGAAGAGACAACATAAGAATTCATGGTCTGAAAGGAGTCGAGGACGGTTTCACCACAATGGCGGCATGCGTGGAATCCTTACTGAGAGAGAAGTTGGATATTCCCCAAACCACCGACTTGAAGATAGAAAGGGCGCACCGTACATTAGCCCCTAGGCCAGCGGCGGAAGCGCCACCAAGATCGGTGGTGGTGAAGTTCTCCAACTCCAGAATAAAAGAAGAGGTTGTAAGACTGGCTTGGCAGAAAAAAGGATTTATGCACCAAGAGAGAAAAGTTTTCGTGGAACACAACTACGCTCCGGAGGTCCTTAAAAAGCGTCGGGAATACAACAACGCTAAAAAGATACTACGAGAGAAGAAACTGCGCTTTCAGACTCCATTTCCGGCGAAGCTGCGGGTTTTTTACGGGGATGAGACGTGTCTCTACAACTCGGCGGAAGAAGCAACCACGGATATGGCGAGAAGAGGACTCCCGGTAACGGTGTATAAACCCGCAGCAGACCCGATCGAAAGAATCAAGGCTCAATCGTGGTCCACACAGAGACCCTCAAAATCCACGGGCCAGCAGCGGGAAACCCAGCGCCAGAGCTACAAGGAAAAACTGGCCGTTTACAGGAGGGAATAACGATATTTTTAGTCAATCTGCGCATCCAACCCTCCTCCTACAAGGTAACAAACATTAAAGGAGATGCAGAATCAGCAAGTGGTAAAACATTTCATGGAACAGACATAATATTAGAAACAAATAAGTCTCAAAAACCCCCCCCCAAAAACCAAAACTTGTTAAAATAGAAATGTGACAATGAACCACATGATCTCTACACACTAACAAATACTGTATTAATGTGATTGTTTGCTGTGATGGTGGTGGGAGGTTGCGCACAATTTCATAGGGTATAGGCATAAAAAAAAAAAAAAATCATTACAAGTTCGGATTGGGATCTGAAATTCATGTTAAAAACATCGGACATGTTTTTAACACATTTATTTTTTTTGTTTTTTGTTATGGATTTATTTACACCCCCCTTACCCCCTCCCCCCTTTTTTTTTTTTTTTTTACCCGTACCTCACCTTATTCTTTTTTGGGCTACACAACACAATATATAAATTTTACTCTTTGAATGAATAGTAATCTTACTTTGGTAAGCTGGAATGTGAAGGGGTTGAACCATCCAATTAAACGAAAGAGAGTCATGTCACATCTAAAGCAATTTAAGCCTGGGGTACTGTTTTTGCAGGAAACCCATTTGCAGGATTCCGACCACTTGCGTTTGTCAAAATGTTGGTCAGGACAATTTTTTCATTCAAATTTTAAAGCTAAGGCCAGGGGCGCTGCTATTCTTATTGATCGAAATATCCCATTTATTCCCTCTAATGTTGTATTGGATAAAAATAGATGATTTGTAATAGTATCAGGTAAACTTGGCAATAAACATGTCACCTTGGCTAATCTGTATGCACCGAATTTTGATGGTGTACACTTTTTTCGCAACCTTTTTTCGCAACTTCTAGATTTAAATACTCATTCTCTAATTCTTGGGGGTGACTTTAATTTGTATATGGATCCGATCTTAGACCGCTCATCCTCAAAACCTGCTAGTCTTAATAAATCTGCAACTTATGTTAAGTCTTTTCTTGAGGAATATAGCCTTACAGATCCTTGGCGTTTTTTACATCCTAACGGCAGGGACTATTCTTTTTTCTCTCACGTACACCATACTTATACCAGAATAGATTATTTTTTTGTTGACAATTTATTAATTAATAACCTTTGCTCTTGCAGTTATGATAGCATCTTGGTTTCTGATCATGCCCCTCTTGCACTTAAAATGATCCTCCATGGATGTGACTCCATGAGAAAGCATTGGAGATTGGATCCATTATTACTTACAGATGAAAAATTGGTTGCGAATATTTCTTCTAAAATTAATTTTTTTTGAAAGAAAATAAAACTCCTGGTATGCCAAATAAAACGATATGGGAGGCCATGAAGGCATTTCTTAGGGGGGAATTTATCTCATTGGCAGCATTTAAAAGACGATCCATAATACAGGAACAGAAGGCTATTTTAGATCAAATCTTGGACATTGACAGACAATATGCTCAATCTCCATCACCTGCTCTGTACAAGGAACGTATGACATTACAAACTAAACTTAATTTACTTTCTACTCGACAAATTGAAGGTTGTTTAATAAGGAACAAGAGTGAATTTTATGAACATGGCGAAAAAAACAGTAAACTTCTAGCTAATCAACTGCGTGGTATTAGAGCTAAGCAAATTATTACTGGAGTTAGGACAGATAAAGGAGAGGTGACATCTGACCAACAAGTGATTAATGATATTTTCAGGTCATTTTATTCCAAATTATATACCTCAGAATATACAACAAACTTAAAGGATTTGGAAAAATTTTTTGATTCTATTGATATCCCTTCGATTTCTTCAGAATCTCGGCAAATTCTAGAAGCTCCCATCACAAAAGAAGAAATTCAGCTGGCAATATCATCCATGCAATCAGGAAAATCTCCAGGACCTGATGGGTTTTCCGCTGATTTTTTCAAAAAATTCTCTGACGACCTTGCCCCTTTCCTTTGTCAAGTTTTTACAGAGTCGCTTGACTCCGGTACACTTCCTCCTTCGTGTTATCAGGCCTGTATCACTGTGTTGCTTAAAAAAAATAAGTATCCTGTTGATAAATTTTGTCAAAGTTGTTAGCTTCAAGGTTGGAAAAGATTCTTCCTTTTATAATTTCACAGGACCAAACCGGTTTCATTAAAAATCGCCATTCTTTTTTTAACTTGCGGCGGTTGTTTAATATTATTTATACTCCTCACCACAACATACCTGAATGTCTTATTAGTTTGGATGCTGAAAAGGCATTAGATAGGGTTGAGTGGGAATATTTGTTTTTTACTTTGGAGAGGTTCGGTTTTGGTCCTTCCTTCTGTTCCTGGATTAAACTTCTCTATGCCAGTCCTTTAGCTTCAGTGTTAACTAATTGTCGCTATTCTGACTATTTTAGACTTTACCGTGGTACGAGGCAAGGCTGTCCTTTGAGCCCGTTGCTCTTTGCCTTGGCAATTGAGCCGTTAGCTATTGCAATCCGTGGGAGCCGGGATTTTCTAGGCATTCGTAGGGGTGGATCTTTTACTATTTCTCTCCAACCCACTTACTTCATTACCCGCTATACTCAACATTTTGGATAGTTTTAGTAGGTTTTCTGGTTATAAAATTAATCTTAATAAGAGTGAATTGTTTCCGATTAATGAAAAGATTCAAGTTCAGGATTTTGAAAATTTTCCTTTCAAGGTTGTTATTGATCATTTTAATTATCTTGGGATATGTGTCACTAAACAACTTAATTACTTGTTTAAAAATAATTTTCTCCCCTTATTTGACCAGTGCAAGCTAATACTTTCCAAATGGTCCCCATTATCCTTGTCCTTAATTGGCAGAATCAATTCTGTTAAAATGATGTTACTTCCAAAGTTTTTATATTTGTTTCAATGTCTCCCCATTTTTATTCCTAAATCCTTTTTTAAGTCTTTGGACTCTCTGATTACCTCATTTATTTGGAATGGTAAACATCCGAGATTGAGGAAAGTTTTTCTTCAAAGACCCAAATCAGTGGGTGGCATGGCTCTGCCTAACTTTCAATATTACTACTGGGCAGCAAATATCAGGTGCATGTTATATTGGAAACATTTCTATCTGGAACCCAAATCCCCCATTTGGATCCTTATGGAGTCACATGTGGACAATCAAACCTCCCTACCGGCAATTTTAGGTTCACCACTTCCCCTTGCTTTGTCTACACCGGGTAATAATAAAGTAGTTCGTCAGTCTCTTAGAATTTGGTCTCAATTCAGGAAAAATTTCGGTCTTCAGTTTTTCTCCATTAGAAGTCCAATTGCCGCAAATCATTTATTTACCCCATCAACTATTGATAGTGCATTTCATATATGGCACAGAAAAGGTTTAAAATCTTTTGCGGATTTATATTTTGATGGTCAATTTGCAAGTTTTTCTCAACTTTCCACTAAATTCGACATCACTTCTACACATTTTTTCCACGTCCTCCAGGTCAGACATTATGTGCAAACCATGACAAAACAATTCCCTCAAAAACCTTCTGATAATCCTCTAGATGATTTTTTATTAGTTAAACCAACTTCTAAGGGGGTAATATCAGTTTTATATAATTTAATTTCAAATTTACAATCTTCTTCTCTGGCCGCTATTAAATTGAATTGGGAACAAGATCTTAATTTTACTTTTACTGATGAACTGTGGGACTCTATTCTTGGCCAGGTTCACACTGCATCAATGTGTGCTCGTCACGCTCTTATTCAATTTAAGATTGTACACCGGGTGCACTTGTCCAAGGTTAAGTTAGCACGAATTTACTCGGATATAGACCCAACTTGTGAAAAGTGTGGTAGCGCTCCTGGCACTTTGCTTCACATGTATTGGTCCTGCCCTGCATTGATGAATTTTTGGCATTCTGTTTTTATCACTATGTCTGAAGTCCTGCAATATCAAATTAAACCTGATCCATTATGCGCCATTTTTGGTGTGGCTCCAGAACTTGTCTTGCCAAATTCCAAATTAAAAGTATTAAAATTTTCATTATTATTGGCTAGACGTGCTGTATTACTGAAGTGGAAAGACTCTTCGCCCCCTTCACATTTACAGTGGATAAAAGATATAATGTCCTGTTTGGATTTAGAAAAAATCAGATATACAGTTCGTGGCTCTGAAAACAAATTCTGTAAATTATGGCGCCCCTTTCTTTATTTCTTTGAAAGACCCACGATTATAGTTTCTGAGTAGCTCATATCCCCTTTACCCCACCCCCACCTCACACACACAATTTTTCTTTGTATTTTTTTTGTATTTTTTTAATTATTGTTTATTTAAAGGTTTTTGTGTTTTGAAGCATTTACATTTGTTAGCTTTAAATTCTAGTTTTGCACTGTTTGGTTAAAACAAAAATGAAAATTTCTAATGCTTTGTATTGTATTGATACTTCAATTAATAATAATAATAAAAAGACCTTTGAAAGAAAAACATGGGACAACTTACAGGGGTAAGAGAGGGCCCTCAGCACGTAATGGAATCTGAGGAATTTCCCTAAGAGCCAACACACCATCAAGGCTCTTCTAAGGTCACTAAAAAGACCTCAGCTCAGGAAGATCTTTTTTTCCACAATATCTTTATTGAACCTTTTTTTTTTTAACAAACATGACACAAACAATCAAACACTAACACTAAAGTACTACAAAAAAAAATGCACTAAAAACACCAACAACCACCAACAAAATCAAGTCTTCAACAATGCTCCTCTGTTTAGTCTAGACAATCCATTACATAAGTATACATATTATGTTCACCAGTTTGGAATTTACAAGGTCCACACACATCATTCACCTTCTTCTTCAAGAGTTATGTTTAAATTTTTTACATAAAAAAATGTCTGTGTGGTGTCCTAAAAATGACGTGGGCTACATTGACAATTGGAGCTCTTTTTGGGGAAAACCTGGTCTTATGAGACGAGACAGCATTCATCCCACTTTGGATGGTGCTTCTCATTTATCTAACAATCTGGCATCTTTTTTATCCAAATTTCCAAAACCCTGACTACTCAGAGTTGGGACCAGGAAGCAGAGTCGCAGTCTTACACGCCTCTCTGCAGCTCCTCTTCATCCGCCACCCCTCAGCTTAGCCCCTGTCTTCCCCATCAGAGAATCGTTGTCTGCTCCCTCCAAAGTAAATAAAAATATAATGTATAAGCATCCCAAAGTGATAAAGCAAAACATCGGTAAAACTCAAATTAAACATAAAGCCTCTAAATTGAATGATTTGGCCTCTGTTCCTCCTCATAATTTAAAAATTAAATGTGGTTTATTAAATATTAGGTCTCTAACTCCCAAGTCTCTGTTAGTCCATGATCTGTTAATTGATCATCAGATTGATTTAATTTCCCTTACAGAGACTTGGTTAGGGCAAGAGGATTATGTTGGTTTAAATGAATCAACTCCCTCTGGTTATTTAAACTGTCAAAATCCCAGAAGTTCTGGTCGTGGAGGAGGAGTAGCAACAATTTACCATTCCAAATTACTAGTTAATGTAAAGCAAAAAACATGTTATAATTCTTTTGAGGGCCTGGTCCTCAGTATTGGGCACTTTAGCAATTTTAGGTTAAACCCAATTTTATTTGCCATAGTTTATCGTCCCCCATCAACCTACTCAGAATTTTTATCCGAATTTGCTGATTTCTTAGCTGATTTAGTGCTGAAATCTGATAGAATAATTATAGTAGGGGACTTTAATATACATGTGGATGTAGATAGTGACTGCCTTAATGTGGCATTTAATTCAATATTAGACTCGATTGGGTTTTCTCAGAAAGTAGGAAATTCTACTCATTACCTCCACCATACATTGGACCTTGTTCTGACATATGGCATAGAAATAGAAAATCTTGTAGTGTCTCCTCATAACCCTGTACTGTCAGACCATTGTCTGTTAACCTTTGATTTTACCATTTCTGACTATTTGGCTCCTAAAGAAAAATATTATTACAGTAGATGCCTCTCAGATGATGCTGTTTCCAAATTTATGCAGATTGTTTCCTCTATGCCATGTGTCAACACAACGGAAATAAGCTATAGACAGCTTGCTCCTTCTGTAATTGATAACATGGTGGATAGTGTTTCAGCTTCTCTGCATCAGACTCTAGACTTGGTGGCCCCCTTAAAAAAGAAAAAGTCTAATCAGAGCTTTCTAACTCCTTGGTTCAACACAGAAACTCGTAGCTTAAAACAGAAGACTCGTCAATTAGAAAGAAAATGGCACTCTACTAATTTAGATGAAATCTATTTAGCTTGGAGAAATAATCTTTTAATTTATAAAAAATCTCTTAGAAAAGCTAGAACGAGTTATTACTCTGCATTAATAGAAGAGAACAAGAATAATCCCAGGTTTCTTTTCAGTACTGTAGCCAGGTTGACAAAGAGTCAGGACTCTATCAATCCTAGCATTCCCTTAGAGCTTACTAGTCAGGACTTTATGAACTTTTTCAATAATAAAATTTCATCCATCAGAGATAAAATCAATCAGATTCTTCCCACAGTTAACTTAAATACTGTAACTACTACAACTCCTTCTACTGATGTCTGTCTTGATGAGTTTACTCCAATCGACCTTTGTGAGTTAGACAAAATAGTTTCCTCATCCAAACCTTCAACTTGTCTTTTAGACCCTATTCCTACTAGGTTATTTAAAGAAGTCTTCCCACTTATTGGTAGCTTTATTCTTCATATAATCAATTCTTCATTAACTTTAGGCCATGTACCGCAGGCTTTTAAAACAGCTGTAATTAAACCCTTACTCAAAAAGCCAACGCTAGATCCAGGAGCTTTAGCTAACTATAGACCAATCTCTAATCTCCCTTTCATTTCAAAAATCTTAGAAAGAGTTGTTGCTACGCAATTATTCGACCACCTGCAGGGAAATGGTTTACTTGAAGAGTTTCAATCTGGGTTTAGAATCCATCATAGTACTGAAACAGCCTTAGCGAAGGTCACTAACGACCTCCTCATTGCATCTGATAATGGACTAGTTTCTGTACTTGTCCTTTTAGACCTTAGTGCAGCTTTTGATACTATCGATCATAATATTCTACTTGATAGATTAGAACACTATGTTGGACTTAATGGAACTTCGTTGCAGTGGTTTAGATCTTATTTATCTGATAGGTTCCAGTTTGTTCATGTAAATAATGAGTTTTCTTTCAACTCAAAGCTTAGTCATGGAGTTCCACATGGATCTGTGCTAGGCCCTACTCTTTTTAGTTTATATATGCTTCCATTAGGCAACATTATTAGAAAGCACTGTATACATTTTCATTGTTATGCAGATGACACACAATTATACCTGTCAATGAAGCCAGATGATAGTAATCAATTAGCCAAGTTAGAAGCCTGTCTTAAGGAAATCAAAGCTTGGATGACTTGTAATTTCCTGCTATTAAATTCAGATAAGACTGAAGTCATTCTTGTTGGTCCAAAAAACCTTAGAAATTCCTTTCCAAATCAAACTTTCAGTTTGGATGCAGTTACTCTTTCTCTTAATAGCTCTGTGAGGAACCTTGGAGTTATTTTTGATCAGGATTTGTCCTTCAATTCACATATTAAATTTGTTTCTAAGACTGCCTTCTATCATTTGCGTAATATTGCCAAGATTAGGAGCATCTTGTCTCAGAGTGATGCTGAGAAACTGATCCACGCTTTTGTTAGCTCGAGATTAGATTATTGTAATTCTTTATTATCAGGTTGTCCTAAAACATCTTTAAAAAGTCTTCAGCTGATCCAAAATGCTGCAGCAAGAGTTTTAACAGGTACTAGAAAGAGAGATCATATCTCTCCGGTTCTGGCCTCCCTTCATTGGCTTCCCATAGAGTTTAGAATTTGTCATATCCGGCTCTAGGGAGCCAGGCAATCAGAGCCAGGGACAAGCCAGTGAGTCGAGATGTTTTATTCTGGGTAAGGGATAAGGGATGAGGAGAGCACAGACACTCATACAGACGTACATTCTCAGGCTGCACAGCGCAGGGGTAGGTAGCTCGTACCGGACATGGGGGTAACAAGACGTGCATACTCACAGCGGGATACAAACACCGGAATGCTGCAAGGGGAGTTAAGGCTGACACCAGACGAAGGGGCTTCAGCCTAGCAGTGCTTATGTCGCAGCCCCGAATGATCGAAGCTGCTCCTCTTTATACTCATTAACAGCGCCCCAGCTGATGAGGATTAATTGGCCCCAGCCGTCCCGTGACACTGACAGCTGGGAACCAGCTGAGGCACTGCCCAATGAGAGGCAGGGATAAAAGGAGCATGGGCTGAGCGCCGAGCCGGCGTCTCACCCCATGGTGACAGAATTAAGTTTAAAATCCTTCTTCTTACTTACAAAGCTCTAAACAATCAGGCTCCTTTTTATTTAAAAGATCTGATACTACCGTATTATCCTAACAGAGCACTACGCTCCCAAAATGCAGGACTACTTGTAATACCTAGAATCTTCAAAAGTACAATGGGAGGCAGAGCCTTCAGTTATCAAGCTCCTCTCCTGTGGAATCAGCTGCCAATCTGGATTTGGGAGTCAGACTCGATCTCTGTTTTTAAGATTAGGGTTAAAACCTACCTTTTTGATATAGCCTACAATTAGGGAGGGATCATGTGTTTCTGAACCCTCCCTTAGTTATGCTGCTAATAGGTTTAGTCAGCCGGGGGACCTCCAGTAATGCACTGGGCCTCACTCCTTTCCTCACTCTCTATGAAATATTTTTTTTTGCTGGTCATTAACATTTGTTTGTTCTCTCCCATAGATTGAGTCCCCATCGTGCTGTTTGCTCTCTACATGTCTGTTCTTTTCTTCTTCTCTGTCCCCTCACCCCCCAGCCAGTCGCAGCAGATGACTGCCCCTCCCTGAGCCTGGTTCTGCTGGAGGTTTCTTCCTGTTAAAAGGGAGTTTTTCCTCTCCACCGTCGCCAAGTGCTTGCTCACAGGGGATCACCTGATTGCTGGGGTCTTTCTGCAACTGTGGGGGTTCCCCCCTACAGTTGATAGTGCTATGAGATGACTGTTGTTGTGAAATGGCGCTATATAAATAAAGTTGAATTGAATTGAATTGAATAATCAATAAAAGGTCTCCATATATTCTCAAACACAATTTCCTTTGATTTCAGTATGTATGTTATTCTTTCTAATGGAAGGTTTGTTAACATCTGTCTTAACCACTGAGTCACATCTGGCCTATGAGTCTTTTTCCACAGTAGTGCAATACATTTTTTGGCATTAAGCAAACTGAGGTCTATGAATGTTCTTTCACTTTTATTAAAGTTATGCTTTTCTGGGTACAGACCCAACAAAAACAGTTTAGGATTCAATATGATTTGTTTTGAAATTATTTTTTCAATTGTTACCCTCACCTCTTCCCAAAACATTCTAATTATTCTACATTCCCATAAACAATGAAATAGGGTTCCTTTACTTTCCATGCATTTTGTGCACGTATCTGGTATGTTTTTGTTATATCTATTTAACTCCTCCGGTGTAACATACATCCGCATTAACCATTTGAAATGTATCAATTTAAGGCGTGCATTTATTGATTTGGTTTGAGATCCAACACCGAGATCGTCACTTCCTTGTGGTAACGTATCGTCACTTCCTGTTTTGCTGTCTGCCTGTGTGGTTTGCTCTCCAGCTCTCGAGCCACTAGCTATGGCTACTAGCTCTCTTTCCTCTCCTCCTCTGGTGTGCTCTCTCTGTCAGATGTTTAGCTACACCTCTGCCTCTTTTAGTGATAACGGTAAATGTAATAAATGTTGTCTTTTTGAGGCGCTCGAGGCGAGGTTGTCTGATTTGGAATCCCGGCTCCGCTGCATTGAAACACCGTCTGCGCCAGTTAATCTCGACGGACGCCCCTTAGCTGCAGCGGAGCTAGCTAGCTTAGGTCCCCCTGTCACCGGTTCCCCGGCTCTCCTCTGCAGCGAGGAGACTGGGTGGGTGACGGTGAGAAGGAAGCCTAGTCGCAAAGCCCCGGTTCACCACCAACCTGTTCACGTTTCTAATCGTTTTTCCCCGCTCAGCGACACACCCGCTGAGGAAAAAACTCTGATCATTGGCGACTCTGTAGTCAGAAACGTGAACCTAGAGACTCCAGCGGCCATAGTCACATGCATTCCTGGGGCCAGAGCAGGCGACATCGAGTCAAATTTGAAAATGCTGGCTAAAAGTAACTGTAAATATTCCACAATTGTTATTCACGCCGGCATTAATGACATCCGTCTCCGGCAGTCGGAAGTCACGAAACTTAATGTAGAATCGGTGTGTGAGTTTGCCAAAACGATGTCTGCCACTGTAGTATTCTCTGGGCCCCTCCCCAATCTGACCAGTGATGACATGTTTAGTCGCTCGTCATCCTTGAACCGCTGGCTGTCTGTGTGGTGTCCTAAAAATGACGTGGGCTACATTGACAATTGGAGCTCTTTTTGGGGAAAACCTGGTCTTATGAGACGAGACAGCATTCATCCCACTTTGGATGGTGCTTCTCATTTATCTAACAATCTGGCATCTTTTTTATCCAAATTTCCAAAACCCTGACTACTCAGAGTTGGGACCAGGAAGCAGAGTCGCAGTCTTACACGCCTCTCTGCAGCTCCTCTTCATCCGCCACCCCTCAGCTTAGCCCCTGTCTTCCCCATCAGAGAATCGTTGTCTGCTCCCTCCAAAGTAAATAAAAATATAATGTATAAGCATCCCAAAGTGATAAAGCAAAATATTGGTAAAACTCAAATTAAACATAAAGCCTCTAAATTGAATGATTTGGCCTCTGTTCCTCCTCATAATTTAAAAATTAAATGTGGTTTATTAAATATTAGGTCTCTAACTCCCAAGTCTCTGTTAGTCCATGATCTGTTAATTGATCATCAGATTGACTTAATTTCCCTTACAGAGACTTGGTTAGGACAAGAGGATTATGTTGGTTTAAATGAATCAACCCCCTCAGGTTATTTAAACTGTCAAAATCCCAGAAGTTCTGGTCATGGAGGAGGAGTAGCATCAATTTACCATTCCAAATTACTAGTTAATGTAAAGCAAAAAACATGTTATAATTCCTTTGAGGGCCTGGTCCTCAGTGTTGGGCACTTTAGCAATTCCAGGTTAAACCCAATTTTATTTGCCATAGTTTATCGTCCCCCATCAACCTATTCAGAATTTTTATCCGAATTTCCTGATTTCTTAGCTGATTTAGTGCTGAAATCTGATAGAATAATTATAGTAGGGGACTTTAATATACATGTGGATGTAGATAGTGACTGCCTTAATGTGGCTTTTAATTCAATATTAGACTCGATTGGGTTTTCTCAGAAAGTAGGAAATTCTACTCATTACCTCCACCATACATTGGACCTTGTTCTGACATATGGCATAGAAATAGAAAATCTTGTAGTGTCTCCTCATAACCCTGTACTGTCAGACCATTGTCTGTTAACCTTTGATTTTACTATTTCTGACTATTTGGCTCCTAAAGAAAAATATTATCACAGTAGATGCCTCTCAGATGATGCTGTTTCCAAATTTATGCAGATTGTTTCCTCTATGCCATGTGTCAACACAACGGAAATAAGCTATAGACAGCTTGCTCCTTCTGTAATTGATAACATGGTGGATAGTGTTTCAGCTTCTCTGCATCAGGCTCTAGACTTGGTGGCCCCCTTAAAAAAGAAAAAGTCTAATCAGAGATTTTTAACTCCTTGGTTCAACACAGAAACTCGTAGCTTAAAACAGAAGACTCGTCAATTAGAAAGAAAATGGCGCTCTACTAATTTAGATGAAATCTATTTAGCTTGGAGAAATAATCTTTTAATTTATAAAAAATCTCTTAGAAAAGCTAGAACGAGTTATTACTCTGCATTAATAGAAGAGAACAAGAATAATCCCAGGTTTCTTTTCAGTACTGTAGCCAGGTTGACAAAGAGTCAGGACTCTGTCAATCCTAGCATCCCCTTAGAGCTTACTAGTCAGGACTTTATGAACTTTTTCAATAATAAAATTTCATCCATCAGAGATAAAATCAATCAGATTCTTCCCACAGTTAACTTAAATACTGTAACTACTACAACTCCTTCTATTGATGTCTGTCTTGATGAGTTTACTCCAATCGACCTTTGTGAGTTAGACAAAATAGTTTCCTCATCCAAACCTTCAACTTGTCTTTTAGACCCTATTCCTACCAGGTTATTTAAAGAAGTCTTCCCACTTATTGGTAGCTTTATTCTTCATATAATCAATTCTTCATTAACTTTAGGCCATGTACCGCAGGCTTTTAAAACGGCTGTAATTAAACCCTTACTCAAAAAGCCAACGCTAGATCCAGGAGCTTTAGCTAACTATAGACCAATCTCTAATCTCCCTTTCATTTCAAAAATCTTAGAAAGAGTTGTTGCTACGCAATTATTTGACCACCTGCAGGGAAATGGTTTATTTGAGGAGTTTCAATCTGGGTTTAGAATCCATCATAGCACTGAAACAGCCTTAGTGAAGGTCACTAACGACCTCCTCATTGCATCTGATAATGGACTAGTTTCTGTACTTGTCCTTTTAGATCTTAGTGCAGCTTTTGATACTATTGATCATAATATTCTACTTGATAGATTAGAACACTATGTTGGACTTAATGGAACTTCGTTGCAGTGGTTTAGATCTTATTTATCTGATAGGTTCCAGTTTGTTCATGTAAATGATGAGTTTTCTCTCAGCTCAAAGCTTAGTCATGGAGTTCCACAGGGATCTGTGCTTGGCCCTACTCTTTTTAGTTTATATATGCTTCCATTAGGCAACATTATTAGAAAGCACTGTATACATTTTCACTGTTATGCAGATGACACACAATTATACCTGTCAATGAAGCCAGATGATACTAATCAATTAGCCAAGTTAGAAGCCTGTCTTAAGGAAATCAAAGTTTGGATGACTTGTAATTTCCTGCTATTAAATTCAGATAAGACTGAAGTCATTCTTGTTGGTCCAAAAAACCTTAGAAATTCCTTTCCAAATCAAACTTTCAGTTTGGATGCAGTTACTCTTTCTCTTAATAGCTCTGTGAGGAACCTTGGAGTTATTTTTGATCAGGATTTGTCCTTCAATTCACATATTAAATTTGTTTCTAAGACTGCCTTCTATCATTTGCGTAATATTGCCAAGATTAGGAGCATCTTGTCTCAGAGTGATGCTGAGAAGCTGATCCACGCTTTTGTTAGCTCAAGATTAGATTATTGTAATTCTTTATTATCAGGCTGTCCTAAAACATCTTTAAAAAGTCTTCAGCTGATCCAAAATGCTGCAGCAAGAGTTTTAACAGGTACTAGAAAGAGAGATCATATCTCTCCGGTTCTGGCCTCCCTTCATTGGCTTCCCATAGAGTTTAGAATTAAGTTTAAAATCCTTCTTCTTACTTACAAAGCTCTAAACAATCAGGCTCCTTTTTATTTAAAAGATCTGATACTACCGTATCATCCTAACAGAGCACTACGCTCCCAAAATGCAGGTTTACTTGTAATACCTAGAATCTCCAAAAGTACAATGGGAGGCAGAGCCTTCAGTTATCAAGCTCCTCTCCTGTGGAATCAGCTGCCAATCTGGATTCGGGAGTCAGACTCGATCTCTGTTTTTAAGAATAGGGCTAAAACCTACCTTTTTGATATAGCCTACAATTAGGGAGGGATCATGTGTTTTCTGAACCCTCCCTTAGTTATGCTGCTAATAGGTTTAGTCAGCCGGGGGACCTCCAGTAATGCACTGGGCCTCACTCCTTTCCTCACTCTCTATGAAATATTTTTTTTTTTTTGCTGGTCATTAACATTTGTTTGTTCTCTCCCATAGATTGAGTCCCCATCGTGCTGTTTGCTCTCTACATGTCTGTTCTTTTCTTCTTCTCTATCCCCTCACCCCCCAGCCAGTCGCAGCAGATGACTGCCCCTCCCTGAGCCTGGTTCTGCTGGAGGTTTCTTCCTGTTAAAAGGGAGTTTTTCCTCTCCACCGTCGCCAAGTGCTTGCTCACAGGGGATCGCCTGATTGCTGGGGTCTTTCTGCAACTGTGGGGGTCCTCCCTACAGTTGATAGTGCTATGAGATGACTGTTGTTGTGAAATGGCGCTATATAAATAAAGTTGAATTGAATTGAATTGAATTGAATTGAATTGAATTGAATTCTGTACAAGCCAATTCCCATTGTTCCTCTGAAATTTCAGTTTGCAGATCTTCTTTCCAGTAGTTTAATCTTTTCTGTGACTTTTCACTTGAGGATAGTGTCAATGAGTTATAAAACTCTGAAATAATACCCTTTCTTTTACTATCTTTCATCAACATTTTTTCCAAGGATGAGTAAGTAGGTCGAATGAGAGCTTTATTTTGATTTGATCGAATAAAGTTCCTAAGTTGAAGATATTTAAAAAAATGTGTTCTATTAAGATTAAATTTGATCCTCAGCTCTTCAAAAGACATTATGTTATCTGCACTTGACAGATATAAATCTTGAATCTTTTGAATCCCTTTTAAATTCCATACTTTAAATACAGCATCCGCTCTCCCTGGTTTAAAATATTGATTACCCCATATTGGGCTAAATTGTGACAATAAGTGTGGTTCTTTTAAATAGTTTTTAGTTTCACACCATATTTTGATCATATGCTTTACAAATGGATTTTTAACTTGTTTTTGTAATTTTTTTGCCGAATCTGAGTATAAGAATATGGGAAGAGGTAAAGGTAAATTGTATGATTCCATTTCAGTCCAGTGAGGGAGATCATTTGATGAAAAATAACATGTCATAGACCTCAGTTGTGCCGACCAATAATACGACATAAAATTTGGACATTTCAGACCTCCACGATCAAATGGTAAATATAATAAAGACAGACGTAATCTAGCCCTCCTGTTGTTCCATATAAATTCCACTAACTTTTTTTTAATTCCTGAGAATAAATCTAAAGGTGGTGGTAAGGGAATGTATTGAAATAAATAAAGTATTTTAGGTAAGATATTACTTTTAAGTATATTGATTCTCCCGGTCATCGACATTGGTAGTGACATCCATCTCTGAAGTAACTCATTAATATCTGTCATTAAGGCTTCATAGTTGACACTGGAGACTGAATCTAGCTTAGGCACAATTTGGATTCCTAAATATTTAAACTGATTTACAACATTGAATTGATTTACCTCAGGGGCTGGGTAATTTCTCTGGGTCTCATTTAGCATTAATATTGAAGATTTAGTTTTATTTATTTTATATCCTGATATTTCCCCAAAATTCTTTATTAAATTCAACAAGGTCGGAATTGATTTTTTAAGATTCGACATAAACAAAATTATGTCATCGGCATACAGGGAGATTTTATGTTCTGTTGGTCCAACTTTAATTCCATATATTTGTGACTGTAAACGTATCGCCATCGCTAAAGGTTCAATTGCCATAGTAAACAGTAAAGGTGAAAGTGGACAGCCTTGTCGACATCCTCTATTGATTTTTATTGATCCTGAAATATTGCTATTTGTTAGGATTTCTGCTGTAGCATTATTGTATATTATCTGAACCCATTTTATGAAATTATTTCCAAGTCCAAACCTTTGTAAGACTTCAAAAAGAAAGGGCCATTCGACTCTATCAAAGGCCTTTTCGGCGTCCAGTGATAGGAGAGCTGTATCCGGTGCTTCTTTATTAGAATAAATAATATTAAATAGTCTTCTTACATTATGGAAGCCTTGTCTTCCCTTCATAAAGCCATTCTGATCTCGATTAATAATATTTGGTAAAATTTCTTGTATTCGTCTTGCTAAAATTTTACAGATTATCTTAAGGTCGGCATTTAATAGGCTTATTGGTCTCATATTTTCACATTTATTAGAGGGTTTACCTGGTTTTGGCAACAGTATAATTAAGGCATTATTCATGTATGATGGTAAATTACTATTTTGAAATGCTTCTAAAACCATTTCCAAAAAAGGTTTTATTAATTTATTCTTAAATTTTTTATAAAGGTCAACTGGAAGACCATCTGGTTCTGCACTTTTTCCTGATTTCATATTATCAATGGCTAGCCCATCTTCTTCTTGACTAATTTTAGACTCCAGTATCTCCCTGTTTTCATTTGGAATACACGGTATAGATAGTTCGTTCAAAAACCCATTTAGTTTTGTTAAGTCAGATTCATTTTTGGTATCATATAATTTTTCATAGTAATCTCTAAAGGCTCTATTAATTTCTAAAGGATCAATAACTACCTGTCCGTTACTTATAATACTGGTAATTGGTGTTTTAAATTCTAATTGTTTAATCTGCCATGCCAATAATTTTCCTGATTTTTCACCTTGTTCATAAAAAGATTGTTTCAATCTTAGAAGACTCGAGGCAGCTCTATTCGCTGATTTTTTGTCATATTCAGCTCTCAAAATCAGTAATTCGTTCTCCAACCTTGGATCACTTCCTGCATACACTTTTTCTTGAAGAATTTTTATTTTATGTTCCAATTGGACTCTCTCCACTCGAGTCTTCTTAGATTTTGAACCTGTATAACTAATAATATGTCCCCTAATAAAAGCTTTGAAAGCCTCCCACTTTACACATGCTGATGTTTGTGTAGTATTGATGTCAAAGAACTCATCTATCTGTTTTTCTATGTACTTAACAAATTCCTCATCCTGAAGTGATTTATGCTGAAATTGCCATCTACCTGGTTCCTTTGTCAATTTCTTATCTACATATATTAGACAGCAGGGTGCATGATCAGATATCACGATGTTATCATAAAAACAGTTTTGAATCTTGGACCTTAATTCTGTGGAGATCAAAAAATAATCAATACGTGAGAATGTCTTGTAGGTATTGGAATAACAAGAGTAAGCTTTAACTTGTGGTTTCATTTCTCTCCATATATCTAGCAATCTCAATTCTTTCATAAAATGATTAATGGTCATCCTACAACCATTGTGCGTACAGTCTAGTCCTGTTGATCTATCTATACCGGGATTCAATGTACAATTAAAATCCCCTGCTATTATATGTTGCCCTGTAAGTGATGCTAAGATAAGAAATAAATTAGCAAAGAACTTTTGATCATCTATATTGGGACCATATAAGTTCACCAAATTTATATTTTCTAATAGCAAAGATCCTTGAATGATTAAATATCTTCCAAATTTGTCTCCAATTACATTTTTCACTTGAAATGGGACTGATTTATGTATGAGAGTCATAACTCCCCTGGCTCGGGATGAAAATGATGAGGTGAAAACACTTCCTTGCCATCTACTCCTAATTCTTTTTACATCCTCCTCTATTAGATGAGTTTCTTGTAAAAACACAATTTTTGAACCCATATCTTTTATTTTATTCATAACTTGTTTAAGTTTTTTTTATTTTTGTAGACCTCTGCAATTCCATGAAGTTAAATTAAGATTAACGCTTTGGTTTATGATCAATAGGGAGTTTGGGATTACCTTGCAGTGTAAACATGCTCATACAGAGAAGCAAAAACATGAGTGGTTGAACATTCATCCTACAAACTACACACAAACAAATTCCCCCTTCCCCCATTTGTGGTAATCCCCCCAAAATCAAAAGAAAAATTCCGTCTCCCGATATAGCCATCGACCGCTCCACACCCACGAGGACCAGCCAAAGCCACTCCTTCTTCATCCTCTCAATCACCCTAACTCTACTGCTTTTAATGACATAACATTAACTCTCTTCTGTAGTTTTCCAACTTAACTCCAAAATTTTTAGCAACTTTGTACATCATAGTTTTGTTTTTTTTAATATATAATACAATCTATATTTTGTAAACTTGCTATTTGCTTCAAATCAGTCAGATGCCTGTGCAAATGCTAAAATATTCTACCTTATATTTTGTTCATGCTTAGCTCCCACCAGTGTCTTCTTGATGAACTCCTGCGCCTCCTCTGGGGTCTTGAAGATGTGTGTTCTGCCCCCATACGTGGTCAACAGTCTCGCAGGATAAATTACACCATGACGAATCCCAAGGTTGCGCAGCTCTTTACGTACGGGATCAAACTGCTTCCTCAATTGTTGGATTCCTGTGGCCAAATCTGGGTAGAACCGCACCTGCTGGTCCTGGTGTTTAATCTGTCCTTTAGCTCGCGCAGCGTTGAAGATCTTCATCCTGTCTCTGTTGCTGAGGAACTTCATAATAAGCATCCTCGGTGGTCCCTTATCTCTCCGTGGGCCGATACGATATGCGCTTTCCAGAACGACTGCTGATTGCAGCTCCGCGCTGCCCAGCGCCTCCGGAATCCACTTTTCCAAAAAGGAACATGTGTCCCGACCTTCGGATTCCTCCGGTAGACCCACCAGCCTCAAGTTGTTCCGTCTCGACCGGGACTCCAAGTCCAAGACATTATCTTCCAGACATTTATTTTTTTTCCAAAGTGCGCACCTTTAATTGAAGGCTAGTGACGTCATCTTCAGCACTAGAGACACGAAGCTCCACCTGCGCCATTCGCTCTACACAGTCACCCAATTCTTTTCTCATTCCTTCCAACGCTGCCATAATCCCATCAAATTTAGCGGAAAAGTCTGCTCTCATTGAACTAATGGCATTAAGCACTGCACCTGTGCTGTCTCCCATAGTCACCGCACCGCTGCTAGCTTCCTCCGCCATATATGGAGCTTTATCTGCTGCGTCACAGACGTGAAAGTCCGTTAATTTGGACTGTTTCGGCGGTTCGCTTTTTCCTCTACCTGATTTTCCAGCCTTAGGCTTCACCGACATATCCTCGCCCAAACGCTGGGATAGGTTCTGTCCCAAATGAGAGAGTTATTTGCCGATTTTTTTTCTCTAGGAGCAGAGCAGAGTGAGACGTGTCCTTCTCACGTGGCCGCCATAACCGGAAGTCTCAGGAAGATCTTTTGTCAGTTTTTTGTTTTAAAGTTTTATATACTATGTTCTTAATGTTTTTTATGTTCTTAATGTTCTTTCAGTTTCTGAGTAGCTTAAAAGAGGGCCACCACACTGTTATACTAAATAAGACAACACAATGGAGAAACAGGGTGTAACCAAAATAATCTCATATAATGTAAAAGGGATCCTGAATCCAGTTAAAAGATCCAAGATTCTAGGCAAAATGAAAAAAGACAAAGCAGGAATAATATTTTTACAGGAAACCCACCTAACAGACGTGGAGCACACTAAACTCAATAGACAGGTTTAAAATGATCTCTTCATCTTCATATAAGTCAGGGAGGAGGAGGGGGGTAGCGACATTGATATCAACCAAAATTATATTTGAAAAAAAATCAGAACACAAAGATAAAGAAGGGAGATACAGTATGGTACTTGGGCAGCTAGAGGGAGAAGATATCACCCTGCTGAATGTATATGCACCTCCAGGGGCTAACTGGAAATTTTATAAAAATGTATTTGACCTAATGATAACTAAAGCCCAAGGTTTAGTGATATGTGGTGGAGACTTCAATCTAAGACTGAATCCATACTGGGATGCATCAGGTAATTCTCCACATCAAAATAACACTCAAAGTAGAAAAACTCGGATGCTACTAAAAGAAATGGGAATCTGTGACGTGTGGAGGGAATTCAACCCCAGTGTAAAAGATTATACATTTTACTCAGCACCACATTCATCTTACTCAAGGATTGACTATTTTTTTTATGTTTAATAGAGACATTGGAAGAGTAAAAACATGTAAAATAGGACTGATGGATCTCTCTGACCACAGTCCGATCTATATGGACTTAAGTATCCAAAAATACACAAATAATACATTTTCTTGGAGGTTAAATTCAAATGTGCTGAAAGGACCACTGAAAGGTGAATTGGAATCAGATATTCTCAGATATTTGGAAGAAAATGACAATGGAGAAGTATTCCCTTTAATACTGTGGGACGCATGCAAAGCTGTAATAAGGGGAAAGATTATCGCAAAACTGGCAATCCAAAAGAAACTGAGACAAGAAAAACTAATCACATTAGAGTCAGAACTTAAGAACCTAGAAAAAGAGCACAAAGATAACACTCATTCTAATGACTCGCTCAAAATTAAGGAAATTAAAAAAACAAATAAATGAGATCTACACAATAGAAATCCAGAAGAAACTTACATTTCTGAAACAAAAATACTATGAAACAGGTAGCAAATCGGCAAAATTGCTAGCCTATAAATTGAGGAAACAACAAACGGAGAGAGCAATCTACAAAATCAGAGACCCAGTATCAAAGGAAATAAAATTTAGAATTCAGGATATTCTTAAAAGCTTCGAGAACTACTATAAGAACTTGTACTCCCTCAAAAAACATAAAAACGCATCCGAAACATTCCTAAACACATTAAACCTTCCCCAACTTACTGAGTCACAAAATAAAACACTACTGTCAGAAATACAACCTAAAGAATTCGAAAAAGCAATTATAGAATCTTAAAGTTAACAAATCCCCAGGAGCAGATGGCTATACAGCAGAGTGGTACAAAACCTTTAAACAGCAACCATCTCCTCTCCTCCTGAAAACATTTAATTATGTCCTCCACACAGGGGAAATCCCCCCCTCCTGGAGAGAAGGGGTCATTGCAGTCATACCTAAACCTGAAAGGGATAAACTAGACTGCTCCAACTACAGACCAATCAGTGTGTTAAATCAGGACTATAAGCTTTTTACCACTATCCTTGCCAAAAGGTTAGAAAATATACTGACAGACTTAATTCATTTAGACCAAACAGGTTTTATAAGACAAAGACAGACACAAGACAACATTAGACGCACTTTACACATAATTCATCATATAAAAAAATATAACTTAAATGCAGCCATATTGGGATTAGATGCTGAAAAAGCATTTCATTCGGTTGACTGGTCTTTCCTATATAGAATCTTATCCAGTTTCAATTTTCATAACAACTTCATTAGAACTATCCAGGCATTATATAAAAGACCAACAGCTAAAATAAGGATTAAGGGTAAATTATCATCATCTTTTGAACTGGAAAGAGGATGTCGTCAGGGCTGCCCCTTGTCTCCACTGCACTTTGCAATCTTCATAGAATCTCTGAGTCAATGGATAAGACAGAATCAAAAAATTCGAGGTATTACACTTGGTCAGAAGGAACACAAAACAGCACTCTTTGCTGATGACATTTTAATATACCTGGGGCAGCCGGACACCTCTTTTCCAGAACTAATCTCAGTTTTTTCAGAGTATGGAGATCTATCGGGGTACAAATTAAACATGCATAAAACCCAAGTTTTAACATTCAACTATGACCCAAATCAATATTTACTAAGCAAACTCAAAACTAACTGGGAGATGGAATCTATGAAATATCTGGGGGTCAATATCCCGAAACAACTCAACAAAATTATAACACTAAACTATGATCCACTGATGGCAAAAATAAAATCTGATCTAGCAAGATGGAATATGATACCATTCTTGGGTACTGCACAAAGAATTGAAGCAGTCAAAATGAATATACTTCCACGTCTTCTATACCTTTTCCAAACAATACCGGTAGAACCTCCCAAAAAAAACATGGCAAGAACTGGACAGAAGGATCTCAAGATTCATATGGCAGGGCAAGAGACCTAGAATCAGATATAGAACCCTACAGCTAAACAAAGACAAAGGTGGGCTCGCGCTGCAAAATATCAGGGACTATTTTAAAGCCGCACAAATTAAAACTTTAGTAGAGATATGTAACCCAGTCTACACTGCACAATGGAAGGAGATGGAATGCCAAATAACAAGTGATATCCCCCTACAGGCGATAATAGGGAACAATGCCTTACCTAAACTTTTGAATAACACTAACCCGTGGATAGAGACCCCGCTAAAAATTTGGTTTAAGATAGTCAGAGAGAATCAAACTAAAGAACCCTATCGATTACTGCAATGGATTTCCTATGATCAAGACTTTACTCCTAATAAAACAGACACTAGATTTAAAAAGTGGAAAGAGAACGTACTGATTGTCTACTGTCCCTGTCAAATAAACTAATCTACTACTACTACTACAAAATATTACGATTTTTTTAAAGGGCAAATTTTAAGAAGTTTTGAAGATTTGAAAAAACAAGGTCTAATAAATCAAGACCTTTACAGGTTCTTTCAGCTTAGACACCACATAAACAAAATACTTAAAAAGGAGGATTTGGAAAGGGCCCAGTCAGGTTTTCTGAAGGTCTTCTTACTGGCATATAAAGGGATCCCAGGGATCAGATACATCTCTAAAATATACCAAGGTCTTCAAGACTTAAAAGGAGACAACATATCATATATAAAAGAGAGATGGGAAAAAGGGGGGGATTTCACTTTACAACTGGAAATATGGGAAAAGCTAAATAAACAACAATGGAAAAGTACCTCATCCCTGCAGTGGAGAGAATTTGGATGGAAAAATTTGTCAAGATTTTTCAGAACACCTGCACAAAACAAATTTACTCGTAAGGGGTTGAATTGTTGGCACTTGTGTGGTGAAGAGACTGCAAATCATTTTCATGTGTTTTGGTCATGCCCAGTTATCCACCAATATTGGACCAATGTACAGACAATATTGGGGAAAATATTCAAAATAACAGTCCCCTTTTCTTTTGTAACTTTGTATTTGGGTTTACTACCGGAATCACTGGAAAGACGAGGAGAAAAATACTTATTCACTCTTTTAATATTGGCAAGTAAAAAAGCTCTAACTAAAAAATGGATGTTGAAGGATTGTCCTACACCTGAAGATTGGATTAACGTGATTCAAGACATTTACTCGATGGAAAAGTTGACATTCACACTGAGACAGGACATGGATGGGTTCTTGAACTTTTGGCAACCCTGGATCACATATGTGTCTTCCATCAGATCTAATCTTTGACAAATACCATTTCAATAATGGCACCTCTCTTTGTTCCAAAGCTACTCAGATGCTCTTTTATTTTTATTTATTTATTTATTTATTTTTTGTTCTTTTGTTTTGTTTTTGTTTTTTCTTGTTCTGTTTTTGTTTGTTTTTTGTTCTTTCTTTAACTCTCTTTTTCTTTCACTTAAAAAAAAGGGTGTTGTAATAATTATTCTTCCAATGTTGTCAAAACACAAAAAAAAGGAACATGTGATGAAAATGTAAACAATGCAATGCTGTAATGACATGTATACCCTTTACAAAAACTTAAATAAAAAAAACAAAAAACTACAAAAACACAATTCTTCAGTCAATGACCCCTTTAAACACATTACAGCTGTACCACTCTGCCATCTAACTTCATGTAGTTATGGTCTATTTTTCAAAATCTAACTGCACTTCCCAATACCTGCTGTTTGGTTTGGTTTTTTTTTAAAGCCTTTTATTGTTGCATTTGGTTGAAGGACCGTCTCAAACTTAAATGCAGCTATTTGTAACCAAAACCTTTTATTATAGTTGAAGGATTTTTGTGCCACACTACAGATTGTAGTACCAACATAATGAAATTATATTCCCCAACACAGTACTCTGAAAAGTAGCTGCAATAAAACAATTATAACCTGACACAAAGCAACAGGAATATCTAACGGGAACAATAAGTCTACAACAGGTATACTACGGAGGAAGGAAGTAGATGAGGCAACGAGCTGTCCAACACACAAACTTTATTCCTTCTCCAACATCAAGTACAGTAAAACACTTTCCCCGGGTCTCTGAGCATCTTCTTTTTATAACCTTTAATGCCGTGTCTTGAGATCCAGGGAGCCCAACAACAATACATTCAGTGGAACAAAGACATGCGTGGCACATTAACATCACATACAGTAACGCCAGTACCACTTCTCACACCCTCTCCTCTTCCAGTGGTTCTGGCGCCTCCTGAACTCTCCGGGGGGCGAACAGTTCTTTCTGTCCCATCTAAGACCACCCGGTACCACTTTCTTCTTCAGTCCATTATTCCCTCTTCCCCCCCAGCTCCAAACTCTGAGTGGAGAATCCCCCACACCGTGCCACCACACAGCTCCCCCCCGAACACCCAGAAAGAGCACTAACCCCCACCATCCTTTGGGCTTGTGCCGGCACCCATAGTAGCTATAGCGGGGGATCACCGATCCGGTCGAAACACTCTGCTGGCGAGGTGTACAGGAGGGCACGTCAGTCTGTGGAGGGAAAAAGGGCGGGGGGGCATGTTAGCTTTGGGAGCGCAGGTCTCTACTGAGGGAACACCAACTTGTGGAGCCACCGACAGCGGCCGTCCATGCCAGGGAGCTTGAACCAACACCACCTGCTCGTCTGCCAATACAAAAGTGGGCTTCAGCCTGTCGATGCAGACGGTCTCCCTACGCCCACCCCCCACCCCCAAGTCTAACACAAAATGCTTTGCACCAGGTTCCAGCACCCTGAAAGGTCCGTCGTACGGTGGGCGCAGCAGGGTCCGGTGCGCACTGTGCCTAACAAAAACTTAAGCTTTTTTGGGACGAAGGTGCGGGGAAAACAATGGTGGGCTGAGCCCGGCACGTTAAAAGCCTCTGTACTGTGCAAAAATTGCCCTGGACATGGGGTTTCCCAGTAAAAACTCGCCGTGGATCCACAGCGGCTGAGAAAAAACGAGTTCTGCTGGGGAGGCTGCCAGATCTTCCTTAGGCGCTGACCGCAACCCTAACAGGACCCAGGGCAGGCGGTCAACCCAATCTGCATCTGTGAGCGAAGCTCTGAGCGCTGCCTTAAATGACCAATGAAAATGCTCGCATAACCCGTTAGCCTGGGGGTTGTACGCGGTAGTAGAATTTTGACCCCTGGCTCTGGGCCATCGCGGACCAGAGTTCCGAAAGGAACTGCGGACCCCTATTCGAAGTGATGTCCGACGGGGATCCAAACCGTGCAACCCAAGCCGACAAAAAAGCGCGAGCCACTTCTGCGGATGTAGTGGAAGCCAGCGGGACCACTTCAGGCCAGTAAGTGGTGTGGTCCACGAGTGTCAAAAGGTGTGTGAAACCTTGTGACGGCGGGAGGGGTCCCACCAAATCCACGTGGACGTGGTCAAACGTCCTGGCCGGGATTTGGAACGGCTCGAGGGAGGCTCTGGTGTACTTGTGCACTTTGGCCCGCTGGCATGCAATGTACGCTGCAGCCCACTCTTTCACGTCCTTGCTCAAGTGCAGCCAGACAAATTTTGCCCCCACCAGTTTAACCGAAGCACGCATGCCTGGATGTGAAAGGGAGTGGACTGTCTCAAAAATGCAGTGGTCCCATGAGCTCGGAACCACCGGGCACGGGCGACCGGTGGAGGCGTTGCAGAGCAAGGGAGGGCACCCTTCTCACACCACCCTGCTCTCCAGCTTTAATCCAGTAGGCATAGACTGGAGCACACAAATGTCCGCATCCTGCAGCCATGGCAGGGAAATCTATTCCCATGTAGACCGGGGAGACTAACGCACGCGACAGGCAATTGGCCACGACATTGAGCTTACCGGCAACGTGTTGAATATCGGTCATAAACTCTGAGATTGCGGCCAAATGCCGTTGCTGCCGGGCCGACCATGGTTCCGAGACCTTGGACATCGCGTACGTCAGCTGCTTATGGTCAACGAACGCGGTGAACTTGTGTCCCTCTACCCAAAACTGGAACTGGCGCGTCGCCAGGTGGAGAGCCAACAACTCTCTGTCGAACGTGCTGTATTTGCGTTCATTGTCGCGCAAAGTTCGACTGAAAAATGCAAGCGGCCGCCATGAACCGGAGACGTACTGCTCCACCACTGCCTCTAATGCAACGTCAGACGCGTCCGTGGTGAGCGCTATCCGCGCCGACGGGTCAGGGTGGGCTAGCAAAGCGGCATCCGCAAGCACTGTTTTAGCGTCTGTGAAAGCCTGGACTCGCTCAGGAGTCCAGTCAATGTTTTCTGCGAGCTTCTTTTTCTTAAGTGTGGCATACAACGGCTGCATCAGCTGGACAGCCCGGGGGAGGAAACGCTTATAAAAATTGACCATTCCCAAAATCTCCTGTAGGGCCCTCACGGTCTGCGGACATGGAAAATCCGACACGGTGCGCACCTTATCTGGTAGCAGGATCACGCCCTCCGGCGAAATGCGGTGACCCAAAAAAATCGATCACTGGCGCACCGAACTGGCACTTCGCCGGGTTTACTATAAGTCTGTGCGCTTCCAACCTCTGGAAAACCATCTTGAGATGGGCAGTGTTCTCCTCCTCGGACGTGCTAGCTACAAAAATGTCGTCTAAGTAGACAAAAACGAAGGACAAGTCACGGAGCACTGCATCCATCATTCTCTGGAAGGTCTGCGCAGCGCCCTTTAATACAAACGGCATGCGTAAAAACTCAAAAAGGCCGAAAGGAGTTATTGCCGCTGTTTTAGGAACATCTTCCGCGCACACCGGGACCTGGTGGTAACCACGGACCAGATCCACTTTCAAAAAAACACGCATCCCGGCCAGGTGCATGGAAAAATCCTGGATGTGCGGGATGGGATACTGATCGTGTTCCGTGGCATTGTTCAAGAGCCGGAAATTGCCGCACAGTCGCCATGACCCATCGGCCTTAGGCACCATGTGTAGCAGGGATGCTCACACGCTGTTGGAGCGCCTGTCGATGGCCAACTGCTCTAAGTTGGCAAAGTCTTCGTGTGCGCTGGCCAGTTTAGCCACGTCCAGGCGTCAAGGTCGCGCGAACACCAGCGGGCCTTTTATAGTTATGAAATGTTTGACCCCGTGTTTCGTTACCGTAGCCAAAAGATGGCGCCCACGGTTGGCGAACGTCTTTGCTCGTTCCGCTCCTGAATGCCGACTTTTCTCCTTTTTTTTGCATAGTTGCTGTTCTTTCTACAGTGCATGGAGGTCATGCACTGCTAACATGCGACCGACAACCACTACTGGATATCGCCAAGTCAAGCAGCCACATGGAGTTTACTGGCTTTATATCACCCGACCTGCAATGCATCGTCCGCCCCTGCGGTGACCATCAGCACCAAAGCACCAAAGGCCCCGAAGCACCGAGCCCGTGTGAGAATGCTGACCCCAAGAAAGCGTGTTGGAGGCGGGGTCGGAGACGGGGTCGAAGGCCCCGAAGGCCCCGAAGGTGAGGCAAGACAGGAGGGCTACATGCTAGGCCAAAGGCTCGCTCCAGCCGGCCACCGCTACCCAGTCTCTTAATTGGAAAAGTTCGGTCTTTGGAAAATAAGCTAGACAAACTAAGAGCAAAGATTGAAGACCAGCGGGAGACAAGAGAGTGCTGTGCCCTAATTTTCTGTGAAACATGGCTTTCAGACAGGGTCCCGGAGAGCACTATTCAGCTCCAGACACACTCAACACACCGAGCAGACAGAACAAGACTCTGGTAAGATGAGGGGAGGGGGAGTGTGTGCATTTATAAACCACTCGTGGTGTGAAGATGTACAAACCGTTTGCAAGCACTGCTCACCCGACGTGGAATTTTTACTGCTGAAATTCCATTACTATTATTTATTGAGGGAATTTACCGCTGTGTTTTTGGCCACTGTATACATCTGCCCACAGAGCAACTACACAGTAGCGCTGAACAAACTCCACGACGTCATCAGCGTAGTAGAGACGAAACATCCTGATGCTGTTTTTATTGTTGCTGGCGACATTAACCACTGCAATTTACCGACCGTACTCCCAAAATATTACCAGCATGTGGACATTTCCACCCACGATAAAAGCACATTGGATCATGTTTATTCCAACATTAAGTGGCGCCTACAGAGCGGCACCCCGCCCCCACTTCGGACAGTCAGATCACATCTCACTGTTTATGTACCCAGCCTACAGACAAAAGCTGAAACAAACAAACCCAGTTATTAAGCAAATTAAGCGCTGAATTCCAGAGACTGAGAGCACCCTGCAAGACTGTTTTGCCCGCACAGACTGGGATGTGTTTAAAGCTGGAGCCATCCAAGAGAACTCTTCTGTAAACATACAGGACTACGCTGAATACGTGACTGGGTACATCAGCACGTGCGTTGATACCATTGTACCCACCATACAGGTCAGGAAGTTCCCCAACCAGAAGCCCTGGATCAACAGTCAGGTACGTCAGATGCTGCATGCTCGCTCTTGTGCATTTAAATCAGGCTGTGAGGTCGAGTACAAAGCTGCAAAGTATGGGCTAAAGAAGGCTATAACAACAGCCAAGAGGCAGTACAGAGAAAGCCTCTACTCCACTCCTGACCCGGGGCGCATGTAGCAAGGCCTGCAACACATCACAGACTACAAGAGGACCAACAGCGACACCACTAGCTCTACAGACAGCCTGCCAGACTATCTCAACATCTTTTACACCCGCATCAAGACCACCAGCCACAGCACAGAGAAGAAACACACACTCACGCACCACCACCCACTGAGAGTCTCACCAGGCCAGGTAAACGAAGCACTGAGGAATATCAAACCCCGCAAGGCAACAGGACCAGATAACATACCTTGGCGGGCCCTCAGAGCATGCACTGCCGAGCTGACCGACGTTCTCACAGCAATCTTCAACCTCTCCCTCAACCAGAACATAGTCCCCTCCTGCTTCAAAATGACAACTATCATCCCCCTCCCCAAAAGGAGCTCGCCGACCTGTCTGAATGATTACAGACCGGTAGCACTCACTCCAATCATCGTGAAGTGCTTTGAGAGAGTGGTGCTGCCCCTCATTCAGGACAGCATACAGGGCACCCTTGACCCCTTGCAGTACGCCTACCGGCCCAACAGATCCACCTCAGATGCTACCGCTGTAGCACTCCATTATTCTCTCTCCCACCTGGAAGATAAAGACTCCTACATTAGATTGCTCTTTGTTGACTACAGCTCCGCCTTCAACACGGTCATCCCCCACAAACTCACCGACAAACTGTCTTCACTTGGCCTGCACCCCACCCTCTGCAACTGGCTACTGGACTTTCTAACTGGCAGGCCCCAGTCTGTCAGGATGGGTAACAGGATCTCAGCCAGCATCATCACAAACACAGGTGTCCCACAGGGTTGTGTTCTCAGCCCCATCCTCTACAGCCTCTTCACCCATGACTGTGTTGCCTCCCACAAGGACAATATTATCCTAAAATTTGCGAATGACACAGCAGTGATAGGACGCATCACTGGTGATGACGAAGCATCCTACAGGAGGGAGGTGGCCAACCTGGTGTCACGGTGTGAGGACAACGACCTCACTCTCAACACGGACAAGACAAAGGAGATGATAGTGGACATGGGGAAAGGGAGGAGGAGACCCCATCGGCCACTATTCATCCAAAAGCTTGAGGTGGAGAGGGTGAGCAGCTTTAAATACCTGGGCATCCACATCAGCGAGGGCTTTAAGTGGACACACAACACCACAGAGCTGGTTAAGAGAGCTCAACAGCGACTGTACTTTCTGAAGAGACTGAAGAAGTTTGGCATGTCTTCCAGGATCCTCAACAATTTCTACAGCTGCATTATCGAGAGCATTCTGACCAACTGTATCACTGCATGGTACGGCAGCACCACTGCCCTGGAGCGCAAACGCCTGCAGAGAGTGGTGAAGATAGTGGAGAAGATCATCAGGACTCCACTCCCCTCTCTGCAGAGCATCTACCACCGCAGAGTCCAAAGGAGAGCTGATGCCATCCTCTGGGACCCCACTCATCCACAACACAGACTGTTCACACTTCTACCCTCAGGCTGGAGGTACAGAAGTGTGAAATGCAGGACAACCAGACTGTGCACGGTGGCGCAGTGGTTAGCACTGCGGCAGCACAGTTTACCCTTGGCCGGGGGATTGTGGGGATCGTGGGATCGTGGGTTCGATCCCAGCCCCCGACCAACAGTGATCTGTGTGGAGTTTGCATGTTCTCCCCGTGTTGCGTGGGTTTACTCCGGGATTTCTCCGGTTTCCTCCCACATGCCAAAAACATGCATGTTAGGTTAATTGGCTGTTCTAAATTGTCCCTAGATATCTGTTTCCTATAGGCCCTTAGAATAGAGGGTTAGTATTAATGAAAGCGCTTTGAGTGGTCTTTGTGACTAGAAAAGCGCTATATAAGTGCAGGTTAGTTAGTTAGTTAGTTAGTTCTTTCCCACTGCCATCAGACTCATGAACAGATAACAACTCCCAAAACTCTGTAGCACAGCTTTGCATATAGGAACTCACACACCGGCTGCTAAATTTGCACACTGCTCACCTGTACAGTAGATATAGTATCACCTGTCTGATGTCCATATCATCTCTGCTGCTACAGGGTTTCCTCTGGCAACATTTCTGGGTGGCGTCCCGCCTTGCCAGAAAAGCTACCACCGTGCTAATGAGGAGATATGAATTTAAGAAAAATATATGAGGCAATGACTTTCCACAAGTATGCACACGAACAACGCGCGTGGCCGTCATCCGCATGCAGTTTAGAAGCGCCCGCCCACGCGAGCTTTCCAGTTAGGCAGAGTCTCTCACTAGCGTGGCTGTCTGAGAGAAACACGAGTTTATTGTGATGTCTGAATAATGGAGAACGGAGAGCTTGTTCTGCTGTTCATAGAATATACTTTATTTAGCTCTACAGCTCAATATATACTCCTAGCCGTAGCCCACCTGATGTCACTCACCCCCAACCCCAGCTGAGCTACGGCAAACCCCAAAGTACAATTCTCATGTGTAACATTTATAAAGTACTTTAAATGCAGAAAAAAAATCAGAAGAAGTATCTAAGCACTGGAGAAATTTATCATGGTTTTAACCAGCTGGAAATGGGAGCAATAATGGAAGAGTCGCTTCGCTAAGAGATGTGGTTAGAATTCATATTGAAGCCGGTGTAGAAGCATGCTCAAATAACGAGGCTGAGTTTCAGTCATAAAACCAGCTTTATTTGACAGAACGCAGCTTCTAGCATTCTCAAAGCAGGAAAGAGAAAGAATCATACTTCAACACCCTTTTATACATTCCCAGCATCAGAATTCAAGTCACATGGTGTCTTCAGTCAACATACAGTTACAAAGCATCCCCTTGAAGCTTCACCATTGTCTCTCATTTCCTGATGAACCGGAATACCCTCCGGGGCGTCTTCTGTGGGACAAAGAGACAAATCTCACACTTCCTTGTTACCTCCTGTAGATTTGAGTCCTCAGTCCTTGCAGACGTGACACCCCACAATACACATTCAGTCCTGTCTCTGTGGCAGCGTGAGCCCACAATGTGTGTCGGCCACACCGGCTTCATATAAAGGGAAAGGCAAGGGGGGCTGATGAATTGTTGAAAATATATTTCACCAGCCACTACAATATTAAGTTATGTTCCCTATTATGTACCTGGCAAGTTAAGATGACTGAAATTCACCGAGTAAATGACTTTAATCCGTCAGCAGCCTTCAGACAAACTAAACGTGCCAACATTTGGATTTTAAAATAAGGGAGGTTTTTCCTGCTGTCTAGGTGGTGGTGAGATTTCTAAAAAAAAAAACAAAACTATAAATATATAGAATTATTATAACAGAAATAACGACATCCTTGGTCATTTAAGTTAATTTACCTACTTTTAATTATTAATTTCATAGTACTGCTTTTACATGAGTAGAATTTCTGGCTACTCTACCCACCTCTGATCATATAGTTTAAGTATGAATGAGTAAATTACTATTATGAATGTTTTTTCCCTTCCCTTTCCTACTCTTCGTCAATGGAAAAAAGAAACACTAGAATAAAAATACAAAAAATACACATTTTGGTTATTTATGTAAACCATGAAAAAAAAATCCTGCAGGACAAAACATGACACTTGGTATTTTCTAATCTGTTTGTATACCACCATAGACAGAGAGAGAACCTGAATTAGACAGAGCTCACAGAGGGCAAGATGAGATAGAAGAGAGGAACCAAGGAGAGGAAAGTGTTCAATCAGAGGGTCCAGGAGAGGTGAGAGCAGGGGAAGGACAGAAGGATAACACAACAAAAAAAAGTCTAAACACAGGACATCTGGGTGGGACCCCAACTGGCCCAATATTCCAATATCCAAGCCTTGGTTGTACAATACTTCAAATGGTAAGTTCCATTATGCAATATTACTGTGCAAAATTTAAAAAAATAAAAATAAATAGTGTAAAATGAACATACACTACCATTCAAAAGTTTGGGGTCACTTAGAAATTTCCTTATTTTTGAAAGAAAAGCACTGTTTTTTTCAATGAAGATAACTTTAAACTACTCGGAAATACACTCTATACATTGCTAATGTGGTAAATGACTATTCTAGCTGCAAATGTCTGGTTTTTGGTGCAATATCTACATAGGTGTATAGAGGCCCATTTCCAGCAACTATCACTCCAGTGTTCTAATGGTACAATGTGTTTGCTCATTGCGTCAGAATTCTCCAGATTACCTCAACAAATTAACAGCTAGAATGCCAAAGGTCTGCAATGCTGTAATTGCTGCAAATGGAGGATTCTTTGACGAAAGCAAAGTTTGAAGGAAAAAATTATTATTTCAAATACAAATCATTATTTCTAACCTTGTCAATGTCTTGACTATATTTTCTATTCATTTTACAACTCATGGTGGTAAATAAAAGTGTGACTTTTCATGGAAAACACAAAATTGTCTGGGTGACCCCAAACTTTTGAACGGTAGTGTATTCTGGTTACAATCGTGTCATGTGTTTTCTGCCCCCCCCCCCCCAGAAAAATATGTTGCCACTGCGCCAAGATCTTTAAGCCAGAGGAAACACTGTGCTACTTATCAAATAATTTGTAATTATATACTGCTTGTTGCACAATGCTCAATTTGCACACTGTACATAAGTCTATGCCATCTCAGGTTCACATCAAGTTGCACAATGCTCATTTGCACACTGTACATAGGTTCATGCCATCTCAGGTTCACATCCTCTTTGATATCAATATACCACTATCACTTTAGTCATCCAGTGAATGTTCAATTTCATTCTTCTACTGCCTAACTGTGTGTTGGAGTGTGTGTTTTAGCATCCATTAGTATTAGGATTGAGTTACTGTGTTAGTGTGTCATGACCTACTAGAATTGTTGTTTCTGTACCTTTTACCTTGGCATTCGTTCAGAGAGCAAAGTAAGGATTTCATTGCTCAGGAAATGTAGCATTTCTTTACTGTGCACATGATAATAAAGACTTTGAATCTTGAAAAGTCAGGACCTTGAGTGCTGGGAACTGTGCAAGTAAATGCTGGTACTTACCCACTGGAGCTATCACGTTAGCCAGTGTTGTTGACCCAGCTCCCCGAGCTATGCAAGGCAGGGAGGTGAAAGAGACAGCATCCACTAAATGTCTGTTGGCAACATCGACTAAAAACCCATAAGCACATAAAACATCTGCACATAAAATGGGGCAGAACATGCAAGTCCCACTGAAAATTGCGTCCGTACAAGCATATCGTCAGCGTCCATTCGCCAAACGTCCTGATGGTGGATCCGTTGGCAGCCGTGAGTTCGGGACCGCTGCCTTCTGCCGACCTGTCTGCGCTGACCGGCAGGATGAGACTCTTCTGGGAGCCGGAATTAACCAAAAACCATCTCCCCGAACGTGTGTCCGTGACATAAAGCAGCTTGTTTCTGTCACCAGCGGTTGCAGTACACTGCCGGCCATGCCGTCTTCCCGGCTTCTTGAATTGGCATGGCGGCAGGCAGCATTGGGCATTCGAGCCAAATCGGCGATGATAGAAACAGATCGCCCCATTCCTCCGTATCCTGGTGTCCGTCCCGGCTACCACCAACAGCTCCTCAACCTCACTGGAGTCCCTCATGGATGCCGGTACCACTGTGTGCACGCTGAGAGCTCTGGTTGCCAAAATGATGTGGTCCGCTTCCTGCGCCAGGGCGTGGTAATCTTTGGTAACCAGCTGCGGCAAGTTGGCCAGGATTGCCCTAGCTGTAGCAGGTAGGTTACTGAGGAACAAGTGGGCAAACAGGAAAGATTTGTCGTCCTTCCCCCTCAGTGCCAACATGCTCTCCATGGCTTCCGGTTATGGCTGCCACGTAGGACGGACGTGTCTCGCTCTGCTCTGCTCCTGGAGAAAAAAAATCGGCAAATAACTCTCTCATTTGGGACAGAACGTATCCCAGCGTTTGGGCGAGGATATGTCGGCGAAGCCTAAGGCTGGAAAACCAGGAAAAGGAAAAAGCGAGCCGCCGAAACAGTCCAAATTAACGGACTTTCAGGTCTGTGACGCAGTAAACAAAACTCCATATATGGCGGAGGAGGCTGGCAACGCTGCGATTTCTGCGGGGAATGGCGCAGATGCGCTGATGGCTGCCATGAGTTCAATGAGAGCGGACTTTTCCTCTAGATTTGATGGGATTATGACAGCGTTGGAAGGAATAAGAAAGGAATTGGGTGACTGTGTAGAACGAACGGCGCAGATGGAGCTCCGTCTCGCTAGTGCTGAAGATGACGTCACCCGTCTTCAATTAAAGGTGCGCACTTTGGAAAAAAAAAATAAATCTCTGGAAGATAATATTTTGGATTTGGAATCTCGGTCGAGACAGAATAATTTGAGGCTGGTGGGTCTTCCAGAGGAATCAGAAGGTCGGGACGTATGTTCCTTTCTGGAAAAGTGGATTCCGGAGGTGCTGGGCAGCGAGGAGTTGCAATCAGCAGTGGTTCTGGAAAAAGCACATCGTATTGGCCCACGGAGAGATAAGGGACCGCCGAGGACCTTAATTATGAAGTTTCTTAACAACAGAGACAGGATGAAGATCTTCAACGCTGCACGAGCTAAAAAAGGAGAGATTAAACACCAGGACCAGCAGGTGCGGTTCTACCCAGATTTGGCCACAGGAATCCAGCAATTGAGGAAGCAGTTTGATCCCGTACGTAAGGAGCTGCGCAACCTTGGGATTCGTCATGGTGTAATCTATCCTGCGAGACTGCTGACCACGTATGAGGGCAGAACCCACATCTTCAAGACCCCAGAGGAGGCGCAGGAGTTCATCAAGAAGATCAAAGAAGAAGAAGAGACTGGTGGGAGCTAAGCATGAATAAAATATAAGGTAGAATAATTAAGCATTTGCACAGGCATCTGACTGACTTGAAGTAAATAGTAAGTTTACAAAATATAGATTGTATTATATATTAAAAAAAAACAAAACAAAAACAAAACAAACAAAAAAAAAAAACCTATGATGTACAAAGTTGTTAAAAATTTTGGAGTTAAGTTGGAAAACTACAGAGGAGAGTTAATGTTACGTCATTAAAAGCAGTAGAGTTAGGGTGATTGGGAGGATGAAGAAGGAGTGGCTTAGGCTGTTCCCCGTGGGTGTGGAACAGTCGATGGCTATATCGGGAGACAGAATTTTTCTTTTGATTTTGGGGGGTTTGCCACAAGTGTGGGAAGGGGAAATTTGTTTGTGTGTAGTTTGTAGGATGAATGTTCAACCACTCATGTTTTTGCTTCTCTGTATGAGCATGTTTACACTGCAAGGTAATCCCAAACTCTCTATTGATCATGGACCAAAGTGTTAATCTTAATTTAACTTCATGGAATTGCAGAGGTCTACAAAATTTAAAAAAACTTAAACAAGTTATGAATAAAATAAAGGACATGGGTTCAAGAATTGTGTTTTTACAAGAAACTCATCTGATAGAGGAGGATGTTAAAAGAATTAGGAGTAGATGGCAGGGAAATGTATTCACCTCTTCATTTTCATCCCGAGCCAGGGGAGTTATGACTCTCATACATAAATCAGTTCCTTTTCAAGTGAAAAATGTAATTGGAGACAAATTTGGAAGATATGTAATCATTCAAGGTTCTTTGCTATTAGAAAATATAAATCTTGTGAACTTATATGGTCCCAATATAGATGATCAGAAGTTCTTTGCTAATTTATTTCTCATCTTATCATCACTTACAGGGCAACATATAATAGCAGGGGATTTTAATTGTACATTGAATCCAGGTGTGGATAGATCAACAGGACTGGATTGTACGCACATTGGATGTAGGATGACTATTAATCATTTTATGAAAGAATTGAGATTGTTAGATATATGGAGAGAAATGAAACCACAAGTTAAAGCCTATTCTTGTTATTCCAGTACCTACAAGACATTCTCACGTATTGATTATTTTTTGATTTCCACAGAATTAAGGTCCAAGATTCAAAACTGCTTTTATGATAACATCGTGATCTCTGATCATGCACCCTGTTGTCTAATATATGTAGATAAAAAATTGACAAAGGAATCAGGTAGATGGCAATTTCAGCATAAATGGCTTCAGGATGAGGAATTTGTCAAGTATATAGAAAAACAGATAGACGAGTTCTTTGACATCAATACTACACAAACATCAGCATGTGTAAAGTGGGAGGCTTTCAAAGCTTTTATTAGGGGGCATATTATTAGTTATACAGGATCAAAATCTAAGAAGACTCGAGAGGAGAGAGCTAAATTGGAACATAAAATAAAAAATCTTCAGGAAAAAGTGTATGCAGGAAGTGACCCAAGGTTGGAGAATGAATTACTGATTTTGAGAGCTGAATACGACAAAAAATCAGCGAATAGAGCTGCCTCGAGTCTTCTAAGATTGAAACAATCTTTTTATGAACAAGGTGAAAAATCAGGAAAATTATTAGCATGGCAGATTAAACAATTGGAAATTAAAACACCAATTACCAGTATTATAAGTAATGGACAGGTAGTTATAGATCCTTTAGAAATTAATAGAGCCTTTAGAGATTACTATGAAAAATTATATGATACCAAAAATGAACCTGATTTAACAAAACTAAATGGGTTTTTGAACGAACTATCTATACCGTGTATTCCAAATGAAAACAGGGAGATATTGGAGTCTAAAATTAGTCAAGAAGAAGTTGGGCTAGCCATTGATAATATGAAATCAGGAAAAAGTGCAGGACCAGATGGTCTTCCAGTTGACCTTTATAAAAAATTTAAGAATAAATTAATAAAACCTTTTTTGGAAATGGTTTTAGAAGCATTTCAAAATAATAATTTACCATCATACATAAATAATGCCTTAATTATACTGCTGCCAAAACCAGGTAAGCCCTCTAATAAATGTGAAAATATGAGACCAATAAGCCTATTAAACGCCGACCTTAAGATAATCTGTAAAATTTTAGCAAGACGAATACAAGAAATTTTACCAAATATTATTAATCGAGATCAGAATGGCTTTATAAAGGGTAGACAAGGCTTCCATAATGTAAGAAGACTATTTAATATTATCTATTTTAATAAAGAAGCACCGGATACAGCTCTCCTATCATTGGACGCCGAAAAGGCCTTTGATAGAGTTGAATGGCCCTTTCTTTTTGAAGTCCTACAAAGGTTTGGACTTGGAAATAATTTCATAAAATGGGTTCAAATAATATACAATAATGCTACAGCAGAAATCCTAACAAATAACAATATTTCAAAACCAATAAAAATCAATAGAGGATGTCGACAAGGCTGTCCACTCTCACCTTTACTGTTTACTATGGCAATTGAACCTTTAGCGATAGCGATACGTTTACATTCACAAATATATGGAATTAAAGTTGGACCAACAGAACATAAAATCTCCCTGTACGCCGATGATATAATTTTGTTTATGTCGAATCTAAAAAAATCAATTCCAACCTTGTTGAATTTAATAAAGAATTTTGGGGAAATATCAGGATATAAAATAAATAAAACTAAATCTTCAATATTAATGCTAAATGAGACCCAGAGAAATTACCCAGCCCCTGAGGTAAATCAATTCAATGTTGTAAATCAGTTTAAATATTTAGGAATCCAAATTATGCCTAAGCTAGAATCAGTCGCCAGTGTCAACTATGAAGCCTTAATGTCAGATATCAGTGAGTTAACTCAGAGATGGATGTCACTACCAATGTCGATGATCGGGAGAATCAATATACTTAAAAGTAATATTTTACCTAAAATACTTTATTTATTTCAATACATTCCCTTATCACCACCTTTAGATCTATTCTCAAGAATAAAAAAAAAGTTAGTGGAATTTATATGGAACAACAGGAGGGCTAGATTACGTCTGTCTTTATTATATTTACCATTTGATCGTGGAGGTCTGAAATGTCCAAATTTTATGTTGTATTATTGGTCGGCACAACTGAGGTCTATGACATATTATTTTTCATCAAATGATCTCCCTCACTGGACTGAAATGGAATCATACAATTTACCTTTACCTCTTCCCATATTCATATACTCAGATTCGGCAAAAAAATTACAAAAACAAGTTAAAAATCCATTTGTAAAGCATATGATCAAAATATGGTGTGAAGCTAAAAACTATTTAAAAGAACCACAGTTATTGTCACAATTTAGTCCAATATGGGGTAATCAATATTTTAAACCAGGGAGAGCGGATGCTGTATTTAAAGTATGGAATTTAAAAGGGATACAAAAGATTCAGGATTTATATTTGCCATGTGCAGACAACATAATGTCTTTTGAAGAGCTGAGGATCAAATTTAATCTCAATAGAACACATTTTTTTAAATATCTTCAACTTAGAAACTTTATTCGATCAAATCAAAATAAAGCTCTCACTCGACCTATTTATTCATCCTTGGAAAAAATGATGATGAAAGATAGTAAAAGAAAGGGTATTATTTCAGAGTTTTATAACTCATTGACACTATCTTCAAGTGAAAATTCACTGAAAAGATTAAACTACTGGAAAGAAGATCTGCAAATTGAAATTTCAGAGGAACAATGGGAATTGGCTTGTACAGAAGCTCAAACCAAATCAATAAATGCACGCCTTAAATTGATACATTTCAAATGGTTAATGCGGATGTATGTTACACCGGAGGAGTTAAATAGATATAACAAAAATATACCAGATACATGCACAAAATGCATGGAAAGTAAAGGAACCCTATTTCATTGTTTATGGGAATGTAGATTAATAAGAATGTTTTGGGAAGAGGTGAGGGTAACAATTGAAAAAATAATCTCAAAACAAATCATATTGAATCCTAAACTGGTTTTGTTGGGTCTGTACCCAGAAAAGCATAATTTCAATAAAAGTGAAAGAACATTCATAGACCTCAGTTTGCTTAATGCCAAAAAATGTATTGCACTATTATGGAAAAAGACTCATAGACCAGATGTGACTCAGTGGTTAAGACAGATGTTAACAAACCTTCCATTAGAAAGAATAACATATATACTGAAATCAAAGGAAATTGTGTTTGAGAATATATGGAGACCTTTTATTGATTATGTAAAAATTTTAAACATAACTCTTGAAGAAGAAGGTGAATGATGTGTGTGGACCTTGTAAATTCCAAACTGGTGAACATAATATGCATACTTATGTATTGGATTGTCTAGACTAAACAGAGGAGCATTGTTGAAGACTTGATTTTGTTGGTGGTTGTTGGTGTTTTTAGTGCATTTTTTTTTTTTTTGTAGTACTTTAGTGTTAGTGTTTGATTGTTTGTATCATGTTTGTTAAAAAAAAAAAAAAAGGTTCAATAAAGATATTGTGGAAAAAAAAAAAACATGCTCTCCATGAGCTCCACGGCTGATCTGTCACCTAACTCTGAACGTGTTAGGAGTCTGTCTGCCCTCTCACTGTCAGACAGGGTATCGTACTGAAGTAGCATATGCTTGAGCGCTTCATATTTCCCTTGGGCCGGCAACTCCTGGAGCAGGCTTGTCACCTGTTGTGTGGTGCGCGCATCCAGCGCAATGACCACATAGTAATATTTCGTGTCGTCTGTTGTTATCCCATGCGAACTGGGATTCTATATGCAGGAACCACGCGGTCGAGTTGTGAAGCCAGACGTCTGGGAGCTTGACTGAGACAGCGCACACGGCGCTGGTGCTCTCCCTCCAGGTAGTCTCTGGGGCAGTGCTCGGCTCGCTCTCCATGGCACGTGGAGGAAGGAAGCAGACGAGACAACGAGCTGGAATTCACATGAACTTTATTCCTTCTCCAACATCAAGTACAGTAAAACTCTCCCTGGGTCTCTGAGCACCTTCTTTTTATAACTTTTAATTCCATGCCTTGAGACCCAGGGAGCCCGACAACAATACATTCAGTGGAACAAAGACATGCGTGGCACATTAACATCACATAACGCCAGTACTGCTTCTCACACCCTCTCCTCCTCCAGCGGTTCTGGTGCCTCCTGAACTCCCCGAGGGGCGAACAGTCCTTTCTGTCCCGTCTGAGACCCCCCGATACCACTTCTTCCTTCAGTTCATTATTCCCTCTTCCCCCCGGCTCCCAATTCTGGGTGGAGAATCCCCACACACCATGCCACCACAACACCATCAAATTATTTAGTTATCCAGGTAAATTCTCAGAAATGTGCTCCCATCCAGGTCATCTGAAGAAAGACTCTAGTGTACACTCCATGCTGCTAAATGAAGTCAGCTTGGTTATTTTGGCAAATGGACATGAAAAACACTACTGAAATACTGTTACTGACTAAATTAAATAAACGGCTCTACAAGTGTGAGTGAAATTAACAACACAAAGTGTTTTCTTATTCTTCTGTCTTAGACCATTTAACCCAAAACAATAGAGTTCAAACCCAGTGCGTGACTAAGGAAGTTATGCTTGCAGTGACCTTTGTTTGCTTATCATAGGCTTGACCACTAAAACTACTTTAAGATGACACAGTATCTTACAGTAACTCAATCCTAATACTAATGGATGCTAATAACACACACACCAACACACAGTTAGGCAGTTAGGACTCCTTAAGCACACCTTAATACTAAATACTAAAAGTAATGAGTATTAACAACACTATGCACAGTATGCAAGTAAGCATTTGTGCAATCTGATGTGAACCTGAGATGGCATAGACCTATGTACAGTGTGCAAATGAGCATTGTGCAACGAGCAGTGTATAATTACAAATTACAAATTAGTACTCCGTGCTAATTTCTGTAATGGTAGTACCAGAACTTTAAGTAGCAGCAGAGATGATAATTAGCCGCAGAGATGACATGGACATCAGACGGGTGATACTATATCTACTGTACAGGTGAGTAGTGTGCAAATTTAGCAGCCGGTGTGTGAGTTCCTATATGCAAAGCTGTGTTACAGAGTTTTGGGAGTTGTCATATGTTCAGGAGGCTGATGGCAGTGGGAAAGAAGGAGTTCTTCAGTCTGGTTGTCCTGCATTTCACACTTATGTACCTCCGGCCTTAGGGTAGAAGTGTGAACAGTCTGTGCTGGCGGTGGGTGGGGTCCCAGAGGATGGCGTCAGCTCTCTTTTGGACTCTGCGGTGGTAGATGCTCTGCAGAGAGGGGAGTGGAATCCTGATGATCTTCTCCACTGTCTTCACCACTCTCTGCAGGCGTTTGCGCTCCAGGGCAGTGGTGCTGCCATACCATGCAGTGATGCAGTTGGTCAAGATGCACTCAATGATGCAGCTGTAGAAATTGTTGAGGATCCTGGAGGACATGCAAAACTTCTTCAGCCTCCTCAGAAAGTACAGTCACTGTTGAGCTCTCTTAACCAGCTCTGTGGTGTTGTGTGTCCACTTAAGCCCTCGCTGATGTGGATGCTCAGGTATTTAAAGCTGCTCACCCTCTCCACCTCAAGCTTCTGGATGAACAGTGGCCGATGGGGTCTCCTCCTCCCTTTCCTCATGTCCACTATCATCTCCTTTGTCTTGTCCGTGTTGAGGGTGAGGTTGTGTTGGCCACCTCCCTCCTGTAGGATGCTTCATTATCACCAGTGGTGAGTCCTATCACTGCTGTGTCATCCGCAAACTTTAGGATGATATGGTCCTTGTGGGAGGCAACACAGTCATGGGTGAAGAGGCTGTAGAGGATGGGGCTGAGAACACAACCCTGTGGGACACCTGTGTTTTTGATGATGCTGGCTGAGGTCCTGTTACCCATCCTGACAGACTGGGGCCTGTCATTTAGAAAGTCCAGTAGCCAGTCGCAGAGGGTGGGGTGCAGGCCAAGTGAAGACAGTTTGTCGGTGAGTTTGTGGGGGATGACCGTGTTGAAGGCAGAGCTGTAGTTGACAAAGAGCAATCTAATGTAGGAGTCTTTATCTTCCAGGTGGGAGAGAGAATAATGGAGTGCTGCAGCGATGGCATCTGAGGTGGACCTGTTGGGCCAGTAAGCATACTGCAGGGGGTCAAGGGTGCCCGGTATGCTGTCCTGAATGAGGGGCAGCACCACTCTCTCGAAGCACTTCACGATGATTGGAGTGAGTGCTACCGGTCTGTAATCATTCAGACAGGTCGGCGAGCTCCTTTTGGGGAGGGGGATGATGGTTGTCGTTTTGAAGCAGGAGGCGACTATGTTCTGGTTGAGGGAGAGGTTGAAGATTGCTGTGAGAACTTCGGTCAGCTCGGCAGTGCATGCTCTGAGGGCCCACCCAGGTATGTTGTCTGGTCAGGGGGTTTAGGGGTTAGGGGTTAGATTTAAGAGAAGATAATGCGTACAGCAATAAAAACCATGACAGCTTTTTGAGTTTGGCTCAGAGGTTGAAAAAGCCAAAATGTGTTTAAAGAAATGACTTTTTCAACAAGTAGGAAGCATAATACAAATAAAGTAATAAATATATAGCCATCAATTCAACTTTTTTTGACTGGTCATCCAGTTCAAGGTTATAGAATGGCTGGAGCCTTTCACACCTGTCATAGGGCAAGAGAGGACACATCACCAGTCTACTGCACTATTGTTAGTTTTTTAAATGGCTCACTTACTAAAGTAATTGAGAATGAAGTGTGGCATGTAAACAGCATCGAAAGGACTGCCACACGTACAAAAACAAGACCGTCTGTACAGTATGAAACACCCAGCAGCAGGCGTCAGCTCTAGCCACACTGTACAGGATCGAACAGAGATTCCCAGGAGCATTGCAGCAATGAAATTTTCATGGAAAATCCGGGTGTGATCGGAGGGGCTCCATGCCCCGGCGATGGGCACCTGCCCTGGCTGCAATGCATTATTTAAAAACACTCATTCAATCCAGGCTTCATGGGGGACCTTTTGTTACTCTGTCAGAAGCAGTAAGTGTAACTCTGCTGAGGAGGAGAGTTTTTTGTGAGCCAATGGAGCAGAGCTTGAGGAAGGTCAGGTAGATGAAGGAGACACGGAGGGGGGGTTGTCCTGTACAGTAGCTGTGCCAGAGGGAATCTGAAGGTCATGGCCTCAAAGGTTTTTCCACTATGGAAAAAGCCAAAAACATGAATGCTCTGCCCCATGATCCCAGCTCTAGTTACACATGTCGGTCAGGAATAAAAGATGACATGATCACAAGACAAAACCACAATTGTACGCATCTGTCTCTACATCCCCCACTGCTTCGATAAAGATGTCCGCAGAGGAAATTTAACAAACAAGATTGCTGATGCAAATTATATGATGAGAAGTGGAAGATCAGTCTGAGTGGGAGGCAGAACATATGACCTGTGTTTTGACTGCAGACTGAATATCAAGGCTTATGATATGAAGTGTGTGAGTTCCTATTAGAAGAGCCACAAAGCTGTGTCTGAGTCTCATGCCCTTTCTCTGAAGAAACAACTTCATTTTCTTAATATTTTACAGTATGTATAACAGTTGAGGTGACATTTCTGATCTCGCCTCACTCCTTCTCCCTAACATCATTGCAAGCAAACTCGTACTTTGCTCCACATTCACATCAAGAAGATCCCTCTTCCACTGCTTTGTCCCATGAAACACACCTGATATTTAGCCCCAGGCTGTCCCGGCCAGCCTTCCCTTTCCTTCGCTTGCCTCCAGAGACAAGGGCATCTCAGCTGAGTTTAGCGAGCTAAAGCACAGACAGTTAGCAAATTAACTTCCATGTCTTTGCTTCAATAATTCAGCAGTGAGAGCAGTGGCAGGGTGAGGTAAGGGAGTCTATATGCGGAGAGCAAATGATGGAGGATTAAAACAGGGCATCCTACGGTATGTGCATTCATATAATGGGAAAGCAGATACAAACAATGTCTAACATATGTTCCCGAGGCTGCTGGATGCAAATACACAATTTCCACAATGCAAAATATTCCTAAACACTATTGAAAGCAGTTTGGACCCGACATTGTGGTGGGGAACGGGTGTAAATGTGATGATGTTTCACTCAAAGGGGAATAAGATGCTGCGTAACAGTTTGAGGCACCTGTGATAGTGTGACGCTCCTTCACTGAAGCTCAGTGCCACTGTACACACTCTTTATATTTGCTTGGCTTTGTTATGGCAGTTCCTTTGTCAAAACACATCAGCATCAGTGATCATGTAAGCACGGATGGCTTTAGCCATGGGTTAATCTTCCCACTGTCACACCGTCACACTGTCTCACACACACACTGTAAGCACCTACACTCTCAGAAGAACCCAGACAAAGTATTACACGCTTATACACTCATTCTGAGCCTCCCAGTGGCCCGCCAGGCTCTCTGACGTCATCCATCGACAGTATCACCTGTAAACGACCTCTGACCTCAGTTTTATCTTTAATTCGAAGCACATTCAAACTGAAGGAAGCAGAAGAAAGAGACTGACTGATCATCATCGATTTAAGATTGAGCTATAATGACACTACTAACATTATCTCCTGAGATTTCTCCCTCAGTGGTTAATGAGGATAACAAGATGATACAACTTACAATAAAGAAATTTGGAAAAAATATCTTCAGGAACACATTAAGCCTCAATCTCTTATTCAGCTGCTGCTCGCCGTATGCTCACACACACACACACACACACACACACACGTGTCTCTACTGTGCGCTCTGTTGCCAAACTGATTAACAACTTCAGACACGTAGTTTCAATATTTATACTCTCTTCTTTATTTCAAGTGAGAAAACTGACAAATTTGTGTAGATGCACCAAAAGCAGCTGACGAAAGGCAGCATTAATTGACTGTTGACATATCTGAATGGAAGCACAGTCAGCCAAAGGGTGCCGAGGGTAAATCAAGGGTTCTTTTACTTTTAGAGCAGTGTTATGCCTATGTTAGTGCGCAGCTCTTTATGCTTCCTTCAAAAGGCTAAAATGCAGATGGCAGAGCCATCTGTGGAGAATCAAAACCATGCATTCAGACCTGAAGATCCCCCATTAAACTACATGTAAATACGTGGGAGGAGCCAGGGGAGGAGCGGAGGATGCAAAGAAACTCACGTTCAAAACAAACTGATTAACTTTGCACTTGAAGTTCTTTCCCCAAACAAATCCAGAAGCACTTCAAATTACACAACCAGTCTGTAAACAAACAGAGCATAAGAAGACAAAGGGCATCTTAAATTCTACTGGAATCTAACCACATGATGGTTTTAAAAACAAGATGTTTGATCAAGCTTTTAATATTTCTTTTCTTTTTTGAATGGCATCTTTAATTAAGATGATGAATTCATCAGCACACGTTTCAAAGAGGTTCCAGTTACATAGGCGACATTAATATTGAAAGTGCTGCATTACTGTCGTCCAAATTAAATTAAATAAAAGATTGTGGAAAAAAGGACAGAGTAATTAATTTCTTTGGCTGCAAGGGCACCAGTTCTCTCTCTACCTTTATTACTATTATTAGCTTGTTTTCTCTTTAATAAATGTCTCACCACAACGTCTCTCAAGGATCTGCAAAGAAAGAAATCCCCCCCACCCCACCTCCCAAAGTTCCTGCTACCTCTGATCTCTAAACAGCGCGACCAGGCAGCTGAATTTCTCTTGCATGCCGAGGTCTTCGTGGTGCAAAAGAAAAGTGTGAAATGTTTGTGCGACTGTTTTTATGCCATATTTCTGGATTCGAGCCTTGGTTTCAAGGCTTTAAAGAAAAGAAAAAAGCTCCATACATGCATGGGTATGTGTTTATAGTCCCAAACACTCCTGAATGTACAACTGAGCTTGTGTACTGGAACATTTTGTTACACATGCAGGTGACATGAATGGGAATATTCAAAAACACTGGCATATCACAGGGATTTTTTTTAGCAATAGCAATCAGACTGATGCTAGAATTATTTGTTCATTTTAGTCACAAGATTTCTTGAAAGCAACAAAAATTATAACACTTATCAATCATTATTCTCCACTGCAGCTTCTTCCTCGTACCACTAAAGCCTACACTGTAACGCAGCGTTTTTCAACCGGGGATCCTTGGACATTGTGAGAGAACATTCAGGGTCCCATTGAAAACTGTCTAATGTCACTTCTTAATTGGTCCAAAAAATGGCAACCAACTTGCCATTGTTGTGCAATGCCTCCTGCAGTGATTCCGCCATGTCAACAGGCGGCAACACAAACGCAATCCCCCCTCTTCTTCTTCCACTAGACAGTAAACTCTCCCCGCAGAGGCGCGGGGCCACCTCGCATCTGCTGTGGAGATCCAAAAGTCTCTACAACATCCAGATGGGAAAATGTCACCACTCCCCTAGAACCGGCATCCCTACGTCAGCCGCCCCCAGCACCAAACAAGCGGCAAACACAACTGCTGAGATCCACAGGTGCTGTGCCGAGAAAAGCACATCCGCTGTGAAAAGAAACCCCTTCAAACTAATTCACTCTCCCGGCAACAGAAGAACACCAGCGCCAAATGGCCATCATGACCAACTCCTGGCTCGAGTTGAACAAAATCCAACTCAGACGGACACAAACTCATGTGCACTTGCATCGCCTGGAGCAAACACGCATGTTTGCATCTTTCCATTGACTTTGTATGTAATCACTCCATGTTTCACACTGGCTATAAACCAACTACTAGTCTAAATTGTCATTACATATGTTGTAATATGCTATAATGTGTCATTTTATAACATTTTAGATTGGCGGGGTACCACGGGAGTCTTCCAAAGCAAAAAAGATTCTGTGGCTCAAAAAACACTTAAAAGCGCTGCTGTAAGGTGTAACTTGCATGCCCTGCATGCATGTTTATGGTCTTAACTGCACTCAACTACAAGAACTGCAAGGACCAAATACATGTTTCACTTGAGCTGATTCTTCTTTGCACAGCATGTATTTAATGTAACGTAAGATGACAACACCGCTTTGCTTATTCTAAAAACATGAATAACAATACCTTTTGTTTAGAGCTGATTATAGGGTAATGTTAGTATGTAATGCTAATTGCAACCCTTATTTCACAAAAGCAGTATCACATATTTATTGTTAATTTAACAGATTAAGTGGCAGTATATGACTTGATAATCAACACACTAAGTGAGAGCTGGAGCTGTAATACCGAGTCCACGTTAACAGGGTAAAAGTCCATTGCTTTTTCAATATCTGAATATGTAAAGAGCCATATGAATATGTAAATATGAATATTCCGTGATGCATTGAGGCAGCTGTTTTGAGCTCCACATTTACAAGGAAACATGTGTCGGCCGCAGGGCAGGTTAGGGTGAGGAGACAGGTGAGCGGGGAGGGCGGGTGTCACCCGCTGTGTGTGGACAGCACCTATAGGCCCCCGACAAACACCCAGACACACACACACACAGGGAGTCTAAGAATAGGACTTAGCATGGAGCCTGAAGCCTGTCATAAGTAGAAGGCAGAAAATGCAAACAAACACACAAAAATAAACTAATTTGAGAATTTTGTTATTCACACGCAGCCTGAACACAGAAGCATTCATCATTTCTGCCTCTCTGAAGACTTGTATTCCTTAGGAGTTAAATTATTAATCCTCCTCCTACACTATCATTTGAAACACACGCTGCCTCTGCACTGATTTCACTCCCAATAACACATGGAACATAATCCACAGTCCCTGAACAAGCGAGTGCAACTAAGAAACACAAGAGCTGAAATGATATACATCGCTCCCAGTGACTGTAAATAAAGCGGATGAGGCGGAGGCACACAAACAGGTGTGGGAGCAGCGTCTGCTGATGCTGCATATGCGATATTAAAGCATCATATGCTGGATCAAAGGTCACCCTGCCTGCTGTTGGTTTAAAGGAAACACACACACGGAGCTGCTTTCATTTAGGGTTCGCCTCCTCCACCAAAAACACACACACACACATAAGAGCTGCTCGATTTTTCCAATAAACTGTTGGGAATTCAGAGCGAAATCAAACGCTAGTGGAACGCTGCAAAGTCGTCCGGTGTGTGTGTGTGGGGGGGGGGGGGGGAGGTTACACTATAAGCACATAAGCGAGCCACATCTCCAGAAAGCTTAATCAATTGAATATGACACGGCAATGCATCAAAAAAGAACAAAAATACGAGGGAGTCTCTAAAGAAATTTCGTTTCTATTACAGATGTATGAGGGGACGCGCGGCAGCAGCGCAGCCACTACAATCGCGTCTCAGCGGGGGGGGGGGGCAACAACTCCTCCAACCCCACACTGTTTAGTGCTTAAAAATAGCTAATGATGATAAAAGGCTGCTCTGATCCAAAGCGATGCCACGCAAAGAGGGTCCAACTCTGTGAACGCTCCCGTGAAGGAATGATGGAGGGGAAGCAGGCAGCAGCACGAGCAAGCAGGGAGGAGTGACATTTAAAAGTTTCAGGGTTTTTTTTTTTTTTTAAATGCAGCCAAACGCATGGAAGGATGCGAACGGCTGTAAGAGGCCAAAAAAAAAAAAAAAAATTGCAGCCCTTAAATTGTTCAGTAAAATAGTTAAGCGATTTTGAACGGTTAAATGGTCGCGACAGCGTGACTCCCATTCATGCCGGTGCAAAAGTTTACCGGCGCTGTGTGACTGCTGAATGGGACAAAACTTTTCCCTTCATCGCACCCAGCTTCCACGCCGCAAAACGAGCCGAAAAAGCAGCACAAGCGCCGATCTAATTTCCTTATCATTAAAGTAACACCAAAACACACTGGGAGGGGGTTTAAACCATCCGACTGCTTCGTCTCTTAAAAGTTTCGGAGGTGCAGAAATCATAGCCTGCATGCATTTAGCAGAAACACGCTTCACTCGAAATGAAGATCAAAATGCACGCGGGCAACTTTAGAAATACCTGCAAAAATGAAGCGACAATCAAACGACGCTACTCTCAAGTTATTTAAATCCGTGTGTGCGCAAAAAAAAAAAAACTTATAAAAAATAACGTGCGAATAAATGCAACCGAGAGATGAAAAGAAAATTCAAATTAAAAGCAAAAGTTTAGAAGACGCTCGTCAAAAGTGGTGGGACGGGAGGGGGGGGGGCGCGCTTTAGAAAAGTACCCTCCTTTTAAATTACAGCACCTACTTTAGAAAGTTGCGCTCCTTTCCCTCCGGCCCCCCCGTCGCCCCTTATGATAAAGCAGGTAAACTCTTAACAAGAACAACAGTAGCGGCGTTTAATTCACTTACTTTTCTCTCGCTTGGCTATCGGAAGGGACGACAGCTCCTTTACCTTTGGCGTACATGCTGAATTCTGTTTTAAGACTTTTGCCCCACTCAACACCTGTCAAAGAAAGCAGCCAGGAAAACGCTCCATCTCCATAGCTACCCCTTTAGTGTTTTCCTCCCCCCTTCTCCTCCCCCTCCTCCCTCCCTGCCTCCCTCCCTCCTCCTTCCCTCTCCTCTCCCCTCCCTCTCTCTCTCTCTCTCTCTCTCTCTCTCTCTCTCTCTTGCTCCTTTTTTTTTTTACATCTCCAACATTGGCCACAAATCAGGCACAGTTTCTATTGGGGGGACTTGAAACCGTCCACTGTTGGATTTTTTTTTTTTTTTTTTTTCCCCTTCTCAGCCGCTCTTCCACAGACCCGCTCCTCCTCCCTCCGCTGAGCATCGGCGGGGGCTCCTTAAAGGCAAACGCACACTTCTTGTTTACGGACCTCAGAAATATGAGGATAGAGGTGGGGGGGATGATATATGGGATATGCAGCCTCGCCTCTTTAGTGCAGTTGTGTTATTATCTTTTTTATCTCCCAAAAAGTCACTCCAGGACTTTGACCGCAACTTCTCTCTGGGAGAAAGTAGCAGTAATGAGCATGAATCTCTCTCTCTGTCTGTTTTAACTTGTGGAATTCATTGCTTGCAACAGCAGATCATATACTGTATTTCCACGCAACTATATGAGAACACCAAACGTGCTTGAAGAAGTTCTTGGTATTACATGATGGGCAATAATTCCAAGACATGGGGGATTCTGTACCAGATAGGGCTGTCTACGCTTACGTCACCGAGCTCATGAACGCGCAGAACGACGCGTGGAGTTATCAAAAATGACGATTTCAATGCATTTCTATGGCAATGTTAGCTGCATTTAAACAAAAAAAAATGTTGAAATGGTGTGCAACTGGCTCATGTAGCCATCACCATCTCATGAAAGATGGTGATTGCGGGATTGGTGATTGCGGGATGGACCTTGGGCTGGAGGCCCAGTCTTCGCACATCTGAGGGGGAGATGAAAGGGAAGATGGATTTCAGAGTAAAATTGATCATATTTTTAAGTCCCTACACCACCGTGGGGATTAATAATTTAGTTTCTTTTTATATATATATATATATATTTTAACTACTGCACAGGACACGCGCAGTGATTCTGCTACACAGCCAGGTGTTCTTTGGTGAGTCTTATTCTCAAATTTACAGGAAAATTTAAACAGAAAAAATGCGTATCTAAGAGGAAATTATAACATGTTACCAGTGTTAATCTGCTAAATTACTGTTTTGTTTTCCCATTCATTCCAAGGCTGAAATAGGCTGTGTGGCACATTACATATTGTTTTGGTCTAAAAATCGTTCAAAATGACTTCAAGCGTAGAGGTTACCAACTCCTGTGGTAGATCAACCCTTAAAATCTCTTAACTTAAATGTTTCCATTCAACAGAAAACCCAAAATGGAAGCCTCTATTAGTCAGGATGTCCTTTGTTTTAGACCAATTTGTTTTGTCCCTTAGGACATCCCTTGTATGTTATTTTCACTTCAACTAAACTTGGCAACCACCAAGAAACAGATCATGCTGGGAGATTTTATCACCCACCAACACCCACTTGAGACTTTTAACTGGAGCAGCAACCCCTTAAAGACGAAGCCAAAGTAAAATTTTAACATTTTTGTATAGAATCTGGTCCGTCCCATGAGTGGTACTTGGAATGTTTGCGTGCAGGTGATCTGCAGGCAGAACTTCATTAAGGAATCCAAAGGTTTTTATTCTTAAACGCTCCCAGTTGTATTCAGATTGATTGTTTTTAGTTCAAGTCTTAATTAAGTTGGTTGCAAATACTCTGCTTGTTTGAATTAAGATCTAAATGTGATCAAATGAAATTGTATGTTAAATGGCATATTGTATGATATAGTGTAGTTAGAAATGTACTTTAAGTCAGTTAACATTATTCTTAAAATGATGTTTTAAAAATTCAAAGCAATCAGAAAGTGGTCATAAGGACTGAAATGAGAAGCAAAAAAAAAAAAAAATCAGCAAAATTTAAAACAATTTGTCATGGGTTTAAGTGTCCCCTGAAGCTTATGTTTCCTGAAATTGTGACTTAGATTAACCATTATAATTCAATGACTCCGTGAAACACTCATGGCTGTTCTGTTCATTCACAGACCAGAAAATTCATGCTGTTATCCTGTTAAATCAAAGGGAATCTTTGTTCTTTGGCATGTCCTTTTGTTGTTAAAATTGTGTTAACAGGTCTGAGGAGTTGTTAGTTCCTGTCCAGCAGGTCAGTTGGGGTGGGGGGGGGGGGGGTCAGTGCTGCTGTTAAGCCATGTCACCCTTTAACCCTTTGGTTTCCATCTCAGCATCAGCTCTGTTTGAATTGTCCTCAGAAGGGAACATGTAAATCGACAGAGGTGTGAAGTTTGTACCAGCTGTTCCCACTGATGTCATGGGGGGTTGATCTTTTGGGTGTCATGGGGTGTCTTATGTTTACTCCTCCTGGGTTAACTGGATTATTTCTGCTGCTGTGGGTCACCTATTCCTCTTCTTCTCCTTTTCCCTGCTGATTAGTGCAGATCTGCAAGATTTAACACCACCGTTTAGTTCCTCCTCACGACTGTCATTTAAAAAAAATGGCCAACACACGCCAGTTTATCACATCCTTTTTCATGTAAATTAGAAACATTCTTTTGTAAATGTGAGGATTTTTCTCATAAATTTGCAGAATTTTCCTGCAGAGTTACAGCCATTTTACTCAGAAATGTGCAGCTTCTTACTTGAAAATTTGCAGCTTTTTATTATTCATAATTTTGCAGCTTTTTCCTCATGAATTTAGAACTTTTCTTACTCTTGAATTTGCAGGGGTTTGTTTTTTTTTTTTTTAAAAAAAAGCTTAAATTTGCAGCATTTTACTCAAATCTTATATTTGCAGCATTTTAGGTTGTAAACAGTTGGAAATTTACACCTTTTTTGTCTTTTTGCTAAAGTTGCAGCTTCTTACCCATAAAATTCCACTTTTTTGGTCAGAAATTGGCAGTTTTGGACTTCCGGTCTGGACGCCATGGTGATAGCAACCTAACGCTGAAACTCCCAGACCCCAATCCAAGGAAAACATCTTCAAAATCAGACCTAACGGATTTTTGGAAGATTAAAAATCAAAAGACAATAACACCATGCCTAACCAAAAGCAGAGGAAACTGACATTCCCCAGGTCAGGACGCACAGCGACCGCAGAATCTGAACCGGAGGACCTCCGTTCAGAAGACGAGGACCTGGGCCTAGCTAACAAAAGGATTAGCTTGAAATCGCTATTTGACGAATTACGACGATTTCGGGCCGAATTTCTTGAATTCAGAGAGGATCTAAAAAGGGCAAACAGCAGAATGGACCAGGCCGAAAACCGAATCTTGGAAGCTGAAGAAAGAGTAAAAGTGCTTGAAGATGCTGTACTGGATTTACACAGAAAACAGTCAAGGCTGGAGGCTAAGCTAACCGACCAAGAAGGAAGACAGAGACGAGATAACATCAGAATTCACGGTCTGAAAGAAGGAGCTGAAGATGGTTTCAACACAATGGCGGAATGCGTGGAATCCTTATTGAGAGAGAAGATGGATATTCCACAAACCACCGATTTGAAGATAGAAAAAGCCCATCGTACATTAGCCGCTAAGCCAGCGCCGGAAGCGCCCCCACGTTCCGTGGTGGTGAGATTCGCCAATTTCAAAATAAAACAAGACGTTGTAAGACGGGCTTGGCAGAAAAAAGGATTTATGCATCATGACAGAAAAGTCTTCGTGGAGCACGATTACGCCCCTGAGGTTCTTAAAAAGCGACGGGAATATAACGACGCCAAAAAGGTTCTACGGGAACAGAATCTACGCTTTCAGACGCCATTTCCGGCGAAGTTAAGGGTCTTTTACGGTGAAGAGTCATGTCTCTACAATTCAGCGGAAGAAGCAACAACTGACATGGCAAGGAGAGGGCTCCCGGTAACGGTGTTTAAACCCGCAGCGAATCTGAGCGAGAAAATCAGAGCTCAAACGTGGTCCACTCAGAGACCTTCAAAATCCACGGGCCAGCAGCGGGAAACCCAGCCCCAGAGCTACAAAGATAAACTTTCCAGTTCCAGGAAGGAATAGCGACCTTTTTGTCTTTTTTTTTTTTTTTTCTTTTCAGTCACTCTGCACTTCCACCCCCCCTCCTACAAGGTAACAAACATTAAAGGAGATGCAGAATCAGCATGTGGTAAAACCTTTCATGGAGCAGTTTTAGCATTAGAAACAAATGTCTTCTTAATTTAAAGAGGGGGAAAAAAATCATGTTAAAATAGAAACGTAACAATGACCCACATGTTCTCTCCACACTAACAAATACTGTATTAGAATGAATGTTTGCTGTGATGGGGGTGGGAGGGTGCACACAATCTCATAGGGTATAGGCATAAAAAAAAAAAAAAAAAAAAAAAATCATTACAAATTCGGATTGGGATCTGAAATTCACGTTAAAAACATGGGACAACTTACAGGGGTAAGAGAGGGCCCTCAACACGTAACAGAGTTTGAGGAATTTCCCTCAGAGCCTACACTCCATCAGGGCTCTTACAGGGTCTTTAAAGAGACCCCAGCTCAGGAAGTTTTTTTGACAGTTTTTTGTTTTAAAGTTTCGTACACTATGTTCTTAATGTTTTTTATGTTCTTAATGTTCTTTCAGTTTCTGAGTAGCAAAAAAGAGGGCCACCACACTGTTATACTAAATAAGAAAATACAATGGAGAAACAGGGTGTAACCAAAATAGCCTCATATAATGTAAAAGGGATCCTGAATCCAGTTAAAAGATCCAAGATTCTACGCAAAATGAAAAAAGACAAAGCAGAAATAATATTTTTTACAAGAAACCCACCTAACAGACGTGGAACACACTAAACTCAATAGACAAGGGTTTAAAATGATCTCTTCATCTTCATATAAATCAGGGAGGAGGAGGGGAGTAGCGACATTGATATCAACCAAAATTACATTTGAAAAAAAATCAGAACACAAAGATAAAGAAGGGAGGTACAGTTTGGTAACTGGGCAGCTAGAGGGAGAAGATATCACCCTGCTGAATGTATATGCACCACCAGGGGCTAAATGGAAATTTTATAAAAATGTACTCGACCTAATGATAACTAAAGCCCAAGGTTTAGTGATATGTGGTGGAGACTTCAATCTAAGACTGAAGACCAAATCCATACTGGGATGCAACAGGTAATTCTTCACATCAAAATAACACCCAAAATAGGAATACTCGGATGCTACTAAAAGAAATGGGAATCTGTGACATATGGAGGGAATTCAACCCCAATGTAAAAGATTATACTTTTTATTCAACGCCACATTCATCTTACTCAAGGATTGATTACTTTTTTATGTTTAATAGAGACATTGGAAGAGTAAAAACATGTAAAATAGGACTGATGGATCTCTCTGACCACAGTCCGATCTATATGGACTTAAACATCCAAAAATACACAAATAATACATTTTCCTGGAGGTTGAATTCAAATGTCCTGAAAGGACCACTGAAAGATGAATTGGAATCAGATATTCTCAGATATTTGGAAGAAAACGATAATGGAGAAGTATCCCCTTTAATACTGTGGGATGGTTGCAAAGCTGTAATAAGGGGAAAAATTATTGCAAAACTGGCAACCCAAAAGAAACTGAGACAAGAAAAACTAATCACACTAGAGTCAGAACTCAAGAACCTAGAAAAAGAACACAAAGACAACACTCATTCTAATGGCTCGCTCAAGATTAAAGAAATTAAAAATCAAATAAATGAGATCTACACAATAGAAATCCAGAAGAAACTTACACTTCTGAAACAAAAACACTATGAAGCAGGCAGTAAATCGGCAAAATTACTAGCCTATAAATTGAGGAAACAACAAACAGAAAGAGCAATCTACAAAATCAGAGACCCAGTATCAAAGGAAATAAAATTCAGAACTCAGGATATTCTTAAAAGCTTCGAGAATTACTATAAGAACTTATACTCCCACAAAAAACATAAAAACGCATCCGAGACATTCCCAAACACATTCAACCTTCCCCAACTTACGGAATCACAAAATAAAACCCTACTGTCAGAAATACAACCTAAAGAATTGGAAAAAGCAATTATGAAACTTAAAGCTAACAAATCCCCAGGAGCAGATGGCTATACAGCAGAATGGTACAAAACCTTTAAACAGCAACTATCTCCTCTCCTCCTGAAAACATTTAACTACGTCCTCCACACAGGGGAAATCCCCCCCTCCTGGAGAGAAGGGGTCATTGCAGTTATACCTAAACCTGAGAAGGATAAACTAGAATGCTCCAACTACAGACCAATCAGTGTATTAAATCAGGACTATAAGCTTTTTACCACTATCCTTGCCAAAAGGTTAGAAAAACATACTGACAGACTTAATTCATTTAGACCAAACAGGTTTTATAAGACAAAGACAGACACAAGACAACATTCGACGCACTTTACACATAATTCATCATATAAAAAAATATAATTTAAATGCAGTCATATTGGGATTAGATGCTGAAAAAGCATTCGATTCGGTTGACTGGTCTTTCCTATATAGAATCTTATCCAGTTTCAATTTTCATAACAACTTCATTAGAACTATACAGGCATTATATAAAAAACCAACAGCTAAAATAAGGATTAACGGTAATTTATCATCATCTTTTGAGCTGGAAAGAGGATGTCGTCAAGGCTGCCCCCTGTCTCCACTGCTCTTTGCAATCTTCATAGAACCTCTGAGCCAATGGATAAGACAAAATCAAGAAATTCAAGGTATTACACTTGGTCAGAAGGAACATAAAATAGCACTCTTTGCTGATGACATTTTAATATACCTAGGGCAGCCAGACACTTCTCTACCAGAACTAATCTCAGTTTTTTCAGACTATGGAGATTTATCGGGGTACAAATTAAACATGCATAAAACCCAAGTTTTAACATTCAACTATGACCCAAATCATTTTTCACTAAGTGAACTCAAAACTAACTGGGAGTTGGAATCTATGAAATATCTGGGGGTCAATATCCCGAAACAACTCGACAAAATTATAACACTAAACTATGATCCACTGGTGACAAAAATAAAATCTGACCTAGCAAGATGGAATATGATACCATTCTTAGGTACTGCACAAAGAATTGAAGCAGTCAAAATGAATATACTTCCACGTCTTCTATACCTTTTCCAAACAATACCGGTAGAACCTCCCACAAAAACATGGCAGGAGCTGGACAGAAGGATCTCAAGATTCATATGGCAGGGTAAGAGACCTAGAATCAGATATAGAACCCTACAGCTAAACAAAGACAAAGGTGGGCTCGCGCTGCCAAATATCAGGGACTATTTTATAGCTGCACAAATTAAAACTTTAGTAGAGATATGTAACCCATTCTACACTGCACAATGGAAGGAGATGGAATGTCAAATAACAAGTGGCATCCCCCTACAGGCGATAATAGGGAACAATGCCTTACCTAAACTTTTCAATAACACTAACCCGTGGATAGAGACCCCGCTAAAAATTTGGTTTAAGATAGTCAGAGAGAATCAAGCCAAAGAGCCCTATCGACTTCTGCAATGGATTGCCTATGATCAAGACTTTACCCCCCAATAAAACAGACACTAGATTTAAAGAGTGGAAAGAGAAAGGGCTGATAAAATATTACGATTTTTTTAAGGGGCAAACTTTAAGAAGTTTTGAAGATTTGAAAAAACAAGGTCTAATAAATCAAGATCTTTACAGGTTCTTTCAGCTTAGACACCACATAAACAATATACTTAAAAAGGAGGATTTGGGGAACTTCCGGTCTGGACGCCATGGCGACTGCAGCTTAACACTGAAGCTCTCAGACTCAATCCAGGATAACACCTTGAAAATCAAACTTAACGGATTTTTGGAGGAGTGAAAATCAAAAGACAAAATCATCATGTCTAAAGGAAAACAGAAGAAACTGAAATTCTCCAGGCTAGGACACGTATCGGCCGGAGAATCTGAACTGGAAGATCCCCGTTCAGAAGACGAGGAGCTGGTGATAGCTAACAAAAGGGTTAGCCTGAAATCACTATTTGAGGAACTACGACGATTTCGCCGAGATGTTACGGCCGAATTTCGGGAATTCAGAGAAGAATTGAAAAGGACAAACAGCAGAGTGGACCAGGCCGAGAACCGAATCTTGGAAACAGAGGATCGAATAAAAGTGCTCGAAGATTCTGTGCTGGACCTACGCAAAAGACAAGCAGCTATAGAGGCTAAGCTAACCGACCAAGAAGGAAAACAAAGAAGAGACAACATAAGAATTCATGGTCTGATAGAAGGAACCGAAAATGGTTTTAACTCAATGGCAGAATGCGTGGAATCCTTACTAAGAGAGAAATTGGATATTCCACAAACCACCGACTTGAAGATAGAAAAGGCACATCGTTCATTAGCCGCTAGGCCGGCGGCGGAAGCGCCCCCACGTTCGGTATTGGTAAGATTTTCCAATTTCAAAATAAAACAAGAGGTTGTAAGACTGGCCTGGCAGAAAAAAGGATTTATGCACCAGGAGAGAAAAGTCTACGTGGAACACGATTACGCCCCGGAGGTCCTTAAAAAGCGCAGGGAATACAATGACGCGAAAAAGGTGTTAAGAGAGAAGAAATTGCGCTTTCAGACACCATTTCCTGCGAAGTTAAGGGTCTTCTACGGCGATGAAACGTGTCTCTATAATTCGGCGGAAGAAGCAACAGCTGACATGGCGAGAAGAGGGCTCCCGGTAACGGTGTTTAAACCCGCAGCAGACCCGAGTGAGAAGATCAAAGCGCAAACATGGACAACACAAAGACCCTCAAAATCCACGGACCAGCAGCGGGAAACCCAGCACCAGAGCGTCGCGGATAAACTATCCGTTTTCAGGTTGGAATAGCGACCTTTTTTTTTTTTTTCCCTTCCTCTTGAATCAATCCGCACATCCAACCCCCCTCATACAAGGTAACAAACATTAAAGGAGATGCATATTCAGCATGTGGTAAAACATTTCATGGAACAATCATATTATTTGAAACAAATAAGTCTTTGTAATAAAAAAAAAAAAAAACTTGTTAAAATAGAAATGTGACAATAATCCACATGTTCTGCTCATACTAACAAATACTGTTTTTGCGTGAATGTTTGATGTGATGGGGGTGGGAGGGTGCACACAATTTCACAGGGTTTAGGCATAAAAGGAAAAAAAAAAAAAAATCATTACAAGTTTGGATTGGGTTCTGAAACTCACGTTAAAAGCATGGGACTACTTTCAGTGGTACGAGAGGGCCCTCAACACGTAACAGAGTTTGAGGAATTTCCCTCAGGGCCTTCACTCCATCAAGGCTCTTACAGGGTCTTTAAAAAGACCTCAGCTCAGGAAGTTCTTTTGACAGTTTTTTGTTTTAAAGTTTTTTACACTATGTTCTTAATGTTTTTCTTGTTTTTAATGTTCTTTCAGTTTCTGAGTAGCACAAAAGAGGGCCACCACACAGTTATACTAAACAAAACAACACAATGGAGAAACAGGGTGTAACCAAAATAATTTCATATAATGTAAAAGGGATCCTGAATCCAGTTAAAAGATCCAAGATTCTAGGCAAAATGAAAAAAGACAAAGCAGGAATAATACTTTTACAAGAAACCCACCTAACAGACGTGGAACACAATAAACTCAGTAGACAAGGGTTTAAAATGATCTCTTCATCTTCATATAAATCAGGGAGGAGGAGGGGAGTAGCGACATTGATATCAACCAAAATTACATTTGAAAAAAAATCAGAACACAAAGATAAAGAAGGGAGATACAGTTTGGTAACTGGGCGGCTAGAGGGAGAAGATATCACCCTGCTGAATGTGTATGCTCCCCCAGGGGCTAACTGGAAATTTTATAAAAATGTATTCGACCTAATGATAACTAAAGCTCAAGGTTTAGTGATATGTGGTGGGGACTTCAATCTTAGACTGAATCCATACTGGGATGCTTCTGGTAATTCCCCACATCAAAATAACACCCAAAACAGGAAGACTCGGATGCTACTAAAAGAAATGGGAATCTGTGATGTGTGGAGGGAACTCAACCCCAGTGTAAAAGACTATACATTTTACTCAACTCCACATTCATCTTACTCAAGGATTGACTATTTTTTTATGTTTAATAGAGACATTGGTAGAGTAAAAACATGTAAAATAGGACTGATGGATCTCTCCGACCACAGTCCGATCTACATGGACTTAAATATCCAAAAATACACAAATAATACATTTTCTTGGAGGTTAAATTCAAATGTCCTGAAAGGACCATTGAAAGATGAATTGGAGTCAGATATTCTCAGATATTTGGAAGATAACGATAATGGAGAAGTATCCCCTTTAATACTGTGGGATGCATGTAAAGCTGTAATAAGAGGAAAGATTATTGCAAAACTGGCAACCCAAAAGAAACTAAGACAAGAAAAACTATCCACATTAGAGTCAGAACTTAGGAACCTAGAAAAAGAACACAAAGGCAACACTCATTCTACTGACTCGCTCAAGATTAAGGAAATTAAAAACCAAATAAATGAGATCTACACAATAGAAATCCAGAAGAAACTTACATTTCTGAAACAAAAATACTATGAAGCAGGCAGTAAATCGGCAAAATTGCTAGCCTATAAATTGAGGAAACATCAAACAGAAAGAGCAATCTACAAAATCAGAGACCCAGTATCAAAGGAAATAAAATTCAGAATTCAGGATATTATTAAAAACTTCGAGAATTACTATAAGAACTTATACTCCCACAAAAAACATAAAAACGCATCCGAGGCATTCCTAAACACATTAAACCTTCCCCAACTTACGGAGTCACAAAATAAAACACTACTGTCAGAAATACATTCTAAAGAATTGGAAAAAGCAATTATGAAACTTAAAGCTAACAAATCCCCAGGAGCTGATGGCTATACAGCAGAGTGGTACAAAACCTTTAAACAGCAACTATCTCCTCTCCTCCTGAAAACATTTAATTATGTCCTCCACACAGGGGAAATCCCCCCCTCCTGGAGAGAAGGGGTCATTGCAGTTATACCTAAACCTGAAAAGGATAAACTAGAGTGCTCCAACTACAGACCAATCAGTGTACTAAATCAGGACTATAAGCTTTTTACCATTATCCTTGCCAAAAGGTTAGAGAATATACTGACAGACCTAATTCATTTAGACCAAACAGGTTTTATAAGACAAAGACAGACACAAGACAACATTCGACGCACTTTACACATAATTCATCATATAAAAAAATATAACTTAAATGCAGTCATATTAGGATTAGATGCTGAAAAAGCATTCGATTCGGTTGACTGGTCTTTTCTATACAGAATCTTATCCAGTTTCAATTTTCATAACAACTTCATTAGAACTATACAGGCATTATATAAAAAACCAACAGCTAAAATAAGGATTAACGGTAATTTATCATCATCTTTTGAACTGGAAAGAGGATGTCGTCAGGGCTGCCCCCTGTCTCCACTGCTCTTTGCAATCTTCATAGAACCTCTGAGCCAATGGATAAGACAAAACCAAAAAATTCAAGGTATTACACTTGGTCAGAAGGAACATAAAATAGCACTCTTTGCTGATGACATTTTAATATACCTAGGGCAGCCGGACACTTCTTTACCAGAACTAACCTCAGTTTTTTCAGAGTATGGAGATTTATCGGGGTACAAATTAAATATGCATAAAACCCAAGTTTTAACATTCAACTATGACCCAAATCATTATTCACTAAGCAAACTCAAAACTAACTGGGAGTCGGAATCTATGAAATATCTGGGGGTCAATATCCCGAAACAACTCAACAAAATTATATCACTAAACTATGATCCACTGGTGACAAAAATAAAATCTGACCTAGCAAGATGGAATATGATACCATTCTTGGGTATTGCACAAAGAATTGAAGCAGTCAAAATGAATATACTTCCACGTCTTCTATACCTTTTCCAAACAATACCGGTAGAACCTCCCAAAAAAACATGGCAGGAGCTGGACAGAAGGATCTCAAGATTCATATGGCAGGGCAAGAGACCTAGAATCAGATATAGAACCCTACAGCTAAACAAAGACAAAGGTGGGCTCGCGCTGCCAAATATCAGGGACTACTTTAAAGCCGCACAAATTAAAACTTTAGTAGAGATATGTAACCCAGTCTACTCTGCACAATGGAAGGAGATCGAATGCCAAATAACAAGTGACATCCCCCTACAGGCGATAATAGGGAACAATGTCTTACCTAAGCTTTTGAATAACACTAACCCGTGGATAGAGACCCCGCTAAAAATTTGGTTTAAGATAGTCAGAGAGAATCAAACTAAAGAGCCCTATCGACTTCTGCAATGGATCGCCTATGATCAGGACTTTACTCCTAATAAAACAGACACCAGATTTAAAAAGTGGAAGGAGAAGGGGCTGATAAAATATTACGATTTTTTTAAAGGGCAAATCTTAAGAAGTTTTGAAGATTTGAAAAAACAAGGCCTAATAAATCAAGACCTTTACAGGTTCTTCCAGCTTAGACACCACATAAACAATATACTTAAAAAGGAGGTTTTGGAAAGGGCCCAGTCAGGTGTTCTGAAGGTCTTCTTAATGGCATATAAAGGGATCCCAGGGATCAGATACATTTCTAAAATATACCAAGGTCTTCAAGACTTAAAAGGAGACAACACATCTTATATAAAAGAGAGATGGGAAAAAGAGGGGAATTTCACTTTACATCTGGAAATATGGGAAAAGCTAAATAAACAGCAATGGAAAAGTACCTCATCCCTGCAGTGGAGAGAATTTGGATGGAAAAACTTGGCAAGATTTTTCAGAACACCTGCACAAATCAAATTTACCCATAAGGGATTGAACTGTTGGCGCTTGTGTGGTGAAAAGACTGCAAATCATTTTCATGTGTTTTGGTCATGCCCAGTTATCCACCAATATTGGACCAATGTACAGACAATATTGGGGAAAATATTCAAAATTACAGTTCCCTTTTCTTTTGTAACTTTGTATTTGGGTTTACTACCGGACTCACTGGAAAGACGAGGAGAAAAATACTTATTCAATGTTTTAATATTGGCAAGCAAAAAAGCTCTAACTAAAAAATGGATGTTGAAGGACTGTCCTACACCTGAAGATTGGACTAACGTGATCCAAGACATTTACTCGATGGAAAAGTTGACATTCGCACTGAGACAGGACATGGATGGGTTCATGAACTTTTGGCAACCCTGGACCGCATATGTGTCTTCCATTAGATCTAATCTTTGACAAATACCATTTCAATAATGGTTCTGCTCTTTGTTCCAATGCTACTCAGATGCTCTTTTATCTTTATTTACTTACTTTTTCTTTTTGTTTGTTTTTTACTGGTTTGTTTGGGTTTTTTTTGTTTTTTGTTTTGTTTTTTTTTCTCTTTAATTTCACTTTTTCTTTCACTTTAAAAAAAAAAAAAAATAAGGGGTGTTGTAAGAATTAATCTTCCAATGTTGTCAGATATCAGAAAATAAGGGAACATGTGATGAAAATGTAAACACTGCATTGCTGTAACGACCTGTATACCCTTTACAAAAACTTAAATAAAAAAAAAAAAAAAGGAGGATTTGGAAAGGGCCCAGTCAGGTGTTCTGAAGGTCTTCTTAATGGCATATAAAGGGATCCCAGGGATCAGATACATCTCTAAAATATACCAAGGTCTTCAAGACTTAAAAGGAGACAACACATCATATATAAAAGAGAGATGGGAAAAAGAGGGGAATTTCACTTTACAATTGGAAATATGGGAAAAGCTAAATAGACAGCAATGGAAAAGTACCTCATCCCTGCAGTGGAGAGAATTTGGATGGAAAAACTTGGTAAGATTTTTCAGAACACCTGCACAAAACAAATTTACCCATAAGGGGTTGAACTGTTGGCGCTTGTGTGGTGAAAAGACTGCAAATCATTTTTATGTGTTTTGGTCATGCCCAGTTATCCACCAATATTGGACCAACGTACAGACAATATTGGGGAAAATATTCAAAATAACAGTTCCCTTTTCTTTTGTAACTTTGTATTTGGGTTTACTACTGGACTCACTGGAAAGACGAGGAGATAAATACTTATTCAATGTTTTAATATTGGCAAGTAAAAAAGCCCTAACTAAAAAATGGATGCTGAAGGACTGTCCTACACCTGAAGATTGGATTAACGTGATTCAAGACATTTACTCAATGGAAAAGTTGACATTCGCACTGAGACAGGACATGGATGGGTTCATGAACTTTTGGCAACCCTGGATCGCATATGTATCTTCCATTAGATCTAATCTTTGACAAATACCATTTCAATAATTCGGTTCTGGCTCTGCCGGACCGGCGGCGCCACACGAGTCGGCTGCCTGTTGCAACAGCCTTTTTTTTTATCTTCCTTCTTCTTTCTACACCTTTCACTCTGTATATATATCACGGACGCACGGATGGCCCCGGGGGTCTCCCGGGTCGGCGGACGGAGCCACGGTTTGCAGCGGGAGACGTTACAGCGGGGAGGAGCTAGTGCTAGCTAGCACTTGGCCGCCGCCCGGTGCTAATGGGAAACTCGACATACCGGGAGCTGTAGCGAAAACAAAGCGGGTGCCGGGCTGGAGTTTAGGCGGCGTGAAAGAAATATAAGACAGAATAATAAAGAGCGATGGCAAGAACCAAGCAGACCGCCCGTAAAATCTACTGGAGGAAGAAGCCCCCCAGGAGACAGCTAGCCACCAGGGCTGCTCGGAGAGGCGCTCTGGCCACCGGCAGAGTGAAGAGGCCTCGCCGTCACAGGTCCGTGGCTCTGAGAGAGATCCGTCGCTACCAGAAATCCACGGAGCTGCTCATCCGTAAGCTGCCCGTCCAGCGCCTGGTGAGGGAGATCGCTCAGGACTTCAAGACCGTCCTGCGTTTCCTGAGTTTCGCCGTCATGGCTCTGCAGGAGACCAGCGAGACCCACCTGGTGGTCTCTTCTTCGCTAAGGGGGTCACCATCATGCCCAAAGACTTCCAGCTGGCCCGCTGCATCCGCGGAGAGAGAGCTTAGACTTTCTGCTGCACATCCACCAGCCATAATGCTCTGCACTGTGTGTCTATATATATACATTTATAGTAATATGGACATATGTTTGCTAGATGTTGTTTTTTTTCTTGCCTTCTGATTGTTGCTCTGAGTGTTGCTGTCCCTGTGCTGTTGCAATCCTGGAATTTCCCCATTGTGGGACTAATAAAGGCTTATCTTATCTTATCTTATCTAATAATGGCACCGCTCTTTGTTCCAATGCTACTCAGATGCTCTTTTACTTTTAATTACTTAATTTTCTTTGTTTATTTTTTGCTGTTCTGTTTGTTTGTTTATTCGTTTTTTGTTTTTTTTTAAATTTAATTCTCCTTAATTTCACTTTTTCTTTCACTTTAAAAAAAAAAGGGGGTGTTGTAATAACTATCCTACCAATGTTGTCAAATAGCAAAAAATAAGGGAACATGTGATGAAAATGTAAACAATGCAATGCTGTAATGACTTGAATACCCTTTACAAAAACTTAAATAAAAAAAAAAAAGAAATTGGCAGTTTTAACTGAGACTTACACCCCCCCCCCCCCCTCCTTTTTTTTTTTTTTTTTTTTTTTTTGGTCAGGTCAGGCATTGGCTTGCTTGCTACCGGATAACCATGAAAACCGGTACTACCTGTCTCATGGGTCGGGCTGTCGGCGACTCAACCGGCATCCCCGCCCTTCCAAGGGCGTGGAGGGTGAAACAAGACATCCTGGCAGATCTAAAAACAATATCTGCCACAGGTCTGTAGTGGACCATTCCCAGTTACACGGGGTGAGACTGGACATCCTGGCAGATAAACACATCTGTCGCAAGGTGGACTGGTGGACTGTGCCAGTTGGTGCATCATGACATGCACTACACAAAGAGCAGAGATAAACAAACCTATCATCTGGTCAGTCACTGCAACAGATACTGGAGTCAGTTTGTCTTGGCTTGTCCTTGCCACTGATAATACCTTTATCTGCCAAGAATGTGCTGCTAGTCCAGCAAAAGCTTGCAGTACTCAAATACTTTGCAAGCAGTTTCATGAAATGGGCAATCAGAAAGCTACTCATACTGGCTCGGACGTCGCCCAGGCTAACAAGGTCTGCGCTGATCTGTTCACACTCCGACAGGCAGTGAAAAGTAAGCTAGGAGCAGGAAGACAAAAGAAGAGGAAAACAGCAGCCTTGTGTGTAGCAGAATGGAATGTACACACTCTGTTGGACAGAACAACATCACAGCGCCCAGAAAGACAGACCACGCTTGTGGCCCTGGAAATGGATAGGTACAATGTAGACATAGCTGCACTTGGTGAAACAAGATTGCCTGGATATGACAGCTTGGAAGACCATGGGTACATCTTCTTTTGGAGTGGGAGATCAACTCAAGAAAGCAGAGAAGCAGGAGTGGGCTTTGCAGTTAGAAAGGAGATAGCAGCAAAGCTTGATGAGGAGCTGGTGCAAATCAATGACAGGATAATGACTATGAGACTCTCACTACAGCGGAAGATGTATGCCAGACTCATCAGTGTATATGCCCCAACAATGACCAACACAGAGGAGGTGAAGGAAGAATTCTACAGTGATTTACGTGAGACTATCAGGCATGTACCGACTGATGACAGGCTGATACTCGTTGGAGATTTTAATGCCAGAGTTGGTACGGGCACTGAGAAATGGAAAAGAGTGCTAGGCAGTCATGGAGTAGGCAAGTGCAATGCTAATGGGGAACTTCTACTTGCACTATGTTCAGAGTACAACCTTGTGATAACCAACACTCTATTTAAGCACAAGGACACACACAAGAAGACATGGATGCACCCAAGATCCAAGCATTGGCACTTATTAGACTACATCATAGTCAGGCAGAGAGACATAAGGGATGTATTGGACACCAGAGCAATGAGAGGTGCGGACTGTGGTACTGATCATGTTATGCTGAGATCTAGATTAAGGATTTGGAGACGAAAACAGCACTGCAGGACAGGTGCAAAGCCACCACGGAAGCTAAACACTAGTGCACTGAAAGGCCAAAAGAAGCAGGAAGAACTCACACAGGAAATGGATGAAAACTTGAAAGACTGGGACAGCAACAACTCAGAGAATGACATAGAAGAGAAATCGGCAACTGAAGGATACTGTGTATCAGACTGCGAGTGATGTATTAGGCCACCCTGAGAGGAAACATCAAGATTGGTTTGATGAGCATGATGAACACCTGAAGAAACTACTAGAAGCAAGGAATACAGCTAGGCAGGAAAACCTACAGTGTAACACAAGGTCGAAGAAGAAGAAATACTCAAAGGCTCAGAGTGAGCTACAGAAGTACACCAGAGAGATGAAGTCCAACTGGTGGGATGAAAAAGCGGAGGAACTTCAAACTGCAGCAGACAGGAAGGACATGAAAACATTCTTCACAGGTCTGAGAGAAATCTACGGCCCTAAACCAAGAGGACTGATCCAACTAAAGGTTATGGATGGTGAAATGGTTTTGCAGGAGAAAGACAAGATTCTGGACAGATTTGCAGACCACTTTGACCAACTACTAAACAACCCTGGAGATCTCACTGAAGAGGCTAAAGAAGCTCTAGTGCAGCGACCAGCTGTATCAAGTCTTGATGAACCACCAAATTTTGATGAACTAATGGCAGCTATCAGGACAACACAGGATGGTAAAGCTCCAGGAAGGGATGGAATTCCAGCAGAAGTGTGGAAATTTGGTGGTGTTCAGGTGACCAACTGCCTGCACAAGCTCATCCAAGAGATATGGGATGCCCAGAAAGTACCCCAAGACTGGAAGGATGCAAGTATTGTGCCTTTGTTCAAGAAAGGTGACAGGAAAGATTGTGGAAATTACCGAGGTATATCACTGCTAGCCACTGTTGGTAAGATTCTCTCACGTGTACTACTGAACAGACTCAATGAACACATCTTGCAGAATGTACTACTGGAAACCCAGTGCAGCTATAGAAGTGGAAGAAGCACAATGGTCTGTCATAACCCGAGTGTCGGTTCTGGCCACACTCAGGTCTCATATCTTTTTGTTCCCTGGCTTTGGCAGCTGAGGATTCCTTCCAGCTCCTCGGGCTCTTATTGTGAAGGCGCCCGGGGGAGCTCCCTGCTGTCAAAGTCAGCTGCTGCTCTGCTGTCTTTAGCAGCAGCTGTGCCGCGTTGGGGTCATTAGCCGCCAGAGATATAAGCGGGTGCTAAATGTCCTCCAGCGTGGCAGTCTCTGTTATATCCTGTTATGTTCACCTGTATGTTCAGCCACGTTACGTCGTGCTCCTGTTATTCTCCTTGCTCATCGTGGTTAATGGACTTGGGAATCCCCCGTTACCCGTCTGTTAACGGTCCCGTTGTAAGGTACGCTCTGTGTGACTGTATCTTTGTGATTATCTTGTCTGGCGCATCGGGTGTTCCCCGGCTCAGACTTCACCCAGCTACTGTATGTGTTCTGTGTGTGTTCATCCTTATCCACAATAAATTACCACTGCAAACTCTCTGGTGACTGAGGCGTCTTGTGACGGTCCGTGAGGGCCGTCGTGACAGTAGACTGCCGCCTAACGCCCGGAGAGGAGGCGTTGTTTCGAGACGCCATTCACCGTGTAGTTTGCAGTAGTGGACTGTTAATTCCTACCTGTCTGAGTGTCTGCAGCGGGGAGTATGCCGTCATCCAGGGGCCATTGTCGGCGCCTTGGCAGGCAGCAAGCAGAGCTCCTGAAGGATGTCGACTACACCATCTTCACCGCTACGCTGTTGGACGCTCCCAGCGACGTTCGTAGACACCTGGACCTAGCCGAAGAGATTCTGGATTCTCTTCCCCGCTTCACCGATCATCCAGAGGTAAGCGTGAGGAGAGATGACATCGCCACCCAGCGTGAGAGACTCCGAGGGCTGGAGGGAAATCCTGGCAGGGAGCCGAAGCGGAGGAGACGTCGCCCCTCGCTTCGGGATCCCGCTCCTGCCTTCGTTCCGGCCCGGGAGTTCGCACCACCCGGAGGGTTTTTCCCATCGGGCATGTCGTCACTCGGGATTCCCCCAGAGAAGCTGCAGATGACAGCAGACGAGATCTGGGACCGGGTGGCTGCTGCTTGCTCCGCTAAAAATCCTCCAGCGTGCATGAAGCATGTGGTGGCGGCGGTTAGACTCGTGGAGAGGAATCCAGCGCTGCGTGAGTTTCCTGAGTTTGCTGACTTGCTTGCCGCCGTTTCTGCTCAGGAACGGCGATTTCCTGACCTCACCTTCGCCTCACCCCCTACAAGGAACCGTCGTCACTCCGGCTTCCAACCTCGGCTAGAGCCCCGTCTGGATGCTGTTCCGGGTCGCCGCAAGGGCTCAACCCCCCACACAGCTGTCATTCCTGCGCCTCGTCAGAGGGGAATCCCCGCAGCCTCGTCTTCTCCCGGGCCTTCGCCCGCTGTCCCGCCAGCGCTCCACGCCCGACTGACCCCGGCTGTCGCCCCCTCCTCCTCATCGCCTATCCTGGCTGCTGTGTGTCACGAGAGCTCCGTTTCGGCGAACTTCATCCCGGATCCACCTCGGGTGGCCTCATCTCGTCTTCCCAGAGGGCCCTCTGTCGCCATCCAGCGGGGAAAGGAAGGAATGACGTCCCCCACAGCGGAGACCATCTTACCCTTAGGGGAAAGGCGAGTGCATGATAATTTCTCTTCTTTTGACATTGTCTTGCCTTGTCTGACTCCTAGGGGTGGAGTTCGGGGTATGCAGCCCCCCGAGCTCCCTCCACCCGCTGTGGATGAAAATATTAACCCTGCTTCCTCTGTGTCTCCCTCCACTGAGCGGTCCTCGACGCCAGCCCAACGTCGCTGGATGAGGAGGGGGCCTGTGGTTCTGGAGAGCCTGGTTCCGGTTCCGCAGCCACGCCGTGGGCGGAGGAGGAGAGCGGACTGCAGCGTGGAGCCTTCGCCGATGAGAAAGCGTCCCTGGGGTTCCACGGAGGAGCAGTCCGGTCCAGCGGGTCGAGGTTCTCCTGCCACCACGCCATGCGGGCCATCGGCGTGGACATCGGTGCCGGAGGGCTCTCTGGCTGCGCACACCATCACGCCAGCTGCGGAGCCCGACGCGGCTGAGTGGGAGCCTGAGGACGACCTCCTGACATCTGAGCCCGGATCTTCGCAGTCCTGGACGGCGTCAGAACCCAAGCTCAGGCAAGTGCTCTACTTTGTCTTTCTTTTTCACCTCTTAGAGCATTTTTGCCTGTCTCAAGGGGAAATGAGCCGGGTGCAGCCACCCGCTGTGTCCGAGCTTATCTCACCGGGTTCTGGCGCTGCCGGTGATCCTGATCCCGGGTTTTCTCTCTCTTTCAAGCCTTCTCCCAGGGTCGCCGGCGAGGGGCTGCTTTCGCCTGCTGCGCCAGAGGTTCCGGTTTCGGGGTTGGAGGTCGAGTTTGGTGCCACGCCGACCCAGTTGGGGTCCGTCGCGGGTTTGGTTCCGGAGACCCAGTCGGGGTCCACCGTGGGTTCGGCTCCGGAGGCCCAATCGGGGTCCGACGTGGGTGCAGCACCAGCAGGTCCTGGATTCGGTGAGGGAGCTGCAGGTCCCCGGCCACCGGATGCTGGACAGACTCATTCCCCTCTTCACCCTCATCTCCATTGTCATCCTCCTCGTCTCCCTGAGGCGCGCTGCCCATGTTCACCTGGGGCCGTTGGGGTTCCGATTGCTTCGCCCGGTTCTCCCTCATCTCTTCCCTTTTCACCCTTTTCAGCGGGACCGCCGGCTACTTTGACCCAACGGTTCTGGTGGGCCAGCGATGCGGGTCGGCCGCCCGAAAGACTGTCTCGCCAATTTGGCTCTCTGGGTCGGCCTCCCGACATTTTGGACTCCCTGTGTGGCGACCTGGTCCGGCCGCCTGAGATTCTCTGCTTCCGAGCATGGGACCGGGGTAGGCCGCCCGAACTGTTCTTTCTCCCCCTGCCTGTTTTGTGGCCTCCTGTTGCCGGTCGGCCCCCCGAACTTTCTGCCTCCGCCCCTCTGGGTCAGAACTACACTCTTCCCGGGGTTTCTGTTTGTCTGTGAGACTGTTGGGGTGGGGTGGGGGGGTTGATCTGTGATTTTTGTGGCTCACTCCTTTCTTGTTCCAATGTTTGGTGGTCCTTTCCCTCCACCTTATGTCAATTCGTTGTTTGCCCATATATATATATATTGCCTGTGGTTCTGTTCTTGTTACCCACGTTTAAGGGATTATGGTTTTATTTTTTGTTTTTTTCTCTATAGCCTTGTTGGTTGTTTGTCTCTCTCCCTCCTGCCGGCGCCCCATCCACCCACCCTAGGGGGGGGGGCTTGGGTGTTACTCAGGCCGCTCAGAGCTCGGCCTTGAGGGGGAGGTACTGTCATAACCCGAGTGTCGGTTCTGGCCACACTCGGGTCTCATATCTTTTTGTTCCCTGGCTTTGGCAGCTGAGGATTCCTTCCAGCTCCTCGGGTTCTTATTGTGAAGGCGCCCGGGGGAGCTCCCTGCTGTCAAAGTCAGCTGCTGCTCTGCTGTCTTTAGCAGCAGCTGTGCCGCGTTGGGGTCATTAGCCGCCAGAGATATAAGCGGGTGCTAAATGTCCTCCAGCGCGGCAGTCTCTGTTATATCCTGTTATGTTCACCTGTATGTTCAGCCACGTTCCGTCGTGCTCCTGTTATTCTCCTTGCTCATCGTGGTTAATGGACTTGGGAATCCCCCGTTACCCGTCTGTTAACGGTCCCGTTGTAAGGTACGCTCTATGTGACTGTATCTTTGTGATTATCTCGTCTGGCGCATCGGGTGTTCCCCGGCTCAGACTTCACCCAGCCACTGTATGTGTTCTGTGTGTGTTCATCCTTATCCACAATAAATTACCACTGCAAACTCTCTGGTGACTGAGGCGTCTTGTGACGGTCCGTGAGGGCCGTCGTGACATGGTCATGATTTTCTGCTTGAAACTGGTTCAAGAAAAGTGTATCGAACCGAACATGCCACTTTATGTAGTCTTCATAGACTTCAGTAAAGCCTTTGATACTGTTTCGCAACAAGAACTTTGGCAGGTACTCAAGAAATATGGTTGTACAGAGAAGTTTATCAGCCTGATCGAGGCACTCCATACAGGTATGCAAGCAAACGTGGCAATGAGTGGTTCAGTATCTTAAGACTTTTCAGTAAGCAACGGGGTGAAACAAGGGTGTGTGCTGGCACCTACACTCTTCTCGCTGTATCTGGCAGCCATGCTTGAAGTGGCCTTCAAAGACACTTCAGAAGGAGTATACATTCAAACAAGGAAAGAAGCAGACTTGTTCAATGTGGCACAGTTTAAAGTCAAGAGTAAGACATCGATAAAGGTAGTAAGAGAAATGCTCTTTGCCGACGACAGTGCTCTAGTTGCACACAGTGTGGAAGATATGCAATCTTTAGTGGAGAAATTTGCAAGAGCAGCTAACCAATTCAGCCTCAAAATCAACATCAAGAAGACAGAGTGCCTTTATCAACCACCAAAGTTCCAATTATCAACATCACTACCAGAAGAGATCAGCATTGGTACAGAGCCACTAGTCAAGTGCAAGACTTTCAAGTATCTAGGGAGTACTTTTTCAGAGAATGCGAGGCTGGAGGATGAACTATCTCTCAGAATGGGAAGAGCGAGCGCTGTGTTTGGAAACGAGGGAGAGACTGTGGAACAATCGACATGTGTCTATCCGTGTGAAATGCAAAGTGTACAGAGCGACAGTACTGGCTACTCTATTGTACGGTGCTGAAACTTGGACTGTCTACAGAGTGCAGGTAAAGAAACTCCATGAGTACATGATGAGACACCTTCGAGCCATAATGAACATCTCATGGAAAGACAAGATAACCAACATAGAAGTGTTGAAACGAGCTGGTCTGCCATCAGTGGAGGACATGCTAATACAGATGAACCTGAGATGGCTCAGACATGTTGAGAGGACGGACCACCAGCGTCTCCCTCGGCAGTTACTCTACTCACAGTTATGCGAGGGCAAACACAATCAGGGTAGATCAGGGCTCAGATTTAAAGACACTGTAAAAAGAAACTTGAAGAAGTTGGATATAGACAGGAGTTCCTGGCAGTGGAAGGCTAAGGACAAAGCTGTGTGGAGGAATCTGATCAGACCTAAATGAAACAGTCATTGTCGTCCATGACAGACTGCTATGATGATGATGATGATAGCAATCAGAATACAAGTTTTTTAGATTCATATCGGTCAGCAGAGATTACCAAAGGAGGATTTTGTGGGCTGCCTTTTCATATGAGTTGGCTGAGAGATGATATGACTCACAAACCCAAGGAAGAAGTAGAAGAGACCCAAGGAAGATATGACCCACGTCTCCGTCTGGCCACAAATGGAGATTGCTCCTGCTGCAGGTCTGTCTGTTTACCAAACTATGACTCTCAGGGTTTCCTCTGGTAACATTTGTTGGTGGTGGGCCGCCTCACCAGAAATATTACCGCCACGCCAAGAAGGAGATATGAATTTAAGAAAAATATATGAAGCAATGATTTTCCATAAGCACGCACACGAACAACATGCGTGGCCGTCATCCATGCGGAGTTTAGAAGCGTCCCACAAACGCAAGCTTTCTAGTAAGTCAGATCAAATCCTGGCACGTCAGCGCCTTGGCACTACCTATCGGGAGGGAGTGAAACTACAAATGATGGTTGTGTGCATGCATCAACTTCTTGGCTTGGGTAGATGAAAAAAGTGAGCATGTACAGCGCCATGTGCATGCTGGGCTTGTCCAGAGTGTACGTGGACCAAGGCGGACTAGAGGGGAAGTGCAGCATAATAAGGCTTGACTGTCCAACAGAAACATAAGTTTATTAAGGTACTTTAAACATGGAAAAAAAAATCATAAGAGGTATGTAAGCACTGGAGGCATTTATCATGGTTTTAACCCGCTGGAAACGGGAGCAATAACGTAAGAGTTGCTTAGCTAAGAGATGTGGTTAGAATTCAAATGAAGCCAGCTTCATATAAAGGGAAAGGCAAGGGGGACTACTGAATTGCTGAGGATATATTTTCCCAGCCGCTACAATATTAAGTTATGTTTCCAATTACGTACCTGGCAAGTTAAGATGACCAAAATTCACAAAGTCAGTGACTTTAATCTGTCAGTAGCCTTCAGACAAACTAAACGTGCCAGGATTTGGATTTAAAAATAAGGGAGGTTTTTCTTGGCGGTGAGGAGATTTCTAAAAAAAAACCCAAAACTATAAATATATATAAATATTAAAACAGAAATAACTGCATCCTTGGTCATTTAAGTTAATTTAAATCATTAAATACAATTTTATTAATATTTTTTTCTTTGTAATGAGAGTTAAATTATTGTTGTGTTCTGACTGCAAAGTTATGGTCAAAAATATAAATTCTAATGAGGAAAAAGTTAAAAAAATATTGCTAGTCTGTTTCAAATTTATTTAAAAAACAGTAATTTTATTTTAAAAAACAGACAAAAATAAGCCATAAAATAATCCACAAATTTATAATAAAGTTTCAAATGTACAAGAAAAGTCAATTTTACAAGAGGAAATTACAAATTTGAGGAAAATGGTTTCAAATTTAGATAAATTTACAGAGAAAAGTAGAAAACTATATGAAAATTGTTATAAATTTTGGCGAAAAACCTCAAACCTTCAAGTCTGAAGTCATTACTCAAGTTTTAAGTGGGTGCTCTTTTTACCCTTAACTAGAAATTTTTGGCTGTCTTGTAGAGGGTGTAAGGAAAGGATGTGGAGGCGAGGTAAGAGCGTCGGTCGACACAGGTTCTTTATTGACCCTCTAACATAAATACAGCTGGTGGACTCCAGCGTTGCCCGCTGGGGCCGTGTGTCTGGTAGGAGAGTTTTTGCGTTGCTGAGGCATGTATAACAAGCTCTTTTTTACACGTTATACAGACAGAGAGAATGCATGGCACATTAGCATAGTGATTGTCATCTAATACACATCAGTCAATACACATCATTAGCATGACATCAGCTAGCGCCCGGCCCGAACGTTCTCTCCGAGGACGCATACATGACAGTCCCGTCTGATTGCCCCCTGGGGCTCTCTGTCTGTATGTAAATTGCCCTCAGTTTCCTCCAGCCCTGATGAGTGTGAGATAGTGTCCATCTGCAGTGTGCTGGGTCACCACCATCAACTTTAATTTACATGGCACTTGATATTTTCTAACCTGTTTGTATACTGCTTATAGAAAGAGAGAGAGCCTGAATTAGACAAAGCTCAGAGAGAGCAAGATTAGACAGAAGAGAGGAGCCAAGGAGAGGAAAGTGTTCAGGCAGAGAGTCCAGGAGAGGTGAGAGCAGGAGAGAAGGATGACACCAGTAAAAAGTCCAAATACAGGACATCTGGGTGGGACCACAAATGGACCAATATTCCGACAGTCAAGCCTTGGTTGTACAATACTTCAAATTGTAAGTTCTATATGCACGGCAGTCGCTCAGGAGGTAAAGCGGGTCGTCCAAAAACTGGATGGTTGGTGGTTTGAATCCCGCTCTCCCCAGATACCCTGCCGCTGTGTCCCTGGACAAGACACTTTACCCACCTTGTGTCCATAACACTGGGCATAAATGTTCGGTGGTGGTCGGAGAGGCATCTTTGCGTGTCTATGATAAAGCGCTATATACAGCCGCGGACAAAATTGTTGGTACCCCTCTGTTAATGAAAGAAAAACCCACAATGGTCACAGAAATAACGTGAATCTGACAAAAGTGGAAAATAAATAAAAATTCTATGAAAATTAACCAATGAAAATCAGACAATGCTTTTGAATTGTGGTTCAACAGAATTATTTTAAAAAACAAACTCATGAAACAGGCCTCGACAAAAGTGATGGTACCCTTAACTTAATATTTTGTTGCACAACCTTTTGAGGCAATCACTGCAATCAAACGATTTCTGTAACTGTCAATGAGACTTCTGCACCTCTCAGCAGGTATTTTGGCCCACTCCTCATGAGCAAACTGCTCCAGTTGTCTCAGGTTTGAAGGGTGCCTTCTCCAGACGGCATGTTTCAGCTCCTTCCACAGATGTTCAATAGGATTTTGATCAGGGCTCATAGAAGGCCACTTTAGAATAGTCCAATGTTTCGCTCTTAGCCATTCTTGGGTGTTTTTAGCTGTGTTTTTTGGGTCATTATCCTGTTGCAAGACCCAAGACCTGCAACTGAGACCAAGCTGTCTGACACTGGGCAGCACATTTCTCTCTAGAATACCTTGATAGTCTTGAGATTTCATTGTACCCTGCACACATTCAAGACACCCTGTGCCAGATGCAGCAAAGCAACCCCAGAACATAACAGAACCTCCTCCATGTTTTACAGTAGGAACAGTGTTCTTTTCTTGGTATGCTTCATTTTTGCGTCTGTGAACATAGATCTGATGTGCCTTGCCAAAAAGTTCCAGTTTTGTCTCGTCTGTCCATAGGACATTCTCCCAGAAGCTTTGTGGCTTGTCAACATGCAGTTTGGCAAATTCCAGTCTGGCTTTTTTTTGATTTGTTTTCAACAGTGGTGTCCTCCTTAGTCGTCTCCCATGAAGTCCACTTTGGCTCAAACAACGACCGATGGTGCGATCTGACACTGATGTACCTTGACCTTGGAGTTCACCATGAATGTGTTTAGAGGTTGTTCTGGGCTCTTTTGTTACCATTTGTATTATCCGTCTCTTCCATTTTTCATCAAGTTTCCTCCAGTGGCCACGTCCAGGGAGGTTGGCTACAGTCCCGTGGATCTTAAATTTCTGAATAATATGTGCAGCTGTAGTCACAGGAACATCAAGCTGCTTGGAGATGGTCTTATAGCCTTTACCTTTAACATGCTTGTCTATAATTTTCTTTCTAATCTCCTGAGACAACTCTCTCCTTTGCTTCCTCTGGTCCATGTTTAGCGTGATACACACCATGTCACCAAACAGCACAGTGACTACTTGTCACCCTTTAAATAGGCCGACTGACTGATTACAAGTTTGTAGACACCTGTGATGTTAATTAGAGGACACATCTTGGTTGAACATGTCCCTATCTTTTCTAGGGGTACCATCATTTTTGTCCAGTCCTGTTTCATGAGTTTGTTTTTTAAAATAATTCTGTTGAACCACAATTCAAAATCATTGTCTGATTTTCATTGGTTAATTTTCATAGAATTTTTATTTATTACCACTTTTGTCAGATTCAAGCTATTTCTGTGACCATTGTGGGTTTTTCTTTCATTAACAGAGGGGTACCAACAATTTTGTCCACGTGTGTAAATCTGATGCATTATTATATGCAAAGTTACTGTGCAAAATAAAAAAAAAGAAGTAAATAGTATAAAATTAACATATTCATACATATGTGTTTTCTGCCCCCCCTTCCCCCCACGGAAAAAATATGTTGCCACCACGCCAAGGTCTTTAAGCCAGAGGAAACACTGACTCTTATTTATCATTAAAAGTAACTTGCCTATACTTAAAGTTAATGTGAATATGCGAAAAAAAAACCACCCGAATTTGCATCAGAGGGAGTTAATATCTAAAATAGCATTAGCATAGAAATACGTCAGCTCGGTAAAAATATTAATTCCAATTTGAGCTGTTTATCAGCCTCAGCATATCAAGTAAACATATCAGTAAACATATCAACACTGCAATTAAACTATTTTAAAAATAAGACTGACACTCACCTGCTGACAAATGGACGGAAGCTCTATAGAGCTGAAACAAAGTGTCAGGATTAACAGGGCAAACGAGTGTATTTTTTTTTTTTATGAGCGTAAATAAACAGTGTCTTGTTATGTCTGATGTTACCCTGGTTCACAGATGAGGCAAGGTGATTTGTCGAACACAGCTTTATTGTGGACACTGGATGTGGTGGTCACTGACAAGGTCCCAGCCAAGGTACAGGCGAGCAAGAGAGCGTAAGATGGCCGACCCCGGCCTTATATAGGGCGGAGCGGTGATGTCACCGGAAGTGCACATCACCATCCCACACTTCACAGTAAAATACTGTATCACCCCCCCCCCTTTAAAAAAGTCCAAAACCACTCACTCATTTAAGACCCTCCCCAATTTGGGACCCGAATCATGCACTAACAAACAAAAACTAATGTCTCTGGCCTAACGCATTCACACAACAGAACCTAAAATAAGGAGGATGGGTGGGCTGCAGTCCTGCCCACACAGCATAATGGATTATTCTGCCACCTGCTAAAGTAAAGCAAAGTCCATTAATCATTCCCTCCAGGATTTCGTGGGATGTTTTTATGATTGTTGCGGGCCAAAAAGCCTGAATTCATGGGAGCTTTTTTAAAAAAGTTGCAATAAAAGTTGCAACGTTTTAAGAATGTTTTTTGCACTAAAAGTTGTGGGAAGAATTCCAAATTTTATTTTGAATAAATAAATAAATTTTTTTTGGAATAAAATAAATAAATTTTATTTATTATAGTGATTTGTAAATTAAGCAGAAACTTCTGCTATACTACTAACTACTAACTAACTAACCTGCACTTATATAGCGCTTTTCTAGTCACAAAGACCACTCAAAGCGCTTTCATTAATACTAACTACTAACTAACTAACCCGCACTTATATAGCGCTTTTCAATTAACCCTCTATTCTAAGGGCCTATAGGAAACAGATATCTAGGGACAATTTAGAACAGCCAATTAACCTAACATGCATGTCTTTGGCATGTGGGAGGAAACCGGAGAAATCCCGGAGTAAACCCACGCAACACGGGGAGAACATGCAAACTCCACACAGATCACTGTTGGTCGGGGGCTGGGATCGAACCCACGATCCCACGATCCCCACAATCCCCCGGCCAAGGGTAAACTGTGCTGCCGCAGTGCTAACCACTGCGCCACCGTGCAGCCCAATACAGAAAAACTCTTGTGCAACAGCAAATACAAACACACAATATCCATTACAACAGCTTAATTGCACTGAATGCATGTCAAAGAGTAGAGATTTTGAAATTATTGGCAGCACCTTCATTTGAAAACTCCTTACGGTTCCCAACCACTCGGTACCGAGCAGAGAGGAAAAAATAAATAACTTATTCTGTTGCTCTGTATTGGCTATTGGAGTCTGTGTTTTTCTGGAAAAAAAAATGCAGAGAATATTCTCTCTCTTTCCATGCCTACCTGTCTGTCTGCTGCATGTCGGTCTTCACACACACATCTTTCATTTACAGCGGGACGATGGGGGGAAGGGGGTGCATTTGTCCATCCACACCGGAGATTCACAGTTTTAAAGCTCATTGACCAGATGTAGTCATGATTTTACCTCTAAAGATGTATAAATGTTCAAACACTTGATGTAGTGTAGTGTACTCTCCTCATGCGCGCTCCCGTGACGGGGTGCTTTTAGACAGGCGTATGTTTTTCAACACAAACCCAGCGCTTCGTACATGTGGTCAGGACGGAGATGTGGCAAGGCGTCCACGGGCAGGCTGGGGGAGATGGAGGAAGGGACGGTGTTGAAAACCTTGCCAGTGAGTGTTTTTTTTAAAATCACACACTCTATTTGCTGATGTGTTCCATTACTCACTGTAAACTATAAACTCACTGCTCACTGTAAACATGGAAGTGAACGTGGTGCAGCAATGCATTTGATTGGTTAGACTGAGCATTTCAGTGCCATTTAGAGACAAATCTGATTGGTGAAATTGGCGGAAGTTAATGAAGATTGGCCAAAATTGCGGGAAAGTTGCGGTGATTGGACAAAGTTGCAAGGTCACGCAATAGTTGCGCTGATTGGCTGTTTTCGCATGAATTGTGCGATTGCACCATCGCAAAATCCTGGAGGGACTGATTAATAAACTACAATTGTGTGCCGTGTTTCTAAACTAAAGAAAACACAAAATAATCCCATATATAACATTTCTACTAACGCCAGAACTTTAATATATACTATTTACAACTCAGTTCTTTGGGTGAAAGGATGGAACTGGCATGGGGGCCCAGGGCACCTTCTCAGAAGATGCGCCCCTGGAAACAGCTGGTCCCCAGGGGCAATGGCTGACCCTCTGAACGCTGAGGCCGCTCCTCCTTGCCACCGACCTCATCCCACGTCCAGCCTCGTCCCCCGATGTCTTCTCCCAGACACGCCAAAGCCAATTTGCATGTCACACTGAGCTGTCAGACAGCCTGAAGTGCATGGTGCCCAGTTTGTCCACTATGCGCAGACACTCCCGATGCTCCTCAGGTCATTTCGACTCCGAACCCAATCCAGGACCATCAGCGGGGTCTGGCTCAGCTTGAGATGTTGTTGTCGAGCACGCTGATCCTCCTTGCTTCTCGGTCCTGCCCCAACCTCTTCTAAGGCTGTTGTAGCGTGCGCCCTCATAGCCACAGACACCCCTGTCCCATTGCAGCCAAACTCCGGAGGCATCCGGGGCTAACACATTGGTGCCACTCACTGGTGCAGGCGCTGTGCCGTCGCACTCAGTGGCTCCCTCCGCCATTTCCCAAGCGCCAGGACTGAGACACCCTGTGATGAATCTGAGTGAAACTGGTTTAGCTTGACCGCTGTGGCATCCGTTAGTTCTTCATCCCACACCACGTTCTCATCGATCACCGGAATTGTAGGGTTCCACTGGCCACAGCCCGACCATTCTTCCCTAGCGTCATCTTTAATGGCAAAACCCAGTCCATAAAATAAATCACAGCCCATGATGTTATCATCCCATGCTGTCACGTGGAATGTGAAGTCGAACACCGTCACAGACTTGTAACAAACAGTCAACTCCAAAGTCCCAACCGTGTCCAGTCTTCCACCTCCATAACTGTACAACGGTGCTGGATTACCTTTAATCCTGTGGTGGGGAAAAAACTTCTTCACCGTGGCCCAATTCAGCAACGACCCCTTCGCCTCCGTGTTGATCAACAGCGGCAGCTCCACGTCGTCCAGTCCCACTGTGCAAAACATGTGTCCGTTTGTGTTGGGGGACACCGTGTGGATGGTTGTCGGGGGCGGGCGAAGCGATTTATTCCGTGGGCTCTCCTGTTTTAACTTCACGGCACACCCTGGCAAAATGGTTCAAGCGATCACATCTGTTACAACGTGCTCCTCTCACTGGACAGTGCTTAGCCCTATTTCAATGCTTAGCAGACCCACAACCCATGCAAAGGGATTTTCCTGGGGCAGACCCTCAACTGGTAGCGTTGGCTTCCGTGTCTTCATCGTCCCAGCTATCTTCGCTATCCGTGTCCATGGCATTTGCACCGGCAAGAGGCTCCAGCACCTGCTGTGACTGGCGCCCGGTTAGCTTTGAGCTTGCCTGTTCACAGTTTCCATTTGGAGAGCTAGCTTGACAGCTCTGGCTAACGTGAGGTCCGTAGGCGCCGTAAGTAGCCTCACTTGCAATGCGGCATTGCATGTACGTTCCGCCAGCTGGTCACGAATCATTTCTTCCTCCAGTGTCCCAAAACGACACTCAATAGCTAACTGCCTCAACTCGGCAACAAACTGCCGAACGGGTTCACCTACCCACTGATGCTGCTGCCAAAAGCGGATCCTCCAGACTGTCACATTATCTGTGGTGTGGAAATGGCTAGCTAGCAGCTCTGCTACCTCTTCATAAGTGTCCAAGGGACCAAGCATTCGCAGGACTCGCTGGCCCTCTATACCCAAATTGTGATCCAGAAGCACCCAGGCTCTTAGCTTATCGAGCTCACCGAGTCCCAGCGGGGCAACATAAGTTTCAAAGGCTTCAAACCACTTAGGCCAGGTCACCGGCGGCTCCCGAGGAAACTCGAGGAAAGGCCAAACTGAGGCTATGCACGCCTCTATGGTTTAATCCATTGTCGCCAAATGTTATGTATGAAATTACCCTGGTTCACAGGTGAGGCGAGGTAATTTGAAGAACACAGCTTTATTGTAGACACTGGATGTGGTGGCCACTGACAAGGCCCTGGCCAAGGTACAGCGAGCAAGAGAGTGTAGGATGGCCGACTCCGCCCTTATAGAGGGTGGAGCGGTGACGTCACCAGAGGTGCGCGTCACCATCCCACACTTCACAGTAAAATACTATATCACACATCTCCCATTGGGGGACGGGAAGTTGTTTTTCCTGTGAGCTCTGGTGGATAAATTTTGCAAACCTAAACATGACAATTTTTTTTTTTTTTTTTTTTGGGGGGGGGGGTTCCACAGCAGGTACTATTTATTTTCTATTATTGGAGTGTTTCGCCAATGTACAGCCAAGCTGGCGCATTTATTCGTCATTACAAATATCAATTAATATTGTTTCTGGACACTGTTGAATCATTCTTCCACATACTTGCTGGTAGACGGTAGGGACACTTTTTGAGATCACAAATTTAAAGTTTTTGATCATATCTGATCCAATCTTGTGGTGAAAGCTCGTCATAATATTGATATGCCATATTGTTTCAATTGTAAACTGCCAGTTTTTGTTACCTCCGTGCTTTGCACGTTCACGTGAAGTACTTGGATATGTAGACAGCCCAGTTCTGCCAGAACAAGATGGAACACTTCCCATGTCAGGACGGAACATCTTTAGTGCAATTCCGCATCTCTTCTTTCACTATAAAAATATGTAAAGTTTTCGTCTATTATGTAATGTTATTTATCTTTATTTGTTTTAGGGCTGGTGGAGTCACAACTCCTCCTGTGGCTGCTTTAAGCGCCAATCATGGTCAGAAGGATAAAAACACTTTCAGATGGAAAGTTCTCTTTAAAAACATTATCAGATGGCTCTTTGGACAAAACAAAAAAGTTTTTGCACATTCTGCAAGGCTGAATGTCATTTTCATTGAAGCAGCAGCTCTATTGTATCACCTGATAGCAAAACACCCAGACACCACTGCCGAGACATTGTCTCTCCAACAGAGTATTATTTCAGTGCAGTAGTCAGTTGGTTTACTAGCCAAACAAACTTAGACAGTGGTACTTTATTTTTCCCTTTGATTGTCTCAAATTCAGATACTGTCATGGGCAGCGAGAGCGCGCCTCTCCCCTCCGGTCTCACCTTCACAAACTCATCATGGCACCTGAGGCAGAAGACACACCTGCACCCACTCATTATCCAGCGTACATAAGGAGGCTTCCTCCATGCAGTCAACGCTGGCTCATCTGGGTATACTGCCCGTTCTCAGGCAAGCAAACAAGCCGTAATACGTTAACACGTTGTTAACCATTACTCTCTTCTCCTTCTTTTCAGGTTGCTGCCACTGTGTAGGTGTGTCTCTGGGACTGCGCACGCTCTCCTGCCTCACCACACCATTCCCTCAGCAATCAACTCCGCCCGGTCAGGCACCATCAGCTCACCTTTCCCCCTTACCCTGCTGGTTCGTCTATTGCCCACTGGGTCCTGCCGGTCCTGTCTGGATTTCTCAAGTAAGTGGCAATATGGCTTGCCCATTTCCACTAAAGGGACTCCTCTCGTCTTCTCTCCACAGGTCCTTTCCTCTGGCAAGTGACTGTTTCTGTAGCTGTGCGCTTTGGATTTTGATATTAATAAAATTGTCAAATGTGCCCCTCTGTGTGATTCCTTCCTGTGTTTGGCATCATGCACGTGAGCTGTCAAAACTTAATACATCATGACAGATACTCTGCTGTAATTTTAATTGAATATGAGGATCAAATTTTATGAAAAAAATGCAATCAAAAGTTGCTTCAATGGAGAAGTATCCCCTTTAATACTGTGGGATGCATGCAAAGCTGTAATAAGGGGAAAGATTATTGCAAAACTGGCAACCCAAAAGAAACTGAGACAAGAAAAACTAACCACATTAGACTCAGAACTTAAGAACCTAGAAAAAGAGCACAAAGACAACACTCATTCTAATGACTCGCTCAAAATTAAGGAAATTAAAAAACAAATGAGATCTACACAATAGAAATCCAGAAGAAACTTACATTTCTGAAACAAAAATACTATGAAGCAGGCAGCAAATCGGCAAAATTACTAGCCTATAAATTGAGGAAACAATAAACGGAGAGAGCAGTCTACAAAATCAGAGACCCAGTATCAAAGGAAATAAAATTTAGAATTCAGGATATTCTTAAAAGCTTCGAGAACTACTACAAGAACTTGTACTCCCTCAAAAAACATAAAAACGCATCAGAAGCATTCCTAAAAACATTAAATCTTCCCCAACTTACTGAGTCACAAAATAAAACACTACTGTCAGAAATACAACCTAAAGAATTCGAAAAAGCAATTATGAAACTTAAAGCTAACAAATCCCCAGGAGCAGATGGCTATACAGCAGAGTGGTACAAAACCTTTAAACAGTAACTATCTCCTCTCCTCCTGAAAACATTTAACTATGTCCTCCACACAGGGGAAATCTCCCCCTCCTGGAGAGAAGGGGTCATTGCAGTCATACCTAAACCTGAAAAGGATAAACTAGACTGCTCCAACTACAGACCAATCAGTGTGTTAAATCAGGACTATAAGCTTTTTACCACTATCCTTGCCAAAAGGTTAGAAAATATACTGACAGACTTAATTCATTTAGACCAAACAGGTTTTATAAGACAAAGACAGACACAAGACAACATTAGACACACTTTACACATAATTCATCGTATAAAAAAATATAACTTAAATGCAGCCATATTGGGATTAGACGCTGAAAAAGCATTTGATTCGGTTGACTGGTCTTTCCTATATAGAATCTTATCCAGTTTCAATTTTCATAACAACTTCATTAGAACTATCCAGGCATTATATAAAAAACCAACAGCTAAAATAAGGATTAACGGTAAATTATCATCATCTTTTGAGCTGGAAAGGGGATGTCGTCAGGGCTGCCCCTTGTCTCCACTGCTCTTTGCAATCTTCATAGAACCTCTGAGCCAATGGATAAGACAGAATCAAAATATTCAAGGTATTACACTTGGTCAGAAGGAACATAAAATAGCACTCTTTGCTGATGACATTTTAATATACCTGGGGCAGCCGGACCCCTCTTTTCCAGAATTAATCTCAGTTTTTTCAGAGTATGGAGATTTATCGGGGTACGAATTAAAAATGCATAAAACCCAAGTTTTAACATTCAACTGTGACCCAAATCAATATTTACTAAGCAAACTCAAAACTATCTGGGAGATGGAATCTATGAAATATCTGGGGGTCAATATCCCGAAACAACTCAACAAAATTATAACACTAAACTATGATCCACTGGTGGCAAAAATAAAATCTGATCTAGCAAGATGGAATATGATACCATTCTTGGGTACTGCACAAGGAATTGAAGCAGTCAAAATGAACGTACCTCCACGTCTTCTATACCTTTTCCAAACAATACCGGTAGAACCTCCCCAAAAAACATGGCAAGAACTGGACAGAAGGATCTCAAGATTCATATGGCAGGGCAAGAGACCTAGAATCAGATATAGAACCCTACAGCTAAACAAAGACAAAGGTGGGCTCGCGCTGCCAAATATCAGGGACTATTTTAAAGCTGCACAAATTAAAACTTTAATAGAGATATGTAACCCAGTCTACACTGCACAATGGAAGGAGATGGAATGCCAAATAACAAGTGACATCCCCCTACAGGCGATAATAGGGAACAATGCCTTACCTAAACTTTTGAATAACACTAACCCGTGGATAGAGACCCCGCTAAAAATTTGGTTTAAGATAGTCAGAGAGAATCAAACTAATCAAACAGCGGCGGGGGCCAAGGAACGCAGAGGAGACACCCTTTGTTTCCATCACCGCCACTTTGCAGAGAAGGCACGCAAATGTATACCACTGTGCCAGTTCAAGCGCTCGGGAAAACACCAAGACCGGGGGTCGGTAGCAGCTGCGACCCTCGGGGAGGAGAACAAGCTGCTCTACTTGACGGACGCACGCTCGGGGAGGCATTTCCTCGTGGACACAGTCGCCCAGTTGAGTTTCATCACGCCTTCCTACGCTGACTGGCTGGCAAGTTCCAGCGGCCCCGAGATGGCAGCAGCGAACGGCTCGGAGATTAAGACCTTTGGTGAGAGGACTCTGCTTCTGTCTCTACACGGCCGTACATTTGAGTGGACTTTTGTCATAGCAGCGTTGAATTTCAATATATTGGGGGCTGATTTTTTGTGCTCACATGGTTTGTTGGTTGATGTCGCTTACAGGTGCCTGGTTAATGCACTTTCTTTTGATTCTATTCCCTGTACAGCTCGAGCGGCCTGGCCAACAGCACAAGCCAACGTCACAGCTGCAAGCGGTAAGTTCCACACACTGCTCACTCAGTTCCCAGCACTCACGGTCCCCACATTTTCGGCAGCCGTCACTAAACACGGGGTGGAACATTTTATTACCACCACCGGGCCGCCCGTTTTTGCAAAACCTCGGCGCTTGGACGCAGCTAAACTGGCCATAGCGCGCGAGGAGTTCGCCAACCTGGAGAGGTTGGGCATCATCAGATGTTCGAACAGCCCATGGGCTTCCCCGCTGCACATAGTCCCGAAAGCTGACGGCTTGTGGCGACCTTGCGGGGATTTCCGCAGGTTGAACAACGCCACAGCGCATGACCACTACCCAATCCCTCATATTCAAGATTTTTCCGTTCATTTGGCAGGGGCGCGCGTTTTTTCTAAAATAGACTTAGTCTGCGGTTACCACCAAGTCCCAGTGCACGCTGAGGACATACCCAAAACAGCGGTGATAACTCCATTTGGCCTATTCGAGTTTTTGCGCATGCCATTCGGGCTTAAAGGGGCTGCGCAGACGTTCCAACGCATGATGGATGCGGTGCTGTGTGATCTCCCTTTCGTATTCGTCTACCTGGACGATATTTTGGTAGCCAGCGCGTCCGAAGACGAACACGAAACCCACCTCACGGCGGTTTTCCGGAGGTTGGGAGAGCACTGTTTAATAATCAACCCAGCGAAGTGTCAGTTCGGGGTGACGCAGATTGATTTTTTGGGGCACCGCGTCTCTCCCGAAGGAGCGGTTTTGCTGCCTGACAAAGTGCGCGCGGTAGCAGATTTTCCCCAACCACAAACGGTCAGGGCGTTACAGGAGTTTTTGGGAATGATGAATTTTTATAACCGTTTCCTCCCCCACGCAGCGCAGCTCATGCAACCACTGTACGCCGCGCTCAAAAATCAGAAACCCGCAAATAAGATCGAATGGTCCCCGGAGCGAGAGCGGGCGTTCTTGGAAGTCAAGGCAGCCCTGGCAAACGCTGCATTGCTGGCACATCCGGACCCAATGGCCCGCATAGCGCTCACTACTGACGCCGCTCGCCTTTTTCAGCAGGACCTTGCGCAATAGTGAACGTAAATACAGCGCGTTTGACAGGGAGTTGCTGGCTCTCCATTTGGCCATTCGCCACTTCCAGTTCTGGCTAGAAGGGCGCTGTTTCACCGCGTTCATTGACCACAAGCCACTAACATTCGCGATGGCCAAAGTTTCAGAGCCATGGTCGGGCCGGCAGCAGAGGCAGCTAGCCGCGATCTCAGAGTTTACTACCAATATTCAGCACGTGTCGGGTAAACTGAATGTAGTGGCAGACTGCCTCTCGCGCGCCGTGGCTGCCCCCGTCCGTGTGGGGATAGATTACACAGCCATGGCCGCGGAGCAGGGTAGTGACGCGGATGTGCGCACGCTCCAGTCTGGACCAACAGGGTTAAGGCTGGAGAGCAGGGTGCGGCAAGACGGTATGTCCCCTCTAATCTGTGATGTCTCCACGGGGCGACCGTGTCCCGTGGTACCGGCAGCGTGGCGCCGCCACGTTTTTGACTCGATTCATTCTTTGGCGCACCCGGGGGTGCGTGCGTCGGTCAAAATGGTAGCAGAAAAATTTGTGTGGCCGGGCCTCCGCAAACAAGTGAAAGAGTGGGCGGCAACCTGCATGGCGTGCCAACGAGCCAAGGTACACAGACACACGAGGGCTCCCTTGGAGCCATTTCACATTCCGGCTAAGAGGTTTGACCATGTTCACGTGGACCTCGTGGGTCCCCTCCCGCCATCACAGGGGTGCACGCACCTTCTGACAATGGTGGACCGCACCACGCGCTGGCCGGAGGTGGTTCCTTTGGCGTCAACCACAGCTGAGGAGGTGGCGCGCGCGTTTGTAACAGCATGGGTGGCGCGTTTTGGAGTCCCGTCGGACATTACGTCCGACAGAGGCCCTCAATTTGTTTCCGAACTTTGGTCAACAATGGCCCGCAGCCTGGGTGTCACAATTCACCGCACAACCGCGTACAATCCTCAGGCTAATGGGTTATGCGAACGTTTTCATAGGTCATTGAAAGTGGCTCTCAGGGCGTCACTGACAGATGCAAATTGGGTAGACAAGCTACCGTGGGTTTTATTAGGGTTGCGTTCTGCGCCTAAAGAAGACTTAGAAGCTTCCCCAGCTGAACTCGTTTTCACGCAGCCACTTCGGCTGCCCGGGGAGTTTCTCCCGGATAATCCTGCGCCAGGCAGCTCCCCGTCTCAGCTGTTGCAGCGTAGCATTGACAAAGGCACGCTGCCGGGCCCCGTTCATCACAATTTTCTGCGCGTTTTTGTGCCTAAAACTTTGAAAAAAGCGGAGTTTGTTTTTGTCAGACATGACGCGCATCGCCCCCCACTGCGACCACCTTATGATGGGCCGTTCAGAGTGTTGGAACTGGGGACAAGCATTTTTTGCCAGATTTGGGGGGTAGGAGGGAAAAGGTTGGCATAAACAGACTCAAACCCGCTTTTGTGGTGGCGGACGAGCAAGTGCTGTTGGCAAGGGCCCCTCGGAGCGGAAGACCCCCACGGGGTGCTTCCCAGAGTAATATTTCCCCAGAACACCCGCAGGGACTGGCAAAAGGTTTTCACCCCCAGACAGCAGCTCCCCAGCATGACAGCGCCGCTGAGGCGGTGAATCCTGGTTACAGCAGATACGGGAGAAGACTGAAACCCAAGCAGCATATGGATTGATGTGTAATGATTCTATCACAGCATGTAGACTGTTATTCTTGTGTTCGATCTAAAATGTTTGGGGGGGGGTGTAGCCACACATGTGACTTACTTAATGCCTGACATAATGCCTCACATCTTAGATAACAACAAAGTGCAGAGTTTCCTTGGAGATAACAGGAAGCTGTGAAAGTGTAATCTTTGGTATGCAAGAGACTGCTTGGAGGATTCGTTGTGTGCCAAGAGATGGCTTGGAGGATCCTTTGTGGGCCAAAGACTGTGAGGGGGATGCTCAGGGATTAAAGAGGAAATGTATTGTTACTTTTGATTTTAATGCAATGTGACTTGTGAGCTGTGAAGAGACCTGGGTATATAAGGGACGAGTTTTTTCTGAGATGTCCTCTTTCTACTTTGCTCATGTTGGAGACGTGTAATAAACTGCCTTGAGACAAACATGCCTCGTCAATTACACACTCCACAACACTAGATTTAAAAAGTGGAAAGAGAATGGACTGATAAAATATTACGATTTTTTTTAAAGGGCAAATTTTAAGAAGTTTTGAAGATTTGAAAAAACAAGGTCTAATAAATCAAGACCTGTACAGGTTCTTTCAGCTTAGACACCACATAAACAATATACTTAAAAAGGAGGATTTGGAAAGGGCCCAGTCAGGTGTTCTGAAGGTCTTCTTAATGGCATATAAAGGGATCCCAGGGATCAGATACATTTCTAAAATATACCAAGGTCTTCAAGACTTAAAAGGAGACAACACATCATATGTAAAAGAGAGATGGGAAAAAGAGGGGAATTTCACTTTACAACTGGAAATATGGGAAAAGCTAAATAAACAACAATGGAAAAGTACCTCATCCCTGCAGTGGAGAGAATTTGGATGGAAAAATTTGGCAAGATTTTTCAGAACACCTGCACAAAACAAATTTACTCGTAAGGGGTTGAATTGTTGGCGCTTGTGTGGTGAAGAGACTGCAAATCATTTTCATGTGTTTTGGTCATGCCCAGTTATCCACCAATATTGGACCAATGTACAGACAATATTGGGGAAAATATTCAAAATAACAGTCCCCTTTTCTTTTGTAACTTTGTATTTGGGTTTACTACCGGACTCACTGGAAAGACGAGGAGAAAAATACTTATTCACTGTTTTAATATTGGCAAGTAAAAAAGCCCTAACTAAAAAATGGATGTTGAAGGACTGTCCTACACCTGAAGATTGGATTAACGTGATCCAAGACATTTACTCGATGGAAAAGTTGACATTCGCACTGAGACAGGACATTGATGGGTTCTTGAACTTTTGGCAACCCTGGATCGCATGTGTGTCTTCCATCAGATCTAATCTTTGACAAATACCATTTCAATAATGGCACCGCTCTTTGTTCCAACGCTACTCAGATGCTCTTTTATTTTTATTTATTTATTTTTATTTTATTTTTTATTTTTTTATTTTTATTTCTTTTTTGCTCTTTTGTTTTGTTTTGTTTTGTTTTTTGTTTTTTCTTGTTTTGTTTTTTGTTTGTTTGTTTTTTTCGTTCTTTCTTTAATTTCTCTTTTTCTTTCACGTAAAAAAAAGGGGTGTTGTAATAATTATTCTTCCAATGTTGTCAAAAAACAAAAAAAGGGAACATGTGATGAAAATGTAAACAAAGCAATGCTGTAATGTCGTGTATACCCTCTACAAAAACTTAAATTTAAAAAAAAAAAAAAAGTTGCTTCGAAAATACTTCTTTTTCATTGTTATTTTAGAGATTAGATTACAATTAGAGACAACATTTTGGGTTCCTGGCCAGTATTTGTCACACAAACTCTTGCCCCAATTGCTTGGGAAAGGCCCTGTCACACCTTGACGATTTAGGCAACGCGTGTCCGTCGGCCTCCGTCGGTCTATGATGACCATGGAAGAGAATCCTAAACGTCTACTCTGCTGGAACAGCACCGCCTGTGGCTGAACAGGCCGATGTGCACCGGTGTTCTACCTTCCAGCGTTGGGCGTTGGTAGGATTCAAGCCTGGGCAGGAAGATATGGAGGACAAGATGTTGCCCATGCAGCATGTCCCCCCTCTCCACGTCACTGATGAATCCAAAGGAACAGCAGGGCTGCTACAGTTTGGCACCAGCGCCGTCGCAGGAGCTGCCAGAACGATGTTGAGCACAACAGAGAACTGCCTTAGGGGCTCCGACTCCGGATTTTTCCTCAGGGTTGACTCCCGAAGCCTTTCCCGTGACCGGGTGTGCCGCAAGGCAGCGGAGGTTTGAAATCAGGGTTTACCTTCCCCTAGATGGGCTACCTTCCCAGGTTGACGAGCCACCATCTACCCGAAGCATCTGGTTTTAAGGCGCCAGAGATCTGCCCTCGCCCCTTCTCCTATTAGTAAAAGCAGTTCCGCCGGGCTTAGAGACTAAACCACACGGGCAGGCTAGGAGTTGGATTTAGTTGTCAGAGGCTTTTCGAGACGCACGCCGTAAGGAGCATTTTATGAGCACTGGGAGCTTAACCCCAGTGCCGCTCCTGGCTATGACAACCTTGGAACCGGCAACACGTGTCAGCGTCTCAAAATTCCTCTAAAATGCTGGCATAGGCCAAAATTTTTAATTTTGGGCATCTGCTTTGCGTATCCATAACGAGTTGGACATATGCATAATGTATTAGTAACTTATATAGAACGTTTCAATAACTTATAAATAACTTATACCAACAAATGTTTAGTGGGGCGGCTGTGGCGCAGGTCTAGTGTGGCTGACTACTGATTGGAGGGGCAGACAGTCAGTGGTTCGATTCCTGCTCGGTCTGCAGAGTGTCAAAAGTGTCCTTGAGCAAGACACTGAACCCCCAGTTGCTCCTGGTGGGTCACGCTGGTGCATGGCAGCTCTGCCGCCATCAGTATGTGAATGGGTGGATAGCAGGAGCTGGAAAGCACTTTGGTCTTCTAAAGATGAGAAAAAGTGCTATATAAATGAATGCCATTTAGTGTGTTGCCAGCATTCATAACTTATGCCCAGTGATAGTCTAATTTATGCAGCTTATCCTAACTTATGCATAGTGCAGTCAGTTGCCTCCTGATTCATGAATCCTAGGTGTCCGAGAGCATGAATGCTCCATCATCTTGGTTCAACCGACATGATTTTCTCCTCCAAAGACCATCGCATAGTGGGGGGCATGACCGACCTGGTAGATCTGTCAACTCTGTCAGGTCGGTCACGCCTATGGAAAGAATAAAACAGCTGATGTGGCACATCACGAACGTCAGATGACAGTCTAAACATGTTAAGGTATGAACATCTCTTTACTTTGTCTGAATAGAAGAACAAGACCAGTTTGGCATGGACATCTGCCATGGAGTCTTGACAGTTTTCTCCTGTGAGCCAATGCTGCCAGTATGCCATTATACGGTAGTTGTAAGTTGGAAACACATTCAGTAAGTTTGGAACAGGTTCGAAGCACATTACTGATAGGTTAGAAATAAGTTTTGGGTACGCTAGACATTATCTCAATGTAATTCGACTAATGAGTAACTTAGAAGTAATGTGTGTCAACGATCGCATAACTTACCTACAATTTATGGCCCATGTATGCGGGACATATAAGCCATACAGCTGTGGCACAGGTGTAGTGTGGCGAACTTCTGAGCGGAGGGTCAGGGGTTCGGTTTCCACTCTCCCTGCAGTCTGCATGTTGAAGTGTCCTTGAGCAAGACACTGAACCCCCAGTTGCTCCTGGTGGGTCAGGCCAGTGCCTGTGCATGGCAGCTCCGCTGCCATCAGTGTGTGAATGGGTGGATAGCAGGATCTGTAAAGTGCTTTGGTCATCCAGAGATGAATAAAAAGTGTTATATAAGTGAGTGCCACTTACCATACGCTGGATACATCATATTTCGATGACCTCACCGTACTACGACGTATACAAGCGTACGCTTGACTTATACATAACTTATTTGACGTACGCCAGCGTATTTGCCAAATTTTTTAACATCAGCATAGGCTGCCTAAATTGCCAAGGTGTGACAGGGGCTTAAGACACCTGACATCAACTCAATTATGCTACTGGCTGTGACCAACTGTGACATCCTTACTGGCTATTATAAACGCTAGCCGAGTAGTAATGTTCCATATACAGGATATCTCTAGTTGAAATGGTTGAAAAAAATGTTGAAAAGATGGCTTTGCCAACCGTTTAAAAGATTTCATTGAAAAATGAAAGATGAAAAGCTGCCTTTTTCAGGTTGTTGAAAAGGTGTCTTCATATAGACATCACTGTATGGTCTAAATTTGGTTGAAAAGTGAAAAGCCGCCTTTTAAAAGAAAGGTACTGTAACCAACTTTTATTAGAGCATCATTCATCTTCTGATCCTTTATGGGTTATGTGAGGGTATACCTATACCATTTTCTCTGGGCAAGAAGTACAGCATATCTCCCATCCAAACACTGACCAAAGTAGAACCCGCTTAGCTTTCAAGAACAGGGTGTCTGGTGACATGTACAACCAGAGTGTAGACATCAACAAATAAACACAAAACAGATAAATTTGTAAAACGTATTCAAATAGTGCTTTTTAAATGTATAGGACTAACGCTGGTTTCAGATTGTTCCAGATATTACGTAACAAGCATTATGCCAAATGTTGAACTTAAAAAAAAAAACTGTTAAAAATTCAACATTTTTATGAAGCACTTTTAACAAAGAGTTCTAGTAGTTGTAAAAGTATATTTGACTTTTGAGAGACAGATCCCCACCACCATATGCCAAAAACTATTGAGGACAGGGATAAATAGCTTAATTATTGGACTTTTTTTTTGGTTAATATAGGCAGGCACAGCCCAATTTTCAACAATTGTTTTCTGGTTGAATATGGTCTGTACCTGACGGGCTAAACACAGCCCAATTTTCAACATCTGTTAGGCTAACTTAAGGCTTGGACCGACAGAGCTGATTTAGCCCAAAAATTTACGGAGGATTCTTTCTCTCTATCATACAGCTTGAGTGGTCAAGGCGCATTTCACAGAAGAGCTGGACTTCAGGAATTTGAAACAAGCATTTTCCATTTATTTAGACACTGCAGTATTGATGGGACAGCAGACTCCAGAGCTTCGAGTTTATTCAGGAAATATTTGGCGAAGCGTGTTTCGAGGCGTGTATTGCGGACATGTGTTGACTTCATACCACGTGACTGGGTCAGGAAACCCATTCATGATTTTGCACGCAACATGAAATAAAGTGAGCAGCGATACACAATGGAAAACCCTGTCTGTCATGTTTGTCTGTGTAAGGAATTTATCACAGCCAATTTTCAGATGGAGGCAGCACTAAAAACATGGACTTCTCCCATTTGGGAACATTTTGAGTGCATTTCTCCCATTGATATATTTTCCACAAATAGTGCATGGTGATTGTAACTGAGGTAATGGGTTCGTGATAAAGCATCTGCTTTATAAGTGGGTGGTCTGGTTTCAAATCCTAGCTGCATTATTCTTGTAATTTCATTTTTATTTGCAAGGTGAAGTGTCTGTTGTGTTTCAAAGAGCTTGGATCATTATTACGCATCATTATGCTGAGGCACTATTGCCATTGTGCCCTGCATGAGAATAAGGCCAGAGTTGAATATACTGGGAAAGACAGTATAAGACTGTTGAAAATTTATTATTTCTTAATAAAAATGGATAAGTAGTACAAGCACACCAAGTAACACAGGCACATTCACTGTGGTCACCCCAGTTTTATTTCTTTTTTCCCCTTATGGTAAATGGCATTCATTTATATAGTGCTTTTATTATCATCTCTTGATGACCAAAGTGCTTTACAGATCCTGCTATCCACCCATTCACACACTAATGGTGGCATGCTGCCTAACATGGTGCTTCCAGACCCACCAGGAGCAATTGGGGTGAAGTGTCTTGCCCAGGGACACAACAGCAGGATATCTGGGGAGAGCGGGATTCGAACCACCAACCATGTGGTCATTGGACGACCTGCTCTACCTCCTGAGCCACTGCCGTCCCCTTATCATCACTGATATTTCTTAAAAGACAGCACATTTATTGAAATTGAAAAAATACACACTAAACCAATAATGCCCTTGTAAAAATCTGCATGCTGTATACTGTACTTTTTGTAGACGACATGGCCTAGTAGAGCAAATGAAGTTTCACATGAGGCTTCGTCGACATGAACCATTTTGATAGAAAGGCTCAAGTCTTCAAGAAAGCCTTACCTGGCTGTCACTAACTGGTGAGGTAAAATGTCTGCCTTGTATCAGGAGAGCTGGGGTTCAAATCCCAGTGGGGTTATTTGTATAATTTCTTTTTTTTTTTTTTTTTGCAGGGTGAACAAAGTGAACAAAGAGTAAGGACTCTGTCAATCCTCGCATCCCCCTAGAGCTTACTAGCTAGGACTTTTTGAATTTTTTCAATCATAAAATTTTATCTATTAGAGATAAAATCAGTCAGATTCTTCACACCGTAAACTTAAGTACAGCAACTACTACAACTCCTTCAACTGATATCTGTTTGGATAAGTTTACTCCAACTGACCTTTTAGAGTTAGATAAAATAATCTCCTCATCCAAGCCTTCAACTTGTCTTTTAGACCCTATTCCTACCAGGTTATTTAAACAAGTCTTCCCATTTATTGGTAGCCGTATTCTTCAAATAATCAGTTCTTCTTTAACTTTAGGTCATGTACCGCAGGCTTTTAAAATTGCTGTAATTAAACCCTTACTCAAAAAGCCAACGCTCGAGCCAGGAGTTTTAGCTAACTATCGACCAATCTCTAATCTGCCTTTCATTTCAAAAATTTTAGAAAGAGTTGTTGCTAAGCAATTATTTGACCACTAGCAGGGAAATGGTTTATTTGAAGAGTTTCAATCTGGGTTCAGAATTCATCATAGTACTGAAACAGCCTTAGTGAAGGTCACTCATGACCTCCTTATCGCATCTGGTAATGGACTCGTTTCTGTACTTGTCCTTTTATATCTTAGTGCAGCCTTTGATACTATTGACCATGATATTCTTGATAGATTAGAACACTATGTTGGACTAAATGGAACTTCGCTGCGGTGGTTTAGGTCTTATTTGTCCGATAGACTTCAGTTTGTTCATATCAATAATGAGTTTTCTTCCAACTCTAAGCTCAGTCATGGAGTTCCACAGGGACCTCTGTTAGGCCCTACTCTTTTTAGTTTATATAGGCTTCCGTTAGGCAACATCATTAGAAAGGATGCGCTCTGCAGAGCGTGCCCAAATGCCAAGTCACGTTTCGTTACTTTGTATTCATACATGTGTAATGACAATAAAGTTGAATCTCATCTCATCTCATCTCATCTCATCTCATCTCATCTCATACATTTTCATTGTTATGCAGATGACACACAATTATACCTGTCAATGAAGCCTGATGAAAGTAATCAATTAGTCAAGTTAGATGCCTGTCTTAAGGAAATCAAAGCTTGGATGACTTGTAATTTTCTGCTATTAAACCCAGATAAGACTAAAGTCATTCTTGTTGGTCCAAAAAACCTTAGAAACACCTTTCCAAATCAAACGCTTAATTTGGATGCAACTACTATTTCTCTGAATAGTTCTGTGAGGAACCTTGGAGTTATTTTTGATCAAGATCTGTTTTTTAATTCACATATTAAATTTGTTTCTAAGCCTGCCTTCTATCATCTGTATAATATTGCCAAGATTAGGAGCATTCTGTCTCTGAGTGGTGCTGAGAAACTGATCCACGCTTTTGTTACCTCTAGATTAGATTATTGTAACTTATTATTACCAGGTTGTCCTAAAATATCTTTAAAAAGTCTTTAGTTGATCCAAAATGCTGCTGCAAGAGTTTTAACAGGTACTAGAAAGAGAGATCATATCTCTCCGGTTCTGGCCTCCCTTCATTGGCTTCCCATAGAGTTTAGAATTAAGTATAAAATCCTTCTTCTCACTTACAAAGCTCTTAATAATCAGGCCCTTTTTTATATAAAAGATCTGATATTACCCTATCATCCTAACAGAGTACTATGCTCCCAAAATGCTGGATTACTTATAATACCTAGAATCTCCAAAAGTACAATGGGCGGCAGAGCCTTCGGCTATCAAGTTCGTTTCCTGTGGAACCAGTTACCAATCTGGGTTCAGGAGTCAGACTCGATCTCTGTTTTTAAGAATAGGGTAAAAACCTTCCTCTTCAATATAGCCTACGATTAGGGAGGGATCATATGTCTCTTAACCTTCCCTTTGTTTTGCTGTTAATAGATTTAGACAACCGAATGACTTCCAATAATGTACTTGGCTTCTCTCCTTTAATGTTTGCTCTCTTTATGTCTGTTCTTTTCATCTTCTCTATCCCCTCACCCCCCAGCCAGTCGCAGAAGATGACTGCCCCTCCCTGAGCCTGGTTCTGTTAGAGGTTTCTTCCTGTTAAAAGGGAGTTTTCCCTTTCCACCCTCACCAAGTGCTTGCTCACAGGGGATCGCCTGATTACTGGGGTCTTTCTGCAATTGTGGGGTTTCCCCTACATTGAAAGTGCTATGAGATGACTATTGTTGTGATATGGTGCTATATAAATAAAGTTGAATTGAATTGAATTGAAGCATCTGTTGTGTTTCAGAAAGCTTGGCTACAACAATAACATCATTATGCTGAGGCGCTATTGTGCCCTGCATGACAATAAGGACAGAGATGAATGTACTGGGAAAGACAGTATAAGACTGTTGAAAAGTCATTATTTCTTAATAAAAATGGATAAGTACACAAGCACATTCACTGTATTCACCTCAGTTTTATTATTCCTTTTTTCCCTTATGATCATTGATATTTCTTAAAAACTGCATTTATTGAAATGAAAAAATACACAATCCAAGAACACCCTTGTAAAAATCTTCATGTTGTATGCATTTTGCCCACTAGATGGCCTAGTAGAGAAAATGAAGTTTCACATGAGGCCTTGTCTGAGTCATTTTGATGAAAGGCCTCAAGTCCTAATAATATATATAATATATTAATTGGACTTTATATATATATATATATATATATATATATATATATATATATATATATATATATATATATATATATATATATATAGTTTACTCAGATTAAAGGAACACTTTTTAATCTGAGTAAGATGGACTAGCCTGCCACAATTTCAATATCCAGCTTATTTTTTCCCATTAAAATCTGATGTGTTTTCAAAGTGTTCCCTTTATTTTTTTGAGCAGTATATATATATATACTGTATATAATATGCACATTTTACATATACCCAACAATACCTTAAAATACTCATTAAACATATACATAATATCTACACATATTTACAAACTCACACATAATAAATAAGCACCTATAAATAGTACTAGAAAAGCACTCGGAGAGCGCAGACCTCCTCCAAGTACCTCAGTTCCCCCTAATATTGGGATTTTCCCCAAATATAATAGTCCTACATTTATTTTATCTATATTTTCAGATTCCTTGACCACAAAAACATACCTTTAGCAACTGGATTCACATTGATATCTTTATTAGTTCAGTAGTTATTGACAAAAATCACTTTTTCGGTAATGGCGGTTTTCTTCTGGATATAGCTCCATAGCGTTTGAAGATACAACAAATCCATTGGCACACTACTGATTCCTCAGTGTGTTGGCTATATTTTGGTGTTTGTTGTATGTTTATATCTTAATTTGTTACCTTACAGTGATGAAAATTCCAAAGATCCCCTATTATTTCCTGTTCTGGATCACAGTATTCAGATTTTTTGCAGGATCCGGATCAGTCTTTGATATTTCCTAGAACTTATTGGGATCTTATCCTGTATTTTTTTGGCAAGCGTTCTGACCATTTGTTGTGGAGTTATATACACATACAGTATGCTAAAAATGGCCCTATCTCGCAATGATAAAGAATCCTTTAAAAAATTCCTGGATCCAGACGGTGATCCGGATCACTCCCAAAATCTAACCATTTCTTCCTTGTCCCATTTTGGACTTGTCCTGAAAATTTCGTCAAAATCCATTCATAACTTTTTGAGTTATGTTGGTAAAAGTCAGACAAACAGGACTTCCGGGAAGATGGCGGAGAGACATAACACTTAAACAAAGAGCTCTCCCTAGCCGGATTAAAAATCATCGGTAAATGGCCAACTCGACATAAACGAATCAATAAACTAAGGGATGAAAACACGAAGGAACCGGGCACAAGGACAAAAACAGGGTAAAATTGAAGAATTCCTCTCCAACAACGCAGGAAAAACCGCTGTACGCAAAGCCCAAAAAAACGAGGTGTCTACAGCAGAGAAAATGGAAGACACCAGACTCGACAACATGAACGCTGGCATCGCCAGTTTGGGTGAAGAGTTAAGAGAATTCAAGCGACAGCTACAACAGGATTTAGCGGCTCTTAAGGAGGAACTGAAAAAAGAAATTAAGGAGGAAATCATGGACCTCCGAAGAGAAATGGAGCGTAAATTAACGGAAAACATGGAGGAGCTGCGCTCCCAGCGGGCGTGTATGACAGAAGCGCAGACCCGAATTTCGGAACTAGAAGATTGGAAAAGCGAGGCAAACGAACAACTACAAACCCTGACGACGCAAACGCAGAGGATGCAGGAGAAAATAAACGACTTGGAGAGCAGATCCCGACGAAGCAATATGCGCATCTTTGGAATTCCGGAGGGCATTGAAGGCAACTCGATGACAAAATTCATGGATCAGTTCTTAAAAAAAGAACTGGAAATACCCGGAGAAACGGATCTGCAGATTCAACGGGCGCACAGAGCACCGGCACAGAACCCGAAAACAAACTCTCCACCCAGGTCAGTTGTGGTAAACTTTGTGAAATATGACATAAAGGAAAGAATCCTGACGCAAGCATGGAAAAAAAAGATACGAATCGGCGACAAACAGGTATTTTTTGACCATGACTACCCGACAGAAATCGTGCAGCAGCGGAAGAAATATGCCAATATTAAAAAAACGCTGAAAGAGAAAAAAATTAGATTCCAAACGCCGCTAACGAAAATGAGGATTCATTGGGAGGAAGGCACAAGAACCTACAACACGGCCGAAGAGGCAGCGCGGGATATGATGGAGCGGGGCCTTGAGGTGAGCGTGCCGAAGGAGACGGCTGGAGCAGCGGCGGCCCTGAACGCACCACGACAGACGGAGTGGAGACGAGTGAACGGCGGAAGAAGGGGGAGAGACGTAGAGCAGCGGGCCCAGGACAAACTACAAGGCTTTCAACTGAAAGCCTAGATCATAACAAAGATTAAGAAAGGCACAGAAGAAATGAAGGCCAAGAAGACAAGGTAAAAGAGAAACAGACGGCTAGGAGAGGTTTAAGTGATATTTGTTGGACATTTCTAGACTTATGACTATTACTTTGATAGTAATTAGAAGTCTAGGGAGGGCCCTTCACTCTGTGAAGACAAACCCCCCACCCACCAACAGGGACCAGTGGGCAGAAGAAAGGCCCAAAGTACGGAGGTCGAGATTTTTTAATGTGTTTTTATATAAATATGTGTTATTTTTGTTGTTAAAGGGGCTAGGAGCACAAGTTAAAAAAATGGAAAAACATGAATATGGGTAAAAATCTTAAGATAATGACATTAAACGTGAATGGTCTGAACTCACCTGTTAAAAGGGAAAGAATAATAAGAAAATTCAAGAAGGAAAAAGCTGAAATTATATTTATGCAAGAGACACATTTGAGCAAGACAGAACATGTGAAACTAAAGAGATTTGGCTATAAGAACTCCTACTACAGTTCATTTAAGGGAGGAGCAAAAAGGGGGGTTATGATACTAATCTCAAACAAAATACAATTTGAAAGTGAACAGGAAATCCAGGATAAAGAAGGCAGGTATGTAATAATAAAGGGAAGAATAGATGGTATGCAGATTACATTAGTGAACATCTATGCCCCACCAGAAAGTGACAAGGGTTTTTTTCAACATCTGTTTGATCTCATAGCAACACACAGTGAAGGAGTCCTAATTTGTGGAGGAGACTTAAATGCTGTCATGGATCATGAAGTTGACACAACAAGTGTTAAGAAGACAAAAAAACATGTAACAAAGTTCATAAGAACCTCACTGGCAGAAATGGGTATGGTAGACATATGGAGGGACCTGCACCCACTCGAAAAAGACTATACACATTATTCAGCAGTCCATAAAGTACACTCTAGAATAGATTACTTCCTTATGAATGAAGGTGACAGACACAGGGTGAGAAATTGTTGGATTGGAGGGGCAGAAATATCAGATCATAATCCTATATACATGGAAATATACAGTATTTGAACAATAGAAAATGACAAACAACATGGAAACTTAACGTAGGACTGTTAAATGATGAGAAAATGAAAGAAAGAAAGAATAAAAATAAACATAAACGAATATATCCAAGAGAATGACAATGAAGAAGTGGACCCAACAATACTATGGGACACACTAAAAGCCGTGTTAAGGGGTAAATTAATTGTTGAAACAGGAAAAGCAAATAAGACTAAACTGGAAGCGTATGAACAAAGATGTGAGAGACTGAGGGAACTAGAACGTAAACATCAAAGCACAAATGACCCAAAAATATATCAAGAAATTAAAGAAGAAAAAACAAAGATAAAAGAAACACAAATGGATGAAATTGAAAGGAAAAATAGATATCTAAAGCAAAAATATTATGAAACAGGGCCAAAAGCCACAAAACTGCTGGCAAAACGGTTAAGAAAACAACAAACAATGAATAATGTATACAAGATTAAAGACCCCACCACAAATAAAACCACAGTTAACCCAGAAAACATCGAAGAAATTTTCCATAATTTCTACCAAGAACTATACTCGCAACCTGAAGAAACAAATACTAAAGATATCAAAAAATTTCTAGACACATTGGACTTGCCATCAATAGGAAATCAACAAAATGAAAAACTAACAGCAGAAATAACAACACAAGAGATCAGAGATGTGATTAAGTCACTTAAAAACGGTAAATCACCAGGTAGTGATGGATACCCATCTGAGTTTTATAAACTGTTTATAGAAGAACTCACGCCACAACTCCTAAAGTCATTTAATTGGACGCTGAACAACAACAAAATACCTCCATCATGGAACGAAGCAATCATTTCAGTTATTTTAAAACCAGGGAAAGATAAAGAACAATGCGGAAACTATAGACCAATCTCTTTATTAAATGTAGATTATAAAATATACACAACAATTATATGTAAACGAATAAAGACATTCTTGACGGAATTGATAGAAGATGATCAAACTGGATTCATAGAGGGACGCCAAACACATGACAATATCAGGAGAACAATACATATAATTAACCAAATACATAAAGAAAAGAAAAGCGCAGTAATAATGAGTTTAGACGCAGAAAAAGCATTTGACAGGGTTAACTGGAAATTCCTATATAGTGTACTGGAGCGCTTTGGATTTAACGAAAAATCAGTACAATGCATAAGGACGCTATATCAAGAACCTGTGGCAAGAATCAAGATAAACGGTAGCTTAACAGACAAAGTAAATATACAAAGATCAACTAGGCAGGGATGCTGCTTATCGCCCACCTTGTTTGCTCTGTTCATAGAACCATTGGCTCAAGCGATACGACAAAATAAGAAATTAAAAGGTGTAACAATAAAGGGGGCGGAACACAAGATTGGGCTATTTGCAGACGATATTATAGTTTACCTTGAACAACCAGATAAATCAATAATGGAAATGATGAACTTGATAGAAAATTTTGGAAAATTATCAGGATACAAGATAAACATAACAAAAACACAAATACTGACATTCCACTATAACCCTCTAAACCAGATAACTGATAAGATCAAACTAAACTGGAACCAAAAAGAAATAAAATACCTTGGAGTGAACATACCTAAAGACCTAAGCAAAATATATAAAGCAAACTATGATAGGTTGGAACAAGAAATAAAAAAAGATATTGATAGATGGTCAATCTTAAATATGGATCTGAATTCAAAAATTGAGACAGTCAAAATCAGCATACAACCTAGATTACTTTACCTCTTCCAGGCTATACCAACAGAGATTCCAGATGCCCAATTCTCAAAGTGGGACAGGATGATATCGAGATTTGTTTGGGGAGGTAAAAAACCAAGAGTGAAATATAAAACCCTCCAATTACCAAAAGAGAAAGGAGGCATGGGCCTACCGAGTCTAAAGGAATATTACTACTCAGCACAAATAAGATATATCATATGTTGGTGCGACGAGGGATATGAGGCAAAATGGAAAGAAATGGAAAAGGAAATTGAGGGACTCCCAGTACAAAGCATAATAGGGGATAAAGATGCATATAAGCAAATCAAACAAATAGACCCAATCACTAAATTTACTTTAGAACTGTGGTATAAAATAGTACAAAAATATAATATAAGGGGAGACATAAAACTATTGAAATGGGTAGCATTTGACAGTCAGTTTGAACCGGCAAAACAAGATAGGGGATACAAAAATCTGGTGAACAAGGGAATCACAGCATGGGGCAATATCGGAAAAAAAGATCTCGGGAGCTTTGTAAATATCAGGAGAAAATTTAAATTAGAAAGATCGGAATTTTTCAGATATCTGCAGATGAGAGATTACTATATGAAGAAGATTAGGCATAACCTCCAAACAGATGTGAACGAGATTATACAACTTATTTTAAGCTCATATGCAGGAAATAAAATAAGAATTATTTCAAAACTATATCAGAAACTTATGACAAACAATCAAACAAGTAACTATATAAAGGAGAAATGGGAGAAAGAGCTCAATTTAAACATAACAGAAGAAAGCTGGCAGGAAATATGGAAAACACAACACACATCAACAAATTCAAGGGCATGGAGGGAATTTGGATGGAAAAACCTGATTCGCTTTTTCATTACACCACAGATTCAAGGAAAATATACAAATACCCAATCTTTATGCTGGAGGGGATGTGGGGCTCAAAATGCAGACCACTCACATATGTTTTGGAAATGCTACAAAATATCATCATTTTGGAAATCTATGCATGTGACAATACAGAGGATATTAGGATATAATATACCAATGAACTGTAACCTGATGTACTTATGTGATCTTAAAAAAGACAATGTTATACAGGCTGAGGACAGATATCTAGTTAAAATCTTGTTGATTGCATGTAAAAAAACTATCACAAAAAAATGGCGATCAGAAGTTCTTCCTGACCAAGAACAATGGACTGACATTGTTGAGGACATACGTATGATGGAAAAACTAACATATCGACGAAGAATGCAAGAAGGAATATGGGAGAAAAAATGGCGGAAATGGACACACTACAAAGTGCAACAACGAGGCAGAAATTGAAAGAATAACCAAAGACACTGAAAAAACCAGAAGAATTAAGAGATGGAAACTAAAAACTTGATGCTCCAACATTTGCCCCCCCCCCTTTTATTTTTTTTTTATTTATTTATTTTTTTAAAATTTTTTTTATTTATTTATTTTTTTTTTATTTTTCCCTACCCTAACCCCTTTGTTTTTTAAATGTAGAATGTGATCTGAATGCATTATATATGATGAAAAATGAATAAAAATCTAAGTTACAAAAAAAAGTCAGACAAACAAACAGACAAACCCCAGTAAAAACATAACCTCCTTGGCGGAGGTAATAAACCATTATTTACATTTAAATCTATTACCAACTTCCCCCTCTACTCATCTACTACATACTTTTCCCTCCTGGCACCCTTTAAAAGGTGCTCAAGCCCCCGGGGAATCTTTTTCCCCAGACATCACCAGGAAGTATGCTAGCAAATAGTGATGGCCAGATGAGGCTTTCTGGAGGACTTGAGGCCTTTCATCAAAATGGCTCATGTCGACGAGGCCTCATGTGAAACTTCATTTTCTCTACTAGGCCATCTAGTGGACAAAACGTATACAACATGCAGATTTTTACAAGGGTGTTATTGGTTTGTGTATTTTTTTTATTCATTTCAATAAATGCACTGTCTTTTAAGAAATATCAGTGATCACAAGGGAAAAAAGAAATAATAAAACTGAGGTGACTACAGTGTATGTGCTTGTGCTACTTATCCATTTTTGTTAAGAAATGATAACTTTTCAACAGTCTTATAATGTCTTTCCCAGTACATTCATCTCTGTCCTTATTGTCATGCAGGGCAAAAATAGTGATAGATAGATACTTTATTTCAAATAAAAAAGCAAAAAACAAAACAAATGACAAGTGCAATAAAAGTGACAGTATACAGTGCTCGAAAGGGAGAAGGAAGAAGTTAACACTTATTTACTCAAACTCCTCTTTTCCCTAAATACAACCCATGTGAACGATATACATATTACCTCAATTATGAACCCAAGTAGACAATTAACTATATTTTATACATATCAACATTGACACCCATCCATCCCTACATACATACAGTCCATACATCAATACCCAGCCCCAAACAACACAGATATACACAGATATGCACAGTACTGCCCCACCTACCATACTATAGTGTCCCAGAGTGAGCTTAGTGCATCGTACATATTAATACTACACCTCTATCATATATCCTTTTAGCAAATAATGTTTATACCTATTTTTGAATTGATTTCTGTTTGTACATAGTTTCAGTTCCGGCTCCAGACTGTTCCACACATCCACCTCACAGACAGATATGCATATACTTTTCTTAGCAGTTCGTACCTTAGGTTTTGTAAAATTTAAGTCTCCTCTCAAATTATAATCATTGTCTCTTTTTTGAATATTTTTTGTATATTAGTTGGGAGTTGATTATTAATTGCCCTGTACATTACTTGTGCTGTCTTATATTTAACTAAATCCATGAACTTTATGGCATGTGACTTTAAAAACAGCGAGTTGGTATGGTCTCTATATCCTACATTATTTATTATCATTATAGCTTTTTTTTTGTAATGTTTATTTATTTAGCGAATGCAAAGTCCTTAAGCCAAGCAGTTGCCTCCTGGTTTGCTGTATGGAGGGTGTGTAATCCTCCTTCCAGTCTTTGGAGCGGGCAAGCCTCTATGATGTGTTCCATAGTTTGCTCCTCTCCACATGCGCACAGTGGGCTAGGGCTACTGCCCCATCTGTGAAGGCTGGCCAAGCAGGGGCCATGTCCAGTCCTGAAGCGATTGAGTGTAGACCACTGTCTCCTTGGGAGGTTGGTGCCCGGGACCTGTTGGTTGGGGTTTATCACCAGCTGTTTGTTTGGGACCTCCTTGGTCTCCCATTCCTCTTGCCAAGCTGTCTGGATGGTAAAGTCAGCTGGGGGAGGGTTTTTCCAAATCGGCCGTCTGGATGAAAGTCGGGCAGTGGGTGGGGTGTAGATATCTGCATGGATTGGTAAGTGAGGAAAATCTTTAACTTTTTGGAGCATCCTTTGAGTTAATGCTGCTCGCCGGATGTGTGGAGGGGCTATGTTTGACAGTACAGAGAGCCAGGGGAGTGGTGTTGAGCGGATTGTTCCAGTTATAGTTCTCATGGTTGAGTTGAGCTGGGTGTCTACATGGTGTGTGTAAGATGACCTGGACCAGACAGGGGCACAATATTCTGCTACAGAGTATGAAAGGGCCAGTGCTGAGGTGCGCAGGGTGGAGACTGCCGCCCCCCATTTTGCACCAGCGAGCTTGCAGAGCAGGTTGTTTCGTACTTTCACCTTAGCAGCCGTCCACTTTAGATGTTCCTTGAAGGATAAGGTCCTATCAAGGGTCACTCCAAGATAAGTTGGATTTGGGGCATGCTTAAGCTTGAGTCCGCTCAGGTGGATGTTTAGTTCTCTGGCAGCTTTTGCATTGTGGAGATGAAATACACTGGAGACGGTTTTTGCTGGGCTTGGTTTTAGGCGCCAGATTTTGCAGAACTGGTCCAGTTTAGCAAGATCTTCCGTGAGCACCCGTTCCAGTGGTTCAAAGTCTGGTGCTTGGAATGCCAAACAGATGTCGTCTGCATAGATGAATTTGCGGGATTTTGTAGTAGGCAGGTCGTTTATGTAGAGGTTGAACAGAGTTGGAGCTAGAACTGAGCCTTGTGGGAGTCCGTTTTTCTGCATTCTCCATGCACTTGTGTTCTGACTGAGGTGGACTCTGAACCTTCGGTTGGTCAGCAGCGTTTTTATAATTGCTGTTGCCCAAGCAGGGATCGCCTTTATAAGTTTCAGGAGGAGGCCTTTGTGCCAGACCGTATCATAGGCGGCTGTAAGATCGAGAAACACAGCCCCTGTCTTCAGTCTGCTCTCGAAGCCATTTTCAATGAAGGTGGTTAGGGCCAGTACTTGTTCTCCTGTACTGCGGTCCTTGCGGAAACCTGCTTGATCCACACTTAGAATATCCTCTATTTCTGGGGAAATGCGTTGCAGTATTAGGCGCTCCATGATTTTGTAAGGAACGCTGAGTAGGGAGATTGGGCGGTAGCTTGCTGGTAGTTTGTGGTCTTTGCCAGGTTTTGGGATGGCAATGACCTTTGCTGCCCGCCATTTCTTTGGGATCGAGTTCGTTTGTGTGATCCTTGTGTAGAATTGTGTCAACCAGGTTAGGGCTCGGGGGCCAAGATTTTTCATGAATTCTGGGAAGATGTTATCGTATCCTGCTGCCTTTCCACATTTCAGGCCCTGTAGGACTTTCTCCAGTTCAGCAGCCTCGAAGGGTTCAGGGTTCGTTTCCTCTACAGGCATTTTTTGGTGTTTTTTTAGCTCAGTTGTAACTGCTGTTCTGGTGTCTTGTAATGTGCATATTGGCTGTAGATTGGTCTTGTAGGTGTTTCCCCAGACCTCTACACAGTAGTTAAGATATGGTAAAAATAGTGACTTGTACAGTAAGAAAAATGATTTATAGTCCAAGATGTGTCTTCCCTTCTCAGTATCCCTATACATTTTGCCAACTTGGCCCGGATGTGACTGATGTGAGGTTTCCAGCAGATTTTATTGTCTCGTGTCACCCCCAGAAACTTATTTTCCTGTACTACAGGTACGTCTCAAAAAATTAAAATATCATGAAAAAGTTCAATATTTTTTGTCACTCATTTCAGAAAGTGAAACCCATATATTACATAGATTTATTACACAGAGAGTGATATATTTCAAGTGTTTATTTATTTTAATGGATGAATGGATGGATGATTATGGCTTACAGCCCATGAAAACCCCAAATGCAGTTTCTCAAAAAATTTGAATATTACATAAAATTAATTTTAAAAAATAGTTTTTAAATAGAAATGTTGGCTGACTGAGAAGTATGTCCATGTGCACACTCAATACTTGGTCTGGGCTCCTTTTGGATTAATTACTGTATCAATGTGGCGTGGCATGGAGGTGATCAGCCTGTGGTACTGCTGAGGTGTTATGAAGGTCCAGGTTGCTTTGATAGTGACCTTCAGCTCGTCTGCATTGTTGGGTCTGGTGTCTCTCATCTTCCTCTTGACAATACTCCATAGATTCTCTATGAGATTTAGGTCAGGAGAGTTTGCTGGCCAATCAAGCACAGTGATGCCATGGTCATTAAACCAGGTTTTGATACTTTTGGCAGTGTGTGTGTGTGTGTGTGGGGGGGGGGGGGTGCCAAGTTCTGCTGCAAAATGAAATCAGCTTCTCCATAAAGCTTGTCAGCAGAGGTAAGCATGAAGGGCTCTAAAATTTCCTGGTAGACGACTGCGCTGATTTTGGTCTTGATAAAACACAGTGGATCAACACCAGCAGATGACGTGGTTCCTCAAATCATCACTGACTGTGGAAACTTCACACTAAACCTCAAGCAACTTAGATTCTGTGCCTCTCCCCTCTTTCTCCAGACTCTGGGACTTTGGTTTCCAAATGAAATGCAAAATTTACTTTTATCTGAACAGAGGTCATCTGCTGGTGTTTGTCCACTGTCTTTTATCAAGACCAAAGTTAGCACAGTCATCTACCAGGAAATTTTAGAGCACTTCATGCTCCCCTCTGCTGACAAGCTTTATATGGTGAAGCTGATTTCATTTTGCAGCAGAACTTGCCCCCCCCCCCACACACACACACACACTGCCAAAAGTATCAAAACCTGGTTTAATGACCATGGCATCACTGTGTTTGATTGGCCAGCAAACTCTCCAGACCTAAATCCCATAGAGAATCTATGGAGTATTGTCAAGAGGAAGATGAAAGACACCAGACCCAACAATGCAGACGAGCTGAAGGCCACTATCAAAGCAACCTGGACCTTCATAACACCTCAAAAGTGCCACAGGCTGATCACCTCCATGCCGCGCCACATTGATACAGTAATTAATCCAAAAGGAGCCCTGACCAAGTACTGAGTGTGCACATGGACATACTTTTCAGTCGGCCAACATTTCTTTTAATAAACTATTTTTTAAAATTAATTTTGATCCCAGCCCCCGACCAACAGTGATCTGTGTGGAGTTTGCATGTCCTCCCCGTGTCTGTGTGGGTTTACGCTGGGATTTTTCCGGTTTCCTCCCACATGCCAAAAACATGCAAGTTAGGTTAGTTAGGTTAATTGGCATTAAAAACTGGGGATTCTAAATTGTCCTTAGGTATGACTGTGAGAGTGAATGGTTGTCTGTCTCTCTGTGTTGGCCCTGTGATGGACTGGCGATCTGTCCAGGGTGTACCCTGCCTCTCGCCCAAAGATGCTGGGATAGGCTCCAGCCCCCCCGCGACCCAAAAAGGATTAAGTGGAAGAAGATGAATGAATGAATGAATAATATTCAATTTTTTTGAGAAACTGAATTTGGGCTTTTCATGGGCTGTAAGCCATAATCGTCAAAATTAAAATAAACACTTGAAATATATCACTCTCTGTGTAATGAAACTATATAATATATGGGTTTCACTTTCTGAAATGAGTGACAAAAAATATTGAATTTTTTCATGATATTCTAATTTTTTGAGATGTACCTGTATTTCAATTCTGGTATCATCTATCATTACCATTATTTCATGATTTATTTTATAATTTCCAAACAACATAATCTTTGTTTTTTTTCAGATTTAGAGATAATATATTTTTGTTGAACCACTGCATTATTTTCATTTCTGTTGTGACCACGTCTAAAATCTGCTGCAAATTCTCACCAGTGCAAAGCATATTTGTGTCATCCGCAAACAAAATAAATTTCAGAATTTTTGATACTTGGCATATGTCAATTATATATAAGACAAAGAGTTTGGATCCCAAAACTGACCCCTGGGGCACACCACCAGTGATTTGTGCTCACCTATTTGTACAAATTGTTGTCTGTTACTTAAATAACTTTCCACCCCTCAGTCCGACCACTCTTATCCCATACCATTTCAATTTCCTCAGTAAAATTCTATGATCAGTGATGTCAAAAGTTTTCTTTAAATCTATAAATACTCCTACAACAAACTTTTTTTTAATCTATACAACTAGTAATTTCTTCTATGAGTTCGATCAGTGCCAAAGATGCAGATTTGTCGACTCTAAAACCATACCGACTGTCTGTAAGGAGGTTGTGTTTTTCAATGAAATTATCCAGTCTTTTAGTTAAGATTTTTTCAAGAATTTTGGAGAATTGTGAGAGTAAAGAGACCGGCCTGTAATTTGTGAAATGATGACTGTCTCCTGTTTTGTATATACATTTTGCTGTTTTCATTTTGTTTGGAAATTTACCAATTTGAAATGACAGGTTATAGATGTGGATGAGTGGTTTAACAATTCCTTCAATTACTTTTTTCACTATTGTCATGTCAGTTTCATTCCAGTCAGTTGATTTTTTGTTCTTTAATTTATTCACAGTCTTGATAATTTCCTTTTCAGTTACTGCACCCAAAAAGATTGTCTTTGGATTTCTATCTTCTATTTCATTTACAGAACCACTATTGTTTGTTTCTGGTGTCACTATTGTTTTTGCTAATTCTGGACCAACGTTTACAATAAATTTATTGAAACCACTGACCACATCCTCCATATTATTTATCAAATTGTCATTTTCAATAAAATATTCCGGATAATATGCATTCTTTGTTCAGTTACTAATAATCCCATTTAGCCCTTGCCATATTCCTCTTAAGTTATTCTTATTATCCTCTAATATTCTGTTGTAGTATTCTTTCTTACAAGTCCTCATTATATTAAATAGCTTGTTTTTATAACTTTTATATTTGATCTCAGCCTCTGCCGTTCTACACTTATGTCTCAGCATAATGATATTGCTGTATCCAAGCTTTTTGAAACACAACAGACGCTTCACCTTGCAAATAAAAATAAATTATACAAGGCCAACGATGTACCCTCGGTGGACCCTGGCTGGACCAACGCTGCACCCGTGGTGGCTCCCGAATGGAGCTCTGCCGCACCCGTAGTGGCTCCTGACTGGAGCTCTGCAGCACCTGCGGTGGCTCCCGACTGGACCAACGCTGCACCCTTGGTGGATCCTGACCGGGCCAACGCTGCGCCCGTGGTGGCCTTCACAGTGACCTCGGGCAGCAAACCTAGATCCTCGGTGGCCTCAGGTGGTGTTGGCTGCTCTCCAGCCACCCTGAGGGAGAGCTCAGAGACAGGACAGAGAGACAAAGGGTCAGGGTTGCCGGCAGCAGCGGAGCCCGATGAGGGGGGACCGGATGGAGCGGGTGGCTGCACCCAGCTCTCCTCACCAAGAGCCAGACAAGATTGCTCTAATTCAGAAAAGAGAGAAACAAACGAAAGCACTTGCCTGGACTCAAGCTCCACTGCCGTCCAGGACTCCTTCGATCCAGACGACGTCATAGGCCCGGCCTCAAGGCCGTCTGACGCAGGTTCCTTCTCCACCGCAGCGGCCTCTGCAGCTGGCTTGGTGGTGGTGACAATCCTGGTGCCCCCAGGCAAGGACTCCAACGCTGACGACTGATCCAGTGGGGAAGCTGGGGGCTCACTCCGTGCTGGCACTGGTCTAAACTCCTCTACGGCCACGGGCTCCTCCATCATCCAGCGGCTAGGTTCAGGAGCCGGCAGACACTCAGGGAAAAATGGGGGAGACACGGAGAGAATAGAAACAAAGTCAACCGTTGCAGCTGGAGGAGAGAACCCAGTGGACTGCTGAGAATGGGCCTCCCCCTCGGGAGACAGACAAGGTTCACCATGATTAGATGGAATAGAATGACAAATCACTTGCCTGTCCTCCTGGTCTCTGATGTTAACAGCTGCAGGGGGGAGTCAGTCACCTCTCTCCATGCCTATATTGGATTTGGGGCCCCTAGTGGAGAGTGGAGGAGACATCTCCATGACGATGGTGGTAGGTGAGACTGGTGGAAGATTTGCAGAATTCTTAGGGCGAGCCCTCCGGGATGAGAGGAGGCAGGTGTCATGAGCTCCGATTCCCCTGGTGACAGCCTCTCCTGCGTCTGGGATCCACCTCCCGGGATAGACGATGGCATGGGAGAAACAGGAGAGACAGGTGGACAGTCAAGTAAGGCAGCTGACAATTTGCCAGGAATCAGGCAAGCAGTTTCAGATGACAGTAAAAGTGACTGAATAAGCACTTCCCTGAATTCCTGGGAAGTAATGACGTCAGCTGTCGTCTCAGAGTCGGGGAGGTGTGGAGACTCCATGATTGTAACATGCTCGTCCTCAGGCTCTAGCTCCAGTTCCCTCGGGGAATACTCCTCCAACCTCCTGGCCATCTCCAGGACGAGCCACGGCTTTGCCTCCAGGAGGAGGTCAGTCTCCGCCAGGAGAACCAGTCTGTGTTCCTCCAGCTCCTCCGGAGACGGAGTAGAGCACGGCTCGGGAAGAGGAAGCGGGATCGTCGTTGGAGAGGCTCTAGGCTTCTAACGGTGGGAGCGTTTCCTCTTTGCTGCAGATGGCTTGGGCACCAGAACGTCCTCCATGATAAGCCCCTTGCTAGGCGGTCCATACCAAATGCGGGGAAACTCCTCATCTGACTCCTCGCATGGCTGGGTGAGGATATCCCAGAGAATCTCCATCGCCTCGGGGTGATCCCAAAGGCTGTCTCTGTTCATTATCCCCATCACCGTGTCCTGAGCCCATCGAACAGTCTCGAGGGAACAGGGCTTCAGTGTCCACGAAAGGATATCCTTCAAGAGACACAATGAGTGCAGCTCCCTCTCCACCCAATCAACCATGGCTCCTGGGAAGCAGGTGAATGAAAAAGAAAATAGTTCAAAAATGAAAAAAGTATGTGTGGGTGTAACCTGCTAAATTCTTGTCTTGCTGGATTATTCTGTCATGGACCTCCCCGTGTGCTGCGTAACAGCACACGGAGGAGAGGAAAAAAGATGGATTTACGCGTAGGTTACACCACAAACACATTTATTAAACAGAAAACAAACAAAACAAACAGTTCAAAGTAACAACACTGGTCAGGAACTTAAGGAGTCCTCCAGGACGCTCTTCAGTCTTAGGGTGAGAACCACCGGGAAAATGCACACAGTTAATACTCACAAAACTGGAGCAGTCCGAGTAAGTCCAAATGTTGCCTGACAAACACAAATAGCAAATCCGGAGAATCACGTCTCTCAGTGTGATGCAGTACCAAGACATAGGCAGGGCATCTAGATGTGAGGGCGGATAACTTACACTGAGGCGAACAGTGACGGTGACGCTCCAAACACATGCATCTGACAATACAATAATCCAGCAATGCTTGACTGGCAAAGGCCACTTAAGTACAAGCATTGCTAGCAACACAAATTGGGAATACCTGGGTGAAGCGTGGGAAGGGCAATTATCAGAGGAGACCCAGCTGGCTGTCAAGAGAGATGCGGCGTGGTCAGACCAGCAAGTGTCAGACAGTGCCCACAGTGGCTACAGGTATGGAAAAAAGTAAACAAGTGACAAAGAAACTACAAGAACTCAAAAGATAACACAATACACAAATACACAAATAAACCTGAGCCACAGAGAACAGTCAGAACCGAGCCTAAGGACAAATCCGGCTTGGTTCGTGACATACAAGTATTGAAGATTTGCATAATTGATGCCCTAAACTACTGTATAAGGCTATACTTCCCATAGCCTAACCAGAAGTTTCATTCTCAAAAATGGCTTCAGTGTCTGAGAAAAAAACTTCAAGCAAAATTGAAGTTGTCTTGTATGAGATTCACCAAAAAAGAAAGACCCCCCCACACACACACACACACTCACAGAGTATATACGCCACAGGGGTGAGTGAAAAAATGCTCTTAAAAGAAACTTCTCATTCTCAGCCACTGTGATATTTGTGTAATTGTGGCACACTGCCGCATTGAAGTTAATATAATCTGCCAGGAGGTGCCCAAGGGGAAATGGGCACCCCCACCTACCAGAGACTGGGGTGGCACACTTGGCATGGTTGCCAGCAACCCCCAAGCCACACTGACCAGCGTTATGGCAAGATGCTGACAGCAGGGTGTTGGATTGTGTAAGTGGCAGAGGAACTCACCTTGAGTTAATGGCACAAGCACTAGATGGCATATGGAAGAACCAACCTGATGGTCAGTGGATCGCATCACCAAACATGTAATTGTTACTGTGGGGCAACTGCCATATCTTGTTAATTGTGCTCTTGTGTACCACTTAGTGCCTGATATGGAGGTCCAGAGAGAAAGCATGGTGGGGCCATGACACCATCTGTCTTACATACTGTGCAAGGCATATTGTCAGGTCAAACTTTATCTGTGCACATTGCCATCACCGTTGCCACTCTAACACAAGCCTCTTAGCGCATATGCATGCCTGCCATAGATAGTAACACCTGTACAAACAGTCTGCATCAGACTCTATGGACAGCGATATAATCTGTCACAATAATGACGGACAGCCTTCTGATTCAATTCCACTCTCTGTCGCTGTGCTGTTACATGGTGACAGTGGCACCTACTTCATTGTGCGTTTTTCCACGTTTTCCAATTCAAATGTCCACCAAGTTGAGGTGAGCTGAGGTGAGGTGGGCAACAACCGACATCACATGCAGGGTCATTTAGTCTGCATCATGTAGCACAGGTAACCCTATTCAGACAACAGAGGGAGCCCGGATTGTACTGAGTTCCCCTGGATTGCCGGGATACTCTGAAAGGGGCTAGATTGTTTTTTTCTCAGTAGCCAGCGAGTTCTGTTGGACACTGTCAGCAAGATATTAAACAAATCAAACACTAACTGATGATCATTTGAACCAATAAACATATGAAGAAAACCTTTTTAATGAACCTTTTATAATTATCAGAGTGAAACCTTCAAATGGTCCTGAGAGTTATGTCACTGAATTTTTTTTTGGACAGACATATTATCTGTTATATTATTTGAAGGTACTCAAAATAAAGGAGTTGAATGTGGACACAGAAGTGATGAGTTAACTGAGGAATTCTTGGTAATCACATGGGAGGCTTAAGCAGCAGTCTCCTGCGCCAAGTCATACTCACTGTTCTGCACCAAAAGCGATCATCTTACAGTTGCAGTTCATCTTCTGTATTTGACATCTCATACAAGGCCACTGACCTGTTGAGATCCTTACTAATTTCTTGAGGGCTAAAACTGGATTGTTTATCATTATTCTTTCCAAATCTGGAAAGTGACCCCAGGGGAAAAATTTTTCCTCTGGGACTCTTGTGTCTGACACTGATTACAAAGAAACTGGGAGGTAGCAAGGCTGGTGTAAGTGAGTGTATTCAGCTCAGTGTAATAGCATCTTTGATAAGCTGCTAGATACTTTAAGCCAGACACATTTTGGGTATTTGTTGGTCAAATCTAAGAGCCTTTATCAAAAATTTACTACCTTTTTTCTTAACCCCCCTTTACACAGGGGTGGAGATCGTCGTGTGATGGAAAAAAAAATGGCCAGATCTTACAACGATCTTTCAATGATCTCTACTGGTCTTTCATTGAATGCTTAACAATCTCTCTAGCTTTGCCTTTGGGGTAGAAAAATTTGATGCTCATTGAAAGAATGCTGAGAGATCATTGGGAGATCGATGACATTGTTAAGAAGTCAAAGAGAGCTCAACAACCTCATCAATCTCCCAATGATCTCTCAGCAATCTTTTTGTGAACACCAATTTTTTTTCCAGACTAAAGGTAGAGATGGCTGAGAGAACAGTGAAGGGTCACTGAGTATTCAGTGAAAGACCAATAGAGTTCATTGAAAGATTGCTGAGAGATAATTGGGAGATGGATAAGATCGTTGAGTGCTCCTTGAGAGCTCCTTGAGAGATGGATTCCCTTTGGTGATCGAGGAGAGATTGTTTTGGTCCAAGTCAAAACTTTGACAAGACCGTGGTGACCATGGAGATCACTGGAAAAACACTGAGAGATCATTGAAACGTTGAGAAATTTGGCCATTTTTTCATCTTTCAGTGATCTCTCAACGATCTCCACCCCTGTGTAAAGGGGGTAGAAGAGCACTAGAAACCTTTCACCCAAGAAATGCAGGGTAGTATCTCATGGTGTGGCAAATAATGATGAAGGTGGAGATTTTTTGATTCAACAACTTTTCTGATCAATGTCGGCAAAAATCAAGCTTGTATCTCATGAGCAGACAATGCTGAGGAATGTTCAAGAACACTGTGCTTTTTGGGTTTCATCAGAGTTCGTAAAACGTTACAAAACAGTTAGCACACAGTTTTTAAGGTGGTCAACAATTTTATTGTAAAGGGTGTTAAACAAATACTAGTGTTCACTACCCAGCGAACCAAAAAGAACTTTAGTGACACACATTACAAGCATTTGCAAACGTGTTACAACCATTTGCAAATGCTTACAACTATTTTGCAGTTGTTTGCAGAAAAATACATTCGCAATTTGGGGACCAAAAAAAAAAAAAAAACTGTTGGTGACCTTAAAAACTGGTGAGAAACTTTCTGGCAATGGCAACCTTTTACAGATCCTTATGAAACCCAAAAAGCACAACATTCATGAACATTCCTCAGCATTTGCCACTCTTTGAGATATGTGGGTCAGTGATTGATTAGCAATCTTTACTGGTGATCTCTCAAGGATGTTTTAAAGATCTCTATAGATCACTCTGAAATTCACGCGATGATCTCCCAAACATTTACACAAAAATGGCTTTTCAAGATTTTAGGAGATTGTTAGAGATCAAAAATTGGCCCAATCTCTCACTGGTCACTCAACAATCTCTGATACATTTTATCCATTTGTTTGGGAGTCACTGGTTATGAGCAAAAGAACTATGCGTGGCTTCGGTGCTGTAGGTTGCAGAGCCCAACTAATGCATTCCTACTGTAAAAATTCTTGCTGTTTTATATTATACGGTGTATCTCTCCCATTCATGTTATGCAGCTGGGGCCCAGCAATGGCCATGTAAAGATCTAATATCTCTGTTACCGTCAGTCTCTGGTCTGCCCCAACATCGGCCTCCACAGGAAGGAAAAACACAATAAGTTGCAGCCCAGAACCAACAGAGGAATTCCCCTAGCCTCTACCTCTGTGAGGCCAAATTATAATTAATCACAGGTTGAATAATTCAGCGGCGAACAAATGTGGAACCCTTTCTCAGCCCATTTGTCAGCACCTGCCTCTGGAGGAGTCCCTGGAGGCGACTTGTGTGTCATGTTTGTATACATGTTTGCACATTGAAATGGTTTCCTCTATAGTCAATGAGAAGAACCACACAACCCAATGACTTCTAACACCACGTGAGTCAGCCTGGACTCAGTGTAGCCTCTTGATCTTCCTTGCCTCTTTTCTTTCATCCTTACTCCACATTTTCTCTTCCCAGCCCTGACTTACTGAAGAGAAATGACAAGTTTTCAGGCATCATGAGACCATGACTCTCTAAAGTTGGGCTGATACTTTTTGAATACCTTTTTAATCTCAATGTCAGCAACAGGGGTCAACAGGTTGGAGGCAACTCATGAGTAAGCATTGGCTGGGATGCTAAACAGGGTATATACTTATGGAAACAAGAGCACTCTGAGGTGAGTGTAATATCCCCTGCCTCTGTTTTTTTTTTTTGAAGATCCCAATACTTACTGACAGAGAGCAGTTTTCAACTTTTCAATATAATTACTGTGGCAGAACTAAATTATGATAAGCCCATCAATCATGAATGTACAATAAAGTATATAACCCATAGTTGTAGGTCAGGATCCCAAGGTGAACCCATGTAGCAAGTGTGGTGACCTTAGAGAGCTTTACACATTCTATAGTAAGAGATCATAGGGAGTGTCTACCTTGACCTTTGACCCCAAACCTGTAGTAAGAGGTTATGGTCTCAGAGAGAACCTGTGTACCAGGTTTGGTGACCCTAGCTTTCTTTGTTGTTCAGATATACTTTATAAGGCATTTTGATGTTCACTTTTGACCTTGCGATCCCAAAACAACAGTCACACTTCAGGGTCACAAGGTTAACCTGTGTACCAAGTTTGGTGACCCTGTGGAGAGTGCAAATAAACGGAGGCAGACTTATGCAGCAGACAACTTTATTCACTCTCACATCAGTCATACACAGAAAAAGCACATATCAATACACCAGGGTCTCTCCTTTTATATCAACCGCCCATCTCACATCTGCATGACATCTCGCATCACAATACATTCAGCCCTTCTCCCCCCACTGCTTCTTCCTGCTACCTCACCATAATCTCTCTCATCTCAATACCTATTGTCCTTCTCTGTTTACCCTCTGCATCCAGTCTGAGATGATTAACCCAGCTTCTACACCGCCCCCCCCCCCAGAATCTCAGACCGAGTTTCAGTCCTCACGTCCTTTTGGCTTCAGTCTCCTACTGTATCTGCTGTAACGGGGGTTTTCCACCTCTGCGGCACTGCTGTGCCGGTGGGGGGCTCCTGGGGGTGTGTCTGTCTGCGGGTGGGCAATGGCGAGGGGGGGGGGTACCTTCGACTTGCCCGTGTGGCTGCTCTGATGAATCGTTTACCTGGGGAGTTCTCAGTGGAGGTCTTCCACGCCAAGGGGCCCGAGCCAACATCACTTGCTCGTCCGCCACCACAAAGGTGGGCTTAAGTCTGTCTATACATATTTTCTCCCTATGACTCCCCAAGTCTAACAAAAAATGTTTGTCCCCTGTTTCCAGCACTCTGAACGGGCCATCGTAGGGTGGGCGCAATGGGGGGCGGTGGGCATCGTGCCTGACAAACACGAACGCCGCGTTCTTCAAAGTTTTTGGCACAAAAGCGCGTGGAAAACAGTGATGGGCTGGGCCCGGCAGCGTGCCTGTATCTGCGCTATGCTGCAAACACTGAGACGGACAGTTGTCCAGCGTGGGATTATCTGGCAAAAATTCCCCGGGGAGCCGCAGTGGCTGAGAAGAAACAAGCTCCGCCAAGGAAGCCTCCAAATCCTCTTTTGGTGTGGAACACAACCCCAATAAAACCCACGGCAACCGGTCTACCCAATTTGCATCCGTCAGCGAAGCCCTGAGCGGTGCTTTCAGTGACCTATGAAAACGCTTGCATAACCAATTGGCTTCTGGGTTGTACGTGGTTGTGCGATGAATTGCAACACCCAGGCTATGGGCCATCGCGGACCAGAGGTCGGAAACAAACTGTGGGCCCCTATCGGACGTGATGTCCGACGGGATGCCAAAACGTGCCACCCATGTTGTCAAAAAAGCACGCGCTACATCCACGGACCTGGTTGCCGCCAGCGGGACTGCTTCTGGCCAGTGTGTGGTGCGGTCCACCACTGTCAGAAGGTGCGTGCACCCCTGTGATAGCGGGAGGGTGCCCACAAGGTCCACGTGAACATGGTCGAACCTCTTAGCCGGTATATGAAACGGCTCCAAAGGAGCCTTCGTGTGTCTGTGTACTTTGGCTCATTGGCACGCTACGCAGGCTGCAGCCCACTCTTTCACTTGTTTGCGCAGGCCTGGCCAAACGAACTTCGCTCCCACCATTTTGACTGACGCGCGCACTCCTGGGTGTGCCAGAGTGTGAACTGACTCAAACACTCGGCGGCACCAAGCAACTGGGACCACTGGGTGCGGGCGTCCCGTGGAGACGTCACAGATTGAGGGGAGCTGCCGTCTTGCAGTACTCTGCTCTCCAGCCTTAACCCTGTTGGTCCAGACTGGAGCATGCACACGTTCGCATTGCCAATCTGCTCTGCGGCCATGGCTGTATAATCTATCCCCACGCAGACCGGGGCCACTACTGCGCACGAGAGGCAGTCCGCCACCACATTCAGTTTACCCGACACATGCTGAATATCGGTCGTAAACTCCGAGATCGCGGCCAGCTGTCTCTGCTGCTGGCCTGACCATGGTTCCGAAACCTTGGCCATTGCGAACGTTAGCTGCTTGTGGTCCACGAACGCAGTGAAGCTGCGCCATTCCAGGCCAGAACTGGAAGTGGCGTATGGCCAGGTGGAGAGCCAGCAACTCTCTGTCGAACGCGCTGTATTTACGCTCTCTGTCGTGCAAAGCCCTGCTGAAAAAAATGAGCAGCTGCCAAGAACCAGTGATGCGTTGCTCCACGACAGCCCCGATGGCCACGTCCGAGGCGTCGGTAGTGAGCGCTATCCGGGCCGCCGGGTCCGGGTGCGCCAACAGTGCGGCATTTGCCAGGGCTGTTTTAACCTCCGAGAACGCCTGCTCCAGCTCCGGAGTCCATTCGACTCTGTCCGCCGGTTTCTGTTTCTTGAGTGCGGCGTACAATGACTGCATGAGCTGAGCTGTGCGGGGGAGGAACCGGTTATAAAAGTTAACCATCCCCAAAAACTCTTGCATCGCCCTGACCGTCTGAGGCCATGGAAAATTCACCATGGCGCGCACCTTGTCGGGCAAGGGTATCGCTCCCTCCGGTGAGACGCGGTGCCCCAAAAAATCAATCCCCATCACGCCGAACTGGCATTTCACCGGGTTGATTATTAGCCCGTGCTCCTCCAACCTCCAGAAAACCGTCCTGAGGTGGGTTACGTGTTCGTCCTCGGATGCACTGGCCACCAGGATATCATCCAGGTAGACAAAGACAAATGGCAGATCGCGCAACATCGCATCCATCATGCGTTGGAATGTCTGTGCCGCTCCTTTTAATCCGAAGGGCATGCGTAAAAACTCAAACAAGCCAAATGGAGTTATTAACGCTGTTTTGGGTATGTCCTCCACGCGCACTGGGACCTGGTGGTAACCACGGACCAGGCCTATTTTAGAAAAAATGCGTGCCCCGGCGAGGTGAACGGAAAAATCCTGAATATGGGGAATCGGGTAGCGGTCGTGCGCTGTGGCATTATTCAACCTGCGGAAATCTCCGCACGGTCGCCACAATCCCTCGGCCTTAGGGACCATGTGTAGCGGGGATGCCCATGAGCTGTTTGAGCGCCTGATGATGCCCAACCTTTCCAAGTTGGCAAACTCCTTGCGCGCTATGGCCAGTTTAGCTGAGTCCAGGCGCCGAGGTTGTGCGAAAACAGGCGGCCCAGTGGTGGTGATAAAGTGTTCCACCCCGTGTTTAGTGCTGGCCGCCGAAAATGTTGGGACCGTGAGTGCTGGGAACTGAGTGAGCAGTGTGTGGAACTTACCGCCTGGAGCTGTGACGTTGGCTTGTGTTATTGGCCAGGCCCCTCGAGCTGTACAGGGGAGAGAATCAAAAGACATTACATTAACCAGGCGCCTGTTAGCAACATTGACTAGCAACCCGTGTGCACACAGAAAATCAGCTCCTACGATTGGAAAACTCAATGCCGCTATGACAAAAGTCCACTCGTACATACGGCCGTGTAGGGATAAAGTCAGTGTTCTCTCACCAAAAGTCTTAATGTCTGAGCCGTTTACGGCTACCAGCTGGGGGCCGCTAGCTCCCTCTAGTCAGTCGGTGTAGGACGGCAGGATGAGGCTCTTTTGGGAGCCGGTGTCTACGAGGAACCGTCTCCCCGAGCGTGGGTCCGTCACGTACAGCAGCTTGTTCTCTTCACCGGCGGTCGCAGCTGCTACTGACTGTCAGCCTTGGCATCTCCCAAACGCTTGAATTGGCATGGTGGCACACATCTGCGTGCGTTCTCTCCAAAGCGGTGGTGGTAGAAGAAGAGCGTGTCTCTCTGGCGCTTCCTGGCCCCCGCTGCCGCTACCGTCGCCGGCTCCTCGCCTCCGCTGGTCGTCTCGCTGGGTTCCGACGCCACTGCGTTCACCGTGAGGGCTCTGGTGGGGAATGATCCGATCTGCCTCCTGGGCTAGCGCCCGGTAGTCACGCGCAGCCAGCAACGGTGAATTGGCAAGAACCGCTCTTGCCTCTGTTGGGAGGTTCGGAGGAAAAGGTGGGCAAACAGAAAATGCCCGTTGTCCTTGCCCATCAACACCAACATCTTCTCTATCAGTTCGACCGCCGACCCATCTCCTAACTTGGAGTGCCTCAGGAGCCTCTCCGCTCTCTCACAGTCCGAGAGTGTGTAGCGCCGGGTCAGCGCGGCCTTGAGAGCCCCGTATTTGTTGTGGGCTGGAGGCTGTTGGAGCAGGCTCACTACTTGCTGAGATGTGCGAGTGTCCAGCGCTGCGACCACATAGTAATATCTGGTGTCGTCTGCCATTATTCCCCAGAGGGCGAACTGAGCCTCGGTGTGGTGGAACCAAGACTGCGGGTTGTGCAGCCAAAAGTCCGGTAGTTTGACCAAAACAGCGCACGCGTTGCTGGGGGTTCCCGTCTAGGCCGTCTCTGGGATGCTTGCCTCGTGTTCCGTAATTTGTCAAGGGGTCACCAGTGTGGAGAGTGCAAATAAATGGAGGCAGACTTATGCAGCAGACGACTTTATTCACTTTCACATCAGTCATACACAGAAAAAGCATATATCAATACACCAGGGTCTCTCCTTTTATATCAACCGCCCATCTCACATCTGCATGACATCTCGCATCACAATACATTCAACCCTTCTCCCCCCACTGCTTCTTCCTGCTACCTCACCATAATCTCTCTCATCTCAACACCTATTGTCCTTCTCTGTTTACCCTCTGCATCCAGTCTGAGATGATTAACCCAGCTTCTACAACCCTAACTTTACTCGTTGTACATTAATAAGGCATAAGGAATGTAACCTTGACCTTTGACCTTCTGACCCCAAACCCATAGTCAGAAGTCAGGATCCCAAGGTGAACCTGTGCAGCAAGTTTGGTGATCCTAGCTTTCTTTGTCGTTGAAATATACTGTAGTTTATAAGCTATTTTGATGTTGACCTTTGACCTTGCGATCCCAAAACCATAGTTAGGTGAGGGTGTAAGTCATCCAAGATGTGTCTTAGATACAACTACTGTATTGATTTGAAAAGCTTACATCATTTGTTTCAGTAGTTATTGTGTTTACTGTAGAAGATTAAGGAGAAAATCTGACCTCTGACCTTTGACCTCAAGGTCATCCGATGAGAGTGAAATTGCAATCTGCGCATCATCAGAGTATATCAAACCATGGTACCAAGTTTCAGAACAATCGGACCAAAACTGTAGGAGGAGTTGGTTTCACAAGAGTGGGATGAATGGACTGACCCATAACATAATCCCCAATCTGACATGAGTTCAGGCCCAGGGAACACGCACACAGGCTTGAGTCGATTGCAACAAGGATTTATTAAATATTAGGCGTGTGTGGATGCGTGTGAGTGAGTGTGAATATGATGCTGGGAGACAGGATGCGCCGAGGGCGGAGCAGCGCACCGTGCAGCCAGACAACCCTAGGGCAGAGCAGGAAAGTGGTTAGCTGCAGAGTCTGACCAGGTGGAATAATATTTGGGCTGTGGCTTACTTGCAGATGTTCTTGGTGGCTGACATTGGCAAGCCGCAGGTCTCCTGCCTGGAAGACAGCGCTCCAGTGCGCTCTCGACGCTGTGGGTGAAGGTTGGGTGACGATGAGGGGAGAATCCGCCACCAGGGAATCCACCTGTGGACAGGGGAGAAGAACTGGAGAGAAGGTGAGACGAGTGATGATGGCTTACGTGAGAAGGGATGGTTGGTAGTCTAGAGGCGTCGGAGAAGAGAAGGCGAGTGCGGGTAGCACAGTCGTTGGTGAGCAGACGGCTCCAGACCGAGGCTCGAGGTGGAGTGGGCTAAATAGCCCGGGCTTGATGAGGCGCAGGTGTGCTCGCAGCTGGAGCGGGAGACAGGTGAGAGCGGGCTGTGACAGTACTCCCCCCCGAGCAGCGCCACCCGGCGCTGGCTTACCTGGGTACGCCAGGTGGAACTCCGTGATGAGGCGCTTGTCCAGCACGAACGATGGGCGCACCCAGGACCTCCACTCGGGGCCATACCCCTCCCAATCCACCAGGTATTGTAGCCCGCGACCTCGGCGGCGGGAGTTCAGGATGGAAGAGACCCTCCATGCCGGGTCACCGTCAATCATCACGGGAGCAGGTGGAGCCCTAGGAGGAGGACAGAGAGGATGAGACACCACAGGTTTAATGCGGGAGACATGGAACGTCGGACAGACGTGGAGGGAGGGGGGGAGAGCCAGACGCACAGCCACCGGATTGATGACTTTCGTGATGGGGAACGGGCCAATGAAACGTTGGGCCAGTTTCTTCCTCTCGGCCTTCAGGTTGATGTCCCGCATAGACAGCCAGACTTGCTGACCCACCTGATAGCGCAGTGCGGCCCTCCTGTGGCGGTTAGCCATCCTGATGTTGCGCTCAGCCGTGCGTAAAAGCGCACGGCGCACAGCTGTCCAAATGTGCTGACAGCGCCTGAGATGGGCCTGGATGGATGGCACCGCCACCTCCCCCTCTTCTTCAGGGAACAACGGGGGTCATATCCAAGTGACGCCCGGAAGGGAGACATCCCGAGGGCTGATGACAAGGTGGTGTTATGCGCATATTCAATCCAGGCCAGATAGGCGCTCCAGGAGGAAGGGTTGGAGGAGGTGACGCAGCGCAGCGCAGCTTCCAGCTCCTGGTTAGTCCGCTCGCACTGCCCGTTGGACTGGGGATGGTGACTGGAAGACAAACTCACCGTGGCACCCAAGGCCTTGCAGAAGCTCGACCAGACTCTGGACACAAACTGGGGACCCTGGTCAGAAACGATGTCCGCTGGAATTCCATGCAGCCTCATGACATGTCGGACCAGTAGGTCCGCCGTCTCCCGTGCCGTAGGGAGACCGTGGAGCGGCACGAAGTGGGCGGCCTTGGAGAACCGGTCCACAATGGTTAGGATGGTGGTGAAGGAGTTGGACGACGGAGACCGATAACGAAATCTAAGGCCACATGGGACCAAGGTCTGCTGGGGGTCGGCAGAGGGTGGAGGAGACCAGCTGGGGGAGAGGAAGATGTCTTGCCAGTCCCACACTGAGGGCAGGCGCGGACGTACACTACCGTTCAAAAGTTTGGGGTCACTTAGAAATTTCCTTATTTTTGAAAGAAAAGCACTTTTTTCAATGAAGATAACTTTAAACTAATCAGAAATACACTCTATACATTGCTAATGTGGTAAATGACTATTCTAGCTGCAAATGTCTGGTTTTTGGTGCAATATCTACATAGGTGTATAGAGGCCCTTTTCCAGCAACTATCACTCCAGTGTTCTAATGGTACAATGTGTTTGCTCATTGCGTCAGAAGGCTAATGGATGATTAGAAAACCCTTGTGCAGTCATGTTAGGTCTGCAATGCTGTAATTGCTGCAAATGGAGGATTCTTTGACAAAAGCAAAGTTTGAAGGAAAAAATTATTATTTCAAATACAAATCATTATTTCTAACCTTGTCAATGTCTTGACTATATTTTCTATTCATTTTACAACTCATGGTGGTAAATAAGTGTGACTTTTCATGGAAAACACAAAATAATTGTCTGGGTGACCCCAAACTTTTGAACGGTAGTGTAATTTGCAACGTCGCCCCGGAGGCCCGGCCACCAAAAGGACCCCTGAAGGAGCTCAATCAGTCGGGAGATCCTAGGGTGACAGGCGAGCTTGGTGGTGTGAGCCCAGTGGATGACGTCACTCCGGACCGACGAAGGAACGAACAGCCTACCCGCTGGTCCGCCGCCAGGATCGGGTTCGGTTTCCTGTGCCCTCTGAACCTTATCCCTGATGGACCAGGAGACGGCGCCCACAACACACGAGGCCGGCAGGGTGGTATGGTCCCGGTCCTTGGGGGCTTCTGGGGCAAACTGCCTGGACAGAGCGTCTGGTTTACCGTTCTTCGAGCCCGGATGGTAGGTGACTGTGAACCTGAAGTGGCCAAAGAACAGAGACCAGTGCGCCTGGCGGACATTCAGGTGCTTGGCCGTCCTCAGGTACTCCAGGTTCTTGTGGTCGGTCCAAACCACAAAAGGTTGAGCCGCCCCCTCGAGCCAGTGATGCCATTCCTGGAGCGCGAGCTTGACTGCCAGGAGCTCTCTGTCGCCGACGTCATAATTCTTCTCCGCAGCAGATAGGCGCCGGGAGAAAAAGGCGCAGGGGTGAACCACCCCGTCCACCGGTGAGCGCTGAGACAACACCGCCCCCACCCCCGTATCAGAGGCATCCACTTCCACAAGGCACTGCAGAGAGGGGTCCACCTAGGTCAGGACCCGGGAGGAGGAGAACTCCGTCTTCAGCGCCGTGAAGGCAGCCTTAGCATCCTCAGTCCACTGAAAAGGCACCTTGGGGGAGGTGAGGTGGGTCAGGGGAGAGGCGATGGCGCCGAATTTAGGGACAAAATGCCGGTAAAAATTGGCGAAGCCGAGGAACTGCTGGACCTGCTTCCTAGACGAGGGGGTGGGCCACTCGACGACCGCCTTGACCTTGGCAGGATTGGGGATGATCTGATTGTGAGAAATAATAAAGCCCAGGAAGGAGGTCTTGTCAGCATAGAATTCGCACTTCTCCGCTTTTACATAGAGCCTGTTCTCCAAAAGGCGCTGTAGGACCCGCCTCACGTGAACCTGGTGCTCCTCCCGCGACTGGAAGAAGATCAAGATGTCGTCCAGGTACACAAAGACGAACACCCCCAGGAAATTGCGGAGGACGTCATTAATTAGGCGCTGGAAGACGGCCGGCGCATTCGTGAGCCCAAACGGCATGACAAGATATTCAAAATGACCGCTGGGTGTCCGGAACCCCGTCTTCCATTCGTCGCCCTCCCTGATCCGGATGAGATGATATGCGCTGCGGAGGTCCAGCTTCGTAAACCAGGTGGCCCCCTGCAGAGAATCGAAAGCTGAGTCCATTAATGGCAGCGTATACCTGTCCTTGACTATAATATCTTTTAGCACCCGGTAGTCGATGCATGGGCTGCACGGTGGCGCAGTGGTTAGCACTGTGGCAGCACAGTTTTGCCCTCGGCCGGGGGATCGCGGAGATCGTGGGTTCGATCCCTGACCCCGGCCAACAGTGATCTGTGTGGAGTTTGCATGTTCTCCCCGTGTTTGCGTCGGTTTACTCCGGGATTTCTCCGGTTTCCTCCCACATGCCAAAAACATGCAGGTTAGGGAGTTAAGGGGCGCTTGCGCGACCGGCAGCTGGTGGCTTGTCACCAGACTGCAAGACAAATCTACCTACGGGTACAAAATAAGAAAAAAAAAAAGACCGGCGGGACCCATCCTTTTTGGCAACGAAGAAGAAACCTGCACCGACTGGAGACGAAGAAGGACGAATGATGCCGGAGCTAAGCGATTCCTTGATATAGGAGTCCATGGCTTCATGCTCCGGTGCTGACAGGTTGTATAAACGACTGGAGGGCAAGGGCGCCCCCGGGCAGAGGTTGATGGCACAGTCATAGGGGCGGTGGGGGGGAAGGGACAGCGCTTTGGACTTGCTGAAGACTACTCCAAGGTCATGAAACTCCGGAGGCACTAAGGAGAGGTCCGGAGGGGGCACGTTGGAGGGAGGAGGAGGAAGTGACGGGGCACAAGTGGCGGACTGGAGACAGGCGCCCAAACAAAAGGTGCTCCAGGAGAGGACGCTCCCCGATTGCCAATCAAAAGTTGGGCCATGCAGGCGCAGCCAGGGGTAGCCCAGAATGACGGAGGTGGCCGAGGTGGGCAGCACAAAGAAGCTACGGTCCTCCCGGCGATTGCCAGAAATAATGACCGGGACTGGGACTGTCCGGTGTGTAACCAGCTCCAGGGGGGTGGCAGCGAGGGAGACAAGATTCAAAGGGGCCGGCAGTGGGTGGCAGGGGATGCCCAGACGGGTTGCCAGGCCCTTAGAAATGAAGCTCTGCTCCGCCCCCGAGTCCACCAGTGCGTGAGTGAGGTGTTCTATGGGGTTATGACAGAACCTAATTGGTAGCATGCACTTAGAAAGGGCGTTAGGCTGGGATGCGTCCGCGAGGCCCCCTATAGTGACTTGCGGACTCCCCCTTTTGGCCTTACCAGGCAGGACTCCAAGGCATGCTGGTCGTCTCCGCAATACATGCAGAGACCCAACTCCCTACGGCGCTGTTTCTCTGCCTGTGGGAGCTTCGCCCGGCCAATCAGCATCGCCTTCGGCTCGTCGGCGGACTCAGGCGCGGGCAACACCAGGGGGCGAGGTTGAGAGGAGCGGGGAAGAGCACTGCTTGAGTGGCTGGAGGACTTCCGCTCGGCGGCCTGCTCTCTCAACCTGTTATCCAGGCTAATGGTAAGGGAAATCAGCTCGGAGAGCCGCTCCGGCAGATCCTTACAGGCCAGTTCGTCCTGAAGGCTAGAGCTCAGGCTACGGATGAAAATGGTGCAGAGGGCAGCATCTCCCCATCCAACTTCCGCCGCCACTACCTGGAAGTCGACAGCGTAGTCGGCGGCCGACCGGCTACCCTGGCGAAGGTTTAGCAACCGGGTTGTTAGCAAGTTATCACGGTCTGAATGGTCAAAAACCTCATTAAAATCTCTGACGAATTGCGCATAAGTTAGGTTAGTGTAGCTGGGTCGCGCCATGATGGCATAGGCCCAGGCTAACGCTCGCCCTTCCAAGAGGTTGGCGATGTAACCAATTTGGCTGTGATCCGTCGGGAAGTCCCCGGGAACACGCTGGAACACCGACTCACATTGGAGAAGGAACCCACGCGCCTCACCGAGCTTGCTGCTGAAGCGCGTGGGCGTGGGAATGGGAGTGAGCCGGGTTGGTGCCCCCGGGTTAGCCTGGCCAGCCGGAGGAGCGGCAGGAGCAAGCCCGCCTTGAGGAGCAGCAGGAAACACCTGCGGGGGATCCAGACGATCCAGCCGGCGGGTGATTACGGTGAGCTGGTTTAAAATCACCTGTTGCTGATGTATGACCTGATCGACTCGAGCCTCCAAGTTGGTTAACTGGTGTGTGAGCCCACTGTCTGCTGGGTCGCGCTGCTGGAGCCGTACTGATGTGAGTTCAGGCCCAGGGAACACGCACACAGGCTTGAGTCAATTGCAACAAGGATTTATTTAAATATTAGGCGTGTGTGGATGCGTGTGAGTGAGTGTGAATATGATGCTGGGAGACAGGATGCGCTGAGAGCGGAGCAGCACGCCGTGCAGCCAGGCAACCCTAGGGCAGAGCAGGAAAGTGGTTAGCTGCAGAGTCTGACCCAGTGGAATAATATTTGGGCTGTGGCTTACTTGCAGATGTTCTTGGTGGCTGACGTTGGCAAGCCGCAGGTCTCCTGCCTGGAAGACAGCGCTCCAGTGAGCTCTCGACGCTGTGGGTGAAGGTTGGGTGACAACGAGGGGAGAATCCGCTGCCAGGGAATCCACCTGTGCACAGGGGAAAAGAACTGGAAAGAAGGTGAGACGAGTGATGATGGCTTACGTGAGAAGGGATGGTTGGTAGTCTAGAGGCGTCGGAGAAGAGAAGGCGAGTGTGGGTAGCACAGTCGTTGGTGAGCAGACGGCTCCAGACCAAGGCTTGAGGCGGAGCGGGCCAAATAGCCCGGGCTTGATGAGGCGCAAGTGTGCTCGCGAGTGGGAGACAGGCGAGATCGGGCTGTGACACAATCGGTCTTCGCCCAAATGGCTCTTCGACCCCTTTAGGCTTTGACTGATGGGGGATAAAAAAATCATATGGGGTGGGGTGGGGTGCTGAAAAGTTCAGTGGTCAAATTTGACCAAATATGGTTTATTTTTCAACCGCAGGGATCCAAGCGCTGCAACACCGATGGAAGAAGTGTGTAGACCGAAGGGGAGACTGTGTTGAAAAATAAACCACATTTGGTCAAATTTGACAACTATGAACTTTTCAGCCCCCCTCATAGATAGCCCATTAATCATGTGCTGTAAAATCATCAATCAATAAATAGTTCAGCCATTGCTAATTCAAATCATATTGCAGTCATGAATGATCTGAAATGTCCTTAAAATCAAATTCCATAAATGTTTAGTTTGACTGCAGTGTCAGGTCCCAGTTAATAAGTCCACATTTCAGCACAGACAACACTTAATACAGCTCAAAGGAAAGTACAACCATGTAAGCCCATTGCTTATGTAACTTCAAGCCAGCTGTTATCCCTAATATGAACCTGTCTGTCTTTAAATGCTTGTCCGTCCGTCTGCCTACTGTCCTACTTGCCATTTTATCTATCTGCCAGCATTTCTGTTTGTCTGTTTTGATTTGCGTCATTCGACTTGTTCACTAAGTTTGTCTGTGCTGTTCCCAAACGGCCGCTATTCTCCCTATGCCACCTCACTCCTCTTCATCCATCTGACACCCGGCGGGTCTCTGCTGTGACGAAATGACTGTGTGATCCTCAGTGCTCCCATAATTACAGAGAAAGGCAGAAAAAAGGAAAAAAGCAGAAAGAAAGCTCTTGTTGCTTCAGTGCACCTCTATCTCAGATTTATAGACAAGCAAACTGAAACGAGTAAAAAGAAAATTTAAAAATAAAATAAAATACTGTGTATGGTTTTGATAATTTTATCATTGCCATTTTGTCATCATTTTAGCTGTGAACAGAGTTGATGAACATTTAGATAGAAAGCATCAATGCATTTAAAGAGATTTTCAGTCATGAGCAACAGATGTGACGAAACTTTGTAAAAATGCATGACAAAAGAAAGCAGGAAGGAGAAGAATTTTGTAGCTCTGGAAAGGAATGTTTACTCTGGTCACTGCAAGACATATGCTGTGCAATTACTAGATTTAGATCTCCACCCATAGTGAAACATAAAAAAATGGAAATGAGTAATTTTTTTCTCTCCTTAATTTTTTTTAAGGTGCATCACAGCTGGCATCTGGTAAAAACTGGGACATTAAAAACATAACTGGTTGTATTACTGCCTTTAAAAAACATTTTTTTATAGGTTTATGGGTTAATGTTAACAGTTGTGTGAGCCAAGTTGATATTTAAAATACTGTATGTTATTAAAAAGTTAACAAAGCAGAAAGACATCTTCTTAAAGCCACAAGTTGACTTGTGCTCTTTTTCTTCACAAGCACTGAAATACTAAGTTCACTTTTTCTGCTGGCACCACTGCAGCACAGTAAAATTGAGTGTTTGATTACAAGAAAATATAATTTCATTTACTTCTGTGATACTGGATTGTATAAAGTTAAAAGTGACACTGCCAAAAATTAATTTTTTTTTTTCTTAACATGCCTGTAACATGTTTTTCGTATGACTTACAAGACATACCAAGAGCGGAATCGCTCAAATGTCTCATCTTTCTGTTTTGTTTTCTTTTTTCTGTAAGGTTTCACTTGAGCCCCGTCCAATGCAAAAAGGCATTTGAGACACCATTTTTGGTGATGTAACTATTCGTGGTGCTGGCACGTGGGTAGTATTGAGCTAGTCAGGACACTCTGGCCTAACTGCATCAGTCATTATCCTGGGCCACCGTGCATACAATTGGGCATGTCTTTCAACCCGTAAGTCTTTTTATCACAGGATTCATTCTGATAATGGATTCATTGTAGCTACTATTAACCTTGTGGGATGTGGTTGGGCCTAGTAATCACTGATTCTAGTGTTTTTTTTTGGGCGGGGGGGATTTTCAGATGAAACTACAAGACAATGAAAGAGTTTTTTTGTAGAAAAAAGGGCATAAGATACCATTTTAGACAATGTAGATTTGTTTTTATAGGGGATTTATATCCACCGGAGTGTTTTTACCATTTCACTAATGTTGCTGTCCTGCAAGTTGCTCATTAAGTAATTTGGATCCCAATAAGCGTATCAGATGGACCATATTTAAATATGCTCAGATAAGTCACTGGCTTTAGTCAATTGTAATCACTTGAAAGAAGGTAGCAGGCCATGTCACAAACAGTTTGGTTAGCACAGTTTTCTATATAAGTTTTTTTTTAAAATCTTTTTTGAGCCAAGGAACTTTTTTTACATTGAAAAAATCTTGTGGATCCCCACCAAACAAAAATGTTACAAAATGGCACATTGCAGCCTGTTACAGCATATGTAATGATAATTAGTCTCGTAATTAATTTATACTCAATGTGAAATTTGGGCCTGTTCATATGAATGCAAAGCTGATATCCTGGCAGGAATGTATCAAGATTGGTGTTTTCCAGATGTTGATGCCAGAGGTGCCACTTTGAAAGGAATCCATTTAATTTGTCTGTACTTTTGAGCAGCTTTTTATCTTTGCTTTGGATTTGTGTGCTCAGTTCTTTCAGATGCTGAAATACAGTATATCTGTTAGGAATGCCAGCCTTGCACACCACTCATCACTTGCAAGCAACTTTGTGTCATCACACCTGTCAGTCACAAACACTCTTAAGCCCCTTTTCCACTAGTACCCACTCGGCTCGGTTTGTAGCCTTTTCCATTAGTACCTGGTTCCTGGCACCAGGTATTTTTTAGTACCGACTCGAGGCCAGGGTACAGCTGTGCTAAGTCGAGCCGAAAATGTGACATCAACAGACTGCAGGCCACTGATTGGTCAGGGCGTAACGTCATGAAAGCGTCTGTCTTCTGAAGAATCTCCAAACCGCCATTTTGCAAAAGTTCACAGAGTAAACTCGGTCACAGAGTAAACATCAAGAGGACCCCAGGATCCAAAATCTCAACATATTCAAGTGCATTGTCAAACCAGTGATTTATAAAGTGATTCATATAATTTTCTAAAGCGTCAGAATAGACCCACATACTTTACCTATTCTGTGGATTTTCCAAAAAAAGTGTTGGAACAGTGTTTTTGTGGCATTTCTGCTCCACCATAAATCCCTGGATTGAAAATGTACATGTACATGTACAGAGTGGATCCTGAGTTGCTCACTGGTCAAGGAAACAAAGCATTTTTGTCACATCCAACCACTGACTTTCACAAGTGTATTTTCCTAATACAGGTACATCTCCAAAAATTAGAATATCATGAAAAAGTTCAACATTTTTTGTCACTCATTTCAGAAAGTGAAATCCATATATTATATAGATTCATTACACAGACAGTGATATATTTCAAGTATTTATTTGTTTTAATTTTGATGATTATGGCTTACAGCCCCTGAAAACCCCAAATTCAGTCTTGCAAAAAATTAGAATATTACATAAAATTAATTTTAAAAAATAGTTTTTAAATAGAGATGTTGGCCATTGAAATGTTGGTTAACATGGGCTGTAGCCATAATCTTCAAAATTAAAATAAACACTTGCAATATATCACTGTCCATGTAATGAGTTTATATATGGGTTTCACTTTCTGAAATGAGTGACAAAAAATATTGAACTTTTTCATGATATTCTAATTTTTTGAGATGTACCTGTATGTGTTGAACTTGCTTTAACTAACCACCATCCATTTCTGTCTTCGGTCTAGGCTAGAGGAAAGGAAAAGAAGCCACCCCACAACGAACGTCGCCACTGTGGAAAGTACTGAAATCCTTTGCTTTTATAGGTAAAGTGCCAAAACCAAAGTAGCACAATTTCCACTTAATATAAAAGGGACTGAACTGAGATTTATTTGATTGTGTGAATATTAATTACAGAATAACTGAAAATGAATGGCACATCAACTGTAAAATAAACCGCTTGTTAATGTATTTATTTTTTTTTTGTCAGATCATTTGTGTGATCCTTTGTGAGTTATATTCATAACTGTATGTTGCACTTTGGGGAATGGGAGTTGTTCAGTCATCAATATAATTTAGTTTATATGTGTAGTTTATAGTCCATCATCAATAAATTAATGCAGTATTATAATAGCAGGACACATTACAAATATTTGAGACCCATTGAAGTGCATCCTTTTATATTTTAGCAATACAAGTACAAAACACCGCCCACACTTGAAGCCAGGGCAAGAAGAGACACAGTGGTGACAGAGCGGTGGCTAAACTTTTTTTGATAAAAATTCCATATTTCGACAGAGCGATTCCATACTCAGTGATGCACACCCTCAGTTAAAGTACTATATTCCATTCAAGTGAATGTATTAATTCATTCTGATTGCTGAGGCCACAGTAAAAACAATTGATTTTAAATGTAACCCAACCCTTGTAAAATCTACTGAAGCGCAGCTACATGAAAATTGTGGTTAAATACAACAATGAAATACTTTTTTTTTGCCACATTCCACCACAGGCTTTTAGCAACAAGTGTATTTCCCAAATATGTTTTAAACTTGCATTAACTAACCACCACCCATTTCTGTCTTTTGTCTAGGCAAGAGGGAAATGATCCACCCCAAACTGGACCTTGCTTCACTATTTGCAGAGATGCAGGCTGAAGATCTGCTGAACTGGGACCAGCTTGAGCGACACATCCCAGCTGCTTCTCAGTGAGGCAGCATGGCCGGCGTGTGTGACCCATTCTAAGTTTTTTTTTTTTTTACAGTTTTGAATTTTGCACATTCTAAATAATCTGGAATTTCCTGCTGATTGTAATAAACAATTTAGTGACTTATGTGTTTGCATCATGATTTTCTATTTTGTCTGTTAAGGCACCGGTGGGAAAAGAGTCAACAGTACAAACCATTTATCGGTGACTTTGAAAATAATGGCTCATTTTTAAGAAAAAGTAACCAAAACAATTATTTTATTTACTGAAGACTGCATTGTTGGATGTGCCACTGCAGAAGACACTGCACACTTTAGTGATAGTACCAGTGTATGGAGGAATTCTGGGCCATATTAGCATCTGTACTTTATCATAATGGGTTAGGGCAGGGGTGTCCAATCATGTGCCATGGAGGGCCAAGACCCTGCAGGCTTTACCTCCAACCAGTTTCTTCAACAGCAGATTCCACTGAATTTCTTCCACTGACTGCTGATCAGTGAAAACACCTGCTGAAGAGACTGGGTAGAAGAGAGAACCTGCAGGGTCTTGGCCCTCCATGGCACATGATTGGACACCCCTGAGTTAGGGTTTAATGGGATTTATCATTTTAACACAAACTGATTTATGGTTCATAATTCTGTTGACAGACTTACACCAAACCAAAAGTGATTTCTCAAACTGCTGGATTGTCCTTAGACAGCTTTTCCAATCTTTTAGTATTTAATTTATGTCACTTGGTGGTAACCTTTACATGTAAACAAAAGAGACACATCTGCAAAAATTTCAAATGTTTATTGTCAAAATTACCAGTGCAATATTACATGAATATACGTATAGTACATTGTTGATGCAGAGAATATACGTATATTTCTACAGTACATGTATCTAGTAAATCAGGTATTTTCCATGTAACCTTGTGACTGCATTATTTTAATTGCTTTTAATCTTAGATCAAGTTTGTTTTGGCCTAAAATGCATCATAATTGTCAAATATATCTTTTTTTACCTAACTCAGTACTGTTTACCTTTTGAATATATATCGTATATTTGTGGCTAATATAACCCCATAACTACAACCTGGCGATCAAGTTGTGTCAGCTGAACAGTTTTTGCCATGACACCACCACAGACTCAGTGCTGCTGGAGCAGGTACATGACATGATGTCTCAACAGTCTCTCCATAATTTTCACACAGATCAGAGCAATTTGCTGTACAGGAAGCTAAACGTTTCTACAGACATTCTTAAGCTCTATAACCACTGATCGTTTGTGAAGCTGGGGTGACATCAGTGAGAGGCTGTCTTGAGCGCCCAGACCGATGGCTTGAAGTGGTAATTTTCCCACAACAGAGCCATCTGAAACATACACACACACAGCATACATATTTTAGTACCTAGTAGCGATAACTTGCAGACATTACAACGTAGTACGGCGGACTTAAAGCAAACTAGCATTAGCAACCATTAGCTTACCGTCATATGTGATCTGGTTCGTATCCTCACATCTTCCGCTCTATGGCTTCCCAGACGCTCCAGTACTTTTCCAGAGTGTTTCGTCTCGCTGCCTGTACCCTTCTCTGGTGGTCCTTTTCGGCCTTTACGGTGACAAAAAGCCAGAGACTGAAGAGTCGCCTTGTACAGCCGTCATGTTATGTTTTGCTTGGGTCGCGTGTTTTACGTCACGGGAGTGTGGCGCCGTCTTGCTGTAAAAAAATCCCACCCACCCCAGGCATACCCAGCTGGAATGGAAACACAACTGAACCGAACCAAGTAGAGTAGAGTAGAGTAAGGCCGACTGGGTACTAGAGGAAAAGCGCCATTATTTCCTCTTGGAGCGTAGGTCAGCACTTTGCTGCGTGACATCCATCAGACATCAGAGCAATAAGGTTTTATGCTTCACTCCCATTTCCTCAAATAAATATGCAAATATGCAGCTTTAAAAAAAACAACCCAAACAGTACGTAACAACAACATCTGGCTTTCTCTTTCACTCTGCTAATGAAGCTGTTGGTGCACCCGACCATGGCAGCTGCTCTATCAGTACAGGGCCCATTTCACAGTCTGAATCTTTCCTCTTCAAATATTTATTCTTTGCTGTTTTTCATCTAGTCAAAGTGACCTTTAGCACATCTTAACAAGGTAATTAACCTCCATAAAGCACATGAAAAAAAAAAAGAGGAAGAAGAAGGTGATAGCCATTATTATTGCATTCATAGTGCTACTGACATGGAGGAGCCACTACAGGCACCCATGCACAACAATGGCAAATTATTTGCAATTTTTCTGGACCAACTACAAAGTGAAATTAGACAATTTGAGGACCCCTGAACATCTTCTCACCCCCTGGGTTCCTTGGACCCCTTGTTGAAAAACAGGATTCTAGATCATCAAAACTTAATTCATGGAGGCAGCCACCCTTCCCTTTGAGTTGGTTCTTCATTTCCGCATCATGTCACCTTTTCAGTGATTAAGCCTTATTTGCTGTATGTATATTTCTATGCCTCGGTGAAACTGAGAGGCATACAGTAATCAGTTAGTGTGTCTGTTTGTGGCTCTGTGTATCTGTCTGTCCGCTTCTCTGTTTCAGCTCACCCAGCCAAAATTAAATGGAACTAAAGGCTTGTATCATTGTATCACCATATTTTCTCAACTTTTAATTTGCCAGAATTTCAAAATGACGCTTTGCTTTGGGAATAAACACAAAAATAGCTCACCTTTACTGTCAATGGAATGGTACTGCACATGCGCCTGGAAACTCCCGCCAGAGGAAAGTACTCAACAATCCACCAATACAGGGTAAACAAATGTCTGTGTTTTTGCCGTCTGTTTTCTTCCTCTGCCATTAAACAGCAAATGCTCCTGTTCGTCTTGATTGTCGTTGTATTCACGTACATCCATCGCTTCCACCATTTAAAACATCTGCCACCGTGCTCTTTTTGTGTTTGGATTGTAGCTGTTCAAATCAGGTTGGTAGCTCTTACTGTAGCTGCCGCCGACAGTATGGGCATGTGAACTGCAGATTATTTTCACTGCTCATGCATGTACTCCAAAACTACTAGATGGATTTGGATGAAATTTTTACCAGAAGTGGTCCTTGGGCTAGAGACGACCCCATAACATTTTGGTGATGATCCAAGAACCTCCGCCAAGGCTCTGGCACCGAGGTATCAGCACCTTGGTGCTTTCGTTGTACCAGAAGATTTTGTCATGTTTTCAGAAAAACTATCGATCCATTAATTCAAGAAATCTCTGTCTGTTTGTGTGTCTGTGTGTCTGTCTGTGTGTGTGTCACGATCATAGGACTTTGTGTTGCCATGGTAACCATGTCAAAGCTCAAAGGCAAGTATCACTGAACAAGTGGTGATGTCAAAGACCAAAGGCAGGCATCACTGAACGAGTGGTGACGTCAAAGATCAAAGGCAGGCATGACTGTATGACATCATCAAAGATCAAAGGCAGGCATCACTAAACGAGTGGCGACATCAAAGATCAAAGGCAGGCATCACTGAACAAGTGGTGATGTCAAAGATCAAAGGCAGGTTTCACCATAATTACTGTTGCCATGGTAACCATGTCAAAGATCAAAGGCAGGCATCACCATGGTTAATGTTGCCATGGTAACCACGTCAAACGAGTAGTGATGTCAAAGATCAAAGGCATGCAGCAGAAATACTTGCTTATACTTGGTTTCGACGGGCATGCATGGGTACCATGTCAAAGATCAAAGGCAGGCATGCAGAAATGCTTGCTTACACTTGCGTTCTACAGGCATGCAGAAATACTTGCTTATACTTGGTTTCTACGTGCATGCACGGGTGTGTATGAGTGACCATAAAAGGAGTTGTTCTCATGTAACCATGTCAAAGATCAAAGGCAGGCATCACCATGGTTACTATTGCCATAGTAATAGTAACTTTCTGCGGGCATACAGAAACGCTTGCTTACACCTGCTTTCTACGGGCATGCAGAAATACTTGCTGATACTTGGTTTCTACGGGCATGCACGGGTATGCACTAGTATTTTTGAAAGAACCAAAATGCATTATTGTTTTTTGAGGGGAAAAAAGAAACATGTGTTTCAATCATTCCATTATTTGAAATTAAGACTTCTAGGAATCCTTGGAAGCTCAAGACTGTCATATGCATGTTTTGTAGAAGTGTATGTGAAATTTTGACCTAAACTCTATAGAATAAGGGGGCTTTCACACACATTTGGTGTGGACTTTCATACTTTTTATTTTGATCTGGAACAAAATTATAAAGTAGGTGTGAAACCTCCCCTGAACCACAGTCCAGACCAAAAGATCCAAAATTCAGTCCAGCAAAAGTCTGTGGTCTTGGTCTGGATCAAACTTTGGATGAACATTGGTCCGGTTTGTTTTTCATCTGAAAGGAATTTTCAGAAAGGTTTGGACTTTTGGACCAAATACAAGAAGTTACAGCAGTTAAAAAGAGGGAACATGGGCAACGGCAGCACCCTGGAAGAGGAAAAAACATTTTTTTTTACTAAAATATGGTCTGATGTGGGATTAATAGTCAACTGGGGGGAAAAAAAACTCATAAAAATACAGAAGCTTGCCAGATACATTTGGAGAGGTTGGGAGAGAGTGTAGTCTATATTAATTAGGAGAGTAATGCCACCTAAATATCATCGTGGATAATGACAAGGATAAACATCCTTTTATAAATGATGACATTCTAGGGCTCACAAAACTAGGTCCCTTTTTAAGGTGGTTAAGCCTTCTCCAGATTCATCTTCAAGAGTGGTTACTGATGTGCCCTCAGCTTCAGAAAAGACTGAGGGTGAGTAGCATGTTTGCTAACGACCATTGTCTCTGCTACTTTCTCAGATGTTATCTTGACAACACAACATACTGTAGGTGGGACAATTAACGATGTTCGGTTTGTTTGGATAAGGTGCAGCGTGAAACCAAATCTAACTGGACTAAATAAATACAATTTTAAAAAACAATCCTTTATGATTTGTCCAGGGCATCAGGCTGGGACTAATGGTGGAGATAACTACTCAAGGAAGATAATGTGGTGGTGTTTCATTTAAAATGTGAAATGTCAAATTACAGTGGGTATAGAAAAGAAAAATAATCACATTTTCTTGCTTTACAGCCTGAAATGAAAACACACAGAATTTTTGTTTTATCCAACTATATTTACTCAGCACAATTTATGGCATCGGGCAGCGCGGTGGAAGAGTGGTTAGCGCTGCGGCAGCACAGCAACTCACCCTTGGCCGGGGGATGCTGGGTTCCATCCCAGCCCCCGACCAACAGTGATCTGTGTGGAGTTTGCATGTTCTCCCCGTGTCTGCATGGGTTTACTCCGGGATTTCTCCGGTTTCCTCCCACATGCCAAAAACATGCCAGTTAGGTTAATTGGCATCAAACTGGGGATTCTAAATTGTCCTCAGGTATGACTGTGAGAGTGAATGGTTGTCTGTCTCTCTGTGTTGACCCTGCGATGGACTGGCGATCTGTCCAGGGTGTACCCTGCCTCTCGCCCAAAGACGCTGGGATAGGCTCCAGCCCCCCCTCGACCCGAAAAGGATTAAGCGGAAGAGGATGAATGAATGAATGAATTTATGGCATCCAACTGAAAGATGTAACAAGTCAGAAGGCACAGTGAAGTGCGGCCTCTTCCCAGATTTCCAAACCATCTACCATTCAACGAAGAAGCAAAAAGAGTTTCTAAACATATTTAGAGTAAGTAATAAGTTCAATCTGTTTTTATTTGGCATCAATAGCTTCTAATTTAACTGTGTGACAAGAGTTTACTATTGCCTTTATTGTGCTGGAAGTCATCAGCTGAATGACATGCCAGGCTCATAGGGAAGAACCAACTTTTTTTTTTCTTTCCCCAGCAGAGAAACAACTTTTCAGATTCCAAAGTGATGTGGAGGTAATGTGATTGGTGCAGTTTACTTGTTTGATTGTTAACAGGAGTACGCAAAAACTACTAGATGGATTTGGATGAAATTTTCACCAGAGGTGGCTCTTGGGCTACGAATGAACCCATCAGATTTTGGAGGTGATCCATGACTGCATACATCCACCAAGGTCCTATGTCGCAATATACGGAAGGACGGAGGCACAGAGGGACAGTCAGACGGATGGCGGTATGGCTGGACGGACACACAAAGGGAGGGAGGGATGGAGCTTTGGTGAAGGTATACAGTCTCTGAGTGCTCTCTAGCTTTAGGTGAGAAACACCCTGGCTGGTCTGAAAGGGCTAGATGTGTTTGGATAACTGTCTCACTTTTAGTATCACAGTGATGATTTTCTCCTTGTAGCTTTAAGAACCAAAAGTCGAAGGGGGAGGGTGAGCGGAGACTCTGGGGAAGTGCTGTGACAGAGGGAGAGAGCGAGTGAAGTAGAGAGAGGAGGGATGTGGTGGTAATGTTCTCATATGTTTTCTTTCTGTGGGAAGTGGCACGGCCCCACCACAGTATAAACACACACATGCATGAACACACACCTGTCTGTGTATGCCCACACACAGAGACACACCCACCCACCCACATACACACAGGAAGGCAATGCATTTTCTCGACTTGTGAATGAGGGTCCTCGAAAGAAGGAGAAATTTCCCCCCCACAGCATTGCTCTTTGCTCTCACCAGAAGTGTCAAACAACCAAAACATGTCACCATTACATCCCCATCACTGCTGGGTGATAACTCAGGAAGAATTTCTCTGGATCTTTCCTGCTTAGCTTTAGATGGGAACTACAAAACAACGAGGCCCAACCCAACACAGCCGAACTGAAATATGTGATTACATCCTACGCCAGCTCTTTCTTTCCATTATCCATTATCCACCATGCTCCTCCCTGCCATCCTTGATTTTCCCAATACAGATTATTTGTGCACTGCTTCTTCAGATGTAGAGCTAAATTACTGTGACAGCACTGAGGAGGACGGCAGGCCACAGCTGCCTCAAAGTGAGTGAAGAAGTCAGAGTGGCAGTGAGCTGTTTCTGTTACAGGCTTTGTGGTACCCCGATCCCCTAAGCTTGACCTGGGGGGCCGTGGCAAACTGCAGTCACACTCTGATAAGGACCAGTGCAGTGCTGGCGGAGAAACACGAGTCGCCTGCGACTGGCGAGGAGGCAGGGAAATTGCATCATCAGCGTGAAGGCAGCCACCATGCCAAAAACACGCCTGAGTAGAACTTGCAAAAAAGAAAGAAAGAAAGAAAAGCCACCCCTCCTCCTTCTCCTGTCTCTCCAACACCAAGCCCCACCCCATCTCTACCCCCACTCCCTCACATTTTTTTCATTCTTCATTCCAAAACATCCACATGAGCATGCTTACTAGCTCGCGTGCCTACATTCTGCATCATAGTTTGTCTCTGCTGTGTCTCCCACGTGCCCTCGAACCCCAGTGCCAGCCATAACAGAGCGCTGTGACCTCTCACAGCCCTGAGGGAGTGTGTGTGTGTGTGTGTGTGCGCTTACGCATGTATGTGTGTGTGTGTGTGAGCTCGCGCCTGTGTGTGTGTGTGTGTGTGTGTGTGTGTGTGAGCTCGCGCATGTGTGTGTATGTGTTGGGGGGAGGAGGTATGCAGACGGGTAATGGTGGTTGTAACATGAGGGGAGTTAGGAGTTAATTGTTGTCTGCACCTCTGTGTCCTACAAGAAAGAAGTGATGCCACTGTGCACATGATTCACCCCATTGTCTTTCAGAAGTAAACTAAAGCTAGATTCATGCTGCACCTCCACTGTCTGCGTATGTGCAACCGGAAACCTTGTGTGATGAAATTTACATTGTCTCCAGTCCGCTAGTGTCCGTGGCTCTTTTGCGTACGACTGCATGCCATGCAGCCCAAATTTTATGACCGTGCCGTCTGCTCACGACCTGAACGCGTCAACAGTGCATGCACAAGACTAAATGTTCCATTAGGTGGCGCTACCAACACAGCATACAAAAGCAAAGTAGACGAGGAAGACAACAAGGACGCAAAAGATGAGAATAAACATACATGAATCCTTTTGCAGCAGCAGCAGCTTCAGCAGAGAAGAGCACTGGAAAATGGTAATTCCTCCTTTTCCTTGAAACAACGCCATTGTTGTTGCTACAAAAAAATGTACAATGCGCTCGTGTTTATAGCCGGTGAACAAACTGGCATGTTAGCGCATTTGCGCTACCCATAGGGCTGGGGCAAAACTACAAATAACAGTTGTGCGCATGTGTCAACCGCTTGGCCTAGTAGACGAAAAAAAGTGAGCATGTACAACACCACATGCGCACCGGGCTCGTCCAAAGCGCACGTGGACCAAAGCAGACCAGAGGGGAAATGCAGCATGAATAAGGCTTAAGGCTGCATTCACTTGCAAACAAAGTCTGGCGCACTTCGCTTGCAGTGTGAATCCAAATGGAATATCCAGCGGACCAAAGGGCGGAAGTGCCCCTCAGCATATATATAGCCATACTAACACGTAGTCTGAGAAGAGGAAGTGGCATTTACCATAGTACATTTTGGATAGAAAATAACAATAAAAACAACTGTGTGAATCAGAGAAATCCTTTTACCGGAGAAAGCTGAGGAGAAAAGTTAAAAAATGTCTCATTTGCGGCAGACAAACAACCCGACTTAAGGGAATAGATATCCGTTTTCGGTCCTGGCGAATCGATGAGCCAGATTTGTCTTCTTCGCCGAGATTTTTATTTACTGGTCAGTGTTGGTTTTAGTTACAGCGTCCCAAATGAGCAGTTGTTGTAACTGCGTGACGTTGTTCAGGCAGTTTGGTCTGCTGCAGTGTGAATGCAAACCAAACCAAACAAAGGTGCGAAAATTCTCAGTATTCCCCACCCAGTCGAACCGAGACCCCCGGACTATCCTGGTCTGAATGCAGTCTTAGCTTAAGATAAGATAAGATAAGATAAGATAAGCCTTTATTAGTCCCACAACGGGGAAATTCCAGGATTGCAACAGCACAGGGATAGCAACACTCAGAGCAACAATCAGAAGGCAAGAAAAAAAACAAGCAAGCAAGAGCAGCTAATATACATATGTACATATTACTATAAAATATATATATACACACACACAGACACACAGTGCAGAGCATTGTAGCTGGATGGAATAAATATATGAATATGTAAACACACAGTGCGGAGCAATGTAGCTAGATGGAATAATATTTAGATATATAAACACACAGTGCGGAGCATTGTAGCTAGATGGAATAAATATATAGATATACACTACCGTTCAAAAGTTTGGGGTCACTTAGAAATTTCCTTATTTTTGAAAGAAAAGCACTTTTTTTCAATGAAGATAACTTTAAACTAATCAGAAATATGCTCTATACATTTCTAATGTGGTAAATGACTATTCTAGCTGCAAATGTCTGGTTTTTGGTGCAATATCTAGATAGGTGTATAGAGGCCCATTTCCAGCAACTATCACTCCAGTGTTCTAATGGTACAATGTGTTTGCTCATTGCGTCAGAAGGCTAATGGATGATTAGAAAACCCTTGTGCAATCATGTTAGGTCTGCAATGCTGTAATTGCTGCAAATGGAGTATTCTTTGACGAAAGCAAAGTTTGAAGGAAAAAATTATTATTTCAAATACAAATCATTATTTCTAACCTTGTCAATGTCTTGACTATATTTTCTATTCATTTTACAACTCATGGTGGTAAATAAGTGTGACTTTTCATGGAAAACACAAAATAATTGTCTGGGTGACCCCAAACTTTTGAACGGTACTGTATAAACATAAACACACCCAGTGCGGAGCATTGTAGCTAGATGGAATAAATATGTAAATATATAAACACACACAGTGCAGAGCATTGTTGCTAGATGGGATGAAACAGCACAACCGTCTACTTAGTTATCCTACATGGTATGATTATGTGCCCATACATATTCTCACTCTCCATAGCGACCGGTATTTTCCTAGTTGTATGCCGGAGGGGGACCATTGTGTAAGTCTATTGCATCTTTTGCATTCAAAAAACTATTAGTTTGTTCCGTCTTTTTGCTATCTCTGCGAGCAGCCCTGCTTAGGTTGTACAGTCTGACAGCCGTTGGTAGGAAGGACCTGCGAAACCTCTCGGTTGTGCACCTGGGATTATGTAGTCTGCTGCTAAATGAGCTCCTCAGTGCATTCAGTATGTCCTGCATAGGGTGGAACTCGGACTCCAGCAGAGATGACAGTTTAGCCACCGTCCTTCTCTCTCCTATCTCCTCCACCGGATCAAGGCACTGCCCCAGGACAGAGCTAGCTTTCTTGATCAGTTTGTTCAGTCTCTTCCTATTGGCTGCAGTAATGCCACTGCCCCAGCAGACCACTCCAAAAGTGATGGCTGATGCCACCACCGTGTCATAGAATGTCTTCAGCAGCGCGCCTTGTACACCAAAAGACCTGAGTCTCCTCAGCAGGAACAGCCTGCGCTGTCCCTTCTTGTAGAGTGCATCAGTATTGTGTGACCAGTCTAGTTTATTGTTCAGATGAACACCCAGGTACTTATAGGCTGTCACCATCTCGATGTCTGTTCCCTGTATATTTACTGGTGGTGTGAGGGGTTGTCCTTGCCTGCGGCAGTCCACCACCAGCTCCTTAGTTTTTCTTGCGTTGATCTGGAGGCAGTTCCGATGGCACCAGTCCACGAAGTCCTGGATAAGCCCTCTGTACTCAGCTTCATCTCCATTGGAGATGAGGTCAACGATCGCAGAGTCATCAGAGAACTTCTGTAGATGGCAGTGTGTTGTGTTGTGTGAGAAGTCCGCAGTATAAAGAGTGAACAGGAAGGGAGCCAGCACCGTTCCCTGGGGGGCCCCCGTGCTACTGATGATCATGTCGGACACACAGTCCCGGGTTCTCACAAACTGAGGCCGGTTCGTGAGGTAGTCCAGGATCCATGATGACAGGTGCTGGTCCACCCCTGCGCGCAGCAGCTTGTCCTTCAGGATCATCGGTTGGATGGTGTTGAAAGCACTGGAGAAGTCAAAGAACATGATCCTCACCATATTCCCGGGCTTCTCCAGGTGGGACAGAGAACGGTGAAGGAGGAAGATCACCGCATCCTCCACCCCAATGCCATGCTGGTAGGCGAACTGGAGTGGATCCATCGCTGGTTCCACCAGGGGGCGGAGGTGAGCAAGGAGCAGTCTCTCCAGGGTCTTCATCAAGTGGGACGTCAAGGCCACCGGTCTGTAGCTGTTCAGGTCTTTGGGGTGGGAAGTTTTTGGTACGGGTACCACACAAGATGTTTTCCACAGCTGTGGTACCCTCCCCAGTTTCAGGTTCAGGGTGAAGATATACATCACAATCCCACACAGCTGGTCTGCACAGGACTTGAGGAGCTTTGCGCTGATGCCGTCCGGTCCCGACGCCTTCCTCGCCTTGATCTTCCTCAGCTCCGTCCTCACCTGGGTCCTGGTCAGGGTCAGGATGGGGGGCTGTGTGTTGGGAGTGGGGGGGTGTTGGTGGAGTGGGGAGTGGGCAGCAGGACTTGATTCCTTTAGAGGAAATCACCCCATTGTCTTACCTCTGAAAGACAATGGGGTGAATCATGTGCACAGCGGCATCACTTTCTTGTAGGACATAGAGGAGCAGACAACAATCAACTCCTAACTCCCCTGTGTTACAACCACCATTACCCATCTGCATATCTCCTCTCCCCAACACACACACACACACACACACACACACACACACACACACACACACACACACACACAACCGCCTACCCCCCCCCCCCCCCCCACACACACACATGGCTACAGCGCCCCAAACAAGCAGCTGTTGTAACTGTGTGACGTTGTCCAGGCAGTTTGGTCCGCTACAGTGTGAATGCAAACCAAACCAAACGAAGATGCAAAAATTCTCAGCATTCCCCGCCCAGTCAAACCGAGACCCCTGGACTATCCTGGTCTGAATGCAGCCTTAGGGGCCATGCACAAGATGACATTTTTACCCCAAACTGGCAAACTTCTTTTGCCATTCAATTGTCCATGCATATGACGGCTGGATTTTGGAGGTGAGAAGGTGGAATGGTTGTGCTGGCACATCTGTTCCTCCTCCGTGTACATGAAGTAAAACAGTAACAATGACGTCAGCATCACAGTACATGTACACGTGCCGTGGCTTTGCTTGATCGTGCATGGGAAGAAGCGATAACAACAATGGCAAACAGTAGAACTATGGTTATGTTGTGGATGCTTCCGACAATTCTAATACTCTAATTGTGTCCATCCAGACAAAACTTTCACATGCTTTTGCCATCACTTCTTTTTCCATCCATACTGTAAAAAATGTGCATGGCCACCTACTGGCCCAGCATAGTTACAACAGCAATTTTCACACCAGTGGATCCATGTGTACATGCGTTTTTTTTTTTTTTCTTTGACACTGACATGTGCACACAGACCTTTTTTTCCAGTTTCAATGAAAACATTGTCATCTGCGCAACACCTTAGCATACTTAAGAAAAAAAATGAAAGAAACAACAACCAAAAACTTCTGCTGCCATTAAATACTCAAGACATCACAATGAGCCTGGGGTTCAGATTTTGACTTTTTAAAAGACTTGCCAAATGGAAGATCAGGAAAAAATATATGGGGTACGATTATGGAAAAAAAAATTGTGACTGAACTGTAGAATAAATGTCATACCGAGTCTATCTAATTAAGAACTTATTTTTTAAAGTGACACTCCTCCAAAAATCAATTTCTTTCCCTTTAACATGTCTGTAACATTTTTGTTTTATGACTTACAAGATATGTCAAGAGTGAAATCACCAAAATGTGTCATGTCTTTGATTTTTGCTGTGAAATTTCAGTTAAGCGCCTCTCCTTGGAAAAAGGAACGCTTAGACAGTCCTGCTACAGTTAGGTCACTATAATAGGTCCATAGTGTTGAGTCAGTAAGGACTAAGAACAGTCTCTGGCCTTAGGGGAAGAGGGCGGAACTAAAGACTAGAGTTGGAATGTTCATGAATGACTTGTTCGAGTGTACTAGTTCTTTTGGTTGAACGAACTGTACTGAATCACTTACTGTAACTGAACAAATCACTTAGGAAATAACGTCCATTTCATCCCCCGCTTCCGAATCACATACACATCATTGACTGGTAGCTCTCCTAACCTTCTACAGTCTATTACAGCCTCGCAAACCTGGAGCTCCAGAAGGAGCTGCTTTTATTGGAAGAGTTGTTCACGAAAGGCTCCTCCTGCCTGGCCTGTAGGAACCAGGAAGTAATAATAGATGGATTCAGCAAGACAAAATGAAACAGCCAAAGTGATTTTGAAACAAGAAATACATCATTTAGTTGCTGAATCTGTTTTTATATGACACCCACATCTGTGTAATGTAGTAATGTGGTCTGCCACTAGGGGCGCTGTTAAGTGTTGTATGCAGATTAAGAAGGAGAGTAAAAACGGTTGTTGTTGACGTTACTGAAGACCTCGCTGTTCTGTCTGTTTATTCCACTTGCTCTCCTTAAAAACACACTAAAATACATTACATGGTGTCAGAAGTGTCACTCATATGAAGATGGACCAACTAAAACTGCCGAACAGTCTGTCGCTGGAAGGAAACCTCGCAGAAAACTGGTGTTCGTGGATCCAGAAGTTTGAGCTGTACCTGACTGCTAGCGGCATAGCTGAAAAATCAGAGAAAATAAAATGTGCTACGTTTCTTCATGTGGCAGGTGACAAAGCTATTAAGGTATTTAATACCATGGACTTTGATGATGATGATGTGGATGATTTTGACATCCTAAAAGAAAGATTTAGGCAATATTGTGAGCCAAGAAAAAAATATAACCTACCTGAGGCACATATTTTTCACAAGAGTACAAGGCAAGAGTGAACCTATCGATGCATATGTGACAGACCTGAAAAACAAGGCCAAAGACTGTGAGTTTTGACTGTTAACTGATTCACTCATAAGAGATCGTATTGTGTGTGGAGTCACCAATGACCAGGTGACAGCAAGATTGCTTAAAGAACCAGACTTATCCCTGAGTAAAGCTGTGGATCTGTGCAGAGCTAATGAAGCCACACAAAGCCATATGAAAGCTTTACAAGAAGAAACAGAAGTTTCAGTAAACAAGCTAAGCAAAATAAAGCTAACTAAGAGGTCTAAAGAAAGTGACGTCCACACAAAAAGAGAATGCAATAAATGTGGGTATAAACATGAGCCTTGCAAGTGTCCTGTGTATGGGCAAACATGTAAAGTCTGCTCACGAAAAAAACATTTTGCTCGCATGTGCCACACAAGGATGCACAAAGAAAGCAGAGAAAGTTCACACAGACGGGAAAAATGTGAATGAGATAGAACAAGAGGAAAAAGAAATGTTTATTGGAACCATTGAGCCAAAGAGAAGAGAAAATAAAAAGCAAGCTCATGTTGATACGACGAATGTCGAAGAAGCTGAAAAATCAAGATGGACAGAAGTTCTGACAATGAATGGTGAACAGGTTGTCTTCAGATTAGATATGGGTGCATGTTGCAATATGCTACCTCTCAAAATCTTAAAGAAAGTGACCAAAGGAGATATGCTACTGTTTGAATCCAGAACAAAGTTAGTATCATATTCTCGCCACAAGATGGAACCAGTGGGCATGGCAAAGCTGAAATGTGAATACAAAACTCAAGAACAGGAGCTTGAATTTCAAGTTATAAAAGCTGATTTGCCAGCGATCCTTGGAGGGGATTCATGTGAATAACTGGGACTGATAACCAGAGTCCACAAGGTGGATAGAGAAGAGGAAACTGACATTCTGACAGAATACAAAGATGTGTTTACAGGACTGGGGTGTGTACTGGGACTACATCATATTCAGGTCGACCCAGCTGTAACTCCAGTGATTCACCCACCCAGAAAGGTGCCTTTAGCACTGAAGGATGATATAAAAAAGAACTAGAAAGATTGGAGACTCTGGGTGTGATTGAGAAGCAAACAGAGCCCACTGATTGGGTCAACAGCATGGTCATTGTCAAGAAAGCAAATAAAAGAATAAGAATATGCATAGATCCTCAAGATCTTAACAAAGCTATAAAAAGAGAGCACTATCCCCTACGAACAGTGGAAAAAGTCGTTGCAGAGATGCCAAATGCAAAGGTGTTTTCAGTGCTAGATGCAAACCATGGCTTCTGGCAAATACAGCTTGATGAAGAAAGCTCCAGGTTATGTACCTTTAACACACCATTTGGTAGATACCGATTTAAGAGGCTTCCCTTTGGTGTGTCATCAGCCCCAGAAGTCTTCCAAAAGTACATCGCCCAGAGACTGGAGGACCTGGAAGGAGTTGAGAATGTTATAGATGACATCCTGGTGTGGGGTGTAAATAAAGAACAACATGACAAAAGGCTGAGACAACTACTGGAAAGAGTGAAAAGCATTAATCTGAAACTGAATGAGGACAAATGTAAGATTGGCATGACTGAAATACGATATATTGGACACATTTTGAGTGCAGAAGGCCTGAAGCCAGACCAAGAAAAAGTCAGAGCAATAGTTAACATGCCTCAACCAGAAGAAGTGGCTGCACTCAGAAGATTTCTCGGTATGGTGCAGTACCTTGCAAAGTTCATACCAAACCTGTCAGAAGTAAGTGCACCACTCAGAAAACTTCTGGAAGGAGAAGTTGCATGGCACTGGGAGTCACAGCAACAAAAGAGCTTTGAACAGCTGAAGTCACTTGTCAGTGAAACCCCTGTGCTGAGATTTTATGACATAAATAAACCAGTTACATTGTCTGTGGATGAAAGCTCTGAAGGATTGGGAGCTGTGATATTGCAAGAGGGTCAGCCAGTGGCTTATGGTTCAAGATCGCTAACAGACACACAGAAAAGATATGCACAAATTGAAAAGGAACTTTTGGCTATTGTGTATGGCTGTGAGAAATTCAAGCAGTATCTGTATGGAAGACCAGTACAGGTTGAGTCAGACCATAAACCACTGGAAGCTGTGTTCAAAAAAGGGTTGCATAAAGCACCACCCAGACTACAACATATGCTGATGAGTCTGCAGCCTTTCAACCTGCAGGTTACATATAAACCAGGCAAAGACTTGTACATTGCAGACACTCTGAGCAGAGCTTTTCTTAAAGAGCAGACAGAAAAACTATTGGAGGAGGAACTTGAAGTTAATCTTACAGCACACCTACCTGTCTCAGAGGAAAAGCTGAAGTTATTCCAGAAAGCAACAGCAGCAGATGAGGAACTGCAAATGTTAATGAAAGCAGTTCAGTCAGGATGGCCAGCACAAGTCAGTCAAGTTCCAGCTGAGATAAGGAAGTATTGGACATTCAGAGAGGAACTCACATGCTCAGAAGGACTAATATTCAAGAACTCCAGACTTGTGGTGCCTCAAAGTCTGAGAAAGGAAATGCTTCAGAAAATCCATGAAGCACATCTTGGCGTTGTTAAATGCAAAGAAAGAACAAGAGATGTTTTGTTTTGGCCCAGTATGTCTAAACAAATAGAAGAAACAGTGTTAAGGTGTTCTATCTGTAACACACACAAGAGGAACAATGTCAAAGAACCACTTCAAAGTCATGACATTCCCAGCAGAGCTTGGGCAAAAGTTGGTGTTGATCTTTTCCATTTTGACCAAGGTGATTATCTACTGTGTGTAGATTATTACTCAAAATATCCTGAAATTGCCAAATTGCCACAAACAACAAGCAAACATGTCATTGTAGCTCTTAAATCTATGTTTGCCAGACATGGAATTCCAGACAAGCTCATGTCAGACAATGGACCACAGTTTTTAAGTGCAGAGTTCAGACAGTTTGCAGAAACGTGGGAGTTTAAACACACCACATCGAGCCCGGGATACCCACAATCAAATGGGCAAAGTGAACGTGCAATTCAAACAATAAAAAACCTACTGAAGAAGGCACAAGAGAGCCAAGGAGATCCTTATATTGCTCTTCTTGAATACAGAAATTCGCCCTTGGATGGAGTCAAATTGTCTCCAGCACAACTGTTGATGAATCGGAGACTGAAAACAAAATTGCCAACATCAGGTCAGCTGTTAATGCCACAGCTGAACAAGAATAAGCAAAAACAACTGAAGGAGAGACAGATGAGACAGAAACATTACTTTGACCGTAAAACCAGAGCCTTACCTGCTCTACAAGAGGGAGAGACAGTTAGATTCAGAGCTGAGAATACATGGCAACCAGCTATTGTGGTAAAGAGCCGCAACACACCAAGATCATTTGTAATTCAGACCCCTGGGGGATGTAAATTCAGGAGAAACAGGCGCCATCTACTGAAGTGCAGAGAAGAAAGTGTTCCTAAAACCACAAACACTGATCAGGAGGATTTCCCGACCCCTGCTTGTGAGCCAACAGAGACCATCTCATCGGAGCAAGCACCTGTTCATTCTCCTGTAAAGGAAACTGAGAATTCCAAAGCAGTTACTGAAGAGCCCAGGAAAACTTCACGCTTTGGCAGACTGATTAAACCCCCACAACGTTATACAATGTGAAACAACATAAAGAAATGTTTAAGTGTATCTTAAGGGATGTTAGCCCTGTAATGAAAAGAAAAGCAGTTGTTCAGGTTAAAACCATACTTTTTAACTTGTGAGTCATATTAGGATTTATTGTTTTTCTGTAACAATATAGTATGATATTCTACTTATAAAGAAGGGAGATGTAATGTAGTAATGTGGTCTGCCACTAGGGGCGCTGTTAAGTGTTGTACGCAGATTAAGGAGGAGAGTAAAAACGGTTGTTGTTGACGTTACTGAAGACCTCGCTGTCCTGTCTGTTTATTCCACTTGCTCTCCTTAAAAACACACTAAAATACATTACAATCTGCTCACTGAAAAGTTTTTAGTTGACTCATTTCAACAGCTGAAAAAATCACGGGCGACCTGCCCAAAATGCACCACAAAGCTTTCCAAAAAGACAATGAAGGGGGAACGCCGAAGTGGAAAAAAACTCCCCAAAGTGGTTTGATTTCAGCCATTATTTAAACTTAAAAAGTATGCACTCTCTGATCTCACCTTGTTCCCTGTTTACACTCCATGGTAAAATCTGTAATAGTGTAGAGAAAGAAAGCAGGCGAGGCAATGAGCTAGACGACACATAAAATTTATTCTTTCTCCAACATACAGTACAGCAAAAGATCTCCCGGGTCTCTGTGCATTCCTCTTTTATATCTTTAATACCATGCAGACCCGGAACTTCTGACCATAATACATTGTTATTTAGAACAAAGACCTGTGTGGCACATTAACATCATAACGCTGGCACTGCTCTCACACCCTTCTGTCTTCCAGCAGCTCCGGCAGTTCCTCCTCTCTCCGGGGGGTGCATAGTCCCTACTGTCCAGTTTGAGACCCCGCCGGTGGGACTTCCTTCTCCGGTCCATTGTTCCCCCTTATCCCAGCTGCCTTCTCTGGGTGGAGAATCCCCACATCATGCCCCCACAATATGACAATAAAGGGGACAATGAGCAAACTTAAATGCGAGATAACGGCATACTGTATGTGAACTCCGATTGAGACAGCTGCTGCTGGAATTGGACTTAGCAAGTCTAAGAACATGATCCTGATCAGTTAAAAACACTTAAAAAATCATAATAAAACCTGTGGTCATACCTAACAATTGTCAAGCAAACCTCTAAAATGCCAGACTCATCAAAAGTGTCTGTGTGACTGGGGCAAAAGCTCCCTATACAACAGAACTCCTCGTTTGAGTGATGTACATCAGAAAGGAACAGCAGGTAGTAGTATTTAAACAAGGTTTTGTGGAGAGTTGTGAAGGACGAGACTGAGTGTATTCCTCAGGTTCAGCTTTATTCACAATGACATTCTCCAACATTCAAAAGCAGAAAAAGAGGATGAATCTTCTCACATCTGTCCTTTTATACCAGGACATCAAACATACAATCACATGGTGCTTAATCAAACATACAGTCACATGGTACTTAATCCCAGTCGCAATGTAACTTCCCCCGATCTTAACACCATCCACCTCCTAGTCTCCGGTGGTCAGGAAATCTGACCACCGGAGACATATCCACAGTGATCCACAGATGCTCCACAGTGATATATCTGTGGAGCATCTGAAACCAACATATGTGCATATATGTGTGCCACATGACCCCCCCCCCCAAACATCTAAGATGGAACAAATGTAATACAGTTTGCAAGTCATGGTCACATTATTACACATCAGTCCAAATGTTGCTTGGGCCTCAGTCACCTTCCATATCTGCTGTAAGCGGGCTTTACCACCCCCGCGGCGTCTTCCCGCTGTGGAGCTGCTGTTTGAGGATTAGAACTGTTAGTCAATCTCTGTGGGTGTTCTGGGGAATGCTCTCTATGGGGTCTGCCGCGCCGAGGAGCCCTCACCAACTGCACCACTTCGTCAGCCAGCACAAAAGCGGGTTTGAGCCTGTTGATACAAATCATTTCTTTCCTGCCCCCCAAATCTAGCAAAAAATGCTTGTCCCCTGTTTCCAGCACTCTGTATGGTCCGTCATAAGGTGGGCGTAAGGGTGGGCGGTGTGCATCATGTCTGACAAAAACAAACTCTGCATTTTTTAAAGCTTTAGGCACAAAAACGCGCGGGAAGCTGTGATGAACTGGGCCAGGAAGCATGCTCGCTCCCGTGTCGCTCTGCAACTGCTGAGCGGGGGGGCACTCTGGCGCAGGATTATCCGGGAGAAACTCCCCGGGCAGTCGGAGTGGCTGCGCAAAAACCAACTCAGCTGGGGAGGCTTTTAAATCCTCTTTAGGTGCAGAACACAACCCCAATAAAACCCAAGGTAGCCTTTCCACCCAATTTGCATCCGTAAGCGACGCTCTGAGGGCTGCTTTCAATGACCTATGGAAACGTTCGCATAAATCATTAGCCTGCGGGTTGTATGCGGTAGTGCGGTGGATCGTTATCCCCAGGCTGCGGGCCATCGCTGACCAGAGCTCGGAAACAAATTGAGGACCTCTGTCAGACGTAATGTACGACGGAACTCCGAAACGCGCTACCCATGCTGTTAGAAACGCGCGCGCCACCTCCTCGGCTGTGGTTGATGCCAGTGGGACCACTTCCGGCCACTGCGTGGTGCGGTCCACCATTGTCAAAAGGTGTGTGCACCCCTGTGACGGCGGGAGGGGGGCCTACGAGGTCGACATGCACGTGATCGAATCGCTTAGCCGGGATGTGAAAAGGCTCCAAGGGAGCTCTAGTGTGTTTGTGTATTTTGGCTCTCTGACAAGCCACGCAGGCTGTTGCCCACTCCTTGACTTGTTTGCGCAGGCACGGCCATACAAATTTCTCTCCTACCATTTTGACCGACGCGCGCACCCCCGGGTGCACCAGAGAATGAATCAAGTCAAAAACGCGGCGACGCCATGTGGTCGGCACCACGGGGCGCGGTCGTCCCGTGGAGACATCGCAGATTAGGGGGGGCATACCATCTTGTAGCACCCTGTTCTCCAGCCTTAACCCTGTTGGTCCAGACTGGAGCGCGCACATGTCCGCGTCGGCAACTTGATCTGTGGCCATGGCTGCATAATCTGTCCCTACGCGGACTGGGGCCGCGCGCACTTCCGTGTCGCTAACCTGGTCCGCGCCCATGGCTGCAAAATCTACCTCTGCGCGGGCTGGAGCCGCCACGGCGCGCGAGAGGCAGTCCACCACTACATTAAGTTTACCCGCTACATGCTGGATATCGGTAGTAAACTCCGAGATGGCAGCCAGCTGTCTCTGCTGCCGGCCCGACCATGGTTCTGTAATCTTGGCCATTGCGAAAGTCAGCGGCTTGTGATCCACGAACGCGGTGAAACTGCGTCCCTCCAGCCAAAACTGGAAATGGCGAATGGCCAAGTGGAGAGCTAACAACTCCCTGTCGAATGCGCTGTATTTTCGTTCACTATCGCGCAAGGTCCTGCTGAAAAAGGTGAGCGGTTGCCAAGCTCCTGCTACATACTGTTCCACGACCTCTCCTATGGCCACGTCTGACACGTCAGTAGTGAGCGCTATGTGGGCCATTGGGTCTGGATGTGCCAACAACGCAGCGTTTGCCAGGGCTATTTTGACTTCAGCGAATGTGCACTCCCGCTCCGGAGACCATTCGATTTTGTTTGTGGGTTTTTGTTTTTTTAGTGCAGCATACAATGGTTGCATGAGCTGCGCTGCGTGAGGGAGGAAACGGTTATAAAAATTCACCATTCCCCAAAACTCCTGTAACGCTCTGACCATTTGTGGTTGGGGAAAATTTGTTATTGCGCGCACTTTGTCGGGCAAAGGAACCGCTCCTTCTGGAGAGACGCGATGCCCCAAAAAATCAATCTGCGCCACCCCGAACTGACACTTCGCTGGGTTGATTATTAACCCGTGCTCTGCCAACCTCCGGAAAACTGCTGTGAGGTGGTTTTCGTGTTCGTCTTCGGACGCGTTGGCTACCAATATGTCGTCCAAGTAGACGAACACGAAGGGGAGGTCGCGCAGAACCATGTCCATCATGCGTTGGAACGTCTGCACTGCGCCTTTAAGCCCAAACGACATGCGCAAAAACTCAAAAAGCCCGAAAGGAGTTATTACCGCTGTTTTGGCTATGTCCTCAGCGCGCACTGGAACCTGGTGGTAACCGCGTACCAAATCTACTTTAGAAAAAATGCGCGCTCCCGCCAAATGCACCGAAAAATCTTGGATGTGCGGGATCGGATAGCGGTCGTGCGCTGTAGCGTTATTCAACCTGCGGAAATCACCGCAAGGTTGCCACGAGCCATCAGCCTTTGGGACCATATGGAGCGGCGAAGCCCAGGGGCTCTTCGACCTCCTGATGATGCCCAGTCTTTCCAGGTTGGTGAACTCCTTGCGCGCTATGGTCAGCTTAGCTGAGTCCAAGCGCCGAGCTTTTGCAAAAACGGGTGGGCCGGTGGTAGTAATAAAATGTTCCACCCCATGTTTAGCCACTGTCGCCGAAAACGTTGGGACCGTGAGTGCTGGGAACTGAGTGAGGAGTGTGTGGAACTTATCACCCGCAGCTGTGACGTTGGCTTGTGCAGTTGGCGGGGCCACTCGAGCTGTGCAGGGAATAGAATAAAAGGAGAGTGCATTAACCAGGCGTCTGTTAGCAAGATCAACCAATAAACCATGTGAGCACAAAAAATCAGCCCCTAACATGTTGAAATTGACTGCCGCTACAACAAAAGTCCATTCGAATGTAAAGACAAAAGCAGAGTCCTCTCACCGAAGGTCTTAATCGCCGAGCCGTTCGCTGCTGTCACCCGGGGACCACTGGAAGGCGCCAGCCGGTCCGCGTAGGAAGGTGTGATGAAGCTCAGCTGGGAGCCTGTGTCCACGAGGAATTGCCTCCCCGAGCGTGCGTCCTTCAGATAGAGCAGCTTGTTCTCTTCTCCGAGGGCCGCGGCTGCTACCGACCCCCGGTCTTGGCGTTTCCCGAGCGCTTGAAGTGGCACGGTGGGCTGCACTTGCGTGCCCTTTCTGCGAAACGGCGATGGTAGAAGCAAAGGACATCGTCCGCTCCGTGTCGCCTGGCCCTCGCTGCTGCCGTCGTCAGTGAGTCTGGTGCTGTAGCCTCTGGCCCCATGCCGTCTCCGGATGTCGCGCCTAGCTCTGCTGCTGCGGCCGAAGCTGCGCTCCGTTTGTGGGCGTCAACGAGTCGCTGCGCCTCCTGGCTCAGCTTGTGGTAGTCTCGTCGGGCCAACAGCGGTGAACCGGCCAGGGTCACTCTCACCGCTGACGGTAGGGTCCTGAGGAAAAGGTGGGTGAAGATAAAGCTGTCATCATCGGAGTCTCTCAACCTCAGCATCTTCCCCATCAGGTCTGCGGGTCTGTCGTTCTCAAACTCCGTCACCGCCAGGAGCCCCTCTGCTCGCTGTTGCACCGGGGGGGTGAAGTGGCTGATAAGCGCAGCCTTCAATGTGCCGTACTTGTCGCTGTCCGGTGGGTGGTTGACCAGGCTCTCCACCCTCTGGACTGTGTGGTTCTCCAGCTTCGCCACCACATGGTAGAATTTTGTGTCGTCTCTCGAAATTCTCCGGAGGTTGAACTGCGCCTCGACCGCGCTAAACCAGGAGCGCGGACTGTTCTGCCAGAAGTCCGGCAGCTGGAACGTGGCGGCATTCGTCAGGCTGGCTTCTGACGAGTCCGGCTCAGGAGAATTACTTCTGCTCATGCTTCGTCGTAAGGTCACCAGTGTGGAGAGTTGTGAAGGACGAGACTGAGTGTATTCCTAAGGTTCAGCTTTATTCACAATGACATTCTCCAACATTCAAAAGCACAAAAAGAGGATGAATCTTCTCACATCTGTCCTTTTATACCAGGACATCAAACATACAATCACATGGTGCTTAATCAAACATAGTCACATGGTACTTAATCCCAGTCACAATGTAACTTCCCCCGATCTTAACACCATCCACCTCCTAGTCTCCGGTGGTCAGGAAATCTCTCAAGGCCATCTCCTTGAAACAAAAGGCCAGATCTCACACCCTCCCGTTACCTCTGGAAGGCTCAGTCCCTTTGTTCCCCTGAGACGTGAAGTATAAAATAAGCATACAGTGATACATCTGTGGAGCATCTGAAACCAACATATGTGCATATATGTGTGCCACAGTTTATTACCAGTCACTGTCAGGCTACAGGAGTGGAGTTAAGTTTACAGTTGCTGTTTTCTTTAAGTTATCCTTTAAAAAACATTAAAACACCACAACAAAACATGCAATAATGAAAGCACCAAGGTGCTGATGCCTCGGTGCCAGTGCCTTGGCAGAGGTATGCGTTCCCAGATCATCACCAAAATGTTACGGGTTCCTCTCTAGTCCAAGGACCACCTCCGATAAAAATTTAATCCAAATCCATCTAGCAGTTCTGGAGTACACACATGCGCAGTGAAAAAAATCTGCAGTTCACAGGCCTGTACTGTCGGCGGCAGCCAAGAGCCACCAAACTGATTTGAACAGCTACAATCCAAACACAAAGAAGAGCATGGTAGCGGACATTTTAAATTGTGGAAGCGATGGAGGTACGTGAATATAATGACAATCAAGTTGAACAGGAGCTTTTGCTGTTTAGTGGCAGAGGAAGAAAACAGACAGGCAAAAAGACGGACATCTGTTCACTCAGTATTGGCGGATTGTTGAGTAATAGTGGTGTGTGATACTGTAAGATTTGGTATCAATCCAATGCCAAGTAAATACAGGGCCAGTACAGGGCCAGTACAGGGCCAGTAACCTTTCTAAGCACCCAATTGGAAAAAGGAAGGAAGGGCCATAGGACGCTGGTGCAGTCTGTACTCAGACTCCTGTTTTCCGTGTCATCATATTTTGCATCCAGAGCTGCTACCAATGCTAGAATACATTTCCTGTCCATTGTTATTTAGAAACTGATAATAAAAAATAAGTAGAAAGTCTGACCATGGGAAAAGCGGAAGTGTTGAGCTGTGAGTGACAAGCTGTTGCTGGGATACAGGGCACAGACTTTTTTTTTTCAGAGCGCAGCGCACAAATGCTGAAAAAAAGACGTTCAGGGGGTCAGGCAACAAAACACGCGCTTTTGAATTTTTTTTGAGAGACGCTCCAGCACGTTAAAGACAGGAAGAGAAAAGTGATGTAATTAGATGTGATGTCTGACAGTTTTGCCGTCATGCAGCTCAGCAAAGTGAAATACTTTTCGAGTGTGTTGAGATCGTGCAGAGATGATTGTGTATGGAATGAATATGTAGTGTCATTTGGCAGGAGGAGTTGAAATTTTGGATATTATAGGCACATGAGCTGATGAATAAAGAAAATAAGACAGAGGAGGATGGATGAAGAAAATATGGTGAACAAGGAAGTCCTGAGGAATAGCAAGGCAGAAGTGAGGGCAGCTTTGAAGAGGATGAAGAATGGAAAGGTGGTTAGTCCAGATGACATACCTGTGGAGGTATGGAGATGTTTTGGAGAGATGGCAGTGGACTTTTTAACCTGATTGTTTAATACAATCTTGGAGAGTGAGACTATGTCTGTGGAGTGGAGAAGAAGTGTTTTGGTACCAATTTTAAAGAACAAAGATGATACTGAGAGCTGTAGTAACTACAGAGGCATAAAGTTGATCAGCCACACTATGAAGATATGGGAAGGAGTTGTTGAAGCCAGGTTAAGAGGAAAAGTGACAATCACTGAGCAGCAGTATGGTTTCCTGCCAAGAAAGAGTACTAGAGATGAAATGTTTGCTCTAAGAGTGCTGATGGAGAAGTATAGAGAAGGTCAGAAGGAGTTGCACTTTGTCTTTGTGAATCAAGATAAAGTATATGATAGGGTGCCAAGAGAGGAAGTGTGGTACTGTATGAGAAAGTCAGGAGTGGCAGAGAAATATGTGAGGGTGTTGCAAGACATGTATGAGGGCCGCGAGATGGTGATGAGGTGTGCTGTAGGAGTGACAGATGGATTCAAGATGGGGGTGGGATTACATCAGGGATCGTCTCTGAGCCTCATCTTGTTTGTCATGTTGATGGACAGACTGACAGATGAGGTCAGGCAGCAATCTCCGTGGACCATGATGTTTGCAGATGACATTGTGATCTGTAGTGAGAGTAGGGAGCAGGGTATGGGTATGCGGGTAGACCTGTGTGCTACCTCAGGATGTTGGACTCCCCTGCCTTGCATCATCTCGGGTGGCCCTTGGGCAAGACCTAGTGCACATCATTCCTCCTTGTCCGTGTAAGACAAAACTGCTGGCAGCAGGGCAGTGGTTTGGTAGTGCAGGCGAGAGCATATTGCTAGAACTGGCTGTACTACTATGGCGCTTGGCGATGACTGTCATAGAGTGGATTCGGCATGGGCCACCTGGTCAGTTAGTGACTACTACAGGGAAACCCCTACAGCTTCCTAGGACTGTTATGCCCTGGTGTACCCCTAGTCAAGAAGTAGAAGTCCAGAGAGAGTGTTCAGTGGTTGGATGACTCTGACATCAAAAATTCTGAAATTTATTTTGTTTGCGGATGACACAAATATCCTTTGCACTGGTGAGAATTTGCAGCAGGTTTTAGAGGTGGTCACAACTGAAATGGAAAAATTAACGCAGTGGTTCAACAAAAATAAATTATCTCTAAATCTAAAAAAACCAAAGATTATGTTGTTTGGAAATTATAAAATAAATCATGAAATAATGGTAACGATAGATGATACCAGAATAGAAACAGTACAGGAAAATAAGTTTCTGGGGGTGACGCTAGACAATAAAATCTGCTGGAAACCTCACATCAGTCACATCCGGGCCAAATTAGCAAAATGTATAGGCATACTGGGGAAGACAAGACACATCTTGGACTATAAATCATTGGTCTTATTGTACAATTCACTGTTTTTACCTTATCTTAACTACTGTGTAGAAGTCTGGGGAAACACCTACAAGACCAACCTACAGTCAATATGCACATTACAAAAAAGAGCTATAAGGATAATAAACAATGCAGGATATAGAGACCATACCAATTCGTTGTTCTTAAAGTCACATGTCATAAAGTTCATCGATTTAGTTAAATTTAAGACAGCACAAGTAATGTACAGGGCAATTAATAATCAACTACCAACTAATATACAAAAAATATTTAAAAAAAGAGACAATGATCATAATTTGAGGGGAGACTTAAACTTTACAAAACCCAAGATACGTACAACCAAGAAAAGTATGTGCATATCTGTCTGTGGGGTGGATTTGTGGAACAGTCTAGAGCCGGAACTGAAACTATGTACAAACAGAAATCAATTCAAAAAGAGGTCTAAGCACCATTTGCTGAAAGGATATATGTTAGAAGGGTAGTGGTTATATGTACGATTCATTATGTTCACTCTGGGATATTATGGGACACTATGGAATGGTGGGTGGGACAGCACTGTGTATATCTGTGTTGTTTGAGGCTGGTTTTGATGTATGGACTTCATTGTATGTTAGAATGGATGGGTGTTAATGTTGATTTGTAAAAAATACAGTAAATTGTTTACTTGGGGTCTTAAAGGTGGTAATTTGTATAAAATTCACATGGGTGTATCTATGGAAAAGAGGAGATGGAATTAATAAGTGTTCACTTCTTCCTTCTCCCTTTCGAACAGTGTATAATGTTACTTTATTGCATTTGCCATTTACTTGTATTTGTTATAATTTTGTGTTCGAAATAAACTATCTATCTATCTATCTATCTATCTATTACTGTCCAAGGCAAGTGGAGGTGAAGGAGGTGGTGATGATATCAAGTCCTGTGGCAATAGAGGTAGTGTGATGGTGGCAGGCTTGTGAGACTGGAAGCTACTAGCAGCTCTATTTAGAGACAGCATTGCCCGTCCCAGTAGGGAAAGCCTGCTCTTCGCAAACATGGATGGTTTACTGTGGTCAACGGGTCTCCATTCAAGCGGGAAGACAACTATGAAAACCAAAATGAAAATTGCTATGTGGAATGTCAGAACTATGCTCAACAGAGATGATAGACCAGAGAGGCAAACAGCACTTATAGTGAAGGAGCTTGCTAGGTACCGGTATTCAGTTGACACAGCACTGCAAGAGACAAGACTGGAAGGTCAGAGTCAGATAAGAGAGAAGACACATACCATATTCTGGTATGGCAGAAATGATGAATGACAAGAGGCTGGTGTGGCCTTTACAGTCTCTAACAGCATTGCAGAGAAGCTCATATCACTCCCAAAGGGACAGTCTGAAAGGCTTATGCAACTTAGGTTACTGATTGGAAAAAAGAGGTTCTTGACCATGATCAACGCCTATGCTCCAACTATGATGTACCCAGATGAAGTGAAAGAAGAGTTCTATGGAACCCTGAGTCGTGTAGTACAAGCTATCCCCAAAACAGATAAACTGTTGTTGATGGGTGAGTTCAATGCAAGAGTTGGTAAGGACTATGCATTATACTAGAAAGTACTGGGCAAGTTTGGAAAGGGGAACAAGAACTCCAGTGGAAACCTTCTGCTCAACTTTTGCACACAGCACCAGCTATGCATCACAAGCACATTCTTCAATCAACCAGATATACACTACTAAACCTGGACGCATCCAAGGTCCAAGCTCTTTCACTTGCTGGACTATGTGAAAGAAATCTGAAAACCTAAGTGAAGTGCTGGTGACAAGAGCCATGAGGGGTGCAGAATGCTCTACTGACCACTACCTTGTAAGGTTTGTGGTTAGATTGTGTGTCACACTACAAAGATGCAAGACAGCTTGTGCTATGCCAAAAAAGCTTGACATCAAGAAATTAGCTACAGATCACCACCAAACTGCTCTTACACAAACAATACAGACAGCACTAGAGGAACAAGAGCATGATGAACTATCCGGTGTAGAGGCAGTGTGGAATGATCTTAAGGAAGTAATGAATACAACAGCCAGTAAGGTTCTCGGTCACCCAAAGTGGAAATCACCTGACTGGTTCACTGACAATAAAGACCAAATCCAATCTCTTTTAGAGGAGAAGCACAAGGTGTATCTATGCCATCTAAAGGAAAACTGCGCTGCCAGTAAGGCTTCTTTCTTTAATATAAAAGCCAATGTCCAAAAAGATATAAGATCCATGAAAGACAGCTGGTGTAGTAAGAAAGCAGAGGAATTACTGTTGCTTGCAGACTCAAATGCCTCCCAGGGATTCTACTCAGCACTAAAAGCAATCTATGGCCCTTGCACCAATACAGTTTCACAAGTGAAATCTGCTGATGGAAATGAGTTATACACAGATATGGGAAGCATATCCAACCGATGGAAGGAACATTTCTATCAGTTATTAAAGCAAGAAGGAAATGTTGACGCAAATGCTACATGTCAACTAGCTGCTCAACCAATAAGAGAAAAGTTAAATAATCCCATCACTATAGAAGAGGTGGAAAAAGCTTTTAAATCTGCAAAATGTGGTAAAGCACCAGTGCAAGATGGAATTCCAGCAGATGTTCTAAAACATGGGGGAGAAGGCCTGAAACATCAGCTCTGTCAGTTGTACAACCTTTGTTGGAGTAATGAGGAGCTCCCCCATGATTTCAAAGATGCTCTTTTAGTGACTGTAAGAAGAAAGGTGATAGATGTGATTGTGGCAACCATCATGGCATCTCCCTACTGTCACATGCAGGAAAGACGTTTGCAAAGATTCTACTTAACTGATTAAAGATTGTCTCTGAGAGTATTTTACCGAAATGTCAATGTAGCTTTAGAGCAGGGGTTCTCAAAGTTTTGATGGGTGAGGGCCAATTTGGGAATCCAAAGTTGAACCGAGGGCCACCAAAGGGACGGAGGCAAAAAAAAAAAAAAGACTGAAAATTCAATTCCATTTGTAATCCTTTTAATTATCAGATTTAATTAGTTTGGGTAAAGTCATATTAACAGTAAGAAATTGGGACTGATGAAAATACAATTTTAGTGTCAACATACCTTTTAACTGCAGTGTGATTTGTGGTGCTGTTTTCGGTTGGCCACGAGTCCTCTGAAGTCTGGCTCCATCTCCGTCGTCGCGATGCGAAGGACTGCATGTAGGTGGGCATCTGTCATCCAGGATCTCAGCTTAGATTTGTTGATGGCCATGGTGGAGAAGGTCTTTTCACAGATGTAGGTGCTTCCGAATAAAGACGCCATTCTGACAGCATGTTGACGAAGAGCAGGGAATGTGGATGGGGAAAGTCCTTTGTAGAACTCGATCAGACTCTTGTCACGATATGCAGCTCTGGCCTCGGAGCTTTTCTGTAGGTCGATGAGCTCAAACTGCATGTCTGCAGGCACTGCCTCGGGCACACATGAGAAGGGATTTTGGAAAAGGTTGAAATCACCCTCGTGGTCCCTGAAGTCAGAGAATCGGTGGTCGAACTCGTCTCGAAGCTTTTCGATGAGGCCATGGTTCTTCTCTGAACGCAGGTGACGCAAAACTTCACTCCCGTCCGTGTCTGGGTCATCTACCAGCGCCCTGCAGGCAGGGAAATGAGCGAGATCTCCTTCTCTGAGCTGTCCCTGGAGCAGTTGGAGTTTTCGCTGGAAAGCTTTCACGTTGTCAAAAAGTGTGGAAATGAGTTTTCCATGGCCTTGCAGCTTCAGATTGAGATCGCTCAGACAATTATTCAGGTCGGCGAGGAAGGCTAGGTCACAGAGCCATTTGCTGTCCGTTAACTCAGTCACGTCTTGTCCTTTTGCCTGCATGAACTCGCAAATTTCTTTTCTCAGGTTAAAAAAACGTTTCAGTGTGGCACCTCTGCTCAGCCACCGGACGGCAGTGAAGTAAATGACGTCTCCAAAATCTGCCTCTGACTGCGCCAAAAAGGTTTTAAATTGGCGATGGTTCAGACCTCTGGACTTCAGGTAATTAACTGTCTTCACAACTACGGCCATGACGTGTTTCATTTCTAGCGTCTGAGCAGCGAGGGCTTCTTGGTGAATTATGCAGTGGTAGCTGACTGGTTTCTTACCACCGCTGTTCACCACTTTCTCAGCCAGCAGCGACACTGCACCTGTCCTACTCCCAATCATTGCTGGTGCTCCGTCTGTCGTGACACCGACCAAAGATGCCAGGTTAACATTGTGTGTGTCCAGACTGCGATACACTGCTTCGCAAATATCCACTCCCTTCGTTGTGTCTTTCATACTCTCCATACTCAGTAGCTCCTCGCCGACGTCAAAATTCTCAGTGACAGTTCGGATGAAAATCAACAGTTGGGCAGTGTCGGAAATATCCATGCTTTCATCCAGTGCGATGGAAAACGCTCCCTTTTCTAGCCCCTCCACACGTATCGCCAGTTGGTCCTTCAAATCATTTGCCAGATCTTCGATTCGTCTTGTGACTGTGTCATTCGACAAACTTACGTCACGGAACTTTGTTTTTTGGTCTGGGCATACACGCTCTGCCACTTTTAGCATACAGTCTCGAACAAATTCTCCGTCACTAAACGGCTTGCCCCGTTTAGCTATTTCATGAGCTACCACATAGCTAGCCTCTGTTACTGCTTCGCTGGTTTTTGAAAATTGCGTGAAGACTGACTGTTGTGCTGTGTAGCCCCTTTTAAGTTGTTCCATCTTTGTGGTGCGATCCTTGCCACTGAATTTTTCATAATTTTTGTGTTTTGTTTCGTAATGGCGCCTGATGTTAAAGTCTTTTCGCACTGCGATTACCTGTCTGCAGATGAGGCATACAACTTTATCTGACCCGTGAGGTTCAACGAAGTAGTCCAAAGTCCATTTTCCCTGAAACTGCCTTTTTTCCTCGCTGACAGTTCTCGGTTTCCTCGAGTGAGCGGTCTCCATCTCTGCCTCTTTCTCTCGCTGATCCATCTTTATTTCCACACTTCGACTTCCACAAGCACTAATATTTATTTCTTATTCTTCTTCTGACTCAAAATGGTGCTCCGAAACCGTTGCCAACCAACACTTCTGCACTGTGTGCTAAACGTTCCATCTCCCATAATACAATTGGACTAGCTGCTGCAATGAAGTGATCGCAAGGTCGACAACACATGTAATTACGGCTTGTGCCTACAGATGGCGCCAAAGACCACTAAACGTAGATGTGTATCGGAATTTTTCCAAAGCAATTAGTTCAGATCATATATTGGTTAAAGGCCTCGGACGGTGACATTTTTTTATTGAACCAATAAACTGATTGTATGAAAATATTCCATTCTGGCCATTCCCGTGATTTAAAATGTGTCACCAGCCTCCATAAATGACTTTATTTGTTAATAGCCCATATTTCACTTGGTGATGCTGCAGTACCGCCATCTCTCGATAGGGGCGTGCAGCAGTGACGTCAGGTCAGGGAGAAACAGGAAATGGCTGCAGGAAATGGATGATCACTGGCCTGCAGAAATGGCTGAACGACAGCAGAGTGATTCGGACAGCGATTATTTTATCGAGTATGACGACCGCAATATAAGTGATGATATTGAAACTGACGAATCTGATGATGAAGTAGTTTTGGGTGGTGCTGATGGGGTTATTCAGCCGTATTTGTTCGAGCCCGAGGGTGCGGAGGAAGACGCGGACGAAACAGCGACCGGAGCAGAACGAGAGGCAAGAACGAGAGGCTCGCCGATTTATATTGGTAAAATATGCTTTGAAATTTTTTTTTTTTAGGCGATATGCATGGTCACACACTTAATTATCAAAATAAAACTGCCAATTTTTCCCTCGCTGCCTTACTTGGCGACTTATAAACATTCTCTTTCTGCTCAAAATTTTTTACATGTTTTAAATATTTTCTAATCAAACTTCATAGACCAATTTATATAGCACTCCCACGAGCCATTAGTTTATTATAAGCATCTGATTATACCATTTTTTTTAACAGGTGCACTTGTGAGAAATGCAACATTATGCCAACATCAACTGAATCTCGGTGCTGCCAGGAGGTATTGAAGGTGAAGAAGTGAGGGTTATGTTGCCTGCCTGTGCTGTGAGCCTCATCAGAGAAACATTCCCATCTGATCACAACAAGGGATTTTGCCTACCAAGATTAGATTTGTGATCAATGTTATTTAAATAAAGTTTTTTAAAATCATATATTGAGTTTATTAATGTGCATGTCAATTTTATAATTCTAATATTTCAGCATTCATCAAAGTCGGATCTCATATACATTAGAGTAATTTTTCTACCATTTTATGGTGTAAAATTCGTGTGCAATTTTTAAAAGCACATTTCTCTAAAAATCTTAGGCTTATATTTTTTTGTCTTAGCAAAATATGTTGCTTCCCTAACAATTGAAAGCTGAACTTTCATTGCTAATTGGAAATTTATTCTACTTTTACATGTTTGATTTTGAAAATCTAGATACATGTTGCTCAACAGCATCAGCTTTGATGGGACGCTGAAATTTGGCACTCAATGTTGCTGGAACTCTGGCTTGTACAGAGTGCCACTGCTCCAATAAGTGGGTTGGATCAACCAAGGTTTTGTCGAAAAGAGTATCCATCAGATCATCCACATATTCTGAAATAAAATTAATTTAATAAAAATTAGAAATCGAAAGCTCCTTGTAAGTGGTCGTGGAAATTCCAACGATACCGGCTGCATTTAGAACTCTGAGGACCTTGACATATGACGCCCCAGTGAAGAGAATGGCGGATGAAAGCTGTATGTTACCAGCTGGGATGTCCCTGATCATCTGCTGGCTGTGCCAGGATCGATCCTCAACACAATGTGGACAATGTTGTTTGATCACCAACAGAGAGCCTTTAGTGTGACTTGTTACCTCACATGGATGACTGCAATGAGGACAATTGCTGAATAATCAAATTCAAAAAAAAAATCCACAGTATTTGAAGGTTGAGTGACAGTGGATAATATCTGCAAAAACAGTAGATCAACATAATTTCATTCCAGAGGTGTCAAATTGGATTACATATATAGAAATATAACTTGAGCAAACAGGCACAACCACCTCCCTATACAGCACTGAATATTTCATATTTGATTAGTATGAATACCCTAAAATTCTAATATTTGATAAGTTGTTAAGGCAATGAAATTCATTGCTTGTAAATAATTTTAGTAAATATTGGCAGTGAATATTTAAAAAAGAAAAATTACCCTGTTTACTTATCTTTCTGACAGCAGATTGCTGTCAGAAAGATAAGGTTGATCAGAAAGATAAGGATATCCCAGGTTGGCCTAGGATAGCCGGCCCCGGCCGGTGCTGGAAGGGCTCTCGCGACCGGCCCGGGGGACGGCCGGAAGGCGGCCGCCCCTCCCCGCTCACGGACGCGTGTTCGTGGAGAACCCGGTGCTAAATAACTCGTAAACGACCTGATGCCGGGCGTGACCCGCTCCGGGGACAGTGGCAGGTGGGGAGTTTGACTGGGGCGGTACACCTGTCAAACTGTAACGCAGGTGTCCTAAGGCGAGACAGGGAGGACAGAAACCTCCCGTGGAGCAGAAGGGCAAAAGCTCGCTTGATCTTGATTTTCAGTATGAATACAGACCGTGAAAACGGGGCCTCACGATCCTTCTGATTTTTTGGGTTTTAAGCAGGAGGTGTCAGAAAGTGTCAGAAAGATCGCATCGGTAGATCACCCTTGCTTTTCACGCCACTTCACTGACACTGTCTGAGAGTGGGACTTTGAAGTGAACGGATATATAGTTGGAACAGCCGATTTTTTTTATCAGCAATCTTTTTGCTAATTTCATTTCAAATTGCATCTTATTCTCAAAATCGCTGTCAACAAAATGTCTAATGCACATGTTAGGTGATTTTGCGACATAATTCCAATTTTTTAGCGTTTTCTGAACGAAATTCACCCATGGGGTTCTGATTTTCCCAGGCAGGGGAAGTTCCTAAACACTCACCGCGTGCTCCTCAGCGTGCTCCTCCTCCTACTCAGGTCGCTCCTGACCTGACGTCACACAGTCAGTGGCCATTTTAGCCGCTGATCGCTTGGCAGACAGACAGCTCTCAAGGAAATCATACTTCAATAGCGCATTGTCACCTTATGCGACATTTGTTGACACCAAAACATGTACGGTTCAAATTAGCTCGTCTCACACACAAATTTAAGATATGATTTAGCGATATTGTAATTTCGTCCGGCCGAGGCCTTTAAGACATTAACAGATTGGCCGCGGGCCGCCAGAAATGTTTTCGCGGGCCGCCATTGGCACGGGGGCCGCACTTTGAGAAACATTGCTTTAGAGCATTGAGATCCACATCACTCATGATTTTTACACTTTGACAACTGCAAGAAAAACACAATGGTCCCCTCCGGTATACAACTAGGAAAATACCGGTCGCTATGGAGGGTGAGAATATGTATGGGTACATAATCATACTATGTAGGATAACTAAGTAGACGGTTGTGCTGTTTCATTCCATCTAGCTACAATGCTCCGCATGGTGTGTGTTTATATATATATTTATATATTTACTCCATCTAGCAACAATGCTCCGCACTGTGTGTGTTTATATATATATTTATATATTCACTCCATCTAGCAACAATGCTCCACACTCTGTGTTTATACATTTACATATTTATTCCATCTAGCTACAATGCGCCGCACTGTGTGTGTTTATATATATATTTATATATTTACTCCATCTAGCAACAATGCTCCACACTATGTGTGTTTATATATCTACATATTTATTCCATCTAGCTACAATGCTCTGCACTGTGTGTTTATATATTCATATATTTATTCCATCTAGCTACAATGCTCCGCACTGTGTGTGTTTATATATTTACATATTTATTCCATCCAGCTACAATGCTCCGCACTGTGTGTGTTTATATATCTACATATTTATTCCATCTAGCTACAATACTCCGCACTGTGTTTATATACTCATATATTTATTCCATCCAGCAACAATGCTCCGCACTGTGTTTATATATTTATATATCTATCCCATCTAGCTACAATGCTCCGCACTGTGTGTCTATATATATATATATACAGTGGGGTAAAAAAGTATTTAGTCAGCTACCAATTGTGCAAGTTCTACCACTTAAAAGATGAGAGAGGTCTCCAATTTTCATCATAGGTATACCTCAACTATGAGAGACAAAATGAGAAAAAAAAATCCAGAAAATCACATTGTCTGATTTTTAAAGAATTTATTTGCAAATTATGGTGGACAATAAGTATTTGGTCAATAACAAAAGTTCATCTCATTTCTTTGTTATATACCCTTTGTTGGCAATGACTTGTCTTCACAAGGTTTTCACACACTGTTTCTGGTATTTTGGCTCATTCCTCCATGCAGATCTCCTCTAGAGCAATGATGTTTTGGGGCTGTCGCTGGGCAACACGGACTTTCAACTCCCTCCAAAGATTTTCTATGGGGTTGAGATCTGGAGACTGGCTAGGCCACTCCAGGACCTTGAAATGCTTCTTATGAAGCCACTCCTTCGTTGCCTGGGTGGTGTGTTTGGGATCATTGTCATGCTGAAAGACCCAGCCACGTTTCATCTTCAATGCCCTTGCTGATGGAAGGAGGTTTTCACTCAAAATCTCACAATATATTGTCCCATTCATTCTTTCCTTTACACGGATCAGTCGTCCTGGCCCCTTTGCAGAAAAACAGCCCCAAAGCATGATGTTTCCATCCCCATCCTTCACAGTAGGTATGGTGTTCTTTCTCCTCCAAACACGACAAGTTGAGTTTTTACCAAAAAGTTCTATTTTGGTTTCATCTGACCATATGACATTCTCCCAATCCTTTTCTGGATCATCCAAATGCTCTCTAGCAAACTTCAGACGGACCTGGACATGTACTGGCTTAAGCAGGGGGACACGTCTGGCACTGCAGGATTTGAGTCCCTGGCGGCATAGTGTGTTACTGATGGTAGCCATTAGGGCCTTTTCCACTAGCACGCTTTAGCGCGACACGGGACGGCTCAGCACGCTTTGTACGCTTTTCCACAAGCCCCAACACGGTTTAACAGCCGTGATTCTCAGCCCCGCTGAAGGGCAGGGTACAGCAGTGCTGAGCTGTGCCGTGTTGTGACGTTAACAGACTGGTCGCCGCTGATTGGTCAGGTCGTAACCGGCGCTGATTGGTCAGGTTGTAACCGCCCCTCTCCTCCTCCTCTTCTACCAAATCTTCACGACCTTCTCAATAAAGTTTTTGAAAAAAAAAAAAAAAAAAGAATCTTCACGACCGCCTTTACTCAGCACGCAACCACTGTTGGCGGTTCCTTTTCAGTGTATTGCTGTGCTATTTTTCATTTATTCTCTATCAAAAACAGCTTCGCGTAATAAGGGTGTTCCATGGAGCAGTAAGGAGCTGCAGTGTCTGCTCACTGCATTGTCAGACGAACGTATTCAGCGCGAGTTAGACGGAGCCGCCCGGAATGAAAAAATATACCGGGAGGTCTCGACATCGGAGTCCTTTAACGGTGAGTTTTAATTTTTTTTTATTGTGCATTTTTTCGCAAATATATTCGGTAAGACGCTCAGTTTATTTATGCAATAAAAAAGCTGTTCATTTGTGGATAGATCGCTGCTTTATTGCAGCACAATGCGGACTAAAGCTTTTATTGTAATTATTCATGTGAACAATACACTGAAATAAGCTTATGTATTCTTGTTAAAAACTATTGTCTTTTCTGTATATATTTCGTGCTGTATTTTATTGTGTGCATTTTCCTTGTAGAATCATCCCACGCGTCCGCCGCGACAGCCCGTCCGGATTATTCAACCGAGCCTTCCTGACTCACAGCTGGCAGAGACGGATTAATTCTACCGAGCCTCAGCACTCAGTGGTCGGCGTGTATAAAATGTCGATTAACCTTCATGTTGTGTTGCAAAGTTTTTTTTTATTTTAATATTTTGTATATAATAAAATGGAATTGTTTTGGAAAGTGTGGTTTGTCTGTTATAACACTGAATTATAAAACAGTATAATTACATAGAAATTCCATTGCCTAGTCTGATCAAAATGATGCTGAGGGTCAACCATTGTAAAGGTAATGTAATTTTTAACTAGACCAAAAAAGAAATCTTTTTGTACGCTTTCTGTTCTTTTTATTGAAATATCATAAAAAATTAGCACCAAGTCAAAGGTACAAGTATATGTAAATTGAATGTTCTATCGGCATTCCAAATTCAGAGATTTACAATACTTTAGAAGGAGTGTAGCATCATCTAAACGGAAAATAATAATACTGTTGTTCCAAACGTTGACCTGAAGGTGAAAAACATGAATTTTTTTAATTCAGTACATCCAAAATGCCCTAGGATGTGATGTAGTCCAGTGTGCCACCGTCTCATTATTTAATACGAATAAAAACAAGTTTCAGCTCATTATTTCTAGGTCATTTGGCAGTTAATTCAAAACAAAAGTGACTTGTGTTGTTGCAGCTTAATTATGAGATAAAATTAATTGTGAGATAAAACCACAGAGCGTGCAAGGCAATAATCCTTGGATCCTCCATTTTTTGTCTGGTGTAAATAAGGACTCAGTCCGGTGCATAACATCACGGGAGTGTGGCCCCGCCTCGCTGAGAATCTGCTGCTGCCCCGCAACACTGTGCTAATGGAGACAGAAGCATTCCGAGCCGTACTGAAGTGAATTGAGCCGTACCGAGGTGTGCTGGGCTAGTGGAAAACAGGCATTAACGTGAATTTCAGATCCCAATCCAAACTTGTAATGATTTTTTTTTATGCCTATACCCTATGAAATTGTGCGCAACCTCCCACCACCATCACAGCAAACAATCACGTTAATACAGTATTTGTTAGTGTGGAGAGTTCATGTGGTTCATTGTCACATTTCTATTTTAACAAGTTTGTTTATTTTTTTAAGACTTATTTGTTTCTAATATTATGACTGTTCCATGAAATGTTTTACCACTTCATACTTGCTGATTCTGCATCTCCTTTAATGTTTGTTACCTTGTAGGAGGAGGGTTTGATGTGCAGATTGATTAAAAATATCTTATTCCCTCCTGAAAGCGTTCAGTTTTTCCTTATAGCCCTGACGCTGGGTTTCCCGCTGCTGGCCCGTGGATTTTGAGGGTCTCTGTGTGCACCATGTTTGAGCCTTGATTCTTTCGATCAGGTCTGCTGCAGGTTTATACACCGTTACTGGGAGCCCTCTTCTCGCCATCTCCCTGGTTGCTTCTTCCGCCGAGTTGTAGAGACACGTCTCTTCCCCATAAAAAACCCGCAGCTTCGCCGGAAATGGAGTTTGAAAGCGCAGTTTCTTCTCTCTTAGTACCTTTTTAGCGTCGTTGTATTTCTGACGCTTTTTAAGGACCTCCGGGGCGTAGTCGTGTTCCACAAAAACTTTTCTTTCTTGGTGCATAAATCCTTTTTTCTGCCAAGCCAGTCTCAAAACCTCTTCTTTTGTTCTGAAGTTGGAAAACTTCACCACCACCGATCGTGGGGGCGCTTCCATCAACGGTTTTGGGGCTAACGAACGGTGCACCCTTTCTATCTTCAAGTCGGTGGATTGGGGAATTTCCAACTTCTGTCTCAGTATGGTTTCCACGCATGCAGCCATTGTGGTGAAACCGTCCTCGACTCCTTCTTTCAGACCATGAATTCTTATGTTGTCCCTTCTTAGTCTTCCTTCCTGGTCGGTTAGCTTAGCCTCCAGTCTTGTCTGTCGTTTGAGTAATTCCAGCACGGTTTCTTCCAGCCCTTTTATTCTTTCCTCTGCTTCCATGATTCGGTCCTCAGCCTGGTCCACTCTGTTGTTTGTCCTTTTTATTTCGTCTTTAATTTCACGAAATTCGGCCCAACACTCTCGGCGAAATTCTCTTAATTCTTGAAATATCATTTTTAAGCTAACCGTGTTGCTAGCCTCATTCTGCTCCTCTGTTTCCGAGTGGTTGTTGTCCTCCAGGTCAGATTCTCCGGCCGATGCGCGTCTTGGCCTGGCAAATGTCGATCTCTTCTGTTTTCCTTTAGGCATAATGACTTTGTCTTTTGATTTTCACTCTTCCAAAAATCCGTTAAATCTGATTTTCAAGGTGTTTTCACGGATGGGGTCTGGGAGCTTCAGCGTTAAGCTGCTATCACCATGGTGTCCAGACCGGAAGTCAGCTTGCAGATTTTTATATGATGATGTTGTGGAGGAGAAGTGGTGCGTCAGCATCCAAATGGGTGGCATGTGGGTGGGCCTATTCACAGATCCTGGCATTTGAAGAAGGAAAAATTAAAAGATTTTGATATGAAACTGTAAGACAGTTAAAGGTTTTTTTGTAAAAAAAAAGGGCAAAAAATACCATTTTAGATAATGTAGATTTTTTTTTATAGGGGATTTATAGCTACTGGAGTCAGTCTTTAATTAACAGATTTCTAAATTATGCAAGCTACTGCATGTACAATATAAAGACCTGATACCATTGCCCAAGGATTGATAGAAGTGAGAGAAACAGTATAAGAGGAAAATGTATTTTCAAGAAACCAAAGATGAGTGCCCAGATCTCCGGACTGTTGACCTAGACCTTAACTTTAAGTGCAGCCTGAGCGCAAGTCCACTTAAAGATTATGAGCTTACCAAACTTTGGGGCAATTGCCTAGGAGGAGTAATGATTTTCATGGAATTATGAATGCCCAGATCTCAGCCTTTGACAGTGACCTTGACCTCAACCTGGATGCAGACAAACCCGAGGATCACTGTGTGCGAGTTTGCTGAAAATTAGGGCAATAAACTAGGAGGAGTAACAACTTTCTTAAAATCATATAAGCGCTGAGCTCTCCTGACCTTTGAGCCTGGCCTTGAACACAACCTTAATGACCCATTTGAGTATTATTGTAAGTGAAGGCTCTGTCACACCTTGATGATTTAGGCAGCGTATGCCGACATATCAACTTTTCTCTAAAACGCTGGCATACACCAAAAATTTTCAGTTTTGGACATATGCATTGCATATCCATAATGAGTTGGACGTAAACACAACACATTATAACGATAGTCTTATTTTGCATAGTGCGGTCATCCCAAACTGCTGTCACCTCCCAATCCATGAATCCCAGGTGTGCGAGAGCATGAAGGCTCCATCATCTTGGTTCAACCGAGATGATTCTCTTCTCCAAAGACCATCGCACGGCGGAAAGCGTGACCAACCTGGCAGATCTGTCAAATTTTTCAGGTTGGTCACGCCGACAGAAAGGACTGAACACCTGCTGTGACACATCACAAACGTCAGATGACAGTCAAAACATATCAAGGTATGAAACATCTCTTTACTTTGTCTGAATAGAAGAACAAAACCAGTTTGACATGGACATCCACCATGGATTCTTGTTAACCAACGCTGCCAATATGCCATTATACGGTACGAAACACATTCAGTAAGTTCAGAACACATCAAATCCGTCTACATACTGTATGTCAATATGTGTAGGAGATAAGTTTGGTATAAGTTACATATAGGATCAAAGCATGTTACTCATAGGTTAGAGATAAGTTTTGGGTACACTAGATAATATCTCCACATACTTCGACTAATGGGTAGCTTACAAGTAACGTGTGAATGTGTGTCAACGATTGCATAACTTACCTACAACTTATGGCCCACATATGCGGGATGTATGAGCCATACATACTACGGCGTACAGTATACCACAGTGCTCTTACCTTTTACAAAATTTACTCATAACTTATTTGACGTACGCCAGCATATTTGCCAATTTTTTTAAATGTCTGCATGCACTGCCTAAATCATCAAGGTGTGACAGGGGCTTGAGTTTGGCGACCATCGGGGAAAATGTCTAGGAGGAGTAGCGATTCCCATGAAATATCGACAAGTGGACAGCTCACCATTGCATTAGTTCCTTTTGGCTTCACCAGAATGAGTTAAAAAATGTTAAAAAGATACAAAAAGCTGAAAATATATATAGACAACATTTTAAACACTAAAAATATGGAAATGCAAATAATTTACAAGTCTTGAATTGTAGGCAGTGTATAAAACAAACAAAAAAAGATACAGGAAGTTGAAAAATATACCTAAAAATTAAAAAATTCCACAACATATGTGTAGCGTTGACCCTGGGTTCTAATTTATAAAATCATTCTTTGCTGAGGAAAAATTGTTTCAAACCAAAAGTCTGGTCATGAACTGCTTCTCTCACCCAAGGACCAGCATTGTAACACTACCCACTGGCCATAAAGTGGAAGTTTCCTGCTTTGTTTCCTGGAGTCATTCTCCCTTTCATCTGTTTGCCAAAGGAATGCCCCAAATTGACAGTTATGGGTGATATTTTCAGACTGGAAAGTCAAGATTCCTCATTAAACTCAAACAGTCTTATGTTGCCCTCTTGTGGACAACTCAGGAATATTTAATTTATTTTTCTCTCTCTCTCGCTGCAGTGGAATTTATGAATTGCGGACAAAGGAATTAATTCATATTCTTTCTCTCATGACGGCATCCGCTACTGAAGACATGGCTGAACTCTGGAATGGACAATCGTGGTTTGAAATGCTTTTATTGAAATGGTTTGATATGTGTTCCTTTATTTTCAGGAAGAAATTAATTTTTGCATGCTTACCATCAAGAAATTAATCTCTTGTATAATGTAGAGACCTTGTGTGTTCCTTTATCAAATAGGATATGTTAGTCACTAAAATTCAAAGAATTTATGCTTTAATCAGCAGCATATGTGTTTAGGAGAACTTCACTTCTCATATCAAGTTTCTCGCCTTCTCCCTCTGGGAGACCTCCACAGCTCTAGACTTTGACTGACCAATAGGGGTCCAGGCTTCACTGCATTTCCTTTTTTTGTCTGGTTTATGACTTCTGCTGAGCAAAGAAGCAATGTAATTGGTCCAGCTCAGTTTTCATGAAATTCAGTGCGATCCTGCCACACCCAGGAAAACTTTCCTTTTTTTTTTGGTTTCAGTTGGGGTGATGTTCAGCCTGAAGAAGGAGCAGAATTTTCTGCTCTCCCATTTATTTCCTCTCCTTGAAGTAGGTCCAGAGCCTCCCATGCTCTGTGAAAATTCTCTTTCTTTTCTTTAAAATTCACTTTTTCTTATTTTAATCCTTTTCTTTAAATTACCGTGTTAAGATTTTGTTTGATTTTTACTAAGCTTAAACCAACTCATTCAAACCACAATACATCGGAAGAAACGGATCTGTGGTGTGTTTTTGTCTCAATTTGACTTTCTGATTAGACTTTGAACAATAAACAAATATTATCAAGAATTTGGCAACCTGGCCGAATTCCTTTTTCAGTTCATACAGAAGACCTCACCCAGCTTGCTGAAGAACAGCTGATTGCAATTTCAGGAGCATGGCCTTGTGGGAGAACCTGTCTACCAGCATTTCTATCAACAGAATCCACAGACATCCAGCTGAATCAAGGTTGGCACACGGGGGCCCTGCTGCCATGTGATCTGACTGCTTGGCTGGCGGTCTGTTGTTCAATTTAAACTTAATTCTTCAGAATATTCCTGGTATAGGTCCTTTAAACTTATATATTTGCAAACTCCTTTCAGAATGTCAAAAGCATTTTGTCTTTTCATTAATCTAAGTTCCTTTTCAGAATAACACCAATTTTCCTTTTTATAAAAAGTTTACTCATCATTTTCTTCATAAAATTGCATCCACTTTTCTTAACCAATGCTGTTTAATGGTTTTCCAATTTCCAGTGTAATGACAAATTAAACTATGGTTTCTTTGGTTCCACAAATGTTTGATACACATGTGATGCTCAATAATTCAATAACAGTCTATGATGCTCATGATACTTGTTGAATTCACTATCTCTAGCTATCCGAATGTGTTAACCTATTCTGACATTTCTCATTAAACTATTGAAAGACATATGGAAGTTACTGTTTGATTTCATGTCCATCCTCTTGATTATAAAGAATTATAAAGATGCAAAAGACGCAATAGACTTACACAATGGTCCCCTCTGGTATACAACTAGGAAAATACCGGTCGCTATGGAGGGTGAGAATATGTATGGGTACATAATCATACCATGTAGGATAACTAAGTGGACGGTTGTGCTGTTTCATTCCATCTAGCTACAATGCTCCGCACTGTGTGTGTTTATATATTTACATATTTATTCCATTTAGCTACAATGCACTGTGTGTGTTTATATATATTTATATATTTACTCTATCTAGCAACAATGCTCCACACTGTGTGTGCTTATATATTTACATATTTATTCCATCTAGCTACAATGCTCCACACTGTGTGTTTATATATTCATATATCTATTCCATCTAGCTACAATGCTCCGCACTGTGTGTTTATATATTCATATATCTATTCCATCTAGCTACAATGCTCCGCACTGTGTTTATATATCTACATATTATTCCATCTAGCTACAATGCTCCGCACTGTGTGTGTTTATATATTTACATATTTATTCCATCTAGCTGCAATGCTCCGTACTGTGTGTGTTTATATATCTACATATTTATTCCATCTAGCTACAATGCTCCACACTGTGTGTTTATATATTCATATATCTATTCCATCTAGCTACAATGCTCCGCACTGTGTTTATATATCTACATATTATTCCATCTAGCTACAATGCTCCGCACTGTGTGTGTTTATATATTTACATATTTATTCCATCTAGCTACAATGCTCCGTACTGTGTGTGTTTATATATCTACATATTTATTCCATCTAGCTACAATGCTCCGCACTGTGTTTATATACTTATATATTTATTCCATCCAACTACAATGCTCTGCACTGTGTTTATATATTTATATATCTATCCCATCTAGCTACAATGCTCCGCACTGTGTGTCTATATATATATATATATATATATATATATTTATATGTACATATGTATACCTGCTGCTCTTGTTTTTTTCTCTTGCCTTCTGATTGTTGCTCTGAGTGTTGCTATCCCTGTGCTGTTGCAATCCTGGAATTTCCCCATTGTGGGACTAATAAAGGCTTATCTTATCTTATAAGCAGACAAGAACTCACGGGTTTTTTCCTGAGACTCATTCATCATTGGTACAAATAAAGAATTGTTAATGAAATTGTCCATTATTTGGACTGGTGCTCCAAATGAGCTTACGTGTGGGTAATGAAAGGAAATCTTCATTCCTACTCACATTCATATTTAGGCCTACATTAATAATTGTACCAATAATAAAACACCTATAAAACCCATAAATTCTGTTACATATGTTTTTTATCTATATACTGTATTAGAAATATTGTCATGCATATTTTTTCCACTTTTAACAGTGGGATGGATGGGGGAACGGCCTGGGGGGAAGTAGCAGATAAGACAGACCACAACAAATAGACAATACAGTACATTAAAATTTGGAAAAGGATATTGTCTGAAATTGATTAATTTATTCAATTCAGCTTTATTTATAATGCGCCACATCACAACAAAAGCCGTCTCGTGGTGCCACAGTGCAGAAAAAAACCCACACAGTCACAGAAAGACCCATCAATCAGACGATCCCCTATGAGCAAGCACTAAGCGACAGTGGAGAGGAAAACTCCCATTTGGAAGGAAGAAACCTCTAGCAGAACCAGGCTCAGGGAGGGGCAGTCGTCTGCTGCGACTGGCTGGGGATGAGGGGATAGGGAGGATGGAAAGGACAGACATAAAGAACATAGCAGTAAGATGCCAAGTACAATATTGGAGGTCAACCAGCAGTATGGATCAGATAACAATAAAACAAGAGTGGGGTTATAAGACACAAAAACCCTCCTTAAATGAAAGCTATATTAAAAAGGAAGGATTTTACCCTGTTCTTAAAAAAGAGACCGAGTCTGACTCCCGGACCCAGAGCGGTAACTGGTTCCAGAGAGAAGGGGCTTGGTAGCAGAAGGCTCTGCCTTCCACCGTACTTTTGGAGATTCTGGGCACCACAAGTAAGCCAGCATTTTGGGAGCGTAATGCTCTATTAGGATGGTAAGGTAATATCAGATCTTTTATATATTGGGGGGCCAGATTGTTAAGAGCTTTGAAAGTAAGAAGAAGGATTTTAAACTTGATTCTGAATTCAATGGGAAGCCAATGGAGGGAGGACAGAACCGGGGGAAATATGATCTCTTTTTCTAGAACCAGTTAAAACTCTAGCAGCAGCATTTTGAATCAACTGAAGGTTTTTTAAAGATACTTTAGGTCAACCAGATAATAGCGAATTACAATAATCTAATTGCGAACTGACAAAGGCGTGAAGCAGTTTCTCAGCATCACCCAGAGACAAGATGTTTCTGATCTTGGCAATATTGCGCAGATGATATAAGGCGGTCCTAGAAACAGTTTTAACATGTGAATTAAAGGACAAATCCTGGTCAAAAATCACTCCAAGGTTCCTCACACAACTGTTCAGAGTGAGAGTGGCAGCATCTAAATTAAGGGCATAATCTGAAAAGGAATTTCTTAGATGTTTTGGGCCAACAACAATGACTTCAGTCTTATCAGAGTTCAATAGTAAAAAATTACAAGTCATCCAAGCTTTGATGTCCTTAAGACAGGCATCTAACTTGGCCAACTGATCACAATCATCGGGCTTCATTGACAGGTATAGTTGTGTGTCATCTGCGTAACAGTGAAAATGTATACAGTGCTTTCTGATGATATTGCCCAACGGGAGCATATATAGACTAAAAAGAGTAGGGCCCAACACAGATCCCTGTGGAACTCCGTGACTGAGCTTAGAGCTGGAAGAAAATCCATCATTGACATGGACAAACTGAAATCTATCAGACAAATAAGATCTAAACCACTGCATCGGAGTTCCACTGAGTCCAACAAAGTGTTCCAATCTATCAAGTAGAATGGCATGATCGATAGTGTCAAAGGCTGCACTGAGATCTAAAAGAACAAGAACAGAGACAAGTCCTTTATCAGATGCAGTCAGGAGGTCATTAGAGACCTTCACTAAGGCAGTTTCAGTGCTGTGATGAGCTCTGAACCCAGATTGAAACACCTCAAACAAACCAACTCCCTGCAAATGGTCAGATAATTGCACAGCAACAACTCTTTCCAAGATTCTTGAAATGAAAGGCAAATTAGAGATTGGTCGATAATTGGCCAAAACTCCAGGATCAAGCGTCGGTTTTTTAAGTAAAGGTTTAATTACAGCAGTTTTAAAAGCCAGTGGAACATAACCCAGAGTTAAAGAAGAATTAATGATAAGAAGAATACGGCTACCAATAATTGGGAAAATAATTTTAAATAACCTGGAAGGAATAGGGTCCAGAAGGCAAGATGAAGGCTTAGAAGAGGAAATTATTTTATCCAACTCTAAGAGGTCGATTGGAGTAAACTTATCTAAGCAGATATCAATTGAGGAAGTTGCAGTAGTTAATGTACTAGAGTTTACGGTAGGAAGAATCTGACTGATTTCATCTCTAATAGATAAAATTTTAAGATTGAAATAGTTCAGAAAGTCCTGACTAGAAAGCTCAGGGGGGAATGCGAGGATTGACCGAGTCATGGCTCTTTGTAAGCCTGGCTATAGTGTTGAAGAGAAACCTGGGGTTATTCTTGTTTGCTTCTATTAATGCAGAATAATAGCTTGATCTAGCTTTTCTAAGAGATTTTTTATAGATTAAGAGATGATTTCTCCACGCCAAGTAGAATTCATCTGAATTAGTTGAACGCCATTTCCTTTCTAATTGATGAGTTTTCTGTTTTAAGCCACGAGTTTCTGAGTTAAACCAAGGGGGTAAGAAATCTCTGGTTAGACTTTTTCTTTTTTAAAGGGGCTACCAAATCTAGAGTCCGATGCAGAGAGGCAGTAACACCATCAACCATGCTATCAATCACCAATGGAGCAGACTCTCCATCACTTATTTCAGGTGTTTCTGTTGTGTTGACCCATGGCATAGAGAAGACAATCTGCAAAAATTTAGCAACAACGTCATCAGAAAGACATCTGCTGTAGTAGTATTTTTCTTTAGGAAATAAGTGATCAGAGATAATGAAATCAAAAATTAACAGACAATGGTCAGACAGTACAGGATTATGAGGAGACACAACCAGATTTTCGATATCTATACCATAAGTCAAAACAAGGTCCAATGTATGGTGGAAATAATGGGTAGAATTTTTTACTTTTTGGGAAAACCCCATTGAGTCTAAAATTGAATTGAAAGCCTTATTAAGACAGTCACTCTCAACATCAACATGTATATTAAAGTCCCCTACAATAATTATTCTATCGGTTTTCAGCACTAAATCAGCTAAAAATTTGGCAAATTCCGATAGAAACTCTGAATAGTCCGTGGGAGGATGATAAACTATGGCAAAGAGAATTGGGTTCAAGCCAAGATTGCCAGCAGGCCCCACACTGAGGACCAAACCTTCAAAGGAGTTAAAATATAATTTCTGCTTAACATTAACTAGTAATTTAGAATGGAAAATTGCCGCCATTCCACCACCACGACCAGAACCTCTGGGGTTATGACAGTTTAAATACCCAGAGGGAGTTGATTCATTCAAACCAACATAATCATCAAGCCCGAGCCAGGTCTCTGTGAGGGATAGTAGATCGATCTGGTGATCAATTAATAGATCATGGACCAGAAGAGACTTGGGGTGGAACAGAGGCCAAATTATTAATTTTATTAATTTTAGGGACTTGAGGCTGGATTAGAATTTTACCAACATTTTGTTTAATCAATCTGGGAAGTTTATGCATTCTATTTTTTTTTAAACTTTTTTATTAACTTTAGAGGGAGCAGAAAAAGGATCTCTAAAGGAGGAGATGGGGCAAAGTTGAAAGGTGGTGGAAGAGGAGGAGCTGCAAAAGTGCGAGGGTTTTTCAGGTTGTGTTGTATTTGTCCTGGGTTACAATATTTAGGGCAATGGGAGACAGACTTAGTGTCTGAAGGATTATAAATCAAAGGCTGATCCAAATGGTAAAGACCACCCGAGTTAATGGGATCGATACAATACGTGGGAACAGGACCAAAAAAGGGCAGTTTGGCAAACCCAGAAACTTCAGAGTGAGTAAACACACCAAATTTCAGTCACTGTACCAGAGAACACCGAATAAAATAGAAGAGATTGTCTCTTAAAACACGTGCACCAAATCTATTTGGGTGGATGCCATCAGGCCTCATAAGTGATGGGCGGTTCCAAAATAAGTTAAAATTGTCAACAAAACCAATGTTAAAAATAGGACAAGTAAAACACAGCCAAGAATTAAGGCTGAGAGTTCTGCTAAAACGATTACAGCCTCGCCTGAGAGGTGCCAAAGGCCCAGAGATGAGCGCACGTCTGCCACAGTTCATAAGAGTGGACAGAAGGCTCCTGAAGTCACTTTTTAAAATCTCAGATGCTTCTGGGATGTTATTGCACCCCACATGCACAACGACAGTTTGAACGTGAGGGAATTCATTCAGCAGGTCAGAGATAAGAGCCTCAATATCAGAGACTCTAGCCCCGGGAAAAAATCGAGTCACACAGTACCTGCTTCTGACGTTCCTCACGATCGAGTCACCAATTACCAGCGTCGTCTGTGGGGGGGGATGGTTGGGTGGATTCTGATGTGGAGAGGAATTGTGAAGAGGATGATGTTGTTGCGAAGGCGAGGAGATGCGCTCTTTTCTTCTATCTGGAGCAGGTGTGTAATTTGGCACACCCAGGGTGGTCTTTATCCGGGGTTTGCGGACATGAGCCGCCGCTGAAGTTGAGGAAGGAGAATGAGGGGCGTCCACGGGCGGATGGCCAACGTCCAGGCGGGGAAAATCCTCCAGGGAAAGGATATCAAATCTGTTTTCCAAGGACACCAGAAGAGAAGAGGCACGGCCCATTCTGGTCGATCGACGATGGTTATTAGCTGGTCGAACCAAGGTCCAGGGTGCAGATGGAGGATGAGAGGGACCAAGCGAAGCTTTTGGTTTAGCCCCGAGACGAAACCAGTGTTTGTTGCTGAGGTCATGGACGGCTGCGGAGGCTGGAGCAGATGTGGAGGTACTGTAGGTGGAGATGCGCTGAGCTCACCCAAATAAGTAGCAGTTTCCTCCAGCTGCAAGGCAGTGGCCGGAGCCGATGATCACCCGAGAATGATGGTGTCGATGTGGTCTTCGGCCTCCCGAATCTTGTAAAGATTGGAGAGCCTCGTTTCCAGCTCAGAGACCTTATCGAGGAGCGATAAGCAGCGGGTACATGACGGAGAAGGAGCCATGGCATTCCAGGCGCTGAGATGGGTAGCCTGCAGCTAGCCAAAAACAGCTACTCGTGCGTCCGAATGGACTTTTAGGTGAGGCCAATACAGAGGTAACAGTAAATAAAAACTAATAACAACAAACAGCGATAAAAAAAAAATGAAATCGATAAAAACAATCAATAAAAACAAATAAAACGGAGAAAAAAGTACTGACGCGATGAGTGTCAGATGCAGCTGTCAACGTCACGTTGACAGCTGAGTTTATGAAAGAACTGTATTTACAATGGAAATGTAAAAAGATAGTTCTTAAAAATGGGCGAAATTTTGTTTAATGGACAAATATAAATACATTTAATTAATTATTAATGACTTTAAATGACTGTTTGCAGATGATGCTGTCCTGCTGGCTTCATCCACCAATGATCTACAGGTCTTACTGGGATGGTTTGCTGCTGAGTTTGAAGCGGCTGGGATAAGAATCAGCACCTCCAAGTATGAGTTCATGGTCCTCAGCCGGAAAAAAGTGGATTATCCTCTCTGGGTTGGGGACAAGCTCCTGCCCCAAGTGGAGTAGTTTAAGTATCTCGGGGTCTTATTCATAATTGAGGGGAAAATTAAGTGAGAGATTGACAGACGGATCAGAGCAGCATCTGCAGTGATGTGGACATTGTACTGGTCTGTTGTGGTGAAGAGGGAGCTGAGCTCTAAGGCAAAGCTGTCAATTTACCGGTCAAGCTACGTTCCTACCCTCACCTATGGTCATGAGCTTTGGGTAATGACTGAAAGAACGAGATTGCAGATACAAGCGGCTGAAATGAGCTTTCGCCGTAGGAGTGCTGGACTCATCCTTAGAGTTCAGTCATCCGGGAGAGGCTCAGAATAGAACCGCTGCTCCTCCACATTGAAAGGAGCCAGTTGAGGTGGTTTGGGCATCTGATCAGGATGCCTCTTGGACGCCTCCCACTTGAGGTGTTTTGGGCATGTCCCACTGGGAGGAGACCCTGGGGCAGACCTAGGACTCGCTAGAGAGGCTATGTCTCCCAGCTGGTCTGGGAACACCTTGATATCCTCTCTGAAGAGCTGGAGCAGGTGGCTGGGGAGAGGGAAGTCTGGGCTTCTCTGCTTGAACTGCTGAATCCGTGACCAGGCCCTCCGGAAAAGCGGTAGAAGATGGATGGATGAGTGGATTTTATGTAATTAAACTGAAATTCTGTTCTGTATGTTATTGCCAAACATGACTAAAGTATAAGGGACTGGCACAAATAAGCTGTTGCTCCTTTGGGTCTGGTCACGTATAATATATGATTCATTTCATTAAATCTGTTTATATGTGGAGATGTTTTGTTTTTTAAGCTGGATATGTACAGAGATCAATTTGAATTAGCTGATGGAGACAGCGTAGGCAGACTTGTACGCTGTCAGAGGTGTTTTGTTCCTTTTAACATGCACATTTGAACATCATGTGAAGCAAAGACGGGGTCACCAAGGGGACAGTAGCTGACAGGATAGCTGGAGGTGGGCGTCATATGGGGGGGGGTTAAGTGGGCAGACTGGATTGTGATTTATAAAGAAGGGGTGGGGGTGGCGGAGTCAAATAATACCACACAGAAGATAAACGGCCATTCTTAACACCTACGCCAGCTGACTGGCAGATAGAGACTGGTGGAAGGAGGGAGGGAGGGACAAAAACCAAAAAGATCAGGACACATGTCTGTAATGTCTGAACTCCTAATTTTTAAGCTCCTAAAAACAGACACAGTGGGTTGATGAATTTAGAGCTGCCCGTATTGTCAAGAGAGTAGGATGGAGGTATTGTCGGGTTCTCTTTGCCTCCTCCCTTCTCACTTTTTCTTTACCTGAACATCTCAACAGATAGACCCACAGGAGCCTGTCTCCTGCATGAACCCTGCTACTGCTTTTAAACTGCACTGTAAAAATAATATTGAAGAGTTTAAAAAAAGGACGCACAGGGAAGCTTTTGTCTCAGTTCGCACTACTGTGAAGAGCAAAAATCAAAACTGGAGCCAACGCCATGGGAAGTCTGGGGAATGCCACCACAGGCAAGATGCTTGCCGTGTTTTTTGGTTTTATATGAGAAAAGCATCCTGGTGAGCGTGCGCATTAAAGTGGCACCAATCCCTCTACAGCTCTCAACCTGAAGTGGCTCAAACTAGAAATAGTGTTTTCAAAAGTTTTGCTGTGACTTGGTGTATTTCTGTGTGGGTTTACTTGGATAGGGGGTGTAAGCATTGCAAAAAATAGGCTGATGTGACCTACATATCCATGTGGCTTCTTATTAGCATACACCCATATTTTACAGACACTCTCAAACACATCTTGGTTGGGCGCGCACAGACACATACACAGCCGATAACAGTGACAGCTAAGACAAAGGCTATTTACATTATCTGCATAGTGTCCTTTGTTCTGCTCTAACTAACTGTCTCACCACCAGAGCAGATGGCACTTTCTTCTTGTTCATGTTAGGTGGACGTGAAAAATTTCAAACATGGCCTACAATTTTCTTCTTGAGAAGTACATGACAATCAGCTTGAAATAAAGCTATTAATTAGAGCTGGAACTGACAAATATATCCAATATATCCTCCAATTTATAATCTCCAATGGTTACACCACTACCTTTTACGTCATTTCCTCTTTTTAGATGTACTTAATTCCATATACGAAGGGGAGATTAAAGTCTGATTTATACTGCCGCGTCAAAATGAAGCTGTAGCTCAGACCGTATGCTATACCTATGCTGGACCATACTCCATAATCTCTTGAGAAATTTAACTACCTGTTGTGGCAATGCAGACGGCAACAGCTGTGATTGGTCCATATTGTCTCCTCCTAGGGCAGCGCGGTAGAAGAGTGGTTAGCACTGTGGCAGCACAGCAACTCACCCTTGGCCGGGGAATCCTGGGTTCGATCCCAGCCCCCGACCAACAGTGATCTGTGTGTAGTTTGCATGTTCTCCCCGTGTCTGCGTGGGTTTACTCCAGGATTTCTCTGGTTTCCTCCCACATGCCAAAAACATGCAAGTTAGGTTAACTGGCATCAAACTGGGGATTCTAAATTGTCCTTAGGTATGACTGTGAGAGTGAATGGTTGTCTGTCTTTCTGTGTTGGCCCTATGATGGACTGGTGATCTGTCCAGGGTGTTTTCCTGCCTCTCCCCAAAGATGCTGGGATAGGCTCCAGCCCCCCCGCGACCCGAAAAGGATTAAGCGGTAGAAGATAGATGGATGGATGGATGTCTTCTCCTACATATTTCCTGCTTCTTGTCTCTGCTCATTCACCGCACAGTCACTTCTAATAATAAATAATAAATAAATATTAATAAAGAGAGTCTGATGAAAACAGTGGAGTGACTCGAAAGAAAGATTACAGGGTGAAGTATGACTTCTCACCCCACTATAAATGTCAAATTTTGACTCAATCACAGTCTACTTGATGTACGTTGCTATTTAATAAACAAAACTACATGAAGTGCACAAAGGACACTCTACTCCTCTGTTTTGGCTGCTCGTCAGTGCATTTAAACCAGCCCACAATGATACATGCTGACAACCGCATAGGCAATTTGAGTAGGGTTTTTTTTTTTAATTTGTATACTTTATTAATCCCAAAGGGAAATTACAAGGCATCCACCTGGATGGATGAGGCAGGCACGGCACGGTGCCAATCCCTTCACCATTCACACACAGGGCCACTTTAGAGTTTCCCCATTAACCTAACTTGCATGTTTTTGGCCTGTGGGGGGGAAACCGGAGTACCTGGGGTAAACACACGCAGACAGGGTAAACGCCAGTGTTGGGAGTAATGCATTATGGGTTACTGTAATGCCACTACTTTTGCAGTAATGAAAATACTGTTTAAAAATTCAGTAATGTGTTACAGTTACTGAAATTTGATCAGATGCGTTACTCGTTACTTGTTTTATTAATATGGTGTGGAAGATGGAAGCAGATGAGGCAGCAAGCTAGACGACACACAAACTTTATTCCACTTCCAACATAAACACAGAAACACTAAAACCTGAGTGCCTGAGTGAACCCCTTTATACACTTTAATTCGTGCCTCCGGCACTCAGGGTAAGCACATTAACATTCAGACTGCAAGACATGCACACACATTAACATAACATTGACCCACATGTCACAGAGCGGGTCTTGCTACAACACATTCGCACCCCTGAATTCGCACCCCTGCATCCTCAGGTGTCAGCCTAGCACGGCAGGGAGCGAAAGGCACATCTTTGTTTGGTTGGTTCCTCTCAGCTTTCCTCATTAGCATCTCTAACTATCTTCTCCCCCACCAACCCCCTTGTCCTGGGTGGAGTGCTGTGTGTATTGTGTCCACCACACAGCACCCCCCTCCCCCCTCAAACACCCAGAAGGGGCTCTAACCCTCTGGCACCTTGGGCTTGAGCCGGTGCCCATAACGGCTGTAACGTGGACCGGCCGAAGTGTCTTGCTGTTGAGGAGGGCAGGAGACAAACTCGGTCTCCGGCACACAGTCCTGTGGAGGGGAAAAACCTAGTCTGCTGCCAACAGTTCTCTGCAGGGGGAACACCAACTTGTGGAGCCACTGTAGGTGGGCATCCATGCTGGGAAACTTGAGCCAACACCACCTGTTTGTCTGCCAACACATAAGTGGGCTGAAGCCTGTCAATGCAGACGGCTTCCTTACACCCCCACCCCCAAGTCTAACACAAAATGCTTTGCCCCGGTTTCCAGCACTCTGAATGGTCCGTCATACGGTGGGCACAGCAGGATTCTGTATGCGTTGTGCCTAACAAAAACAAACTTGACGCTCTGTAAGCTCTCCAGAGTTCCAAAGCACTGTAAGCTTCAGAACTCCAGAGTTCCAGAGTTCCAGAGTTCCGAAACGAATTGCGGATCCCTGCTGGAAGTGATGTCTGATGGGGATCCGAACTGTGCAACCCAAGCCGACAAAAGCATGAGCCACTACCGCGGACATGGTGAAAGCCAGCGGGACCACTTCTGGCCAATGCATGGTGTGGTCCACGATTGTCAAAAGGTGCGTGAACCCTTGCGACGGCAGGAGGGGTCCCACCAAATCCACGTGGACATGGTTGAACCTCCTGGCTGGAATTTGAAACGGCTTGAGGGGGATTTTGGTGTGCTTGTGCACTTTGGCCCGCTGGCACGAGACACATGCTGCAGCCCACTCTTTCACGTCCCTGCGTAAGTGAGGCCAGACAAATTTTTCCCCCATCAGTTTAATCGAGGCACGCACGCTGGGATGTGAAAGGGAGTGGACTGACTTAAAAATGGGGCGACGCCAAGAGCTCGGAACCACCAGGCATGGGCGACTGGTGGAGACGTTGCAGAGAAGAGGGGGCACCCTTTTTGCACCACCCTGCTCTCCAGTTTTAACCCAGTAGGCATGGACTGGAGCACGCAATTGTCTGCATTCCCGGTTTGCTCCACGGCCATGGCGGGGAAATCTGTTCCCATGTAGACCGGGGAGACTAATGCGTGCGACAGGCAGTCAGCCATGACATTAAGCTTACCAGCTACATGTTGAATGTCGGTCATGAACTCCGAGATCTCGGTGAAATGTCGTTGCTGCCGGGCCGACCACGGTTCTGAGACTTTGGACATTGCATACGTTAATGGCTTATGATCAACGAACGCGGTGAACTCATGCCCTTCCAGCCAAAAGTGGAAATGGCGCGTCGCCAGGTGGTGGGCCAGCAACTCTCTGTCAAACGTACTGTATTTGCGTTCGTTGTCATGCAAAGTGCAGCTGAAAAATGTGAGCGGCTGCCATGCACCAGAAACGTATTGCTTCACCACTGCCCCCATGGCAACATCAGATGCGTCAGTGGTGAGTGCTATCCACGCTGACGAGAGAGGGTGGGCTAGCAAAGTGGTGTTAGCGAGCGCTGTTTTGGCATTTGCGAAAGCCTGGACTCGCTCGGGGGTCGAGTCGATGTTTTCTGCAGGCTTCTTTTTCTTGAGTGCGGTGTAGCAGCTGGGCTGCCTGGGGGAGGAAATGGTTGTAAAAGTTCACCATGCCTAAAAATTCCTGCTGGGCCTTCATGGTCTGCGGGTGTGGAAAATCCAACATGGCATGCATTTTAACAGGCAATGGAATTGCACCCTCCGGCGAAATGCGGTGACCCAAAAAATCAATCACTGGCACACCGAACTGGCACTTCGCCAGGTTCATGATAAGCCCGTCCACTTCCAACCTCTGAAAAACTAGTTTGAGATGGGCGAGGTGCTCCTCCTCGGATGCACTAGCCACCAGAATGTCATTTAAGTAGACAAAAACGAAAGGCAGGTCACGGAGCACCGCGTCAATCATTCTTTGGAAGGTTTGCACTGTGATAATATTTGGTGTTGTCTGTTGTGATCCCGCAGAGTGCGACTTGGGCTTTAACATGTGGAAACCAAGCGGTCGAATTGTTAAGCCAGAAGTCTGGGAGCTTGACTGTGACAGCACATACCGCACTGATGTTCTTTCTCTGGGTTGTCTCTGGGGCGGTGCTCGGCTCGTTCTCCATTGCATGTCTTAGCGTCACCAATGTGGAAGATGGAAGCAGACGAGGCAACGAGCTGACGACACACAAATTTTATTCCACTTCCAACATAAACACAGAAACGCTAAAACCTGGGTGCCTGAGCGAACTCCTTTATACACTTTAATTCCCGCCTCCGGCACTCAGGGTAAACACATTAACATTCAGACTGCAAGACATGCACACACATTAACATAATATTTACCCACACGTCACAGAGCAGGTCTTGCTACAATACATTCGTACCCCTGCATCCTCAGGTGTCAGCCTGGCCCGGCAGGGGATGAAAGGCACATCTTTGTTTGGTTGGCTCCTCTCAGCTTCCCCATTAGCATCTTCAACTGTCTTCTCCCCCACCAACCCCCTTGTCCTGGGTGGAGTGCCATGTGTATTGTGTCCACCACAATGGATAGATTTTTTAGCGCAAATAAATGAATATACAAGCTGACCCTACCGTAGCAGAGACGAGCCGTCAGTCGACGTGACCTGTTGCAAAGAGCCTGAGTCTTCACTACTGAGCGGAGAAAAAGATTGAAGCTACTTTGTTTTTGTGGAAATAGATTACTTTTCCTTTGTTGCGGTTAAGGACAAAAGCACCACGGATCTCGACCAACTGCATCTGCATCTCGATCAACACATCTGATAGTCACGCTATCAGATGTGTTCACCTACCTGGTTTGCGGGGTGAGCGCATAAACCCATGAGCAATTTAAAAACTATAAAGGCTCATGTTCAATTCACCAATGGATGCTCCTGCTGCCTCAAATCTTAGAATAGAATAGGCTTTATTGTCATTGTACAGTTGTACAGTACAACGAAATGGTGGGTGCTCCACCAGGCTACTGCGCAATAAGGTACGTGAGAAGAATTTGAAATAAAACAGTTGCAGAACACATGATTTACCATACGACTGAGGTAAAAGTAAAAATAACAAGTAGCCCACTGGTATATACACAGGTACAGTAGTGGCTTTGTGGGTGGAACTATGTACATTGGAGTGCAGAGTGCAGAACACAGAGTAAAATGGCCCAAGGATTATGGAGAATATGTACAGTAGTGATTTCACAGATGGGTCAATATACATGAAAGTGAGGAGTGCAATGACAGATGAGTTACAGTAAAAGTTCCTCAGTTCTGTGCATGTGAGTGTTCAGAGGAAGAGGGGTGGGGCCTCTGACTATTTGTAGCTTGGATGGCCCAGGGTAAGAAACTTGTCAGTCTGGAGGTGTGGGACCTGATCAACCTGAACCGTCGTCCAGAGGGAAGCAGGTCAAACATGTGGTGGGCGGGATGTGAGGGGTCACCTGTGATGACCTTGATCCTTCTGAGATAGGAGGGTCTGGAGATGTCTTCCAGGGAGGGCAGAAGGCTGCCGATGATTTTTTGGCTGGTGTTGATGACCTTCTGCACAGCCAATTGCTGGCGTACCACACACTCAGACAGTAGGTGAGCACGCTCTCCACTGAGCAGCGATTGAAGGCCAGCAGCAGCTTCTGGTCCAGGTTGTGCTTCCTCAGGACACGGAGGAAGTACAGCTGCTACTGGGCTTTCTTCACCAGGGCCTTAGTGTTGACAATCCAGGAGAGGTCAGAGAAGATGTGGATGCCCAAGAACCTGAAGGCAGGGACGTTTTCTACACGATCGCCATTTATGGGGGGTGGGGGGTGGTCCTGTCCTTCCTGAAGTCAAGGATGAGTTCTTTGGTTTTTTCGACATTCATTTCCAGGTTGTTTGCTTAGCACCACAGTAGCAGATTCTCTACCTCCACCCTGTATGCCTTCTCATCATCGTTAGTGATGAGCCCAACCAAGGTGGTGTTATCCGCGTATTTCATGATGACAGTGGTTGGGTGGGTTGGAATACACTCAAAGGTGTACAGGGAGTACAGTAGAGGGCTTAGCACGCAGCCTTGGGGGGAGCTGGTGCTGAGGGACAGTGTGGAGGAGTGGTGGGGGCCAAGTCTGACTGTTTGTGGGTGATTGGTAAGAAAGTTCTTTATCCAGGAGCAGGTGGGGGGAAGGGGATCTGGAGGAGGTGCAATTTTTTTGATCAGGATGTCCGGAATGATGGTGTTAAAAGCTAAGCTGTAGTCCACAAAGAGCATCCTCACATAGCTCCTTGGGTTCTCCAGGTGGCTCACCACTATGTGGAGAGTGGAGGCGATGACATCTTCCATAGACCTGTTCTCCCTGTAGGCAAACTGATGGGGGTCGAAAGAGGGTGGAAGACAGCAGAGAAGGTGAAGGGGTGCAACAGAGGAGCTTCGGGGGTCATGCAGGTGACAGGCTGGCCCGGCCTGGGGGCTGGGGAGTGAAGATAGAAGACACAGGTGACAAGCGTGGGTAAGTCGACTTACTTCGGGGAAAACGGTGAAGTACACTTATCAGTGTGAATCCAGTTTCAGTCCATAAGATAAGATCCAGAGTCCAGTAAGAAGCAGGGGATCAGAGCATGGCAGGCGGGAACAGGACAGACAAGGTCCAAGATGTGAGGCAGGCAGCAAGGTCTAGAGCAAACAAAGGTCAGACACAGCAGGAAAGAAAAATACGTAGAGTTAGGCAGGAGCAAACAGGCAAGTGCAATGCTACGTGACCAGACAGAGCAGTAGAAGAGCCTCCCTTATAAAGAGCACCTTAATTGGCCACAGGTGGTGATCAAGGCTGTTGGAAGGATGCTAATTAACAGGGGGAAAGAGAGGCAGACACACATGACAGACAGTGATCCTTACAGGCAGTCATTGTTTCTACACAGTTTTCTGCAGCATGTGTCTCTGCATCCACAAGCATTTCTAAGTCCTAGCAGTGAAATGTTGGATTTATGTTAAAATTTATCATATGATGCTTGATAAGTATATACACACTATTACCAACAGAACATGCAATACCAATCCAGCAATGTGATTAACCCGATGCTTGTGCTGGGGCACTGAAAAAAATTGCCAGCATAATTAGCCTCTATAAAAACATACTAAATCAGGACAGTGATGTTTTTATAGTCACCTGAAAGAGGAGAATCTGCTTAATTTAATGATACCAAACATTCTATGGTCTTCAGTCCCCAGCTTATATTAAATCCATGCGTAATAAAGGCAATGTGCGCCCTGGGAATTCCCTTCCAGTGCACACAGAAGAGGAACCACAGCGCTGTGTGCCGCGGTTTGCGTCCATGTTTTTTGTTTGTGATAGTTTCATCAGCATGATAAAACAGCAGATAGTTTTATGCAGCATTGCTTTATGTACCTGTGAGCTCTGCTCAGCAACAACTGGTGGTACAGCTTCAATCATCTCTGACTGCTCAGTGTGCGTTTTTTTTTTTACTTCATGACCGAGATATAATGATGGCTTTTTAACTGTCCGGTTAGTATTTTGATTAAACAAACAAATGTGTCAGAATGGGACACAAAATGCCAAAATTATTAAATTAAATTTCAAGGACTACAATAGGCCTCAAATATTTGTAAATGTGTCCCGTTAGTTGACTTGATGTCACTTGGTCCCATTAGATATAATTTAATGTGCTATTTAGGCATTTTGTGTAACATTAGTTACAAAAATGGCCACTTGTTGTTAAATATTAAAATAAAAATGATTTTTGGGGCATTTGGTGTCACATAAAAATGATTTCATTTATTTGGATGTTTTCTAGGGGGTTGGGGTTCCGTTTGGTCCGTGTGGTCCCATTTGCTGTTTAGTCCAACTGGTCTGAGGAAGAGCAGGTGGCCCAAAACGTTACTGATAAATAATAAATACTTAATGGGAGCTCTTCGGTGTGCGGATCATCTTTGATTTTTCTGATATGTATTTTAGAGATCCAGCACCTGACCAAGTGGACTGTATGATGTGTGTATCATCTTTATTATTTTTTTAAATCACAACTTACCTTCATGAAAATGCCGTGAACACAAAATCATGTGTGCAGGAATATTGTTAAAGCTGATGTCTTTCCTTCTGACCGCTGCAATCCATTTCATCCGAATGCCTCTTTGTTATCTCGGAGACCCGATTCTTTCCACTTTTCTTCCAAGTCGGGAAGTTAAAAAAAAATGCCGTTCTCAATCTTTTTCCACGCCAATTGTGAGAGCAGTTGCATTTGATAACACAGCAAAACTTCCCCATTCTAACGGTGCGTGATATTCAGATGAATACTAATATGATTGAAAGGACCACATTGGAAATAAGTGTTTTCACTTTCATGTGTCATCCTGAATTTTGTATGACGTTTTATATGTATATTTACATTTTCTGTTTGTATACCATATTCAGTGTCATTTTTATCTGAATAAATAAATAACAGACTGAAGCAACCCTCTCAAAAACTTCAGCTTAACTGAGTTGGTTGCTCATTACTAAACACAGACAGGCAGAACACTTTTCCCAAAATTCCTTGCGGTTTTTCTGTCGGGTGATATCACGCGCCCATTCTTAATTCAATTGACTAATTGCCAGATATGTCGTTATAGACTGAAGACGTGATATAAGCAATGATTTTCTATCAGACAGCTGAGACTGTGAGCCACTGAAGTTAAAACACATTTGTTATGTCCACAAACCTGGCGCAAAAGGAGACAGATGAGAGGTTGCACTGGAATGGTACTTTATGATATAACTGGTTGCTATACAGCAGGTGCTACACTGTGTAGGGTTGTCTGGGCAAGAGGAAGCCCAAATGGTGGACGCCCCTATTTATAGGGCGGTGTGATGGCACACCCGGAAGGCGGCGTTATCACACTGCATTTCACAATAAAACCCATCATCACCCCCCTTTATAAAGTAGAAAAAACATGCCTAATTAAAACCCACCCAAATTTAGCAGATAAAACCCCCAATAAACACATTAAACAACAACAGCAACAACATGAACAATGAACGCTAGAACTAGGGCCGGTGGGTGGACTGCCACACAGCCTGCATGGCCAAGTGGTTTATTCTGCCACTTACATCAATAGACCGGCTGTGCCCCTACCTAAAGAGTCCTTAGTCTCTTTCTCACTGTCTCCCATGGCAAGGGAGGGTCTGCTGGAGGGGCCCTGCAGTAACCCCGTGGCGGACGCACCCCTGGAGGCAGCAGGCCCCCAGGACAAGGGCCGATCTTCAAAACACAGGAGTTCGGGTCTCCCACCACCTTCGCTGACTCCTGCATAGCTCCGTCAGTTGGAACGTCGACCTGGACATGCCGCAGCTGGTTTGTGTGTCGGATTGAGCTGTCTGCCAGCTGGAAACACGGCGCTTCCAACTTTGCCACAATCTCAGCGGCGCCCGATGTCCCACCGGCTGCGATCCAGCCAGTTGTCGCCCCAGTGTCTCCTCGGCACAAACCCAAACCCAGTCTGTGACCAGGAGCGGCACCTTGCTTGGTTTGATGTGCTGCTGTAGTTTCGGCAGCTCCGTGCCTTCCTCTCGTTCTGTGCTGTCATAACACTGCGGCGGCACAGCAGCCACCACCGTCGCAGCAGACCCCTCATCCATCGTCATCCGAAGCTTGACTTTGGCACCGAAAACGTCCAATGCTTCCCTGCTCGCTAACTTGATCGCTCCCATAATAGCTGGCCGAACACGAGCACTGGAGTTGTCCAGCTCCTCCACTGAGCAGCTGCCCTCCTGATAGTCAGAAATGTGTGCTTCGGTTCCGGCACCGCCAGCGGGTGCCTCATCCCACACTACAACGTCATCCATCGGGTCCGGTGATCTCCACCGTCCACATCTGGACCACTCAAATCCAGCACTGTCCTTATTGGTGAAACCCAGTCTGTAGAACAGGTCACAATCTATAATATTGTCGCCATGCATTGTTACCTGGAACGAGAAGTCATGCATTGCTTTGGTGTTATCGCAAGCAGTCAACTCCACAGTCCCGACATTGCACAGTCTACCACCGCCATATTCATACAGCGACACTGGGTTCTTCCTGATCTTGTGGTCAGGGAAAAACTTTTTTACCAGGCCTAATTTAGCACTGACCGCACCACCGCTGTGTCGAGTATTAATGGCAAAGCTACACGGTCCAATTCCACCATGCAGTAGGTAAGCCCATTGGCTTTAGCACTCACCGAGTGGATGGTTGTCGTACATGGGCAGGCTGATCTACTTGGCAGGCTCCATGATGCTGAAGACCGACACATTCTGCTGAAATGATTCATGTGCCCACACTTGCTGCCTTTGGAGCAAACCTACGGCTCACTGCATACGCCTTGTAGTCATCCGCCATGGTCCCTTCGTCCTCCGAGTCCACTGCATTCGCCAACGTCATCCCTTCTGGTGTCTTCTGAGACTGGCGCCAATTTACCTCTGAGGCTAGCTTATCCGCGGCCTCTAGTTGAAGAGCTGGCTCAACTGCTCTAGCTAGCACTAAGTCACTGGGCGCCGTTAGCAACCTAGCCCGTATCACGGCACTACGCGTGTGCTCGGCCAATTGGTCTCGCACCATCATGTCCTCTAATGGCCCAAAATGGCACACACTGGCTAACTGTCTTAGGTCAGCAATAGGCGCACCGACTCCCTGGTGTCTCTGGTGAAACTGAATTTGTCACACCGTCATGCTGTCCGGAATGATGAAGTGGTTAGCCATTAACTCCACGACGTCCTCGTACAAGTCCGTCGTGCCGAGCGTCCGTAGAATCCTCTGGCCTTCGATGCCAAGGTTGTGGACAAGCAGCGCTCGCACGCTCACCTTGTCCAGCTTCCCTAGGTTCAACGCAGTGATGTAATTTTCAAAAGCTTCAAATCAGTGGGGCCATGGGACCATTGGTTCCCCGGGAAGCTCCAGGAAAGGCCGCAGTGGTGTTACGCACACCTCCATGTGTTAACTCCTCAGTCGCCAAATGTTATGTCCACAAACCTGGTACAAAAGGAGGCGGACAAGAGGTTGCACTGGAAAGGTACTTTTACTATATAACTGGTTGCTATACAGCAGGTGCTACACTGTGTTGGGTTGTCCATTTAAGAGGAGGCCCAAATGGTGTACGCCCCTATTTATAGGGCGGTGTGATGGCACACCTGGAAGGTGGCGTCATCACACCGCACTTCACAATAAAACCCATCATCACAACATTTTCTTGCTACCTGGATAAAGATGATTCAAAAATGGATTTTGATCTCCAAAAGGAATTTGAGGGACTAGTTCATGTCTCTGTCACAGCAGACATTTGGACTGTGGATAATGGACATTTTCTCTTCACTGCACATCGGATAAATCCAAATCATAAAAGTAAGACAAACATGGACGGCTTTATGTAGTTTGCCAACTCTCACTCTTTTGGAGTGAGTCTCACTCTTTTTCCCTCTCTCTCACTCCACAAACCCTATTACTCCAAAGTGAGGAAATTACTGGCAATATCGTGTTGATTTTCTTCAGATTTTTCCCACAATAAGAGCTCTCAAGGCAGGATAAAGCAGAGTGAACATGTTCTAAAAGCTCTGTCCGAAACAGTCTGCAGTGTTGTAGTCGAGTCACCACATTCCAAGGCCAAGACCGAGTCTGAGTCACAACAATCCAAGGCTGAGTCCGAGTCACCACATTTTTTTGGAGGCCAACTTCAAAGTGCTTTATGATATTGTTATGACATACTGTTTATATGGTCCTCGTTGCCATCACAAGAAAAATGTATGTCACTGACAAAAAAAACACCCAATTATTTTGTTCTGTTTGCAGACATTACTGAAAATTTTAGCAGAATGCACATAAACTGTAAAATGGTTAGGTGGTTTCATTTTAGAAGACCTTTGAACAAAAAAATTAAATTAACTAAACATTACAAAACATTACACTTACCACAAATCAAAAACTTTAAACAAGTCAGTTTAGTTGGTCTTTGAATTAAATAATGTCTTCATTGCATTTTAGAAACATTAATGTCTCGAGCATAGAAGGGGATAACTTTGCTCGATGTGGGCACAAAATAATCCCACTCTTGCTTAGGGGTGGGCAATATGGCCTAAAAATGATATCATGATATTTCTGTGAATTTTCACCATAACGATATTTTTCACGATATTACAGAATACATTTTTTTTCTTTTAAATTTATGCAGAAAGGACAGTTTCACAGGCCAGCATTATTTACCTTCAACATATTTAGGAAAAACAAAACAAAAACTATTTCTCCATTTTATAAACAGCAGCTTAGATAAGGTTTAAAATATTTTTAGTTCTGCATCAAATATTACAAGAATGTAAACTGTTATATCTTAACTGCACACAGAGGTTGGGTTTTATGCTAAATCACTTTACCTGCATTACTCCCATTGCATGGACCTGTCCTTTGGCTTTTGGCTCATTGAACGGATGTTTTTTCCCTCTTTTTGGGTGGTTGAATAAAATCAAGATGAAGTGGCCAAAATGAAAGTAAAAATCTGCACCCACTTTGAGCTGCACATTGTTCAACATTAATACCGCTCCAGCAGTGTTCTGGACTTGCTGAAAAAATGCAGGCAGATTATCCACACTGCTACACCATTTTTTTAAACATGACAGCAGTCTGAAACAGAAAGTGTGTGGTGGACACACATATGTGACCTGCTTTGTGACTCACATTTTAGATCAGAACAAAGGCAGAGCTTCCTTGGAAATTACAGGAAGCTGCAAGGCTTGAGACTGTGGGGGAGTAATTAAAGGATTAAAGAGGAGATGCATTGTTACTGTGAATTTGAATGCAACGTGTTCTGTGAGACATGTGACTTGTGAACTGTAAGAGTCCTGAGATTTAAGGACGAGAGTTTCCTGTGTTGGCCTCTTTCTTCTTTGAGATGTTGGTGATGTGAATAAAGCTGACTTGAGAGAGAACTCTGTCTCGTCATTCCCACATTACCACACTGGTGACTCGAGACGTATCATGCAGGAGGAGAATTCCCCTGGGCCAGCCTCGTCAGGAGCCCCCAGCCAAGCGAATGCCGCTTCAGTCCAGCTACCGGACTTCTGGCAGAACAATCCGTGCTCCTGGTTCAACGCGATTGAGGCGCAGTTCAACCTCCGGGGGATATCGGTAGACGCCACAAAATTCTACCACGTAGTCGCAAAGCTGGACAACAACACGGCCCAGCATGTGGAGAGCCTGATCGACCAGCCGCCGGACAGCGACAAATACGGCACGTTGAAGGCTGCACTCATCCAGCAATTCACCCCCTCGGCGGAGGAGCGAGCAGAGAGGCTCCTGGCGCTGAAGGAGTTGGGAAATGACATGCCCGCGAACCTGATGGAGAAGTTGTTGAGGTTGAAAGACTCTGACGACGATCACTTCATTTTCACCCACCTCTTCCTCAGGACTCTACTGTCAGCAGCGAGAGCGACCCTGGCCAGTTCGCCACTGTTGGCCCAACGGGACTACCTCGCGCTGGGCCGAGAGGTGCAGCGGATTGTCAACGCCACCAAGCGGCGCACGGCCACGGCCGCTGCAGCGGAACTCGGCGCAACGACCGGAGATGACAGGGGGGCAGAGGCAGCAGTACCAGACTCACCGACGACGGCGGCGGCAGGGGCCAGGGAACGCGGATCAGACGTCCTTTGTTTCTACCATCGCCGCTTCGCAGAGAGGGCACGCAAATGTGTACCACCATGCCAGTTCGGGCGTTCGGGAAACGCCAAGACCGGGGGTCGGTAGCAGCCGCGGCCCTCGGGGAGGAGAACAAGCTGCTCTACTTGTTGGACGCACGCTCGGGGAGGCAGTTCCTCGTGGACACAGGCTCCCAGTTGAGTTTCATCACACCTTCCTACGCGGACAGACTAGCAGGTTCCAGAGGTCCCGGGGTGACAGCAGCGAACGGCTCGGAGATTAACACCTTTGGTGAGAAGACTCTGCTTCTGTCTCTACGCGGCCGTACATTTGAGTGGACTTTTGTTGTAGCAGCAGTGAATTTCAATATGTTGGGGGCTGATTTTTTGTGCTCACATGGTTTGTTGGTTGATCTCGCTAACAGGCGCCTGGTTAATGCACTTTCTTTTGATTCTATTCCCTGTACAGCGCGAGTGGCCCCGCCAACAGCACAAACCAACATCACAGCTGCAAGCGGTAAGTTCCACACACTGCTCACTCAGTTCCCAGCACTCACGGTCCCCACATTTTCGGCAACAGTCGCTAAACACGGGGTGGAGCATTTTATTGCCACTACCGGACCGCCCGTTTTTGCAAAAGCTCGGCGCTTGGACGCAGTTAAACTGGCCATAGCGCGCGAGGAGTTCGCCAACCTGGAGAGGTTGGGCATTATCAGGCGTTCAAACAGTCCGTGGGCTTCCCCGCTACACATGGTCCCGAAAGCTGATGGATCATGGCGACCTTGCGGGGATTTCCGCAGGTTAAACAACGCTACAGCGCACGACCGCTACCCAATCCCGCATATCCAAGATTTTTCCGTTCATTTGGCAGGGGCGCGTGTTTTTTCTAAAATAGACTTGGTCCGCGGTTACCACCAAGTCCCAGTGCGCTCTGAGGACATACCCAAAACAGCGGTAATAACTCTGTTTGGCCTATTGGAGTTTTAACGCATGCCATTCGGACTTAAAGGGGCTGCTTAGACGTTCCAACGCATGATGGACGCGGTGCTTCGCGATCTCCCTTTCGTGTTCGTCTACTTGGACGATATTTTAGTAGCCAGCGCGTCCGAAGACGAACACGAAAAACACCTGGCCACAGTTTTCCGAAGGTTGGGAGATCACGGGTTAATAATCAACCCAGCAAAGTGTCAGTTCGGGGTGGCGCAGATCGATTTTTTAGGACACCGCGTCTCCCCCGAAGGAGCAGTTCCGCTTCCTGACAAAGTGCGCGCGGTGGCAGATTTTCCCCGGCCGCAGACGGTCAGGGCGTTGCAGGAGTTTTTGGGAATGGTGAATTTTTATAACCGTTTTCTCCCCCGCGCGGCGCAACTCCTTCAGCCGCTGTATGCCGCGCTCAAAAAAAAGAAACCCGCGGATAAGGTCGAGTGGTCCCTGGAGCGGGACCAAGCGTTCTCGGAGGTGAAAGCAGCCTTGGCAAAGGCTGCGTTGTTGGCACACCCAGACCCAACGGCCTGCATAGCGCTCACCACTGACACATCAGATGTGGCCATAGGGGCGGTCGTGGAGCAACATGTAGCCGGGGTTTGGCAGCCCCTCGCCTTTTTCAGCAGGACCTTGCGCGATAGCGAACGTAAATACAGCGCGTTCGACAGAAAGCTGCTGGCTCTCCATTTGGCCATCCGCCACTTTCAGTTCTGGCTAGAAGGACGCGCTTTCACCGCGTTCGTTGACCACAAACCGCTAATGTTCGCGATGGCCAAGGTTTCCGAACCATGGTCAGGCCGGCAGCAGAGACAGCTGGCCGTGATATTAGAGTTTACCACTAATATTCAGCATGTGGCGGGCAAACTGAATGTAGTGGCAGATTGCCTCTTGCAAGCTGTGGCGGCCCCAGTCAGTGTAGGAGTAGATTACGCAGCCATGGCCGCGGAGCAGGTTAGTGACGCGGATGTGCGCGCGCTTCAGTCTGGACCAACAGGGTTAAGGCTGGAGAGCAGGGTGCTGCAAGACGGTATGCCCCCCCCAATCTGCGATGTCTCCACTGGACGGCCGCATCCAGTAGTACCGGCCGCGTGGTGCCGCCGCGTTTTTGACTCGATTCATTCTTTGGCGCACCCCGGGGTGCGCGCGTCGGTCAAAATGGTAGGAGAGAAATTTGTGTGGCCGAGCCTTCGCAAACAAGTTAAAGAGTGGGCAGCAGCCTGCACGGCGTGTCAAAGAGCCAAAGTACACAGGCACACGAGGGCTCCTTTGGAGCCGTTTCACATTCCGGCCAAGAGGTTCGATCACGTTCATGTGGACCTCATGGGCCCTCTCCCGCCGTCACAAGGGTACACACACCTTCTGACAGTGGTGGACCGCACCACGTGCTGGCCTGAGGTTGTCCCGCTGGCATCAACCACGGCCGAGGAGGTGGCGCGCGAGTTTTTAACAGCTTGGGTGGCGCGCTTCGGCGTTCCGTCGGACATTACGTCCGACAGAGGCCCTCAATTTGTGTCCGAGCTTTGGTCGACAATGGCCCGCAGCCTGGGTGTCACAATTCACCGCACAACCGCGTACAATCCGCAGGCTAACGGGTTATGAGAACGTTTTCATAGGTCATTGAAAGCAGCTCTCAGAGCGTCACTGACGGATGCAAATTGGGTCGACAAGTTACCGTGGGTGTTATTGGGGTTGCGTTCTGCGCCTAAAGAGGACTTAGAAGCCTCCCCAGCGGAGCTCGTGTTTGCGCAGCCACTCCGGCTGCCCGGGGAGTTTCTCCCAGATAACCCTGTGCCAGACGCTTCCCCGTCTCAGCTGTTGCGGAGTAACATGGAATCAAGCACGCTGCCCGGCCCCGTGCACCACAGTTTTCCGCGCGTTTTTGTGCCTAAAACTTTGAAGAACGCAGAGTTTGTTTTTGTCAGACACGATGCGCATCGAACCCCGCTGCGACCGCTTTATGACGGACCGTTCAGAGTGCTAGAAACAGGGGACAAGCAGTTTTTGCTAAATTTGGGGGGTAGGAAAGAGAAAGTTGGCATAAACAGACTCAAACCCGCTTTTGTGGTGACAGACGAGCAAGTGCTGTTGGCAAGGGCCCCGCGGCAAGGTAGACCCCTGCGGGGGGCTTCACAGAGTAATGTTTCCCCAGAACACCCGCAGGGACTGATAAAAGGCTTCCACCCCCAGACGGCAAACCCCCAGCGTGACAGCGCCGCAGAGACGTTGAATCCCAGCTACAGCAGATACGGCAGGAGACTGAAGCCTAGACAGCATGTGGACTGATGTGTATTGATACTATCACGGCATGCATGTTGTTATTCTCTTGTTTGTTCTAAAATGTTGGGGGGGCTTGTGTGGTGGACACACATATGTGACCTGCTTTGTGACTCACATTTTAGATCAGAACAAAGGCAGAGCTTCCTTGGAAATTACAGGAAGCTGTCATGACTCGCCGCTCATCAGCGGCGCCAGCTGCGCGCACACCTGCTCCTCGTCAGCGGCGAGGTATTTAATCCACTCTGCCCTGGGCTTCGGCCTGAAGCCGTCTCTCAACTTCGGCATCGTTTGCTACTACGGTACTCAAGCCTGCTAGCAAGATTATCTGAGTAAGCTCCCCTTGCCTCTTTCCTCCAGCCTTTTCCCCTGTGCACAGGTGGACTTCCCCGGCGGCGGACTTCCTCATCTCGCTGCTGTCTCTACGCTGCTGCCACAGGCACTGCAGGTCGCTGTCTCCCGGGCTCCGCCCTTGTCGACACCAGCCACCTGTCGTAACCAAGTAAGCCAGCAAAACCATTATTATCCTCCGTGTTGGTGTGGTGCCCGTTACCCTTCTTCCTCTGCTTCCTCCCATAGGGTTGTCCGGCTGTACGGCCTCCTGCCCCCGTGCCTGACGCAGACGCCACCACCAATACATTCTTATCCCACAGACATGCAGTCACACATCCCTGTTTGTCAATAAAGCTGTTAAATCTACCATGAGCCTGCGTGTGTGTTTACTGAGCCGTGCATTATGTCAGAAGCTGCAAGGCTTGAGACTGTGGGGGAGTAATTAAAGGATTAAAGAGGAGATACATTGTTACTGTGAATTTGAATGCAACGTGTTCTGTGAGACATGTGACTTGTGAACTGTAAGAGTCCTGAGATTTAAGGACGAGAGTTTCCTGTGTTGGCCTCTTTCTTCTTTGAGATGTTGGTGATGTGAATAAAGCTGACTTGAGAGAGAACTCTGTCTCGTCATTCCCACATTACCACAAGTGAAACTTAAACATTTCCACTCAACTGGAGATGGTCTGATTTCGGTGCAGCAGCTTCCCGCCATGTTTGTTTTGTCGTTTCTATGCCGTGTGACGTTGTCACACAGCAGACCCCAAATATCGCGATATTCATTTTTACACCGGTATCAAAATTTATACCAGTATTATTGTGAACGATACGATATGGCACACCCCTACCCTTGCTAAAGGTGCACTGCTAGCAGGCACTGCCAGAACATTGGAAGCCAGAGCATAGAGTGCAGGATATTTCTTCCCTGCAGCTTCATTTGTCTTCCAGAAAATAACAGCATCTTAGCCATGGTTTTCATTATGAAGATAGCTGGCAAGGTGGGATCTTACTGTTTTCTTTTCTTCTCTCTTACATCTCCGTCTCAGGGTATGGTATTTCTGTGACAGTCGCAGTACTTTGGCTGGGGCTTCCTCCTCCTCACTGCTTGTAGTCAGTGATTGTGCCTGCTCCTCATTGTGCTGGTCGGGACAGAGGTGTTCAGCCTCGTTGATAACGAACTCTGCAAAAAAGGAACAAATAAAAATTATTTAAAAATTAATGTCTTTGATGATACTGATCAAACATTGTTAAAAACTTTTATCATGAACATTCTTATTACATGTACAGGAAAAAAACAGTGTACAAACAACAAAAATATGGACAAGTGATCTCACCTTAAAGAAGCTTTGTGTCATAAATTGCCCCTCTGGGCAGGACGAAGGCCCAAATGCTGAACTGTGAGTTGCAAAACGTTTAATAACAAAAATACAAAAATACACAAAGACAAAAAACTTACACACAACATAGGCAGGAAGAGGTTTAGGTAGGCATGTGGGAATGCCAGGAAAGATGGGGCTCACATCTGGAGGATGAGGGAGATCAGCCAGGCTGAGGTATATGGGAATGTCAGGAAAACAGGGAAAAATGAAGCTTAAGTCCAAGATGGAGCACATCCGTTCAAACACACGAAAACACACATAGGACGCTGCAACGGGAAACATTGCAGCTGTCCTTAAATAGGCACATAGGAAATGACAAATGATTAGCAGGTGTGGGTCACATGAGCGAGGATGATCAGATACAACTAATGACAGGTGTGACAGCCCACGAACAGAACTTGAAATACCGGAAGTAAACAAAGAAAACTGTCAAACTAAAAGCACGGGAGAACAAAAGATAACTGACTATACATATGAAATGAAACAGACCAGAATACATAAAGAGAAAATAATAACATGGTGCTCCCCTCCGTGCTCAGCAACATGACAGAGCCCCACCTCAAGGGGTGGATACCGGGCACCCCAGTGTAACATCAAAAAGAAAACACAAAAGGAAAGCCCCCCCCACCAACAGGAATAGAAAAATAAACCACCCCGGGAGGGCGGTGGGGGACCCAAAGTTAGGAGGGACCGAAATAAAAAACATGCTCATGACCCACAAAACAGAACAGATGAAGTAGCTACAGAAAACTTAGGCCCACTGGATGAGACAAGTTTGGGTGGCCTGGTGAAGTCACAAGACCACCAGATCATGCGGTGGAATAAATTGGGTGGCTTTCTAGAGTTCTTGAGCCACCCAAGCAGATGGTGTAGTCCGTTGGGTGGTCTCCCAGCATTCCAACCCCAACAGATCAGAGGACATGATCTGTTGGGTGGCCTCCCAGCATGCCTAAGCCAATGGACCGCAGAGTACAATGGGTTCCTTTCAGGAGGTAACAACAGGAAAATGTGCCTCTTGTGGACCGCAGGGGCTGAGGTGTGGATCCAGGGGACCAACAACTGAAGCTCGTTGACACCTGATGATGATTGCTGACCAGCGGTGAACCCAAATGGTGATGGTGGCTGACAAGCGAGGAATCCATACGACGATGATGGCTGATCAGCGGGGAAACCAGACGAAGAAGGTGACTGATCAGCGGGGAAACTAGATGAAGAGAGTGGCTGACCAGTGAGGAACCCAGGTGGTGCAGACAGCTGATCAGTGGGGAAACCAGGGGAAGAGGATAGCTGATCAACGGTGACCTCTGGCGAAAGTGGGTGACCTTTGGTGACCTCAAGCAAAGACGGATGACCCTCGGCGACCTCAGGCGAAGGCGGAGGACTTTTAGTGACCTCAGGTGAAGGCAGAGGACCCTCAACGATCTCGGGCGAAGGCAGAGGACCCTTGACGACCTCAGGCGAAGGTTGATGACCATCAGCGGAACCAGATACAGTGGACAGATGGCCATCGGTGGAACCAGACGAGGACCCAGACAAAGAAGAAGAAACAAACACCGGATGAGTATCACCGGCAGCAGTGGAGCCTGGCGAGGAGAACTCAGGAGCAGAGGACATCTGCAACTGATTCTCTCCACCACGAGCAAGACAAGATTTCTCTAATACTGACATTGTGGGGACAAAAAAGAGGACTTGCCTTAACTCGAGTTCCACCGTTGTCCAGGACTGCGGCAATTCAGGCAGGGGCGTCTCAAATCCATCCATCTGGGAATCCATCCCCGACGCGACCACCTCAGATGGGGAGGAAGAGACAGACACTGGAACACAGTTACAGGCAGCAGTGAAGCCTGGTGAGGAGAACTCAGAAGCAGAGGGCATCTGCAACTGATTCTCCCCACCAAGAGCAAGACAAGATTTCTCTAGAACTGATGGTGTAGAAACAGAACTGAATACTTGCCTTGACTCGAGCTCCACTGCCATCTGGGACTCCGGGGATTCAGGCAGGGGTGTCTCGAGTCCATCCATCTGGGAATCCATCCCTGAGGCAACCACCTCAGATGGGAAGGAAGAGTCAGACACCGGAACACAGTTACAGGCAGCAGTGAAGCCTGGTGAAGAGAACTCAGGAGCAGAGGGCATCTGCAACTGATTCTCTCCACCATGAGCAAGACAAGATTTCTCTAGAACTGATAGTGTAGACACAGAACAGAGTACTTGCCTTGGCTCGAGCTTCACTGCCGTCCAGGACTCCGGCAACTTTGCTGTGGCGGCTTGGCATAATGGTGGGTGAATCTGGCAGAACCTCAGTCGTGGTGGCTGGCGCTAGTGGGACCCTAGATGAAGCAGCTGAAGAAAGTGGAACCCCAGACGTGGTAGCTGACACTGGGGATCGTCTCACCAATGATGCTGGGTCCTGTGATACCGAAACCAGGGGACACTCTCTTGTTGGCTCAGGCTTCGGGATCCAGGAGGCGCTCCTCTCTCGTCCAGGATGTGGTTGTGGGGCCAGAACAGGGCTCTCCGGAACTGCAGGTCCCTCCGTCATTTGGCGGCTCCCTCCCAGGACCGGCGGACAATCAGGAAAAACAGAGAAGGACATGGGAGAAGCAGGTGAGGATAAAGTTTTAGTTACAGCAGCTGGTGATGGGGGCTCAGCCAAAGCCGATAACTGTTGCTGAGTCCCTCTCTGGGAATAAGACAAGACAATTCATTTTTGGATGTTAAAAAATGAAAGGATACTTGCCTTACTTCCTGGGGACTGGTGGTTACTGCTGTTGTAGGACCGGATAACTCCCTCTTGTTCACTGCAGTAGACGAGGGCACCAATGTGGAGAGTGGAGGAGCCGGCCCTGCAGACCTGAGGATGGCCAGATTCTCAACAGCGAACGGTGACGTCGTGGAGAAGAGGGGGGCAGCAGCAGCAGACTGGCAGGAGGAGGCTGACGGGACAGACGAAGGGAAAAAATTCCGGAATGACGAGGAGGCTGCTGCTGCGGTTCTCCAAAGCGCGAGTAGGAAACTGCTGGGAAGGCGGAAGAGTTCCTCAAGCAGGATTCAGCTGGGTGGCGGCGAAAGGCTGATGTCTGCACCCAGGGACGCTCTTTTGTCGGCTCAGGTACAGATGGGAAACGGTGAGGAACGGAGGCTGGAACCAGCTTTACCAGGGGACGTTTCTTCATCGGCTCAGGCACAGTTAAGGGAAAGCTTCATACCAGCCTGTGGAACATGTGTTGGAGGTTGACAATGAGAGTGAGGAGACCTGTGAGTTCTGGATTACTCCTCAGGCTGGGGGTTGCCTCAATCATTTCCACCGCACAGTCCAGCCATTTCAGGGCTTTCTTGGGAGTATGGGCAGTGCGGGCGTCTGAGATGAGGTGTTTAATTAACTGTGCCGCCCAGCACTTATCCTCATCCAACCCGAGCAAACTGAAGTCCATGTGAGCTGACATTCCAGCAAAAACACGAACTTAACAAAAAATATACGGGAGGGAAAAACAAAAAGCAAACTCACAGTCCGCTGGGTCCAAACTGGCAGCGTCCTTCTGTCATAAATCGCCCCTCAGGGCAGGACGAAGGCCCAAACGCTGGACTGTCTTGCCCAAACGTCTTGCAACTGGAGTTGCAAGACGTTTAATAACAAAAATACAAAAAGACAAAAAACTAACACACAACATAGGCAGGAAGAGGTTTAGGTAGGTGTGTGGGAACGCCAGGAAAGACGGGGCTCATGTCTGGAGGATGAGGGAGAACAGCCTGGATGGGACCAGGCTGAGGCGTACAGGAACACCAGGAAAATAGGGAAAAATGAAGCTTAAAGGCGTCGGCCGGACGAAAATTCAATATCGCTAAATCATATCTTAAATTTTTGTGTGAGACGAGCTAATTTGAACCGCACATGTTTTGGTGTCAACAAATGTCACATAAGGTGACAATGCGCTCTTGAAGTACGCTGTCCTTGAGAGCTGTCTGACTCAGCCGAGCGATCAGCGGCTAAAATGGCCACTGACTGTGTGACATCATCACAGGGAGAGACATGCACAAGCTCGCGGACATTGTTTGTTGTTTACGTTTTAAAATCGGCGAATACGGATATTTCTCGGAGTACTTGTGGATTACAAATAGATTATTTATTAAGATTAGGATTTCAGGAATTGAATTAATTATGGTTTGGCGTTGTGTTGTCTACGGGTGCGACGTTATACCATCGGAGCATGCGGTGAGTGTTTTTGAATTTCCCGTCCTTGGGAAAATCAGAACGGCATGGGTGAAATTCGTTCAGAAAACGCGAAAAAATTGGAATGATGTCGGTAACTCACCCAACATGTGCAGTAGACATTTCGTTGACAGCGATTTCGAGAATAAGATGCAATTTGTGTCACGACTCGCCGCTCATCAGCGGCTTCAGCTGCGCGCACACCTGTGTAGTACAAATACAAAGATGCGAGCACTACATACGATCCCGCAGCTCCTGAGAGACTGCAACCTAACACAAAAAACAGTTTCACACAATGAAACAACAGTGCATGTATTATATATATATAAAAATTATTATCCCATTGATTTTCATCATTTTTGGTCACATATCTCACACCTACAATTTATTTATTTCAGGGACAAAGGGCTGTGAAAAAGTTGTTGATATGATCAACAAAACACGGGTCCTCAGGGATGTGCGAAAGCCGAGTCCAGGGCAGCAAACTTCAAATGTGGAGGCTTTCCACAGTCTGATTATTCATTTTGCACCAAAGAGTGTACACTTCTCATTCCTTGGAATGTTGACAAGGTGAGGAGATGCAATATGTGACCAAAAATATGAAATGCAATTATAATAACAGTGCCAATTACATAGAGTTTCTGCTGATAGACAGATCACTTATATGTCCAAAAATAAATCATTGTGATAATATTCTAATTACAGACTTTGTTTAGCTGCAATGCACTTTAATGAAAATGCAGGCCGCAAGCAGGCACAGAATCGTGATGTGAGCCGGTCTTCATCATCAGGTACCCAAAATTCAAAAAAGGCGGATATACACTGCAAGCAAAGAAAGTTAATCCAACTTTCGGGGAGTATAAGAAATATTAGTATCATTTTCTAGGCTTGTATATGATATTTCCAGTGGGTGGAGGGTTGGTCTTCATTCAACTTTCACATTTCATAGCTTTTATCAAATTATGCTAATTTGGGTCAAATTTGTATTTCATACTGTAGTCAAATGGATGTCTAATTTTTGTTGAATATATTTTTTTTTCAGAATATGTGGATGATCTGATGAATACTCTGTTCAACAAAACCTTGGTTGATCCAACCCACTTATGGGAGCAGTGGCACTATGTACAAGCCAGAGTTCCCACCACATTGAGTGCCAAATTGAACCCGAATTTTATACCATAAAATGGTAGAAAAATTATTCAAATGTATATGACATGCAACTTTGATGAATGCTGAAATATTAGAATTATAAAATTGACATGAACATTAATAAACTCAATATATGATTTTACAAAACTTTATTTAAATATCATTTTTCACAAATCTAATCTTGGTAGGCAAAATCCCTTGTAGTGATCCGATGGGAATGTTTCTCTGATGAGGCTCACAGCACAGGCAGGCAATATCACCCTCACTTCTTCCTGAGCTGACGTCACTGCTGCCTGCCCCTATCGACAGATGGCGGTACTGCAGCATCACTAAGTGAAAGATGGGCTATTACCAAATAAAGTCATTTATGGAGGCTGGTGACACATATTAAATCACGGGAATGGCCAGAATGGAATATTTTCATACAATCAGTTTATTGGTTCAATAAAAAAATGTCACTGTCCGAGGACTTTAAGTCCAAGACGGAGCACACCTGTTCAAACACACGGAAACACACAGTAGGACGCTGCAACGAGAAACACTGCAGCTGTCCTTGAATAAGCACATAGGAAATGACAAAGGGTTAGCAATTGTGGGTCACATGAGCGAGGATGATCAGATACAGCTAATGACAGGTATGACAGCCCATGAACAGAACTTGAAATACCGGAAGTAAACAAAGAAAACTGTCAAAGTAAAAACATGGGAGAATAAAAGATAACTGACTATACATATGAAATGAAACAGACCAGAATACATAAAGAGAAAATAATAACAACCCCCAAGACGAGGACAAAAGGAAATACAAAACCCAAGAAGTGCTCAAATACAAACTAATGAATACCGAGTACAAAACGAGAACTGAAGGCAAGGATGGAGAAGGCTTAAAATATAAACACAGGAAAAAAAAATACTAGAAGATCCAAAAAATACATAATAATAATAAACACGATAAAATGATGATGATAGCGATGAAAAGAGAGACAAGAGGAGGAAACGCGGAAAGCGTGGAGGCGTAAAATTAAATCTGAGGAGGCGTCAGTTTAACCGCATTCCTCTTCCTTCCATTATTATGGGGAACGTACAATCCCTGAGAAAAAAAGTGGATGAAATTCAAGGGAACGTACAATATCAGAAGGATTTCAAGAACTGCTGTGCCATGGCTTACATGGAGACGTGGCTTACGGCGCATGACCGGGACGCGGACCTGTGGATTGAAGGCTTTGGAGCCCCACTTCGCTCGGATCGGCAGGAAGAGGTAACGGGGAAACGTCAGGGGGGCGGCGTATGTTTATATATTAATAAACAGTACTGTACATCTGTCACGGTCAGAGAGCGCATCTGTACACCAGATGTGGAGCTTCTGTCCATATCGCTACGCCCCTTTTATCTGCCCCGCGAGTTCCCCCAACTTTTCATAATGACTGTGTACATTCACCCGAGGGCAGACGCTGACTCCGCCTCCAGCACCGTCTTTGATGTGGTACAGCAGTTGCAGTCGATTTCCCCAGAGGCTCCAAACTTTATTCTTGGGGATTTTAACAATGTTTCTTTAAAGAAGACACTTAAAAACTTTTATCAGTATGTCTCCTGCCCAACCAGGCGAAAAGACATTGGACCTGTGCTATGGATCCATAGAGAGGGCCTATAAATCACTTCCCCTTCCTTCTTTAGGATCCTCAGATCACAACTGTGTACATTTGCTGCCCACATATAAAACTGCTCTTAGAAGAGGCAAGGCGAAGATCAGAGACATAGACGTGTGGACAGAGGATTCAGTGCACTGCCTCCAGGAATGCTTTAACTGTACGGACTGGGAGGTGTTCACACTGTCCTGCGGAGATGATTTGGACTCTTTGGTGGACGTCACATGCTCATACATGGCTTTCTGTAGAGATATGATCGTTCCACGTAAACGTGTCAAAATATATCCCAACAACAAGCCATGGGTTACAAAATCAGTTAAATCCTGCTTACAGAGGAAAGCACTTGCCTTTAAACAGGGGTTTTTCTGAGCTACAGGTTGCCACAAAAGAGCTTAAGTCTGAAATTTTAAGAGCAAAACAGAATTATAAATCAGAGTTGGAAAGCAAGATGGCAACAAAGAAACTTGGTTCAGCCTGGGCCAGTATGAAAACTATTGCAGGCCTTCAGAGCACAGAGCGCAGTAATCGTGTGTTTTTAGATGGTTTTAATTCAGACACAGAGCTGGCTAATGCTCTTAATTGTTTTTATGGTGGTTTTGATTCCTTTGATTTTAGCACAAAAACCCAAGATTTGAAACAGAAACTCAAAGACAATCAGCACTTTAATATTGAGGTGCAGGATATTAAAAGGGCGTTCTGTGCTGTAAAAGTGAACAAAAGTCAGGGCCCTGATAATATATGTGGGCGATTGGTAAAGTCCTGTGCACATGAATTGAGTCCTGTATTTCACTACATTTTCAATAAGTCCTTACAGACACAACATATGCCCAAGATCTGGAAAGATGCCGTGGTTGTGCCCGTTCCAAAATCCAGCTGTCCTAAAACGGTAAGCGACTTTAGACCAGTTGCTTTGACTTCAATTTTAATGAAAATTTTTGAAAAACTGGTCAGATTTGAGGTTCTAAAACAGACTGAGCATGCATTGGATCCTCTGCAGTTTGCCTATAGGCCTCACAGAGGAGTGGAGGATGCCACTGTCACTCTGTTTAACATGCTTTTTAAACATCTGGATTTTAATGGGACACACGCCAGGCTTTTATTTGTGGACTTTTCTTCCGCCTTTAATACAATCCAACCTCATATTTTAGTTGAAAGGCTCCTGCAACAATTTGATTTGAGCAATAATCTGGTGGGTTGGATTCTGGATTTTTTAACCAACAGGACACAGAGAGTAAGGGTCAATGGTACATTGTCTGACCAAAAGTGCTCTTCTACTGGCTCTCCTCAGGGGTGTGTGTTGTCACCACTACTCTTCATCCTGCACACAAACATGTGTCGGAGCAGACATGACAACAGACACATTATAAAGTATGCTGATGATTCAGTTGTTGTCAGTCTCCTCCAGGATGGTGAGAGTGGCCACGGCCCAGTAGTTGATGATTTTGTTCACTGGTGTGAGGATTCCTACCTGCAGCTGAATACAACAAAAACTAAAGATATGATTATTGACTTTAGGAGTAAAACTCCCAGGCACGAAGTCACTGTACTAAAAGGCCAGACCACTGAATGTGTACAATCCTACAAATATCTTGGGACGATTATTGATAGTAATTTAAACTTTGAAGAGAAGTGTGAAAGGGTGTGCAAAAAGGGTCAGCAACATTTGCATTGTTTAAGGAAACTTGCACGCTTCCAAATTGACCGAACCATAATGATAATGTTTTATCGGGCTTTTATTGAATCTGTTTTATCCTTTTCTTTAGTGTCATGGTTTGGTCAGATAAAATTGAAACAGAGGAAATCCTTGGATCAGGTAGTTAGATGGTCCAGTCGTTTGCTTGGTGAGTCACAGCTGAGCCTGACATCCCTGTACACCAGACAGGTACAGAGGATTGCTATCTCCATTTTAAATGATGACTCCCACCCTTTGCACTTTCAGCTTCTCCCCTCCAGACGGAGGTTTGCTGTCCCAAATAGTAAAACCCAGCGCTACAAAAACAGCTTTGTTCCTGCTGCTGTTAAAGAGTTGAACAAGATGTAACAATATACTGCACATAATTTAGTTACCTATTTATTAATTTTATTTTATATTTACTTATTGTTGTAGGTTTTTTATTTGGGTTCTAAATCTTTTTTTTTTCCACAATATCTTTATTGAACCTTTTTTTTTAACAAACATGACACAAACAATCAAACACTAACACTAAAGTACTACAAAAAAAAAGCACTAAAAACACCAACAACCACCAACAAAATCAAGTCTTCAACAATGCTCCTCTGTTTAGTCTAGACAATCCGTTACATAAGTATACATATTATGTTCACCAGTTTGGAATTTACAAGGTCCACACACATCATTCACCTTCTTCTTCAAGAGTTATGTTTAAATTTTTTACATAATCAATAAAAGGTCTCCATATATTCTCAAACACAATTTCCTTTGATTTCAGTATGTATGTTATTCTTTCTAATGGAAGGTTTGTTAACATCTGTCTTAACCACTGAGTCACATCTGGTCTATGAGTCTTTTTCCACAGTAGTGCAATACATTTTTTGGCATTAAGCAAACTGAGGTCTATGAATGTTCTTTCACTTTTATTAAAGTTATGCTTTTCTGGGTACAGACCCAACAAAAACAGTTTAGGATTCAATATGATTTGTTTTGAAATTATTTTTTCAATTGTTACCCTCACCTCTTCCCAAAACATTCTAATTATTCTACATTCCCATAAACAATGAAATAGGGTTCCTTTACTTTCCATGCATTTTGTGCACGTATCTGGTATGTTTTTGTTATATCTATTTAACTCCACCGGTGTAACATACATCCGCATTAACCATTTAAAATGTATCAATTTAAGACGTACATTTATTGATTTGGTTTGAGCTTCTGTACAAGCCAATTCCCATTGTTCCTCTGAAATTTCAGTTTGCAGATCTTCTTTCCAGTAGTTTAATCTTTTCTGTGAATTTTCACTTGAGGATAGTGTCAATGAGTTATAAAACTCTGAAATAATACCCTTTCTTTTACTATCTTTCATCAACATTTTTTCCAAGGATGAGTAAATAGGTCGAGTGAGAGCATTATTTTGATTTGATCGAATAAAGTGGTTCTAAATCTTTTATTGGGTTTTAGACTTTTGAGTTTTTAACCTCTTTGACTAGTCATTAACTTTTTAATATGACCCTTCTCTCTTATCTCTCTGTTTTTTCTCTCATCTCTTTGTCTTATGTCCTGATTGATGGAGCCTTGAGTATTTTTATCATGTTTATAGTCAGCTTCATGTGTGCCTGGGTTTGTGTTTATGTTGAAAGTAATTGTGGTTTGTAAATATGGATGTCACCTGACTGCAAAACAAATCTACCTACGGGTACAAATAAAGTAACCTGAACCTAAACACGATAATAAAAACCAAACTAAGATATGATAATGGGACCAAACAGAAACAAAAACCAAACTTGGATAACATATACAGGCAATCAGACTCAGATACAATAATAAGACTCAGATACAGAAAATAATCTAAATAACAAAAGAGCGTGAGCCCGATGCTCCCCCCGTGCTCAGCATCATGACACCTTGAACTTGCAAATTCTTTACAGATGATTCAAAAGTTTAATTTATTATTTCAGATTTGTGACAAATTCAACATACCTCTTAGCTTATTCTTTACACTTGCCCTGGTGGTCTCCACATCAGCACCTATCATTATGTCAGCATCCACCCAATGGAGCATGTACTGTTGGTCCAGTACTGCTGCAACTAGGTACACATGTTGGATGAAAGGCTCCTGATGTTTACCACTGTCCGGCTCCACATCCATTTGATAGTTGATAAATATACCCCTGAACCACTTTTTCAGGGAGGTGTGAAGCGCTGCTACAAGAACCCTGCAGTGATGGGCATCTTGTCCCCACTTTTTCAGGTGGCTGTTGAGGTCCAGCACTACAGGCAACACCTGACTGATGGTCACGCTCTGATTGCCTGTTACCAAACATGGAAAAAAATTGAAGTTGTGTACTGCACATAGCAACAGAGAAGTTAGTTTGTACATCTGTCTCGTAACTATTTTTCCCAAAACAAAATTCCCCCCACAATGCTAAAAATTTTGTTTATGAGATGTATCAAAACTATATTACTTGTACAGAATACGCTTACACTTATACGACATGACGATATCCAGAGGTTTAACAATAGAGGGAATGCATTGGAACAGAACTCTTAGCAGTTACAGGACAGTGACCATACAGTCATGTGAAAAAATTTGGACACCGCTTTAAATATTCAGTTTTTTATTAAGAAATTTCACCTTGTTGTGTCAATAATTACTGAAATGAGGAGCAGGGCGGAAGGCAGTTAACTGTGTTTATTATCAAACTCACAAACAGTACAGCAGTGGCTACAGCGCTCCTTGTCCAGGTGTCAACGACGAAAGAGGATGTGCCCCTTCCAGCTGTGGCCTTTATACCCTGGCTGACGTCACCACCGGAAGATGGGCTGCCAACCCCCTCTATTCCCCAGTAAATCCCAGGCCGCTATCTTACCACTGTTTTCCATATGTAACATCCCCCCCCTTTAAAAAATTCAGGCATACAGATTGACCCACCCAAATTTATCACCCGACTCACACTCTAACAGGGGAAAACAGTATGTACAAAGCAAATAAATAACCTATCCATTCACACAACCAAAGTTGGGGGGACTACCAGCGCCCCCTACACGGCCAGGCGGATTATTCTGCCACTTTCTCCTATCAGTCCAAAACAGAAATAAGCCGTGTATCTAAAATAAATTAATCCCAGAACAGCTGATATAAACATATACAGTGGGGTAAAAAAGTATTTAGTCAGCCACCAATTGTGCAAGTTCTCCCACTTAAAAGATGAGAGAGGTCTCCAATTTTCATCATAGGTATACCTCAACTATGAGAGACAAAATAAGAAAAAAAAATCCAGAAAATCACATTGAAGGATTTTTAATGAATTAATTGGTAAATTCCTTGGTAAAATAAGTATTTGGTCACCTACAAACAAGCAAGATTTCTGACTCTCACAGACCTGTAACTTCTTCTTTAAGAGGCTCCTCTGTCCTCCACTCGTTACCTGTATTAATGGCACCTGTTTGAACTCATTATCAGTATAAAAGACACCTGTCCACAACCTCAAACAGTCAGACTCCAAACTCCACTATAGCCAAGACCAAAGAGCTGTCAAAGGACACCAGAAACAAAATTGTAGACCTGCACCAGGCTGGGAAGACTGAATCTGCAATAGGTAAGCAGCTTGGTGTGAAGAAATCAACTGTGGGAGCAATTATTAGAAAATGGAAGACATACAAGACCACTGATAATCTCCCTCCATCTGGGGCTACACGCAAGATCTCACCCCATGGGGTCAAAATGATCAGGAGAATGGTGAGCAAAAATCCCAGAACCACACGGGGGGACCTAGTGAATGACCTGCAGAGAGCTGGGACCAAAGTAACAAAGGCTACATCAGTAACACACTACGCCGCCAGGGACTCAAATCCTGCAGTGCCAGACGTGTCCCCCTGCTTAAGCCAGTACATGTCCAGGCCCGTCTGAAGTTTGCTAGAGAGCATTTGGATGATCCAGAAGAGGACTGGGAGAATGTCATATGGTCAGATGAAACCAAAATAGAACTTTTTGGTAAAAACTCAACTTGTCGTGTTTGGAAGAGAAAGAACACCATACCTACTGTGAAGCATGGGGGTGAAAACATCATACTTTGGGGCTGTTTTTCTGCAAAGGGACCAGGACGGCTGATCCGTGTAAAGGAAAGAATGAATGGGGTCATGTATCGTGAGATTTTGAGTGAAAACCTCCTTCCATCAGCAAGGGCATTGAAGATGAAACATGGCTGGTATGGGTAACCCCCACAACAGCCTACGGACAAGCAGACCGCTCAGCTGGGGCAATTAGCAGAACAATGAGATGTGTGTATTGAGATCAATAGGCAGCCGCTCTTTGTCTAGCTTCTTCCTGCCTGCTGTTGATATGTTTGACTCAAATGCAAACGTTCATGCTTCCTGCTCTCACTGTGATGCAAATGTCCCATGCCTTTCATGTATTGTCTGTAACTGGGTATAAAAACTGCATTGCTCTGTAACTCTCCCTCTCTCTCTCACTGCTCATCTGACTGCACGCATTGCTTATCTGCTGGAGAGCCTCCGGGCTCGCTCTGGCGCGCATGCACGGCGCCGGAGTGAGTCTGTGATGGCGGTATGATTAATAAACTCCCTCAAAAACTCTCAGTTCGCTCCTTATGACATCAGTTTAGTTACAGAATTCAAATACCTTGGCGTTGTACTAGATCCTCAACTCAAATTTAATCTTCATATAAAGAAAATTTCAAAAACAGTAAAAAAAAATCTGAACTGCTTTAAATTAATTAGATATTACATACCTTACGAACCTGCTGTACTGTATATGCATTCTATGGTTTTTTCTCATATATCATACTGTTTGACAGTCTGGGCTCAAGCAGCCCCTTCCACAATAAGACATATAGGTTCATTATATAATCAAACCCTAAAAATCTTGGACAAAAAGCCCATTAGGTGGCATCACTGTAATATTTTAAAAAAATACAACCTATTGAGTTTTGAGAGTTTCATTGACCTCTGTTTACTGAAATTAACTTTCAAATGTTTCCATAAATCAGCACCTGAGCCACTTGCTGGTTTCATCCAAAGACAGGACAGCAGCAGAGCCACCAGGAGTTCTGTTAACAATAACTGTAAAATATTCCACCGCAGAACCACATTTGGACAAACAGCTTTCTCTATAAAGGGCAGTCACATCTGGAACACAATGCCAAATGAAATTAAAATAATAACGGACTTTAAAACATTCACTAAAAAGGTTAAAAACTGGCTGAAAAATAAACAAGAATGTACCCATGTATGAAATGATTGTCTGCAGGGTGAGAGTGAATGAAGGGAATGAATGAATGTGTTTGTTTATAGTGAGTGACGAAGGGAAGGAGGCCTGAAATAGGCAAATGTGTGTCAGGTTGTTATATTTGTCTATTTATAATATTTATAATATTTATGATTGTGTATTTATAATGTATTTATGTTTTTTGCATTGATGTATGTGGTTATTGTGTACAGTGATCCCTCGCTACTTCGCGCTTCACTTTTCGCGCCCTCAGTGCATCGCGGATTTTTCAAAAATATTCATCAAAAATTCAAAATTGAGAAATAATGGGCGGGCGCTAGTGTAACGGACTCGAACTAGTCAGCTACATTAAAATAACAAAATAAAATAAATCTTGGCCGATGCAGAGAAGTAGACGTCAGGCAGGGTCTCGATCAGTCAGTAGTCTGTTTATTTCTGAAACAGATTGGGGCAGACAATTTACACATGACACGGGAATGGGGACAAGTGCTGGCATTCCCCTTCCCAGGCTTCCAGCGTGTGAGACATAGCTTACAGCTACTTGGACTACATAACTTTAGATCGTATAGTTACAGTATACCATAAGCAAAGAAAAAGTTTAGCACCAAATACATGACAGCATTACATGACAGAGTTACATGACTGATCGTTTTTTCTATTTTTTACAACAGTACATTTAACATTTTAACATACCTGAAACAGATTGGGGCAGACAATTTACACATGACACGGGAATGGGGACAAGTGCTGGCATTCCTACAGAACAATGGACTCGTTAGCACCTACTTAACTAGCCATCAATCATCGGTATTTATGACGCTACTTTGAATATTTTACATCGGTATTGCAAACGAAAATGTAACAGAAAATCTTACAATCAAAATTAGTACAATAACTTAAAGAAAACTACAGTAAATCAATCACATTAATCAATTTCGTTCCCTGAGGAATTACACACAACTTACCCCTTCCCAGGCTTCCAGCGTGTGAGGAAGTTCCCAGATGTGTCACACTAATTATCGCCCCATCAGAAACACTTGACATATTTACAACACGGACATTTTGGGAAGTTCATTACTGCAGGAACATATTTATTCTTAAGACTACTACACTAGCAGAAGGCAGGGAGACTACATTAGACCATCAGGTGTCAACACGGAGAGCCGCACAACTCTCTGTTCGCTGTTGTCGTGTTGGCTGGGCTCGGAAATCTCGCAAGCTGATTGGATGAGACGTTTCACCCCGCAAGCTGATTGGCCGAGACGTCTCACCCACCTCCTCTCCCTGCTGAGCACCCATGAAGGGAAGGAAGACCGCATTCATTGCTTTTTATCGCTCGTGTTACTTAGTCTCGCCGCGTGGAACTTTTTGCTGTTCTCTTGTGCCATTTTGTGCGAAATAGTCTTCCCGTCGAGCCACTACGCCGCCTCCTGCAGCTTCAGCTCTATCGGAAGCTGCCCTCGATGATCCTGCGCCTCCAGCACCTCACGATGAGGCGTCACCTGAGGAGCAGTAAAGCTCTCATTAACCTGTGCAGTAAATCATTTTCATCTTGAGTTACGTATCTTGTTATAAGAATAAAAGAGTTCTAAAAACATATTTATGTACACTTTGTTTACATCTACGTATGTATGTACACGTACACACACACACACGTATCATATGAGAGTGAGAGAATGAACGTACGTATTGTTTATGGATGACGTCATTGGGGTGATGCTACTTCGCGGTTTTTCACTTTTCGCGGTCGGTTCTGGAACCCATTAACCGCGATAAGTGAGGGATCACTGTATTCCTTTTCTTTTCTTTCCTTTTTTTTTTTTTTTCTTCTTTTTACTTGTTTTGCAGCGGCATGAAAAAATAAGCAGCTATGCTGTGGTTTTAAGCAGGTTTTATTAATCATACCGCCGTCACGGGAACTCGGCTCCAGCCCATAGCGTGAGCAGGCTGAAGCCGAATTCCTCAGGCTCTCAGTGAAGAAGAAGAGAGGCGGACACGTGTGTGTCTACCAGTTGCAGGATCAGAGTGAGAGAGAGAGATTGCGTTACAGAGTTGCACCTTAAATACTTGACCATAACAATACATCAAAGGGACATACCCCACAGTTAGAATGATCAAAGCAATAACCGAACAGGCAGGAGGTATTTGCATTTGTAAGACATCAATCATCGGTATTTATGACGCTACTTTGAATATTTTACATCGGTATTGCAAACGAAAATGTAACAGAAAATCTTACAATCAAAATTAGTACAATAACTTAGAAAACTACAGTAAATCAATCACATTAATCAATTTCGTTCCCTGAGGAATTACACACAACTTACCCCTTCCCAGGCTTCCAGCGTGTGAGGAAGTTCCCAGATGTGTCACACTAATTATCGCCCCATCAGAAACACTTGACATATTTACAACACGGACATTTTGGGAAGTTCATTACTGCAGGAACATATTTATTCTTAAGACTACTACATACTCCCCTCTGAACTTCACCAAAATACCACTACAAGTCAACCACCAAAAAACCACTGGATAAGTATATCCCACAGTATACTGCAACATGTATGTCACCCAATTCAAAGGGAAAGCAACTACGGAGGGCTGCGCAGGCCCCCCCCATAGTGTACTTGCTACAGGAGTGCCGTATACACTACCCATATCATACCAGACTAAATACCACCAGTTGACTTCACATGAATTGGAGAAAAGGAAATAAAGAGAAGAAAAAACAAAGAAAAAGAACAAATCTGTCATTCTTCAACTGGACAGAAGGCCTATGTGGTGTGTGTGTGTGTGTGTGTGTGTGTGTGTGTCTTCCCCTACGGCATCAGTGCCCTAGCCAAACTAAGAACTGAACTGTTTGAGCGTTGAGTATACTGTTGGGCCATGTTCTGAATCAGCCGATTCACTGGTTTAACTACCCTCCCTAACCTGGTTCTCACTGCGCCCACTGTACTACTAGGGGAACTCCCAATGCTGGAAGGCGGCATGGACACTTCAGATCTTTGGTCACCACAAAAACTGGCAGATAGACAGGGCATTTCTGAAAGATCATTGGTCAACTGAACAGTCTCCGCTGTGTTCAACTGCACGGGCAGGTCAAAATCTTGTGTGCATGAAGCCTCTTGTAGCTGATTGGAGGCAGAGGCCCCTGCCACCCAACTGGCTGTCCAAGCAGTCCTGTCGATCTCTGATGCAGCAACATGTGAATCAAGATCATCACCTGACTCATACGACTCACTCAGGGTCACTTCATGAGCAGCACTGTCCATTTCAATTGGCAGAAAGTTGACCAAGAGAAGCAGATTGCGGTGAACAACCCTTTCTTGCCCATTGGTTGTGTTCCTGACACGGTAAGTATGGCACCTAGGGTCGGCAGAGACGACGACATACAGGGTGGACCCCCACTTGTCTGCTAATTTCCTGCGCCCCCCGTTCACCCTTGTTTGCCAACAAGACTCGATCACCTTCCACAATGTCACGTCCTTTAGTTCTCCTATTGTACAAGTCTGCTTGACGTTCCTGGCTTGAAAGAGCGTTGGCCTGAGCAGCTGACAGAGCCTCCTTCAGATCTTGTCTCATCCTAGCAACATACTGGTCATAGTCCACAGTGTCGCAGTCCCTTACAGCATTCTGAAACATGACATCCACCGGTAGACGTGGCACTCTGCCATACATTAAAAAGAATGGCGCGTAACCGGTGGATTCGTGTGCAGTGCAGTTGTAAGCAAACGCTAGAGTCTGTAGCATCTGCGGCCATTTCTGCTTTGCTCTAGGGGGAAGGGTTCTTATCATGCTGCCCAAAGTTCTATTGAACCGTTCAACGTTCCCATTCCCCATGGGGTGATAGGCAGTAGTTCGGGACTTTTTGACCCCAGCAACTTGCAACAATTCCCTGATCAGCTCACTTTCAAAATTGGCACCCTGGTCTGAGTGAATTCTGTCAGGGAACCCATACACACAAAAGTATTTGTCCCAGAGCTGGCGGGCAACTTGTTTTGCAGATTGGTCACGGCAGGGGTAGGCATGGGCCATTTTAGTAAAATGGTCAGTGACCACTAGCACATCCACACTTTTCCCACTGCTGTCCTCCGCGGACCAAAAATCAATGCACACAAGTTCTAATGGGCTCGTTGTCTTAATGCTTTCGAGGGGCGCTCTGGCTTCCGGTTCAGGAGTCTTACTGACCACACAACGCTTGCATGTTTTCACATATTCACGGACATCCCGTTCCATGTCAGTCCAGAAGAACCTCTGCCTTGCCAAGTATAAAGTTCTCTGCTGGCCCTGGTGGCCTGCGTCATCATGGATGCCTTGCAGCACTCGCTGAACCAATGAAGCTGGAACAACATACTGGTGTCTTTTCTTGCCAGTCAGTGGATCTTTGCTCACCCTGTACAGTAGCCCATCTAACATCTTGAGTTTGTCCCACTGCTTCAACGTTCTCAAGACGCCATCTGTCTCGTGAGGCCTTTCTCTTCGCGACGGTCGTCTCCCGCGTGTCACAAAAGAGATGACTCTGGAGAGGCAGGCATCTTGCTGTTGCTGGCCTTGCAACTCCTGAATGGAAAACACAGGTAAGGGGTTCTGACCACAGGCAGCCAGCTGCTGCACGTCCTGGACAAGCCAACACGAGGCTCTCTCAGCTGATCCCATCTCCCACTCAGCATGACCCTCGAACATGGCCTTCACTGTTTCGCTGTCGAGTGAGGAACGCTCCAGCCTGGAGACTTGCGAGAGACAACTGACCCCCTGGTGGTTGGCACTCAGTCTAAAGACTTCCTGTATCATATTGTCCTTAATCAGCTGTGCTTCTTCCAGCAGCGCTCCGTATGGCTCAGACACAAGCCTCTTGCTGACACAGCCCTGAACGAAAGGCTGCCTGCTGAGGGCGTCCGCCACAATGTTTTTCTTGCCAGGAATATACTTGATACTGAAGTTGTACGGGGCTAACTTCGCAACCCATCTCTGTTCGCATGCGTCCAACTTCGGCTTAGTCAGTATATATGTCAATGGATTATTATCCGTCCAGACAGTGAACTCATGCCCTTTTAACCAATGACTAAATTTATCACAGACTGCCCACTTAAGGGCCAAGAACTCCAGACGATGCGCTGGGTACTTGGTCTGGGATTGCGTCAGAGACTTGCTTGCGAAAGCAATCGGACGGGCCTTGTTCTCCCCTTCCGGGACTTGAGAGATGACTGCCCCTAACCCATCTAATGACGCATCAGTGGACAGGATAAAGGGACGGCTGAAATCTGGATGAGCTAAGACGACTGACTTGAGTAGGGCCAACTTCAGTTGCTCAAAAGATTTCTGTTGGTCACTTGTCCAGTCACTCGGCTTGAGTTTCTTAAAAGCCACATGCCTTGTCTGGCCTTTACTCTTCTTTGGCGTTGCAGTGAGGGCAAAGAGAGGCTTAGCAATGCTAGAGCAATTCTGAATGAAGCGCTGATAATACGTGACCATGCCCAAAAAGGACTTTATTTTTCTTGGGGATGGGGTCACGCCATCTTCATGCATTAGTGCTTGTTCAGTCATGGCAGCAATTGCTTGTACTTTCTCCGGATCAGTCGCTACTCCACTCTCGTCAACGACATGGCCCAGAAACTTCACACTGCGCTGAAGAAAATGGCACTTTTTGGGCGCAAGCTTTAATCCGTGCGCACTTAGCCTGCTGAACACTACATCGAGCTGCTTCAGTGCCTCACCTTCGTTTGGCGCGAAAACCAAGAGGTCATCTAAATAACACAACAGTGTCAAAAAATTCTGGTCGCCAAAGATGTTTGTCATGAGGTGCATAAAGCTGGCTGGCCCATTACATAGCCCCTGAGGCATGCGATTGAACTCATGCAGCCCCATGGGCGTGGTAAAGGCAGTCAGTTTCTTATCCTCTTCACACATGGGGATATTGTAATATCCTGATGTTAAGTCCATGGTGCTGAAGAATGCACTCCCCCCAAGAGCAGCCAGGCAATCCGCCTGATGAGGCAATGGGTGGGCATCTTTGATAGTCCTGGAATTCAGCCATCTGTAATCCACACAAACCCTCAGATCACCGTTCTTCTTCCATACGAGTACCAGAGGTGACGCCCACTCACTGGAAGACTTACGGATGATTTCTTTTTCCTCCATCTCAGACAGCACCTGTCTCAGCTTTTGGTAATGACCAGGTGGGACACGTCGACACGGGAGTCTGAATGGCCGAGGATCAGTCAGGTGGATCCGATGAACAAAACCGGTGGCCTCACCGCAGTCCAACTTGTTCCTAGAAAATAGGCTCTCATATTTCCGTATCAAGTCGAACAACTGGCCTTTCCAATAATCTGTAACATCACATGAATCAATGTCGAGGTCACTCAATCCGAGTCGATTCAGAGCATCACTGAAATCAGGGGTAGAGGAGGATGAGTCAGCATCATGTAGGCTCTGGCTGTTCACCAGAAGGTCATTTGGGGGGGTTTTGGAAGTGGGTACATCCAGGTCTTCCAACGCAACACACGGGAACACATCAGCTAACTTAGTGTTTCGCTTCAATGTAATTTGTTTGTCACTTGGATTGATCACTTTAATAGGTACCCATCTGTCCCCTGACATTGTAGCGACAGCCCTCCTCACCATGATACCCTTCTTGTGTGTGTTGGAACTTGGAGCGTCAACGAGAATAGCGCTCCCTGCTGAAACAGGTGAGTTGGCTGGGAGCCTACCCCACACAAGGTGTTCATGATGTGGCAGCAGTGTTACGGCTTGTGTCAGCTTGGCTGTACCTATCATGTCAGGAATCACATTCCCCCTCCATCTGTTAATTCCAGATAACATGTTAAGAAAATGTTCAACCCCTGGGTCATTCGTTGATTCAGGCTTCTCAATCACTTTCCAGTAACTGGAGTTTTGTTTGAGGTGATGAATCAAGTGCTTTATCACGTTGGAGCCCAGGATCATTTCGTCACACTGACCTGGCACGACCAGTGTGGGAACACTCACATCCTGTCCATACACAGTCATCTCCAGCTGATAAATGCACTTCGGCTTCACTTGAACCCCACCACACCCCACCAGTACCATGCCTGTGTCTGCAGTAATGCTCTCAGCACATAAGCCCACACTACGTAGTTTCTGTTCGGCCTCTTCATTCATTGTGCAGGCCATGGACCCACTGTCAATTAATGCATGCAACAAAACTTGGTTCTTCACTGAGACGTCAGTATAAAAGAGACTATCGGAATTTGCTAATTTGTGCACATTTTGATAAACAATCTTATTTCCAGCAGGAGCACACTTGCATTTTTCTTCATAAGTAGATTGCACATCATCTTCAAAACTGAGGGACTGACTAAATGCACCCACATTGTCCCCTCCCACATGTGGGTGGCCTAGTTTCCCTGAACAGGCGCAGTGGTATTGGGCATTGCTGTCCTGCGCTTGGAGCAGTCCTTTTTTTGATGTCCAGTTTCAAAGCAAGCAAGGCATCGCTTTTCTCTCATGCAGTGCGATCTTGTAGAGTGGGTGCTGTCGCCACAGACGCGGCAGGGAGTGACTTGAACCCACTGGGCTGGTTGCGCAACACCCGGTGCTGTGGCCTGGTTTGTCTTCTCCAGCACCCTCTCCAGCATACACAGGACACGCTCAAACGCACCCCCCTCCGCACTGGAGGACTCGCTGAATCTGGACGGGCTAGACGCACTAGGCTCACGAACACTCACTTCCTCCTTAACGTCTGGCATGGAGTAAGCGACAGCCGCAGTCACCTTAGATGGTTTAACTTCCACTGGCTTCCTCTTGGACAGGAACTCCCTCTGATACTCATCGATCGCTTCCTGCACCTCTGTCAAAGACCACTTGCTCATAGGTTTACTCTTAAATACACTGGACAGCTCAGGATCATTGCAGTTCCTAATAAACATCATGGATATTTCAGCATTCATGTTCTCCAATTTCCTGCCTTGCTTTTTCAGGAGACGATCTGCCTGCTCTGCTGCTGTATTCAAGCGCACCCAATAATCCACTGGATTCTCACCCACACTGGGCTGAGTGGCATAAAAATCAGCCAACGGTAAGCATGATGCAGGGGACTCACTGAAATACTTCCGCAGGATATCATAGATCATGTCTGGCTGGACTGCATGGTCTGGGGTTAAGCTACTCCTTATTCCCACTTTAACTATTTTCTTGGCCTTTCCCATCAGATGACTCAGGATCTCATCAACTTGATCTGAAGTGGGGAATTTCTTTTTGCGTAAATACATTTCCATCAGCTCTATCCATTCCTGTACTGAGCATTTATCAGACCCCTCCCCTCTGAACACAGCAGGCTCACGAACATCTGACTTGACTACCACATTGACATTGGTGAGATCAAGAGTGCCACTGATGTTACTAGATTGTTCATGCCTGTCTGGCGCCATTGGAGAGACTGGGTCACATGACTGTGTGACAGGCTGAGTAGAAGGTAACAGCCGACTGGCTATGGAATCTCCAATTCGATTCCCTAATTCAGTAATTAGATCACGCAGCTCAGCTGAGGGGTCATTGCTACCAGGAGGAAACATGGGCGTGGAGGATGCGGGCCCTACCTCACATGCCTGTGCTGGTAAATCCCCCTCCCCATCACTGATATGTGGCTGTGGTGTCTGTACAACATAAGTAGCCCCCACTGGGTGTGTATGCATAGTACCACCCTCTCCCACCATGTCAGTGAAAGTTAACTGTTTAACTCCCCCACCCCTCAACAAAAAAAGACCCCTGCCTCTGCCTGCCCCAGCTACAGGGGTGTGAGAATAAAGGCTATGAGACATATCACCATCCATTACTAAAAACTAGCTTAATTAATGGTAATAAACACAAAATAGAAATTTCAAAACAGGCTACTCTGATATAACACACATAAAATAAAATTCAAAGCCAAATAATACTGAATGAGCTTCTGTCAAAAACCTTAAGTAACTGAAGGATGCGTTGTGTTGATGAAGACTGGACTCTCCTTGCGAACCTCCACTCAGCAGGCAGCTGGACCCCGGAGATCAGCTGTGGCTGATCAGAAGAATCCTTGAAAGGTCACGGCACCAGTTTATGTAACGGACTCGAACTAGTCAGCTACATTAAAATAACAAAATAAAATAAATCTTGGCCGATGCAGAGAAGTAGACGTCAGGCAGGGTCCCGATCAGTCAGTAGTCTGTTTATTTCTGAAACAGATTGGGGCAGACAATTTACACATGACACGGGAATGGGGACAAGTGCTGGCATTCCCCTTCCCAGGCTTCCAGCGTGTGAGACATAGCTTACAGCTACTTGGACTACATAACTTTAGATCGTATAGTTACAGTATACCATAAGCAAAGAAAAAGTTTAGCACCAAATACATGACAGCATTACATGACAGAGTTACATGACTGATCGTTTTTTCTATTTTTTACAACAGTACATTTAACATTTTAACATACCTGAAACAGATTGGGGCAGACAATTTACACATGACACGGGAATGGGGACAAGTGCTGGCATTCCTACAGAACAATGGACTCGTTAGCGCCTACTTAACTAGCCATCAATCATCGGTATTTATGACACTACTTTGAATATTTTACATCGGTATTGCAAACGAAAATGTAACAGAAAATCTTACAATCAAAATTAGTACAATAACTTAAAGAAAACTACAGTAAATCAATCACATTAATCAATTTCGTTCCCTGAGGAATTACACACAACTTACCCCTTCCCAGGCTTCCAGCGTGTGAGGAAGTTCCCAGATGTGTCACACTAATTATCGCCCCATCAGAAACACTTGACATATTTACAACACGGACATTTTGGGAAGTTCATTACTGCAGGAACATATTTATTCTTAAGACTACTACACTAGCAGAAGGCAGGGAGACTACATTAGACCATCAGGTGTCAACACGGAGAGCCGCACAACTCTCTGTTCGCTGTTGTCGTGTTGGCTGGGCTCGGAAATCTCGCAAGCTGATTGGACGAGACGTTTCACCCCGCAAGCTGATTGGCCGAGACGTCTCACCCACCTCCTCTCCCTGCTGAGCACCCATGAAGGGAAGGAAGACCGCATTCATTGCTTTTTATCGCTCGTGTTACTTAGTCTCGCCGCGTGGAACTTTTTGCTGTTCTCTTGTGCCATTTTGTGCGAAATAGTCTTCCCGTCGAGCCACTACGCCGCCTCCTGCAGCTTCAGCTCTATCGGAAGCTGCCCTCGATGATCCTGCGCCTCCAGCACCTCACGATGAGGCGTCACCTGAGGAGCAGTAAAGCTCTCATTAACCTGTGCAGTAAATCATTTTCATCTTGAGTTACGTATCTTGTTATAAGAATAAAAGAGTTCTAAAAACATATTTATGTACACTTTGTTTACATCTACGTATGTATGTACACGTACACACACACACACACGTATCATATGAGAGTGAGAGAATGAACGTACGTATTGTTTATGGATGACGTCATTGGGGTGACGCTACTTCGCGGTTTTTCACTTTTCGCGGTCGGTTCTGGAACCCATTAACCGCGATAAGTGAGGGATCACTGTATTCCTTTTCTTTTCTTTCCTTTTTTTTTTTTTCTTCTTTTTACTTGTTTTGCAGCGGCATGAAAAAATAAGCAGCTATGCTGTGGTTTTAAGCAGGTTTTATTAATCATACCGCCGTCACGGGAACTCGGCTCCAGCCCATAGCGTGAGCAGGCTGAAGCCGAATTCCTCAGGCTCTCAGTGAAGAAGAAGAGAGGCGGACACGTGTGTGTCTACCAGTTGCAGGATCAGAGTGAGAGAGAGAGATTGCGTTACAGAGTTGCACCTTAAATACTTGACCATAACAATACATCAAAGGGACATACCCCACAGTTAGAATGATCAAAGCAATAACCGAACAGGCAGGAGGTATTTGCATTTGTAAGACATACATCACAATGGGCAGATTAGCTAGACCTCGCTCCAAGTGTCAGACAAAGAGGCTAACAAGCACATCTACATATTGATCTGAGTCTCTAGGTCACAGTAAGGGCAAAATGCATGAACACTTTAACTTCAAGGCTGTAAACTCAGCATGCAGCGGGACAAACCCCAGGAGTGCGAGCTGACTGTCTCTGTGTTCTGTTTGTGTGTTGTGGGGGGTTTAATCAAACCGCTACAGTTTCTCCTTTCTAAAGCCCATCCAGGGACAAGAGTTGCAAATTAGCTAATAGCTATACACTCTGTGCAACACATCAGATTGATTGTCATTGATTAATTGTCTATGTTTATTGCACTGTCCCTGTCAAATAAACAAATCTATCTATCTATTATTTCATGCCGCCACACTGGGTCTTTCAGCATGACGATGATCCCAAACACACCGCCCGGGCAACAAAGGAGTGGCTTCGTAAGAAGCATTTCAAGGTCCTGGAGTGGCCTAGCCAGTCTCCAGATCTCAACCCCAAAGAAAATCTTTGGAGGGAGTTGTAAGTCTGTGTTGCCCAGCGACAGCCCCAAAACATCACTGCTCTAGAGGAGATCTGCATGGAGGAATGGGACAAAATACCAGCAACAGTGTGTGAAAACCTTGTGAAAACTTACAGAAAACGTTTGACCTCTGTCATTGCCAACAAAGGGTATATAACAAAGTATTGAGATGAACTTTTGTTATTGACCAAATACTTATTTTACCGAGGAATTTACCAATTAATTCATTAAAAATCCTTCAATGTGATTTTCTGGATTTTTTTTCTCATTTTATCTCTCATAGTTGAGGTATACCTATGATGAAAATTGGAGACCTCTCTCATCTTTTAAGTGGGAGAACTTGCACAATTGGTGGCTGACTAAATACTTTTTTCCCCCACTGTATTATTCCATGGCTTGGGTAAGCAAAGTTTTGGCTTGGGAAAGCAACAATTACAATTTCTATGAAATTGAAACAGACTGTGCGTATTTAAAGACACATCTCTTCTCCTAGGCCTTTTAATGAGTTGGGAATGTTATCTCTGTAATCAGCTTTTATTTACTTTTATTTTCTTATACGTTTATTTATAAATCTGTGCTTTCCTCTTTAACTTCTTATTTTATGTATTTTATTTTAACTTACTGTTTCATTATTTATCATTATTGTATTTTTTAAATCTGTTTGCAAAGCACTTTGGTCAGCCATGGTTGTTTTTGAATGTGTTTTATAAATAAAGGTGACTTTGTAGTGCACATATGTGGGTTCCATATGCTTCACATGTGTATCACTGTATGCTTATTGTGTGCTTCACGTCTCAGAGGAACAAAAGGTCTTAACCTCCTAGGGGTAACAGGAGGATGTGAAGTCTGGCCTTTTGTTTCCTGACCACCAGGACTTTAGGTGAAGACGAGAAGACCTGGAGGGGGAGACATTGTGATTTGGGATTAAAAGACCATGTGACTGTGGCTTTGATGTCCCGAGGTATTAAAGGGACAGATGTGGGGGGTTCCTTTCTCTTTCTGTTTTTGAATGTTGGAGAATCTGAACGTGAATAAAACTGGTCTTGAGAAATAAACTCAGCCTCGTCCTTCCACATATCTCCACACTGGTGACCCTAAGACATATAATGAGCGGAGACGAATCTCCCGACCCAGACTCACCGGGAGCCAACCAAACGAATGCAGCCACAGTCCAACTACTGGACTTCAGGCCGAACAATCCGCGCTCCTGGTTTAACGCAGTCGAGGCACAGTTCCACCTCCGGAGGATTTCGGTAGACGCCACAAAGTTCTACCATGTGGTTGCAAAGCTGGACAACCACACAGCCCAGCGAGTGGAGAGCCTGATCAACCACCCACCAGACAGCGACAAGTACAGCACGTTGAAGGCTGCACTCATTTGTTACTTCACCCCCTCGGTGCAGGAACGAGCAGAGAGGCTCCTGGCGCTGACTGAATTTGAGGGCGACAGACCTGCAGACCTGGTGGGGAAGATGTTGAGTTTGAGAGACTCGCGAAGATGATAACTTCATCTTCACCCACCTTTTCCTCAGAACCCTACCGTCAGAGGTGAGAGTGACCCTGGCCAGTTCACCACTGCTGGCCCGACGAGACTACCACGAGCTGGGCCAGGAGGCGCAACGACTGGTCGACGCCAGTAAATGGCGCGCGGCTGCGGCTGCGGCAGTGGGGCCAGGCGCAACGTCCAGAGACGGCAGGGGGCCAGAGGCTGCAGCACCAGACTCACCGACGACGGCGGCGGCAGGGGCCGGGAAACACGGAGCAGACGACATCCTTTGCTTCTACCATCGCCGTTTCGCAGAGAGGGCATGCAAGTGCATTCCACCGTGCCACTTTAAGCGCTCGGGAAACGCCAAGACCGGGGGTCGGTAGCAGCTGCGGCCCTCGGAGAGGAGAACAAGCTGCTCTACTTGAGGGAAGCGCACTCGGGGAGGCATTTCCTCGTGGACACGGGCTCCCAGCTGAGTTTCATCACACCTTCCTACGCTGACCGGCTGACGCCTTCCAGTGGTCCCCGGGTGTCAGCAGCGAACGGCTCGGCGATTAAGACCTTCGGTGAGAGGACTCTGCTTCTGTCTTTACACGGCCGTACATTTGAGTGGACTTTCGTCATAGCGGCAGTCAATTTCAACATGTTAGGGGCTGATTTTTTGTGCTCACATAGTTTGTTGGTCGATCTTGCTAACAGATGCCTGGTTAATGCACTCTCTTTTTCTTCTATCCCCTGTACAGCTCGAGTGGCCCCGCCAACAGCACAAGCCAACGTCACAGCTGCAGGTGGTAAGTTCCACACACTCCTCACTCAGTTCCCAGCACTCACGGTCCCAACATTTTCGGCGACAGTGGCTAAACACGGGGTGGAACATTTTATTACTACCACCGGACCGCCCGTTTTCGCAAAAGCTCGGTGCTTGGATTCAGCTAAACTGACCATAGCGCGCGAGGAGTTCGCCAACCTGGAGAGGTTGGGCATCATCAGGCGTTCGAAGAGCCCATGGGCTTCACCGCTTCACATGGTCCTGAAAGCTGATGGCTCGTGGGGGCCTTGCGGTGATTTCCGCAGGCTGAACAACGCTACAGCGCACGACTGCTACCCGATCCCGCACATCCAAGATTTTTCAGTTCATTTGGCGGGGGCACGCGTTTTTTCTAAAATAGACTTGGTACGCGGTTACCACCAGGTCCCAGTGCGCGCTGAGGACATACCCAAAACAGCGGTAATAACTCCTTTCGGGCTTTTCGAGTTTTTGCGCATGCCATTTGGGCTTAAAGGCGCGGTGCAGACGTTCCAACGCGTGATGGACGCGGTTTTGCGCGATCTCCCTTTCATGTTCGTCTACCTGGACGACATTGGTAGCCAGCGCGTCCGAAGACGAACATGAAAACCGCCTCACGGCAGTTTTCCGGAGGTTGGCAGAGCACGGGTTAATAATTAACCCAGCGAAGTGTCAGTTCGGGGTGACGCAGATTGATTTTTTGGGGCATCGCGTCTCCCCAGAGGGAGCGGTCCCTCTGCCTGACAAAGTGCGCGCAGTAACAAATTTTCCCCAGCCACAAACGGTCAAAGCGTTACAGGAGTTTTTGGGAATGGTAAATTTTTATAACCGTTTCCTCCCCCGCGCAGCGCAGCTCATGCAACTATTGTATGCTGCACTAAAAAACCAAAAATCCACAAATAAAGTTGAATGGTCTCCGGAGCGAGAGCGCGCATTTTCCGAAGTCAAAATAGCCCTGGCAAACGCTGCGCTGTTAGCACATCCAGTCCCAGCGGCCCGCATGGCGCTCACTACTGACGCGTCAGATGTGGCCATAGGGGCGGTCGTGGAACAGTTTGTAGCCGGAGCCTGGCAACCGCTCGCCTTTTTCAGTAAGACCCTGCGCGACAACGAACGAAAATACAGCGCATTCGACAGGGAGTTGTTAGCTCTCCACTTGGCCATTCGCCACTTCCAGTTCTGGCTGGAAGGACGCCGTTTCACCGCGTTCGTTGACCACAAGCCGCTGACTTTCGCGATGGCCAAGATTTCAGAACCTTGGTCGGGCCGGCAGCAGAGACAGCTGGCCGCGATATCGGAGTTTACTACCGATATCCAACATGTGGCGGGTAAACTTAATGTAGTGGCGGACTGCCTCTCGTGCGCCGTGGGGGCTCCAGCCCGCGCGGCGGTAGACCCTGCAGCCATGGCCGCGGAGCAGGTTAGCGACGCGGAAGTGCGCGCGGCCCCGGTCCGCGTGGGGATAGATTATGCAGCCATGGCCGCGGAGCAGGTTAGCGACGCGGATGTGCGCGCGCTCCAGTCTGGACCAACAGGGTTAAGGCTGGAGAACAGGGTGCTGCAAGACGGTATGCCCCCCCTAATCTGCGATGTCTCCAAGGGGCGGCCGCGTCCGGTGGTTCCAGCCGTGTGGCGCCGCTGCGTTTTTGACTCGATCCATTCTCTGGCGCACCCGGGAGTGCGTGCTTCGGTCAAAATGGTAGGAGAGAAATTTGTATGGCCGAGCCTGTGCAAACAAGTTAGAGAGTGGGCGGCAGCCTGCACGGCTTGCCAGCGGGCCAAGGTTCATAGACACACGAGAGCTCCCTTGGAGCCGTTTCACATCCCAGCTAAAAGGTTTGATCATGTCCACGTGGACCTCGTAGGCCCCCTCCCGCCCTCACAAGGGTGCACACATCTTCTGACAATGGCTGACCGCACCACGCACTGGCCGGAAGTGGTCCCGCTGTCGTCAACCACAGCCGAGGAGGTGGCGCGCGCGTTTTTAACGGCATGGGTAGCGCGTTTTGGAGTCCCGTCGGACATTATATCCGACAGAGGCCCACAATTTGTTTCCAAACTTTGGTCAGCGATGGCCCGCAGCCTGGGGGCAACGATCCACTGCACGACCGCTTACAACCCGCAGGCTAACGGGTTATGCGAACATTTTCACAGGTCACTGAAGGCGGCTCTCAGAGTGTCGCTTACGGATGCAAATTGGGTGGACAAGCTACCATGGGTTTTATTGGGGTTGCGTTCTGCACCTAAAGAGGATTTAGAAGCCTCCCCAGCTGAGCTAGTTTTCGCACAGCCACTTCGGCTACCCGGGGTATTTCTCCCAGATAATCCAGCGCCAGAGTGCTCCCCGGCTCAACGGTTACAGAATAGCAAGGGCCCGAGCACGCTACCTGGCCCCGTTCACCACAGTTTTCCGCGTGTTTTTGTGCCTAAGGCTTTGAAAAATGCGGAGTTTGTTTTTGTCAGACATGATGCCCATCGTCCGCCTTTACGCCCACCTTATGACGGACCATATAGAGTGCTGGAAACAGGGGATAAGCATTTTTTGCTAGATTTGGGGGGCAGAAAAGAAATGATTGGCATTAACAGGCTCAAACCCGCTTTTGTGGTAGCTGACGAAGCTGTGCTGTTGGCTAAGGCTCCTCGACGCAGAAGACCCCCTAGAGAGCATTCCCCTGAACACCCACAGAGGTTGACTAACAGTTCTCATCCCCAGGCAGCGACTCCACAGCAGGAAGACGCCGCGGAAGTGGTACAGCCTGCTTACAGCAAATACGGCAGAAGGTTGAGACCCAAGCGGCACGTGGACTGATATGTAATGATTTTATTATGACATGCAATCTGTGGTTATGTTGTTCCATCTTAGACGTTTGGGGGGGGGGGGTCATGTAGTGCACATATGTGGGTTCCATATGCTTCACATGTGTATCACTGTATGCTTATTGTGTGCTTCACGTCTCAGAGGAACAAAAGGTCTTAACCTCCTAGGGGTAACAGGAGGATGTGAATTCTGGCCTTTTGTATGCAGAGAGATGGCCTTGAGGGATTTCCTGACCACCACATTGTGATTTGGGATTAAAAGACCATGTGACTGTGGCTTTGATGTCCCGAGGTATTAAAGGGACAGATGTGGGGGGTTCCTTTCTCTTTCTGTTTTTGAATGTTGGAGAATGTGAACGTGAATAAAACTAGTCTTGAGAAATAAACTCAGCCTCGTCCTTCCACATATCTCCACAACTTGAGACTTTTCCACATGTTGGCACAGTTCCCAGAGGTGTTAATAATAATATTAATCAGGCCCCTTTTTATTTAAAAGATCTGATATTACCCTATTATCCTAACAGAGCACTACACTCCCAAAATGCTGGATTACTTGTAATATCTAGAATCTCCAAAAGTACATTGGGGGGCAGAGCCTTCAGTTATCAAGCTCCTCTCTTGTGGAACCAGCTACCAGTCTGGATTCGGGAGTCAGACTCGATCTCTGTTTTTAAGAATAGGGCTAAAACCTTCTTTTTTGATATAGCCTACAATTAGGGAGGGATCATGTGTTTCTGAACCCTCCCTTAGTTATGCTGCTATTAGGTTTAGACAGCCGGGGGACCTCCAATAATTGCACTGGGCTTCACTCCTTTCTTCACTCTCAGTGAAATATATATATATATATATATATATTGTTCTCTCCCATAGACTGAGTCACCATCGTGCTGTTTGCTCTCTACATGTCTGTTCTTTTCATCTTCTCTATCCCCTCACCCCCCAGCCAGTCACAGCAGATGACTGCCCCTCCCTGAACCTGGTTCTGCTGGAGCTTTCTTCCTGTTAAAAGAGAGTTTTTCCTTTCCACCGTCACCAAACGCTTGCTCACAGGGGACTGCCTGATTGCTGGGGTCTTTCTGCAATTGTGGGGGTTTCCCCTACAGTTGAAAGTGCTATGAGATGACTGTTGTTGTGAAATGGTGCTATATAAATAAAGTTGAATTGAATTGAATTGAGTTAATAAGATGTCTGATGTTCTTTGGTCAAAAACACCTCAGGGATTAAATATTGGAGCGCCACGGGAAATGCCTTTTCTCAAAATGACCCATTTCAGTGTCTGTTTAAGTGCTTCTGAGCATCAGTTACCCCCCACCTCTTTCCTCAATGCTGACTTCCATGGTTGATGTTATGCTCATCTAGCCAATAGCTCAGGCTGGCAGCCCAAACTAGCTAAATAAAATTGGTTGACTGGTTTTAATTTGATTTTTTGTTAAAAAAAATACTTTATATATATATATATATATATATATATATATATATATATATATATATATATATATATATATATATACAGTATATATATATATATTAGTCGTAATACAACATACATGTAATAGTAACTTTGCCTTATGCATGTGTTGGATATGACATGTGAAATTCGACGTAATGCCACTGAACTCACTCAGCTTCGGGGCTCCAGGCTGGCAAAATTTGCATTTCGCCCAGTGCTTCTGTCTCTCCTTCTCCTCATATTCCTCATGATCCGTGAATCCAAACTGAATGATTAGTGATTTTGAAGACATTCAGCTTTTTTTTTCTTGATAAGAGGCAGCATCGAGTAACTCGTGCAGAAGCAAGGGTCCCAAAAGAAACTTTTTTTTTTGTTGTGCTAATTCTTCTCTCAGTTACTGGCAAATAGCAAACAATTGAAAGGTGCATACCGCCACCAACTGTACAAAAGTATGTAACATTATGCCATTTAAGCCCAACCAGAATAATGTTGAAATGGCATGGCCTCGAGCCAGCCTCAACCAAGTTGCCAAGGCCATGGGTCTTGAGGCTGAGGATGAGACTGAGTCATTATCCTCCTGAGACTAGGCCGAGGCCGGGAGAAACTGGCCTTGAATCTGGTCTCAAGGCCGAGGCCGGACTTGAGTCCTCCAACACTGATAGTCTGTTTTCAGCCTGACATTAATAGGCCCGTAATATAATCCATGAATTAAATTATCTTGCTATGTGTGCAAATGATTTAAGTATGCATTTAAAAGTAACGTGAATGTTACTTTTCCAAGTAACTAATTACTTTAATCGTGCAGAAATTGGTAAAGTAACTCAATTACTTTTGAAAAGAATTAACTAGTAACTGTAATTAGTTACTATTTTTAGTAACTTGCCCAACACTGGTTAAAGCAGAAGTATAAAGCTGATCCACAGTATACTTCAACAGTACTCCCTGTTCCTTACTCAGTACTCTGGAAATATCAGTTAAGGGAACTTCCCTCAACAAAATTTCTCCATCTGAAACACTTTACGTTACCTTCCTCCTCCCTGGTAACCTGTACTATATGTTGCTGCTACTGTGGACAATTTATAATACTACAGAATGTGCAGGTTGGCAGCAACACCTCCAAGATCATCACACTGAGTACAGGGGCCCCACAAGGGTGCCTGCTCAGCCCACTGCTCTTCACCCTGCTGACCCATGACAGTGTACCAGCCTACAGCACCAACCACATCATCAAGTTTGAGGACGACACAACGGTGGTGGGCCTCATCAACAACAATGAGGAGGCCAACTACAGAAATGAGGTGAGCCAACTGGTCCAATGGTGTAAAGACAATAATCTGTTCCTGAATGTGGGGAAAAACCAAGGAGATTGTGGTTGACTTCAGGAGGGAACACACACAGCATCTCCCTCTGATCATCGATGGAGCAGCTGTGGAGAGGGTGAGCAGCACCAAGTTTCTGAGAGTGAAAATCTCTGAGGACCTCTCCTGGTCCAACAACACTACATCACTGACCAAAAAGGCTCAAACTCGCCTCCATTTCCTTCGCAAACTAAGGCGAGCACAAGTCCCAACCCCCATCATGTGCTCATTTCACTGGGGCACCATTGAGAGCATCCTCACCAGCTGCATGGTGTGATATGGAAGCTGCACCGCCTCCTGCCAGAAGACACTACAACGCACAGAGAAAGCAGTCAAAAAGATCATCGGTGCCCCTCGCACCCCCCCCCCCCCCACAGACATCTACCTCACCCGCAGAGCCATCAACATTGCAGGCGACACCTCCCACCCCTCATACTCACTCTTCAGCCCCCTGCCCACAGGGAAAAGGTACCGGAGCCTCCTGGCATGCTCCACAAGACTGCTACACAGCATTATTCATCAGGCCATCAGGGCCCTGAACTCTGTCCACCCCCACCCCCCCGCCTTTCTTCCCTGGACTGTAACGCACTCACTCACACAATAACTACCTCAGCTGTTGGCAGAGAAAGACTGGCACACCAACAGTAATACATCTGCTACTGTATGTCTCTGCACTTTATTGCAACCATTTGCACAAATGCCATATCTACTGCTGTCTATTTTGAAACACTGTTCATGTGCAGTCCTATCTGTTACTGTCTGCACCTATGTTACTACATCGAACTTGCAACTACGAGTATTACTGCTCTACTTTTTCTGTATATAGGATTGCTGGATTTTATAATTTTTCTTTATTTGCACTATGGGATGTCTGGGTTTTATCTTTTGTCGCTATTTGCACTATGGGTAGCATTACTGTACATCGACTGCTGTTGTTGTTTTTTCCAGCCTTATCCCTTTTATTTTTTATATTGCACACACCACTGAAGACAGACAGAAATGCCATTTCAGTTCTCCTGTATATCCTGTATGCATAGTAGTATTGACAAATAAAATTTTGAATCTTGAAAATTAATACAATATTAATACAAATTTATATGAACTAATATGAATAACAATGAGTGGATTTCTGACCATAGGACCCAGCTAGGCTCAGCCCAAGCAAGCCACCTCTAGTGGGCTCACCACCTGCAGGAGGGATCATGGGAATTTTGATGCTATGTGGACTGGGTGACCGTCGGGGCTTCTCTGCCTGAACTGCTGCCCCTGTGACCCGGACTCCCAGATAAGCGGTAGAGGATGGATGTATAACCAGGGTAGTTAACCCTCCTAGGTTATCTCCATATCATTTTAGGAATAAGATGTACTGAATATTTTATTTCTTAAATTTGAATTTCTTTAAGTTAAAATTGAACTTTATCTGATAGTAAAAGGGTAACAGTAGAAAATATTCTTTTTTCCAGACAAAATATTAAACCTTAACTGCTATAATGCTACTGTCTCTTTAAATGAAATGTGCAGTTGTATGTACTCTCCATAGCCATATAGTATGATAGTTGCGACATGCTTTGAACTCTCCACTGCCCGGTCATGTGGCTCATGGAGCTCCAAATAGTTCCAAACAATGGCCTCTCTATAATGGCGTGTAAATGGCAGCTGTGATGATCTGCGGCATAAAAAAACATTTTTTAGCCATATCTGGTAAATATTCAAAATACTTATCGGTAGGTATATTGTTAAACTTATAATGAACAGAAATGGATGGCCTTTGTCGGTCAGTGTTGACCATAGATGATGTGCCCGCTTGGTTTGCCATTGTGGAGCTGTCTCAGCTAGTACAGTGTTGACTGTGGCTGAAAAGTCCAATATGGGAATGGCAGTCTCTACTGCAACTGGTGCAGCTGTGGGTGGTCCCAGTATTTACTTCGCAGGCACGCGCCTTCCTTCTGGCTCTCTTTTCTTTGGCCAAGGTCTGGAGTTTTTCCTTTCCTGCCTTGAGTTGTTTCTGGAGAGTGCTGCACCATCTACTGTGGTCACCTGCTATATCCTCCCAACTCTCAGTGCTGATGCCCAGGGCTTTCATGTCACGCTTACAGACATCCCTGTAGCGCAGCTGGGGATGGCCAACAGATCTCTTGCCAGAGGCAAGCTTGCCATACAGAACGTCCTTAGGTATGCGTTCGTCTTCCATACGGCGCACGTGGCCGAGCCAACGCAGCCTACATTGCCTGAGCAGCGTATACATAGTGGGGAGACCAGCACGTGCGAGGACCTGGGTATTTGGCACTTTGTCGCTCCATGTGATGCTGAGGATGTAACGCAGGCAGCGCAGGTGGAAGCTGCTCAGCTTCTTCTCTTGCTTGGCATATGTTGTCCATACCTTGCTGCCGTACAGCAGTGTGCTGATGATGCAGGCAATGTACACTTCCATTTTGGTTGACACTGTCAATTTGGGATTCTCCCACACGCGGGTTGTAAGTCGGCCTATAGTTGTTGCGGCCTTTCCGATGTGCTGGATGATTTCTGCATCGAGGGACAAGTTGTCGCTGATGGTAGACCTGAGATATGTGAACTGGTGGACAACAACTAGTTCATAGCTGTCGATGGTGATGACAGGTGGTGTTTCCACATCTTGGCCCAACATGTTGGTCTTTTTCAGGCTGATGGTAAGCCCAAAGTCTTTGCATACTTGGGAGAATCTATCCATAAGACACTGGAGTTGTTGTTCAGTGTGTGAAATGACTGCAGTGTCATCAGTGAAGAGCATGTCTCTGATGATGGCCTTGTGCACCTTGGTCTTTGCTCTCAGTCTACTGAGGTTAGAGTCGTCCATCTGATCTGGCATGTAGGTACACTCCTTCTGTCAAGGTTGCAAAGGCGTGCTTCAGGAGCAGAGAAAAGAAGATGCTGAAGAGGGTGGGTGCAAGGACACAGCCTTGTTTCATACCACTCTTGTTGTCAAATGGCTTAGATGTGCTGCCCTCGTACTGGATGGCTGCCTTCATGTTGTGGTGGAAGGATCTGATCATGCTGTGTAATTTCGGGGGGCATTCTATTTTCAGGAGGATGTTGAAGAGCCCATCCCTGCTGACCAGGTCGAATGCCTTAGTAAGGTTGATAAAGGCAATGTAGAGGGACTTCTGCTGCTCTCTGCACTTCTTCTGTAATTGGCGTAGGAAGAAGATCATGTCTACTGTTGAACGTTCTGCTCGGAAGCCATACTGGGACTCTGGATAAACACGCTCAGCCAGCTTCTGGAGCCGCACGAGCATGACATGGGCATAGAGTTTGCCTAAAAAGTCTCATCTTACAGAGGAAAAATGTTTCATATTTACACAAACTACTGTAATCAGTAGAAAGTCAGAAATTTACTAGAAATAAAGCTGTGAAATCACAGAGAAAATTTTGGACGCCTTGGTGGGCCATTTTTGACCCACAAGCTATATGTTTGACACCCCTGGACCAGCCTATTAAAAATGCATATTTAAAGGATTTACTTCCATGAAATAGTTGCATATCTAACAGCATGCAAATTAATAAGATAAAATAAAACAGAAAGCACAGCTAAATGAAAGTTCACTGCTTACTGCAACAAATCACAGTCACTTTTTCTCAGTGTGTAAGAAAACTTTAAATGCATTTAATGTGGACATTAAATGTGAGCTTCTTGCTCAAAAATACTCATGTTTAACCACAGAGGTAGGAGTTGTTAGGAGCTACTTACTGCTCGGGCAACAGGTGATCAGGGCTCGATATGAGAAGTTGCCACTGCCATGGCATTTCTCTCCACCGGGTTGTGATGTGAACTGGGGCGGGACAGGAAACGGACCAGCGGAGGAAACTGTGTGATGGCTGCGTCAGTTACAGTAGGGTCAGTTTAGATTTATTTGCTTATTTATTTGCTTGCGTTTGCCTTTGGCATGACAGCCTCCAGTGGCTTGAGGCCGGCGGTGGCGCTGGGGATGGCAGTTGTCTCGCCAATAGCCACCAAAACTGTGTATTCATCTCCAGTTGGCAGCTGATGAGGAGTGTGTTCATCTATTTGCGCTAAAATATCTATCGATATTAATAAAACAAGTAACGCGAGTAACACATCTGATCAAATTTCAGTAACTGTAATGCATTACTGAATTTTTAAACAGTGATTTCGTTACACAGCACATTACTGTAAAAGTAGTGGCGTTACAGTAATGTGTTACTTTGTAAAGTGTTACTCCCAACACTGGTTATTAGTTATCACAGCCTAGGGGTTTAAAAATTTTGCTACACAATTTTGCCAATAATGTCTAATTTGTGCACAAAATAATGCCCAGGGCAATGTCAAGACCAGAGAAGGGTAGTTTTCCATCATCAACATACCCATTTCAGAACATTTGCATGGACTTCTTTGAACTAAACAAATGTGAAGGGAAGAGATATTGTTTATCTTTCCTTGTAAAAATCCAGATGCAATTACAGTAGCTAAAAAACTACTAACAGACATTATTCCAAGGTATGGGATCCGAGAGAAAATTTATTTAGATAAAAAAATTTCCTTCAGGGAAAGTGTCGAATAGTGATTTGAAACACCATGCAGCATATCACCCACAGTCTGCAGGATTTGTGGAACGATATAACCGGGCTATTAAAGAAAGATTAAGAAAACAATGACAGAAACAGGACAGAATTGGATTTATTGTTTACCACTGATACTATATGAGACTAATGCCTACAAAAGAAGGTTTATCTCCATTTGAAGTTTACATGAAAAGCCTTATTTAGTAGACCCTCTTAGACCATTCAACCCAGAAGATAAAGCAATTTGTTTAGCAGATTACATGTTAAAAATGTTGACTCAAAAAGATTCCTCTCTAGGAAGGAACACATGGAAGGAAGCATCATAGTGAAACCAGGAAACCAAGTCCTCAAAAACTGTTAAAAAGAAGACCTGGTCAGACGCCCCCTGGCAGGGGCCATGTAAGGTAATATTGTCAATTCCGACAGCTGTAAAAGTACAAGGCAGAGACACTTAGGTACACCTTACACACTGTAAATTATTACCAAAACAAACCATAGAAGCTATAGGGGAAAAGGCAGAGAGAGTGTCGCTGTTGTGGAGGAAGTCTGGGGCTACAAAGGGAGTCAGGTATTTTAGTTGACCTGATTGTCTCGAATCTCAGTGAAGAATTACGAGTCCACAGCAAGTAGAATACACTCAAAATAGCTGACGATGAAAGACCCCTCAGAGAATACTGACGTAGATTCCAGTTTTATGAATGGCCCACATGTGTGTTTCTCATGCTTGTCCTTGTTGTAGTCCTCCTGATACAGTTATTGTGCAGCTCAGTAGTTATTTTAAAGGTAACTGGCAGCTCATTAAACATCAACATTAAGGATAAAGGGACACCACCCACCATAACGTGCACTGAAGATAAAGCTTGTGTAGTCCAGTTTGACTATTGTGATATACAGTATATACTGTAATTGTGACCACTCCATGCACTATGAATCTGAGTCTGTGATGTATGAAAAGTCATAAGTACATGTGCACTCCTCCATGTAACTGGGCTGATGTGTTCAGTCATACAGGACCCAGTGACTCTTAATACTCTAATACCCACCATAAATTAAGAAAACACATACACAATATACAGTCACCCTACCATGGGACATTTGCTATGAGCATGAGCTTCACATATGGCCGTAGGAAATGCACAATTTGTAACCCTATCAGAATAACTATAACATCTCCGAAGTTGTCTGACACTGGACAATATTATGTTGGAGTAAATGTACCTGGAAAAGACCCCTTAGAGAACGTAGGCATGGTCTACTTTTCATCCTAATCCTAATTGTGAAGCAATAACACTATATTCAAACACACACCAACATATGTAGAACATATGGAACATGACCGGTTACCTGATCCACATCACCACAGCCCTGTATTCACAACTGACTACTGGTGGGGATATGCAAAGTTCCTTGTTAGTAGGACAAATAAAACAAATTTTTCTTGCTCAGGACTTCGGAACATTTCAAACAGTTCCCCCAAGCCATCCTCTGCAGTCGTAGTCCCAGCATCAATGGTGCCAGGGCAGAACAGCATGAATGGAGGACAGCGGCTCTGTGAGCATAGGGTCTGCTCACACCTGCCCTCTAACTGGTAGGTGCCCCTGTATGACTGACTGACCATGCTATCATGATGTATCTGGATCAAGTCAGACAGTCAGGGCGTTGAAAGAGGGACCTGGAGTACAAACCACATGATACAGTCTGAGCAATGGATATACCAGTTGACTTTAAACATTGGAGCGTTAGACAAAAGGTCACACTCACACTATTTCCTTGGACAGGGGTTGGAAAGAATATTCTTAGGACTGAGTTTGGCCAAAATACTGGATATGAACCTGAAGTCTTCACTGCCTGGCGACAATCTTTCTTTAGACAGTGGACAGGAGTGATAAAAAACATATCCCTTATGATTGGAATTACCATCCTTATGTGTGTAGGATGTTACTGCATTCCCTGTTGTAGAGGCCTTATTGAAAAAAAAAACAGTACATGCTGATGTTGCACGCCAGTATCTCATATTAGCTCAGCAGGAGAGCAACAAGGATTCAAGTGATGAGGACAGACAGGTTTAATATCATGTCTACCAGTGTCTCTGCAAGAGGAAAATGTTGGTATTGACAATATACCTATAAGGACTAAAGGAGAATGATTGCATTATGGAAAATTGAAAGAAGACATAAATGCATGATGTAACAGCTCAAAATTGTGTAAATACATTTATTGGAAGTTTTTTGTCTTTATTTTGCTGTTGAAATTGTAATACTGAATGTTTATTATAACCAGCAGTGAATGTTGAACTTCACAGTGGACACCCTTAAAGGAGTTCATGAATAACTGAAGGCAACATCTCTCATGACATATCAAAATCGCAACCTGATGCATTTACATCTTGGCTTCAATCCATTTTTGGACGTTGGGTGGGTGTGATACGTTCAGTAATCCTGATTGTAGTCATCTCACTAGCAGTGATACTTGTGATGGGGTGTTGCTGCGTCCCATGCTTGAGAACATTGCTGGAAAGATGCATAATTACAGCCCTAGCCAAAGAGCCAGTCCAGAGGATGATGGCTCAAGTCCACTCCCAAGTTGAGAAAAAATCCCTTCTCCATGACAAGGAACATTGTTCATCTGGGAATAACAGTGATGAAGGAGAGACTATTGTTTGAAATGTATATACTGTTATATATTGTGTCTTTCTGCTATTTTACTATTCTTTCTAATTATACAACACATCCAACATTACACACATGCATATATTTACATGAAAGGGGGTGCACTGAGTGTATCCCCCAGCGGTGGGTCATGTTCTGGTAACCTCTGGCCCCTTCCAACTTTTCTGTTTTTTTACAGGTCAATCCAGAATATCAGTGTTGCTATCTTGCGGTCATGTAGTCAGATAGCTTTAGGAGGTTTGAAGCTCTGTTATGTGGCAGGTATTGAGGCTCAGACACAACACACAGATAAGAAATGTTTTAACTGAAATGTTTTGTTTTGCATATGTTTGTTTTCCTTATATAACATGTGTTAATAAAGTCAAAAGGCCGCCAAAGGCAGAGGGGTTGGCTGAGATGAGAATTTTCACCTGTAAATATGCATTGACTGAAAAGAAATTGCGTTACAGTGATTACTCATGAAAGCATATACTGCCAACAGGTTTTTCGCTTATCTCTCATGAAAATAACATCAGGTGTATGGTGCCTGTTTATTGTTGTGTCTGCCATAGTTATCGACTCCATAAAATTGAGTCAAAAGAGGAAAACTGTTATAATAAATAAATAGTGAAGATTACTATTATTACACAGTGTTTTCATCACACACACACACACACACACACACACACCTGCTCTGCTCTTGTATCAGCTCTTTCTTTTATACAGTATATGGGCATGGTGAGAGACAGAAACCAACAGGATGGACGCTGAGTTGACTGGTTTAAACCAGTTTGGACAATGGCCATGTATTGATGGAAAGTTACTGGGAAATGCCCAGTAACTTGAAGCCTATATGTAGCTGTAGGATTCCTTTGTTCTGGGTCTTTTTCACCAGAGGGGGTGGTGAAAGACCCATGGCCATGTTCTCTGACTCCCTGCATGATTTAATAAAAAGATAAGCTGAGAAATAGTATTTCTTCTGTGATTATTGGTTGGTTAACTGAAAAGATTCTGCTAACTGTCCAAAATTAATTTTTACATCCCGAAGGTTGTGAAAGTTGTTTTCTAAATGGTCTCCCAGAGGTGGTATCAATTTGCAGAGGCAGAGCTGTGCGGGTGGTCTGTGGACAGGACGTCGTTAAAGGACTTGACAAATTCCTCAACTTTCTCTGGATACTGCATCTTGGTGGTGTTGATGCGTGGCTTCCCGTCTTGCTTGTTGTAATGGATCTTCTTTGGGAGAATCCTGATCTTGCTGCACACTAGTGAGTGGTCAGTGTTGCAGTCTGCACTATGGTATGTGTGAGTAAGGAGCATGAGCTTCAAGCTTGTGCGTCTGACAATGACCATGTCCAGCTGGTGCCAGTGCTTTGAGCGAGGGTGTCCCCATGACACTCTGTGTTGTGGCTTCGTCTGGAAGTAGGAGTTGGTCACACAGAGGCCATAATAACAGTAAAGCTGTAACAGGTGCTGCCCATTCTCATTTATTTTGCCAACTCCAAAATGTCCCAGACAGGAAGGCCAAGAATCATGGTTAGTGCCCACCCTGGCATTGAAGTCACCATGGAGGACAAGGTGTTCATTGCTAGGGATGTTCTTGATGATGTTGCTAAGCTTGGTGTAAAACTCGTCCTTTGCCTCAGATGTGGATGTCAGAGTAGGAGCGTACGCACTGACAAAGGTGACTGGGCCATCGGAGGTGTGGAGTTGGAGCGTCAACAGACGTTGGCACCCCTTGTCACCTGGTTCAACCATTTTCAGCAAGGAGTTCTTAACAGCAAACCCAACTCCATGTTCTCTGTGCTCCTCTGCAAACTTTTCTTGCCAGTAGAATGAGTAGTCTTTCTCCTTGAGCGTGCCTGATCCAGCTAGGCATGTTTTTTGCAGGGTGGCGATGTCTACCTGTAATCTCAGGAGCTCATTGTTGATGACTGCTGTCTTTCTGGCATCACTGATGTCCTGAGGGTCCACAGTGAGTTCTTGTGTCAAAGTGCAGACGTTCCAGGTTCCAAGTTTAAGAGCTGGTCTCGTGTGTTTGGATGTTTTCTTTCTTGCCTGGTGCGATAGTTGCAGCCTACTTGTCTGTTTTATCCTAATCCCCATGCACCCAATGAGGAAGGCAGACTGTGGCGGGACACTACCTGTCTGGCTGGGGGCTGCCCAGCTTAAGGCGGGCAGTAACTGTCCAGTGAGATCCAAAAATCCCTTCCACCGTCAGAAGCAACCCTCGCCATACTTCCCATACTCTATGCCAATCAAGCACTATGGCTTATCACTGGTAGACTGCTGCTTCCCGTGTTGTTTTGATGCTGTGAGGTGAAGCTGGAGTGTCCTCTCCAGGGCACAAGCCGGGGCAGGGTAATGTGGAGAGCCAACTGTTGCCCAGGTAGTAGGTCCCCCCCTCTCCACACTGGTGGTGGATCCAAAGGAATGGCAAAGCCAATAGTTTGGCACCAGCATTTTTGCAGGAGTTGCCAGAACAATGCTGAAAACAGCAGCAGACCGCCTTAGGGACTCCGATTTTTCCTCAGGGCTGACTCCCGAAGCCTTTCCCGTGACCAGGTATGCCACAAGGCAGTGGAGGTTTGAAATCAGGGTTTTCCTTCCCCTAGATGGGCTACCCTCCCAGTTTAGCGAGCCCCAGCTACCTGAAGCAACTGGTTTTAAGGTGACAGAGACCCGCCCTCGCCCCTTCTCTTGTCAGTGAAAGCAGTTTGGCTGGACTTGAGACCAAGCCACATGAGCAAACCAGGAGCTGGACTTGGTTGTCAGAGGCTATTTGAGACGCACGCCAAAAGGAGCATTTTATAAGCACTGGGAGCTTATCCCCAGCACCGCCCCCGGCTATGACAACCTTGAGAAACAGACTGAAACAGATGAACAAATTTAACTGTATTATAATACAAACAAGCAACATCAGCATTAACATTTTTCTGACAGAATTGTACTTTTTTTCTTTTTAAATGTACTATTGTGGAAGATGAAAGCAGACGAGACAGCAAGCTGGACAACATGCAAACTTTATTCACCTTCCAACATCACACATAGTAAAACTCTACTTGACTGCCTGAGCAAACTCCTTTATACACTTTGATACCCGCCTCCGGCACACAGAGAAAACACATTAACATTCAGACTGAAAGACATGTACACACATTAATTTAACATTGACACACATGTCACAGAACAGGTCTTGCTACCATACATTCGCACCCCTGCATCCTCAGGTGTCAACCTGGTGCGGTGGGGGGTGAAAGGCACATCTTTGTTTGGCTGTCTCCTCTCATCTTTCTCCATTAGCATCTCTCACTCTCTTCTCCCCCACCAAGCCCCTTGTCCTGGGTGGAGTGCCGTGTGTATTGTGTCCACCACACAGCGCCCCCTCCCCCCGAACACCCAGAAGGGGCTCTAGCCCTCTGGCACCTTGGGCTTGAGCCTGCACCTGTAATGGCTGTAACATGGAGTCTCTGGACCGGCCAAAGTGTCCTGCTGTTGAGGTGGACAGGAAACAAACTCGGTCTCCGGCGCGCAGTCCTGTGGAGGGGGAAAGAGTGGGGAGCTGCCAACAGTTCTCTGCAAGGGGAACACCAACTTGCAGAGCCACTGTAGGTGGGCATCTGTGGGGGGGCGCTTGTGTAAAACAGTAAAACTCTACTTGAGCCAACACCACCTGTTTGTCTGCCAACACATAAGCGGGCTTAAGCCTGTCAATGCAGACTGTTTCCTTACGCTCCCCCAAGTCTAACACAAAATGCTTTGCCCTGGTTTCCAGCACTCTGATCTGATTAGACCTAAATGAAACAGTCATTGTCACCCCCGACAGACTGCTATGATGATGATGATCATGCTGAACGGTCCATCATACGGTGGGTGCAACAGAGTTCTGTGTGCGTTGTGCCTAACAAAAACAAACTTGGCACTCTGTAAGCTCTTTGGGATGAAGGTGTGGGGAAAACAATGGTGCGCCAGGCCTGGCACGTTAGTGGCCCCTGTACTGTCAGTCCCGGGTGCGGAGTTTCCTGGTAAAAATTCCCCGGGGATCCGTAGCGGCTGAGAAAAACGAGTTCTGCCGGAGAAGCTGCCAGATCCTCCTTAGGCACAGCGAGCGACCCCAATAGGACCCAGGGCAGGTGTTCGGCCCAATCTGCATCCGTGAGTGAAGCTGTGAGCACTGCTTTAAGTGACCTATGAAAACGCTCGCATAATCTGTTAGCCTGGGGATTGTACGCAGTGGTGCGGTGTATTTTGACCCCCAGGCTCTGGGCCATCGCGGACCAGAGTTCCGAAATGAATTGCTGTCCCCTGTCGGAAGTGATGTCCAACAGGTATCCGAACTGTGCAACCCAAGCAGACAAAAAAGTGCAAGCCACTTCCGTGGACATGGTGGAAGCCAGCGGGACCACTTCAGGCCAACGCGTGATGCGGTCCACAATTGTCAAAAGGTACGTGAAACCTTGCAACAGTGGAAGGGGGCCCACCAAATCCATGTGGATATGGTCGAACCTTCTGGCCAGAATTTGGAACTGCTCGAGGGGGGCTTTGGTGTGCTTATGCACTTTGGCCCACTGGCACGCAACACACGCTGCAGTCCACTCTTTCATGTCCCTGCGTAAGTGAGGCCAGACAAATTTCGCCCCCACCAGTTTAACCGAGGCGCGCATGTCGGGATGTGAAAGGGAGTGGACAGACTCAAAAATGCAGCGGCGACAAGAGATTGGAACCACTGGGCATGAGCGACCGGTGGAGATATCGCAGAGCGGGGGGGGGCACCCTTCTTGCACCACCCTGATCTCCAGTTTTAACCCAGTAGGTGCGGACTGGAGCGTGCAAATATCCGCGTCCCCAGTTTGCTCTGCGGCCCTGGAGGGGAAATCTATTCCCATGTAGACTGGAGAGACTAATATGTACGACAGGCAGTCGGCCACGACATTAAGCTTACCGACTACGTGCTGAATGTCGGTCTTGAACTCCGAGATTGCGGCCAAATGCCGTTGCTGCCAGGCCAACCATGGTTCCGAGACTTTGGACATTGCATACATTAATGGCTTATGATCAACGAATGCGGTGAACTCGCGTCCTTCTAGCCAAAACTGGAAGTGGCACATTGCCAGGTGGAGGGCCTACAACTCTCTGTCAAATGTACTGTATTTGCGTTTGTTGTCGCGCAAAGTACGGCTGAAAAATGCAAGCGGCTGCCATGAACCGGAGACGTACTGCTCCACCACTACCCCTATGACAACGTCCGACGCGTCAGTGGTGAGTGCTATCTGCACTGATGGGACAGGGTGGGCTAGCAAAGCGGCGTTTGCGAGCACTGTTTTGGCATTTGCGAAAGCCTGGACTCGCTTGGGGATCCAGTTGATGTTTTCTGTGGGCTTCTTTTTTTTTGAGTGCGGCGTACAACAGTTGCAGCAGCTGGACTGCTCGGGGGAGGAAACAATTGTAAAAGTTGACCATGCCTAAAAATTCCTGTAGGGCCCTCACGGTCTGTGGCCGTGGAAAATCCGACATGGCGCATACCTTATCAGGCAGTGGAATTGCGCCCTCCGGCGAAATGCAGTGACCCAAAAAAATCAATCACTGACACACCGAACTAGCACTTCAACGGGTTAACGATAAGCAGTGCACCTCCAACCTCTGAAAAACTAGTTTTAGATGGGTGAGATGCTCCTCCTCGGACACGCTAGCCACCAAAATGTCGTCTAAGTAGACAAAAACGAAAGGCAGGTCACGGAGCACTGCGCTCATCATTCTTTGGAAGGTTTGCGGCATGCCCTTTAACCCGAAAGGCATGCGTAAAACTCGAAAAGGCCAAAAGGAGTTATTACTGCTGTTTTGGGAACATCCTCCGCATGCACCTGGACCTGGTGGTAACTGCAGACCAGGTCCACTTTTGAAACAACCCGCGTCCCGGCTAGATGCACGGAAAAATCCTGGATGTGCAGGATGGGATACTGGTCGTGTTCCATGGCATTGTTCAAGTGCCAGAAATTGCTGCACGGTCACCACAACCCATCAGCTTTGGGCACCATGTGTAGCGGAGATGCCCACGGGCTGTTGGAGCGCCTAACAATGCCCAGTTGCTCTAAGTTAGAGAACTCCTCGTGCACGCTGGCCAGCTTAATTGTGTCCAGGTGCCGAGGGCACGCGAACACCAGCAGACCTTCCGTTGTTATGAAATGTTCGACCCCATGTTTGGTTACCGTAGCAGAAAAAATCAGAACCCTGAGTGCTGGGAATTGTGAAAGCAAATGCTGGTACTTACTCCCTGGAGCTATAACGTTAGCATGTGCTGTTGGCACAACTCCCCAAGCTATGCAGTGCAAGGACGAAAAAGAAACAGCATCCACTAAACATCGACATTGACTGATAGTCGATGTTGGCAACATTGACTAACAGTCTATAAGCACATAAAAAAATCAGTGCTTAAAATGGATGCAGAACATGCAGCTACCACAAAGTCCCACTGGTAATTGCGTCCGTGTAAGCATACTGTCAACATTTGTTTGCCAAACATCCTGATGTTGGTTCCATTGGCGACCGTAAGCTTGGGGCCGCAGCCGTCTGCCAACCTGTCCGTGCTGACTGGCAGAATGAGGGAGCCGGAGTCCACCAAGAAACATCTCCCCGAATGTGTGTCTGTGATAAAAAGCAGCTTGTTCCTGTTGCCAGCAGTCACAGCTACTACTGACTGCTGGCTGTGCTGTTTCCCTGGCTTCCTGAATTGGCACAGTGGCAGACAGCATTGGGCATTCGAGCCAAACCAGCGGCGATAGAAACAGAGCGTCCCATTCCTGCGTCTCTTGGGTGTCCGTCCCAGCCACCCCCAACGGCTCCTCGACCTCGCTGGAGTCCTTTGTGGCTGCTGGTGTTGTTGCATGCACGCTGAGAGCTGTTAGCTAGGATGATACAGTCCGCTTCTTGCGCCAGGGTGCGGTAGTTCTTGGCCACCAGCAGCAGTGAGATGGCCAGGATCACCCTCACTGTAGCTGGTAGATTCCTGAGGAAAAGGTGGGCAAACAGGAAGGGTTCGTCATCCTTCCCCCTCAGTGCCAACATGCTCTCCATTAGCTCCACAGCTGACCTGTCACCCAATTGTGAGCGCGTGAGGAGTTTTTCTGCTTTCTCACTGTCCAACAGGGTATAACATTGAAGCAGCATCTGTTTGAGTGCGTCATAGGTTAATTGGCATCAGAACTGGGGATTCTAAATTGTCCTTAGGTATGACTGTGAGAGTGAATGGTTGTCTGCCTCTCTGTGTTGGCCCTGCAATGGACTGGCGATCTGTCCAGGGTGTACCCTGCCTCTCGCCCAAAGATGCTGGGATAGGCTCCAGCCCCCCTGCGACCCGAAAAGGATGGAGCGGAAGAAGATGGATGGCTGGATGGATGGATATTTCCCCTGGGCTGGCGGCTCCTGGAGCAGACTCATTACTTAGTGTGTGGCGTGCATATCCAGTGCAGCGACCACATGATAATATTTGGTGTCGGCCATGGAGATCCCACGGAGTGCGAATTGGGCTTCCACATGTAGAAACCAAGAGGTCGGATTGTGGAGTCAGAAGTCCGGGGGCTTGACTGTGACAGCGCATGCCGCACTAGCGTTCTCCCTCTGGGTTGTCTCCATGGCGGTGCTCGGCTTGTTCTCCATTGCATGTCTTAGGGTCACCAATGTGGAAGATGAAAGCAGACGGGACAGTGAGCTGGACGACACGTGAACTTTATTCATTTTCTAACATCACACACATCACACACAGTAAAACTCTACTTGAGTGACTGAGTGAACTCCTTTATACATTTTGATTCCCGCCTCTGGCACACAGAGTAAACACATTAACATTCAGACTGAAAGACATGTACACACATTAACTTAACATTGACACACATGTCACAGAACAGGTCTTGCTACCATACATTCGCACCTCTGCGTCCTCAGGTGTCAACTTGGTGTGGTGGGGGGTGAAAGGCAAATCTTTTGTTTGGTTGTCTCCTCTCACCTTTCTCCATTATCATCTCTCACTCTCTTCTCCCCCACCAAGCCCCTTGTCCTGGGTGGACTGCCATGTGTATTGTGTCCAACATACTTCCTTCTTTATTCTAAATTTTACTTTTTTGCTTAAATTTACAACTTCTTCCTCATAATATTGTATTTCTCTGTCTCATAACTCTGAGTTTTATTGTACATTTGAGACTATTTTCAAATTGAAATGTGAATCAATACTTTTTTCTTACAGATTTATGTATTTTTATACTAAATTTCAAAGTTTTTTTCATTTTAGCTTTCTATGCACACATTTTTGAACTATTTTGGAAATGTTACATTTTTCTCTTAAAAGTTTAAACATGAGGAAAAAATACAAACTATACACGTGTACTCTGTAATACAATCAAATTCATACGTATACAGACAGTCATAAATAAAATTAATTACCTGAACCACAATAGAATTACAAAGGATAGAAAATATATTCTGTTAATAGTTCAGGTAGTTTTTTTTAAAAATTAATTTCAAGTGAGCCATTTTATAAAACTGAGTATTTCCCATCTGTAAATATGACAGTTGTTTTTAGCATTCCACTCTTTGTTTACCAACTTAAAATAATCACTTGTTTTCAAATGTATTAAAAAAATAAACCAGTCTCTATCCCAAGTATCTTTCACCCCATGTTTCTCCCAACAATTTCTTCAAATAAGTACAGAATATTTTCAACACAACAGAATGATAAAATATTAAAATTGCTACTTTATGAATGTTAAATAACACTGCCACCACCAGGTGCTAATTTATGAATACTACTGTTAATGTATGCTAATTTATGAAAGTTAAATAACACTGCCACCAATAACCAGGTTATCAAGTTGAGCTAGCTGCTGTTCACCTGAATCTAATGTGTAGCAAGCTAATGAGTAAGCCTGTTAGCTTCTATTGGACAGAAACATGAAAAAAGCTGACGAAATAAAACACTATCACAGACTACATAATCTACATATTACGTGGTGAAATCAACAAGGCAACGGTCATTCATTAACTTACCAGGGATTACTAAGCAGACACTCCGGGAAATGAATGGTGGTCTATGGGGAAAACTACATTGTTTGGAACTAATCGCTGCTCAATGACCCACGTGACTTTTGCATTCCAAAGTTTCTATTGAAGTCTACCAGAGTGTCACAACTATCATATTATACGACTATGGTACTTGCCCTCTGTGCTCAGAAAAGTGCTAGGAGTGGCCATCTTGCTCCCAGAGAACTTTTTACCCCCTCATATACGCTGACGCTGCTTGGCCTGTGTAGATGTTGAGAGAGGAAAAACACTGGAGCCGAGCAAAAAAAAAAAAAAAGTTAGCTTATAAACATAGAAAACCTGGAAACTAAATTTTGACAAACAACTGACTAATAGAACCCCTGATGTTGAGTACAACTGCTTTGAACTGTTTAGAAGTGTACACTGATATCCCGGTGAGTTTCAGTTGCTATTCAGTGTGTAAATTAGCATGCTAACTGTATTAGCAAAATGTTACACACTGTTAAAGGGAAAAGAATTTTAATATGAACCTTGTACTCTTAACAAAACCAGTCGAGATAAACTTAAAGAGGGCAAAAGTGGTTCTTTAACATGTGATAACTGCGCTAAGTGTGCTATTGATCCTGTGCTATTATTAAAGTGTAATTTCAGAGTTTAAAGTGCCCATTAGCTACTCGGTGCTGGCTAACTTGGGACCACATGTGTGTAGGCTAGCATAATTTTTCATGATGCTAAGCTTTATCTGAGTGCATTGGGTCCTGTTTTACTACAGTTACACTACCTTAAAGTACCAAATTAATGTATATATGTTTCAGCATGAGGTTAAACTAATGGAGGAAACATGTTAATTTTGAACTATTCATGTGAATTCATGTGTTTGTAGTATGTTATATGGTTAAAATTGACATAACGGCTCAGGAGACGCACACACACAGGCTCAGAGTAGTTCAAACTGTTTATTAACAACAGGGATGTTTGGGTGCGTGTCTGCGGAATGTTAATGTGTTGGTGGTGGCGTCTGCTTCGGACCCAGAGGCAGGAGACCGTTCAGCCGGCAACCCTATGGGAGAAATCAGACACAGGGAGATGAGCACACACCAACACAGGAGGAGAATAGGCGAGGGAGAGAAGCTTACTTGTTGGGACAGATGACTGGCGCTTCAAGGATGGAAGCCCGGGAGACAGCCACCTGCAGGGCTCGGTGCAGCAGCGAGGAGAGACGAGGGACGGGATTGTCCGCCGCCGAGGAATCCACCTGTGCACAGGGGAGCAGACTGGAGAGATGAGGTAAGCGATTTTCTTACCGGTGACGAGGATGCTGAAGAGAATGTGGTAGAAGCCCATGGAAGGGAAATGAAGTCTACGGCTTCAGGCCGAAGCTCAGGGCGAGGCGGCTTTTATCCTTCACCGCTGACGAGTAGCAGGTGCGTGAGCAGGTGGCGCCGCTGATGAATGGCGCGGCGTGACAGTACTCCCCCCTCTAGCAGCGCCTCCTGGCGATGGCTTATCCGGGTGCGCTCGGTGGAAGTCCGCGATGAGCGATGGGTCCAACACAAACGACGGGGGCACCCACTGTCGATGCTCGGGCCCATAGCCCTCCCAGTCCACCAAGTATTGCAACCCACGACCCCGGCGCCGGGAGTCCAGGATGGAGGAGGCGGACCAGGCCGGATGGCCACCAATCATCCGGGGCGCGGGTTGCGCTGCAGGAGGAGGGCAAAGGGGGTCAGTAACTGCCAGTTTCACCTTCGACACGTGGAAAGTAGGATGAATGCGGAGGGAGGGGGGAATAGCCACGCGCACAGCCACCGGGTTGATGATCCGGGTGATGGGGTAGGGACCCATGAAGCGCTGTGCCAGCTTTCTCCTCTCGCCTTTTAGAGTGACGTCCTGGGTGGAAATGTAAACAAGCTGCCCAACTCTGTACGCCGGGGCAGGTCTTCTACGCCGGTCCGCCACAGTCCTGTTGCGCTCCGCCGTGCGTAATAGCGCATGGCGCGCGGTAGCCCAGGTGGAGCGGAACTGCTTGAGATGGGCCCTAACTGACGGGACAGTTACTTCACTCTCCTGCTCCGGAAACAGCGGGGGGTCGTAACCCAGGGACGCTTTGAAGGGGGACATCCCTGTAGCAGAAGAGCGAGCGGTGTTGTGGGCATATTCAACCCAGGCAAGATGGTTGCTCCAGGACGTGGGTTTGGATCTGGACACACAGCGGAGCGCAGCCTCCAGCTCCTGGTTGGTCCTCTCACACTGCCCGTTGGATTGGGGGTGATGGCCGGAGGAGAGGCTCACCTTGGCTCCGATGGCGTTGCAGAAAGACCTCCAAACCTCAGATGAAAACTGGGGGCCCCGGTCCGAGACCACGTCCACCGGAATCCCATGCAGCCTGACCACGTGTTGGACGAGGAGGTCCGCCGTCTCCAGGGCAGTAGGGAGGCCTCGCAGGGGGACGAAGTGCACGGCCTTGGAGAAGCGGTCCACGATGGTCAGGATGGTGTCATAGGAGTTGGAGACAGGGAGTCCGGTGACGAAATCCAGCGCGATGTGCGACCAGGGCCTGCCAGGGACGGGCAGGGGCTGGAGCAGACCCGCTGGAGGGGCATTTCCCGACTTGCAGGTGGCACAGATTGGGCAAGCCCGGGCGTAGCGGGCTGCATCCCTCCGCAGGCCTGGCCACCAAAAGGACCGTTGGAGGAGATCTATCATCCGGGAGGTGCCAGGGTGACAGGTGAGCTTGGAGGTGTGGAGCCAGTGGATGACCTCTCCTCGGACCGCGGATGGCACGAACAGCCTCCCCTCCGGTCCGCCGCCAGGGTCAGGTTCCACCTCCTGTGCCTTCCGGATCTTGCTCTCGATGTCCCACGAGATGGCTCCCACGACGCACGACCTGGGCAGGATGGAGTGGGGCGCCTCCTCCGACTCCACGGGGGCGAACTGCCTGGAGAGGGCGTCAGGCAGGACGTTCCTAGAGCCAGGCCTGAAGGTGATGGAAAATTGGAACCTGGCGAAGAACAGGGACCAGCGCGCCTGGCGGGCGTTCAGGCGCTTGGCAGATCGTAAGTATTCCAAGTTCTTGTGGTCCGTGAGGACCACAAACGGCAGGTTCGCCCCCTCTAACCAGTGGCGCCACTCCTGCAGGGCGAGTTTGATGGCCAAGAGCTCTCTGTCCCCCACATCGTAGTTTCTCTCCGCCGGGGACAAGCGCCGGGAGAAGAAGGCGCACGGTCGCTTGGCGCCATCGTCCGGTGACCGCTGGGACAGCACTGCTCCCACTCCCGTGTCCGAAGCGTCTACCTCGACAATGCACTGCAGCGCGGGGTCGACCTGGCGAAGGACCCGGGAGGAGGAGAATTCCGCCTTCAGCGCCTCAAAGGCGGCAGCGATCTCTTCGGTCCACCGGAACGGGACCTTCGGGGACGTGAGGCAGGTCAGTGGTCCAACGATGGCACTGAAGTTGGGGACAAAGCGGCGGTAGAAATTGGCGAAGCCAACAAATTGCTGCACCTGTTTCCGGGATGCAGGTGTGGGCCATTCCACCACCGCCTTTACCTTCTCTGGGTCGGGGAGCACCTTATCGTGGGCGATGATGAACCCCAGGAAGGATGTACTCCTGGCGTAAAATTCACACTTTTCTGCCTCAACGTACAGACGATTCTCCAGCAGCCTTTGGAGGACCCGCCTCACGTGGACCTGGTGCTCATCCCTGGACTTGGAGAAGATGAGAATATCGTCCAGGTAGACGAACACGAAAAGGCCAATGAAGTCCCGGAGGACGTCATTAATGAGGCGCTGGAAGACTGCAGGAGCGTTGGTCAACCCGAACGGCATCACCAGGTATTCAAAGTGGCCGTTCGGGGTACGGAAGGCCGTTTTCCACTCATCTCCCTCCCGGATCCGGACGAGGTGGTAAGCGCTGCGTAGGTCCAGCTTGGTGAACCAGGTCGCCCCCTGGAGGGAGTGGAAAGCAGTGTCCATGAGAGGCAGGGTGTAACGGTCCTTCTCCGTGATATTATTGAGGGCCCGGTAGTCGATACAAGGGCGGAGGGACCCATCCTTCTTTCCCACGAAGAAGAACCCTGCCCCCACGGGTGACGATGATGGGCGGATAATCCCAGCACTTAATGACTCCTTCAGGTAGGCGTTCATCGTCTCCTTCTCCGGCGCAGACAGGCTGTAAAGGCGACCAGAAGGCAAGGGAGCCCCCTGGCGGAGGTTGATGGCGCAGTCATAGGGCCGATGAGGGGGGAGAGACATAGCTTTCGCTTTGCTGAACACCATACCCAGGTCGTGAAATTCTGGGGGCACCAGAGACAGGTCTGGGGGTGCAGCGTCCGTCGCAGGGGGAGGAGCGGACGGAGAGCAGGCAGCGGACTGAAGGCAGGTGCCCATACAGAACGTACTCCATGCCGATATCCCAGCTGATTTCCAATCCAGGACCGGATTGTGAAGGCGGAGCCAGGGATACCCCAGGATGACGGGCGACACAGAGTTGGGAAGGACGTAAAAGGTCATCTCCTCCCGGTGGTTTCCCGAGATGATGACTGGTAGGGGGACAGTTTGATGTGTCACTCTCCCAAGGGTGGCACGGGAGAGGTGGACTAGGGAGATGGGAGTGTTGAGTGCCTGGCAGCGGATGCCCAATCGGGTTGCCAGGCTTTGTGAAATGAAGCTGCCTTCTGCGCCCGAATCCACCAGTGCGTGGGTGAGGTGCCCAGTGGGGTTATGGCAGAAACGGATGGGCAGCTTCAATTGAGTGAGTGATCCTAACCGATTGACGTCCGCGAGGCTTCCAACAGTGACTCGCGGACCCCACCGACTGGCTTTCCGTGGACAACGCTCCACGGTGTGTTGGTCGCCTCCGCAATACATGCAGAGGCCCAACTCACGGCGGCGTTGTTTCTCCACAGGGGAAAGTTTAGTCCAGCCCGTCACCATCGGCTCCGACTCCTCGGGGCGCGATGCTGGCGGCGCCGCCAGGGGGTGAGCTTGGAACAGGTGCGGCGAGGCTCCACGAGGGCGGGAAGAAGAAGACCTCCGCCCCGAGGAGCGCTCGCGCAGCCTGTTATCCAAACTTACCGCTAAGGACGTCAGCTCCGCTAGCGTCCCAGGGATATCCCGACCAGCCAGTTCATCCCTCAGATCACTATTGAGGCTGCGGAGGAACAGGCCACAGAGGGAGCGTTCCTCCCAGCCCAATTCCTCCGCCGCTACCCGGAAGTCGACCGAGTGGTCTGCTGCCGACCGGCTTCCCTGCTGGAGAGCGAGAAGCCGATCGACCTGGACCGTTTCGGTTTGAGAATGGTCAAAGACCTCCAGAAAGCGCCTCACGAATTGGTCATAGGTGAGGGTGGCATAACTGGGCCTCGCCATTACGGCGTAGGTCCAAGTTAACGCACGCCCCTCCAGAAGATTCCCTATGTAACCAATTCGACTGTGATCCGAGGGAAAATCTCCGGGCACACGGTGGAACACGGACTCACACTGCATAATGAACCCCCGCGCTCCGCCGAGCTTACCGCTAAAGCGGGCGGGGGTCGGAATCGGTGTGAGCCGAACCGGTGCCACTGGAGCCGGCTGGACGGCCGCTGGAACAGCAGGAGCCGCGCCACCCTGGCGAGTCGGGAGGAACGGCTGTTGGGGGTCCAAGCGGTTCAATCGGTTAGTTAATTCTAATAATTGATTAAGAACCACCTGTTGCTGATAAACAATCTGATCCACCCGAGCCTCGAGGATGGTAAACCGGTGTGCGAGCCCGCCGTCTGCTGAGCCGCTCTGCTGAAGCCGTACTGACATAACGTTCGGCTCAGGAGACGCACACACACAGGCTCAGAGTAGTTCAAACTGTTTATTAACAACAGGGATGTTTGGGTGCGTGTCTGCGGAATGTTAATGTGTTGGTGGTGGCGTCTGCTTCGGACCCAGAGGCAGGAGACCGTTCAGCCGGCAACCCTATGGGAGAAATCAGACACAGGGAGATGAGCACACACCAACACAGGAGGAGAATAGGCGAGGGAGAGAAGCTTACTTGTTGGGACAGATGACTGGCGCTTCAAGGATGGAAGCCCGGGAGACAGCCACCTGCAGGGCTCGGTGCAGCAGCGAGGAGAGACGAGGGACGGGATTGTCCGCCGCCGAGGAATCCACCTGTGCACAGGGGAGCAGACTGGAGAGATGAGGTAAGCGATTTTCTTACCGGTGACGAGGATGCTGAAGAGAATGTGGTAGAAGCCCATGGAAGGGAAATGAAGTCTACGGCTTCAGGCCGAAGCTCAGGGCGAGGCGGCTTTTATCCTTCGCCGCTGACGAGTAGCAGGTGCGTGAGCAGGTGGCGCCGCTGATGAATGGCGCGGCGTGACAAAAATTACTATAGGTTGTTATGACTTCATGTAAGTTTATTAAGTGTCTATGTAAGGGTTAAAACAACAGTATGGGGCAGTACGTTTATTGGAGCGCATGTAAATGGACATTTATCATAGGTGTCAAGTGATACGGTTTCGCCGTATTTTAATACGGGGAAAATGCAATTTTAGCAAATACGGGCGTATTGCCATTTCTGTACGCCAAAAAGAAAAATATACGGGAAAAGAGGAACACCTCGTGTGACCCCCACAGCATACTGGCAGAGCGCTCAGCATGAGCAATTATCACAGCAGTGAGAGGTGTGGACTGATTGTTATAGATGCGCCTCGCACCTTCTGCGGCTCCGGAACAGAGAGGAATCCCGGCGCCAGTAATGCTGCGCCTGATATGTGTGACTAATGCAAATGTATATGCTTTCCTGCTGTCTACTGTGATGCTAATGTGCCATGCATGCATTAGCTGGTTATACTGTATAAGTTGACTGTCTGCATGAAGCACCCTTTTAAACTTCACTCGTGTCCGCCTCCTCCACAAGCGCACCTAAGTAGTGTTTTTTGTGATTTTCAAAATGACTTCATGCAGTGCGCCGCTGGCGAAAAAAAACAAAGCTTGAAGAAAAGGGAAATCGAGGGACTGGACGTCACCGTTCTCCTTCACCGTCACCATTTATTTATTTATTTTTAGATTGCACAATATTCCATGGGAGAATGTTGTGGGCTTTGCTTCGGACAACTGCAACACGATGGTGGGTCGAGACAATTCTGTCCTTTCCAGACTGAAGGAGAACTCTCCAAATGTTTTCAGGTATGGGCAGTATTATTCACCTTCAAATATTACCTAAATATAACAAAAAAAAATGCTTTAAAATCTTGACAAACATGCTTAGAGGTAGCCCAAATCCCCTATAGTGTACTGTTATTTTGTATCTTGGAACTTTGCTTTACATTCAATTCAATTCAATTCAACTTTATTTATATAGTGCCATTTCACAACAACAGTCATCTCATAGCACTGTCAACTGTAGGGGGAACCCCCACAGTTGCAGAAAGACCCCAGCAATCAGGCGATCCCCTGTGAGCAAGCACTTGGCGACGGTGGAGAGGAAAACTCCCTTTTAACAGGAAGAAACCCCCAGCAGAATGTACATCTGAATGTATAGCATTATATTGAAAGGGCTGAATAAGATTGATGTTTTCATTGTTATTATTATTAACACAATTTCAAAGAGAATTATTTCTGATACTTAACTTATGAAACAAAAATCCGTTCTGCTTTTGTTTCAGCATTGGCAGCATAAATGAATGAATTTGAAATAGTTCATGTTGCAGTTGCTGTTTGTTTGGCTTTTGTTTGGTTTTTTTTTGTTTTTTTTGCTTCAGTTTTCTTTCATCTGCCGATAAATACAGTTTTTAAGTACTCAGTACAGGTGTGAAAGCCACCCCAATAAGGGAGGCATGAGGTCAGTACAGGTGTGAAGGCCCCCCCAATAAGGGAGGCATGAGGTATGCCTTGACAGGTATGATTTATTATGGATTTTAGTGAGTAACTTTCATGCACATTTGTGTAGGCTGTTTTTTTTGTGAGGAGTCTTCAGTTGGAGTCTGAGTCTTTGTCCATCTATCATCATCAGCTGCTGTTCTTCCCCATCTCCATCCCTGGTTGCGTTCATCCACCTCATCATTCCATTCCTATTCCCCTCCCTGGTTGAAGTCATCCACATCGCTGTTCCATTCCCACTGCAACAGTCTTCTTGGGCTGATAGTTGGGCTTCGGACATTCTTGGGGAAAAAAGAGTGGTAGGACTGTTTGAGTGCACTCATTTTATTTCTTTTTTTTGTCACTTATCATTTTTGCTTATTTTGTCCTCTTTTAATTGAACTTTTTTCTTTTTTTATACTTTTTCCTTCCTGAGATCTCAGTCTTTTTTGGTTTAATTTACCTTACCTGGTTAATGGTTGGCTAACAACAAAAAGGTGCGTAAACCCAACGACATTCATTACATTAGAGGTCTAAATCCAGTTACTTTTTGTGATATTGTAATACACTTTTAATGATACCGCTAACCTGTTTCATGTGTGGATTTTACAGGTCTGCTTGACAGTTGACAAGTAAATTACTGCCCATCTTATTTGAGCCTAGACTAGAAATTGGCCCCTATTCTGTAATATAGTCACCAGCACTATCTGTAAAGATAGTAGCGAGTGGGTGGGGGTTACAGATAGATGGAAGTTTAAGTCTGTTTTGTGGGTAACATGATCAGTAGAGCCGGAAGTTCTCAAAACTGTGGAAAAAAAGGAAAATGACAAGCACAGCCAAATTTTATACTCACAGCTGCTTTTCTACTGATGCTCTACCAGGCAAACATGGTAAAAATGTGATTTAATTGCATTAAGCTCTGCCATGCTTGAGTTTATGAGGGAATGAGATGCAAACAGCGTTTGTTTTGTTACTTCTAAGCATTGGCTGTGACACTATTTTGCCGTTTTTAAGTTTCACGCATTTCAGAGGTGTTCTGAAAAGAATAAATGCACATGTAAATGTCAGTTCGAGGTGTGGACCAGTGCGGAAACATACTGGATGAAACTCAAGAGTGACTGTCCTGATGCTTTACTGCATACCATTAATGCATATTGTTGTGGCTGGTGAGGCAGAGCTACTGTAGCTAGCCAAGGCTAATATATTAGCATGGGCTCCAAAGTAGCTAATTTCAAGTGTTTATTTCTTTTAATTTGGATGGTTTTGGCTTATAGCTCATGAAAATCCCAAATTCAGTTTCTCACAAAATTTGAATATTACATAAAATTAATTAAAAAAATGATTTTTAATAGAAATGTTGGCTGACTGAAAATTATGTCCATGTTGTTGTTGTTGTGGTGACGTCCTGTCATCCAGGGTTGCTGATTTATTCTCTCCACAGCTTGTGATCTTTGGCTGTTTGAATCATATAAGGGAGGGTCATGCTGCAGTGCTGGCTGAAGTCTTTTAGCCAAGTGGTGCAAGGCCAGCCTGTTGTTCTTTTTCCATGCAGTCTTCCCACCATCAACTTGTAGCTTAGGCCCTCTTTCTTCATCAGGGGCCTCATGTTACAAAGACTTGCATGGATTTCCTACTGAAAGATGATGTACATTTAAATTAAGAAAACGCCGTAAGCAAAAAAAAAATCCAGATGTATGAAACGGTGCGTATGCAGGAATCCAAGCACATTTCCTGTGTACATCCCAATCTGCTTGAAATTGAACGCAAGTGAGGAAATACCGGACTCCTCCCTTGACAGCCCTTTGTTTGAATATGCAGTTAGATGCAGATAGATATGCAGATAGATGTATACAAGTGTAACGGACTCGAACTAGTCAGCTACATTAAAATAACAAAATAAAATAAATCTTGGCCGATGCAGAGAAGTAGACATCAGGCAGGGTCTCGATCAGTCAGTAGTCTGTTTATTTCTGAAACAGATTGGGGCAGACAATTTACACATGACACGGGAATGGGGACAAGTGCTGGCATTCCCCTTCCCAGGCTTCCAGCGTGTGAGACATAGCTTACAGCTACTTGGACTACATAACTTTAGATCGTATAGTTACAGTATACCACAAGCAAAGAAAAAGTTTAGCACCAAATACATGACAGCATTACATGACAGAGTTACATGAGTTACATGCATTCCACCTAGCTGCAATGCTCCGTACTGTGGGTGTTTATATATTTACATATTTATTCCATCTAGCTACAATGCTCTGCACTGTGTGTTCATATATTCATATATTTATTCCATCCAGCTACAATGCTCTGCACTGTGTGTCTGTGTGTGTGTGTATATATATATATTTTATAGTAATACGTACATATGTTTATTAGCTGCTCTTGCTTGCTTGTTTTTTTTCTTGCCTTCTGATTGTTGCTCTGAGTGTTGCTATCCCTGTGCTGTTGCAATCCTGGAATTTCCCCGTTGTGGGACTAATAAAGGCTTATCTTATCTTATCTTATCTTATTTTAACATACCTGAAACAGATTGGGGCAGACAATTTACACATGACACGGGAATGGGGACAAGTGCTGGCATTCCTACAGAACAATGGACTCGTTAGCTTCTACTTAACTAGCCATCAATCATCGGTATTTATGACGCTACTTTGAATATTTTACATCGGTATTGCAAACGAAAATGTAACAGAAAATCTTACAATCAAAATTAGTACAATAACTTAAAGAAAACTACAGTAAATCAATCACATTAATCAATTTCGTTCCCTGAGGAATTACACACAACTTACCCCTTCCCAGGCTTCCAGCGTGTGAGGAAGTTCCCAGATGTGTCACACTAATTATCGCCCCATCAGAAACACTTGACATATTTACAACACGGACATTTTGGGAAGTTCATTACTGCAGGAACATATTTATTCTTAAGACTACTACATACTCCCCTCTGAACTTCACCAAAATACCACTACAAGTCAACCACCAAAAAACCACTGGATAAGTATATCCCACAGTATACTGCAACATGTATGTCACCCAATTCAAAGGGAAAGCAACTACGGAGGGCTGCGCAGACCCCCTCCATAGTGTACTTGCTACAGGAGTGCCGTATACACTACCCATATCATACCAGACTAAATACCACCAGTTGACTTCACATGAATTGGAGAAAAGGAAATAAAGAGAAGAAAAAACAAAGAAAAAGAACAAATCTGTCATTCTTCAACTGGACAGAAGGCCTATGTGGTGTGTGTGTGTGTGTGTGTGTCTTCCCCTACGGCATCAGTGCCCTAGCCAAACTAAGAACTGAACTGTTTGAGCGTTGAGTATACTGTTGGGCCATGTTCTGAATCAGCCGATTCACTGGTTTAACTACCCTCCCTAACCTGGTTCTCACTGCGCCCACTGTACTACTAGGGGAACTCCCAATGCTGGAAGGCGGCATGGACACTTCAGATCTTTGGTCACCACAAAAACTGGCAGATAGACAGGGCATTTCTGAAAGATCATTGGTCAACTGAACAGTCTCCGCTGTGTTCAACTGCACGGGCAGGTCAAAATCTTGTGTGCATGAAGCCTCTTGTAGCTGATTGGAGGCAGAGGCCCCTGCCACCCAACTGGCTGTCCAAGCAGTCCTGTCGATCTCTGATGCAGCAACATGTGAATCAAGATCATCACCTGACTCATACGACTCACTCAGGGTCACTTCATGAGCAGCACTGTCCATTTCAATTGGCAGAAAGTTGACCAAGAGAAGCAGATTGCGGTGAACAACCCTTTCTTGCCCATTGGTTGTGTTCCTGACACGGTAAGTATGGCACCTAGGGTCGGCAGAGACGACGACATACGGGGTGGACCCCCACTTGTCTGCTAATTTCCTGCGCCCCCGTTCACCCTTGTTTGCCAACAAGACTCGATCACCTTCCACAATGTCACGTCCTTTAGTTCTCCTATTGTACAAGTCTGCTTGACGTTCCTGGCTTGAAAGAGCGTTGGCCTGAGCAGCTGACAGAGCCTCCTTCAGATCTTGTCTCATCCTAGCAACATACTGGTCATAGTCCACAGTGTCGCAGTCCCTTACAGCATTCTGAAACATGACATCCACCGGTAGACGTGGCACTCTGCCATACATTAAAAAGAATGGCGCGTAACCGGTGGATTCGTGTGCAGTGCAGTTGTAAGCAAACGCTAGAGTCTGTAGCATCTGCGGCCATTTCTGCTTTGCTCTAGGGGGAAGGGTTCTTATCATGCTGCCCAAAGTTCTATTGAACCGTTCAACGTTCCCATTCCCCATGGGGTGATAGGCAGTAGTTCGGGACTTTTTGACCCCAGCAACTTGCAACAATTCCCTGATCAGCTCACTTTCAAAATTGGCACCCTGGTCTGAGTGAATTCTGTCAGGGAACCCATACACACAAAAGTATTTGTCCCAGAGCTGGCGGGCAACTTGTTTTGCAGATTGGTCACGGCAGGGGTAGGCATGGGCCATTTTAGTAAAATGGTCAGTGACCACTAGCACATCCACACTTTTCCCACTGCTGTCCTCCGCGGACCAAAAATCAATGCACACAAGTTCTAATGGGCTCGTTGTCTTAATGCTTTCGAGGGGCGCTCTGGCTTCCGGTTCAGGAGTCTTACTGACCACACAACGCTTGCATGTTTTCACATATTCACGAACATCCCGTTCCATGTCAGTCCAGAAGAACCTCTGCCTTGCCAAGTATAAAGTTCTCTGCTGGCCCTGGTGGCCTGCGTCATCATGGATGCCTTGCAGCACTCGCTGAACCAATGAAGCTGGAACAACATACTGGTGTCTTTTCTTGCCAGTCAGTGGATCTTTGCTCACCCTGTACAGTAGCCCATCTAACATCTTGAGTTTGTCCCACTGCTTCAACGTTCTCAAGACGCCATCTGTCTCGTGAGGCCTTTCTCTTCGCGACGGTCGTCTCCCGCGTGTCACAAAAGAGATGACTCTGGAGAGGCAGGCATCTTGCTGTTGCTGGCCTTGCAACTCCTGAATGGAAAACACAGGTAAGGGGTTCTGACCACAGGCAGCCAGCTGCTGCACGTCCTGGACAAGCCAACACGAGGCTCTCTCAGCTGATCCCATCTCCCACTCAGCATGACCCTCGAACACGGCCTTCACTGTTTCGCTGTCGAGTGAGGAACGCTCCAGCCTGGAGACTTGCGAGAGACAACTGACCCCCTGGTGGTTGGCACTCAGTCTAAAGACTTCCTGTATCATATTGTCCTTAATCAGCTGTGCTTCTTCCAGCAGCGCTCCGTATGGCTCAGACACAAGCCTCTTGCTGACACAGCCCTGAACGAAAGGCTGCCTGCTGAGGGCGTCCGCCACAATGTTTTTCTTGCCAGGAATATACTTGATACTGAAGTTGTACGGGGCTAACTTCGCAACCCATCTCTGTTCGCATGCGTCCAACTTCGGCTTAGTCAGTATATATGTCAATGGATTATTATCCGTCCAGACAGTGAACTCATGCCCTTTTAACCAATGACTAAATTTATCACAGACTGCCCACTTAAGGGCCAAGAACTCCAGACGATGCGCTGGGTACTTGGTCTGGGATTGCGTCAGAGACTTGCTTGCGAAAGCAATTGGACGGGCCTTGTTCTCCCCTTCCGGGACTTGAGAGATGACTGCCCCTAACCCATCTAATGACGCATCAGTGGACAGGATAAAGGGACGGCTGAAATCTGGATGAGCTAAGACGACTGACTCGAGTAGGGCCAACTTCAGTTGCTCAAAAGATTTCTGTTGGTCACTTGTCCAGTCACTCGGCTTGAGTTTCTTAAAAGCCACATGCCTTGTCTGGCCTTTACTCTTCTTTGGCGTTGCAGTGAGGGCAAAGAGAGGCTTAGCAATGCTAGAGCAATTCTGAATGAAGCGCTGATAATACGTGACCATGCCCAAAAAGGACTTTATTTTTCTTGGGGATGGGGTCACGCCATCTTCATGCATTAGTGCTTGTTCAGTCATGGCAGCAATTGCTTGTACTTTCTCCGGATCAGTCGCTACTCCACTCTCGTCAACGACATGGCCCAGAAACTTCACACTGCGCTGAAGAAAATGGCACTTTTTGGGCGCAAGCTTTAATCCGTGCACACTTAGCCTGCTGAACACTACATCGAGCCGCTTCAGTGCCTCACCTTCGTTCGGCGCGAAAACCAAGAGGTCATCTAAATAACACAACAGAGTCAAAAAATTCTGGTCGCCAAAGATGTTTGTCATGAGGCGCATAAAGCTGGCTGGCCCATTACATAGCCCCTGAGGCATGCGATTGAACTCATGCAGCCCCATGGGCGTGGTAAAGGCAGTCAGTTTCTTATCCTCTTCACACATGGGGATATTGTAATATCCTGATGTTAAGTCCATGGTGCTGAAGAATGCACTCCCCCCAAGAGCAGCCAGGCAATCCGCCTGATGAGGCAATGGGTGGGCATCTTTGATAGTCCTGGAATTCAGCCATCTGTAATCCACACAAACCCTCAGATCACCGTTCTTCTTCCATACGAGTACCAGAGGTGACGCCCACTCACTGGAAGACTTACGGATGATTTCTTTTTCCTCCATCTCAGACAGCACCTGTCTCAGCTTTTGGTAATGACCAGGTGGGACACGTCGACACGGGAGTCTGAATGGCCGAGGATCAGTCAGGTGGATCCGATGAACAAAACCGGTGGCCTCACCGCAGTCCAACTTGTTCCTAGAAAATAGGCTCTCATATTTCCGTATCAAGTCGAACAACTGGCCTTTCCAATAATCTGTAACATCACATGAATCAATGTCGAGGTCACTCAATCTGAGTCGATTCAGAGCATCACTGAAATCAGGGGTAGAGGAGGATGAGTCAGCATCATGTAGGCTCTGGCTGTTCACCAGAAGGTCATTTGGGGGGGTTTTGGAAGTGGGTACATCCAGGTCTTCCAACGCAACACACGGGAACACATCAGCTAACTTAGTGTTTCGCTTCAATGTAATTTGTTTGTCACTTGGATTGATCACTTTAATAGGTACCCATCTGTCCCCTGACATTGTAGCGACAGCCCTCCCCACCATGATACCCTTCTTGTGTGTGTTGGAACTTGGAGCGTCAACGAGAATAGCGCTCCCTGCTGAAACAGGTGAGTTGGCTGGGAGCCTACCCCACACAAGGTGTTCATGATGTGGCAGCAGTGTTACGGCTTGTGTCAGCTTGGCTGTACCTATCATGTCAGGAATCACATTCCCCCTCCATCTGTTAATTCCAGATAACATGTTAAGAAAATGTTCAACCCCTGGGTCATTCGTTGATTCAGGCTTCTCAATCACTTTCCAGTAACTGGAGTTTTGTTTGAGGTGATGAATCAAGTGCTTTATCACGTTGGAGCCCAGGATCATTTCGTCACACTGACCTGGCACGACCAGTGTGGGAACACTCACATCCTGTCCATACACAGTCATCTCCAGCTGATAAATGCACTTCGGCTTCACTTGAACCCCACCACACCCCACCAGTACCATGCCTGTGTCTGCAGTAATGCTCTCAGCACATAAGCCCACACTACGTAGTTTCTGTTCGGCCTCTTCATTCATTGTGCAGGCCATGGACCCACTGTCAATTAATGCATGCAACAAAACTTGGTTCTTCACTGAGACGTCAGTATAAAAGAGACTATCGGAATTTGCTAATTTGTGCACATTTTGATAAACAATCTTATTTCCAGCAGGAGCACACTTGCATTTTTCTTCATAAGTAGATTGCACATCATCTTCAAAACTGAGGGACTGACTAAATGCACCCACATCGTCCCCTCCCACATGTGGGTGGCCTAGTTTCCCTGAACAGGCGCAGTGGTATTGGGCATTGCTGTCCTGCGCTTGGAGCAGTCCTTTTTTTGATGTCCAGTTTCAAAGCAAGCAAGGCATCGCTTTTCTCTCATGCAGTGCGATCTTGTAGAGTGGGTGCTGTCGCCACAGACGCGGCAGGGAGTGACTCGAACCCACTGGGCTGGTTGCGCAACACCCGGTGCTGTGGCCTGGTTTGTCTTCTCCAGCACCCTCTCCAGCATACACAGGACACGCTCAAACGCACCCCCCTCCGCACTGGAGGACTCGCTGAATCTGGACGGGCTAGACGCACTAGGCTCACGAACACTCACTTCCTCCTTAACGTCTGGCATGGAGTAAGCGACAGCCGCAGTCACCTTAGATGGTTTAACTTCCACTGGCTTCCTCTTGGACAGGAACTCCCTCTGATACTCATCGATCGCTTCCTGCACCTCTGTCAAAGACCACTTGCTCATAGGTTTACTCTTAAATACACTGGACAGCTCAGGATCATTGCAGTTCCTAATAAACATCATGGATATTTCAGCATTCATGTTCTCCAATTTCCTGCCTTGCTTTTTCAGGAGACGATCTGCCTGCTCTGCTGCTGTATTCAAGCGCACCCAATAATCCACTGGATTCTCACCCACACTGGGCTGAGTGGCATAAAAATCAGCCAACGGTAAGCATGATGCAGGGGACTCACTGAAATACTTCCGCAGGATATCATAGATCATGTCTGGCTGGACTGCATGGTCTGGGGTTAAGCTACTCCTTATTCCCACTTTAACTATTTTCTTGGCCTTTCCCATCAGATGACTCAGGATCTCATCAACTTGATCTGAAGTGGGGAATTTCTTTTTGCGTAAATACATTTCCATCAGCTCTATCCATTCCTGTACTGAGCATTTATCAGACCCCTCCCCTCTGAACACAGCAGGCTCACGAACATCTGACTTGACTACCACATTGACATTGGTGAGATCAAGAGTGCCACTGATGTTACTAGATTGTTCATGCCTGTCTGGCGCCATTGGAGAGACTGGGTCACATGACTGTGTGACAGGCTGAGTAGAAGGTAACAGCCGACTGGCTATGGAATCTCCAATTCGATTCCCTAATTCAGTAATTAGATCACGCAGCTCAACTGACGGGTCATTGCTACCAGGAGGAAACATGGGCGTGGAGGATGCGGGCCCTACCTCACATGCCTGTGCTGGTAAATCCCCCTCCCCATCACTGATATGTGGCTGTGGTGTCTGTACAACATAAGTAGCCCCCACTGGGTGTGTATGCATAGTACCACCCTCTCCCACCATGTCAGTGAAAGTTAACTGTTTAACTCCCCCACCCCTCAACAAAAAAAGACCCCTGCCTCTACCTGCCCCAGCTACAGGGGTGTGAGAATAAAGGCTATGAGACATATCACCATCCATTACTAAAAACTAGCTTAATTAATGGTAATAAACACAAAATAGAAATTTCAAAACAGGCTACTCTGATATAACACACATAAAATAAAATTCAAAGCCAAATAATACTGAATGAGCTTCTGTCAAAAACCTTAAGTAACTGAAGGATGCGTTGTGCTGATGAAGACTGGACTCTCCTTGCGAACCTCCACTCAGTAGGCAGCTGGACCCCGGAGATCAGCTGTGGCTGATCAGAAGAATCCTTGAAAGGTCACGGCACCAGTTTATGTAACGGACTCGAACTAGTCAGCTACATTAAAATAACAAAATAAAATAAATCTTGGCCGATGCAGAGAAGTAGACATCAGGCAGGGTCTCGATCAGTCAGTAGTCTGTTTATTTCTGAAACAGATTGGGGCAGACAATTTACACATGACACGGGAATGGGGACAAGTGCTGGCATTCCCCTTCCCAGGCTTCCAGCGTGTGAGACATAGCTTACAGCTACTTGGACTACATAACTTTAGATCGTATAGTTACAGTATACCACAAGCAAAGAAAAAGTTTAGCACCAAATACATGACAGCATTACATGACAGAGTTACATGACTGATCGTTTTTTCTATTTTTTACAACAGTACATTTAACATTTTAACATACCTGAAACAGATTGGGGCAGACAATTTACACATGACACGGGAATGGGGACAAGTGCTGGCATTCCTACAGAACAATGGACTCGTTAGCGCCTACTTAACTAGCCATCAATCATCGGTATTTATGACGCTACTTTGAATATTTTACATCGGTATTGCAAACGAAAATGTAACAGAAAATCTTACAATCAAAATTAGTACAATAACTTAAAGAAAACTACAGTAAATCAATCACATTAATCAATTTCGTTCCCTGAGGAATTACACACAACTTACCCCTTCCCAGGCTTCCAGCGTGTGAGGAAGTTCCCAGATGTGTCACACTAATTATCGCCCCATCAGAAACACTTGACATATTTACAACACGGACATTTTGGGAAGTTCATTACTGCAGGAACATATTTATTCTTAAGACTACTACACAAGCCCTGCACGTTTGATTCTCCTGTATCCACAATCAAAAATAATGGATTTAATGGAATTTCACAGACTGTGAGTTGGAGGCGCTCCTGAATGAGGCAGAGGTGCTTAAAAATGTTTTGTTTGGCACGCTGTCCTCTGGCATTAGTGCCGGATACAGGTAATTCAATAGCCTGCTCACAGCCCTATAAGGTTAGTTTACTGTTTTCCTTTATTGAGACAGGGATGAGAAGGAGATGTTTATTTAACCTTGACATGTTTCGACTGACGTCTGCAGTCATCCCCAGAAGCGGCAGCTGATCGCTGTGATAGTGGTTAAAGTGCCAGATTACAAAGCAGAAGGTTCCAGGTATGAGACTAGCTGCAACCTCTTTTAAGGACCACAATGGAAATAAATGTGCGCACTTTCTTATGTCATCCCATTGTTTTTAAATATATGTTGTATCTTTTATACAATGTTATTTTAAACAATGAATCAGTCAATCAATTTGTGACCAGCCGGGTGGATCAGCTGGTTGAGTTAAAGGAAAACAGTCACGAAAAAGAAGACAATATGAACCTATTTAGTGGGTAGCCAAGGTCACCTGTCAGTTGAAAGCAGATCATATTAGACTCAACAAGTATATATTTTATGTTCAAAATGCAAATCTCATCCTTTATAGTTATATACAACTTACATGGATTACACACACTACTATTGTAAATGAATGAAGTATGCCAGGGAAAGGGTGAGCCTGTTGCATTTCAAACTTTACGCATGTGTTTATTGACATAACTATTGTACACACAGAGGCAATTAGGGGCTTGGTGGAATGCTGTGAAACTGTTGTTTAATCAGTAATAAAAGAAAGTCACTTACTTGACCCACTGACTTGTAATGAAGCCTTGAATACAGGGTGATATTTTTGGGTGCACAGGCATGTTGTGCATGAGGTGAGTTATTGTTAGGACAATTACATAAATTTACTCACCAAAAAGCCACCCATCCACATAGTGCCAGCTTGTAGTTTGTTCCCAACAATGCTGTTCATCAGAATCATTGGGAAAACTGGCTGTCATTGCAAACTGCACTTTGATGTTGGCCTGTTCAACTGCATTGTATGGGAATATGATGTACCTGGATGACAGCCGGATAATGCCATCCCACACAGGGTTGACTGGGAAAGTCCTGATTGGTCTGCCAGCTCCCTCTGGCATGCCCCTGTTTCCAGAAACCCCAGAGTTGTCAGCACCTGCACTGGGACAGGCAGCGCACGGCTTCTTGCCGTGTCGCGCTCCAAAAGTGGTCGTAGCTCTGAGCACAGTTCCACAAAGACTGCCTGTGGAAACCTAAACCAGTTGACAAGCCAGTCATCATCCTGAGCCAGAAAATCTGTCTCTAAACACCCTTTCTCTTTTCACTGCACGATTTGCAATATCCTCTAATAATGCTAACGCCATTGTTGTGAGAGGCATTTTCTGCACTTCTTTGCAATTGCTTTTATATCCACCCATCTAATTGCACACACTTGGATCTTTGTTCATCATGTCTCTCTGGTGTGTACAATAATTTTCACGTCATTATCAGTCTCCCAACATCACCTCTAAGTGTCGCCAATGGACCAATGTCAGTAAAAACGTACGTATGCCAGCCATGAAGTTGGCGTGGGGCTGCGCATATTTCCACGGTCATTTCATTCTTGATACATCTGAAATTTTCAGTGGAAAAGGATGTACGCCATGTTTTTGTGTGTAAGTACCCTTTGTACTTGAGGCCTCAGGTGGCAAAAAAAATCCTCATTCATCTTCACAATAGCTGATGGCAAAGCTTCAGCTAATTTCCAGTCCTGATGTAGACGTCCTCATTAGAAATGTGATCTTTCCATGAGATCGTAAGAATCCTTTGATAGCACCAATTTTCAAAGCTTTGAATTCTCTGTATGACATCTGTAGTGTACGTCCATGTTTCAGAAGCATGACTCATGATTGACTAACCCATCATCTCCATTAGCCACTTTTTGGTTTCCACTGAAATGCCTCTTCCCTTCCATATTTCACTCAAGTTTCCAGCTGATTTCCTGGCTAACATTATCTGCTGTTTTACCTCCCCGATGGTGCTACAGCGAGCATTGAAGATGGAATCTAAATAGATGATTTCCTCATCTTGTTTGAGATTTTCATTTTAATAAACAATCATTGCTGGGATTGATGTTCTTGAAAATGTCATCACCTCTGTCATGAATCGCCTCGGGGCGGAATGAAGACCCAAACGCAGGCTGTGAGTTGCTGGTGGTTTAATAAAACATAAAATATAACGGAGGCAAAAGCAAAGAGGAACAAGCGTGGGGCACACGCAGGAATACAATGAATGACGACGCCCCGAGCTGCATGACATCGTCTCTTAAATAAGACAAGGAGAAATTAGGCAAATGATAACAGGTGTGGATAAACAAGGGCGAGGATAATAATTAGAGTCATGAACAGCTGGGACAAACCGCGAAACTTGCTAGGAGCAAATGAAAATAAACAAAAGTGACTGTCAAAATAAAAGTACAAACCGGAATAAATGATAAATCATGAAACAGATAATGAACAAAGAGTGATGATAACCCACCAAGGCAAGGACCAAATAACAGTGAATGACAGTAATGATTAATATAACACTTTAAGGACTGAACTAAGGTGGAGAAGGCTCAAATGAAAACACAGGAAGATATAATATAAAATACAAGATGATCCAAAAACACATAATAATAATAATAGTAATAATAATAAAACAAGACTCTAATGACCAAACTAAGATACGATAACAGGTCTACTCAAAACAAACGGAAGCAAAGAGCAATCTCAGATAACATAATACAGCCAAAACCCTACACAAATGCAATAATAAAACTAAAGTGAGAAAAGTACAGAAAATAACTAGAAATAACTGAAAGCGTGAGCACGGTCCTCCCACCGTGCTCAGCATCATGACAAAACCCCTCCCTCAAGGGGTGGAATCCAGACACCCCAACGTAACATCAAAAAGAAAAAGAAAAAACCCACCAAAACCCACCTCCCAACAAGAACAGAAAAATCATTGTAGCAGGAAGGGCAGTGGGAGAAACTGGCCAGGTGGGTCAAAATAAATTTCTAGCTCAGCAGAGATTAACAAAACAAGATGGGTCATGTAGCCTACAGATATCCCAGGACCACCGGGCGAGAAGATAAGGCAGTTCAGGTGGTCTGCTGGAGTTCCAAGATCACCAGATCAAAAGCTGAAATGTGTCGGGTGGCCCCCCAGAGTCCCTGAGCCACCCAAGCAGAAGGCGTAGTCTGTCAGGTCGTCTCCCAGCATTCCAAACCCAACAAGCCAGAGAACACGATCTGTTGGGTGGCCTCCCAGTGTCCCTGAGCCATCGGACCGTGGAACACGATGCATTTCCTCCTGGAGACGGCAGCTGGAAAATGTGCCCTTTATGGACCGCAGGGGCTGAAGCGTGGATCCAGTGGGCCAGAAGCTGAGGAGCATTGACAGCCGACATTGACTGCTGACCAGCAGCGAACCCAAATGGCAATGGCGGTTGACCACTGGGGAAACCAGATGATGAAGATGGCTGACCAGCGAGGAAACCAGGCAACGAGGACGGCTGACCATCGACGAAGCCAGACGAAGAAGACTGCTGACCAACGGCGAAACCTGACGAAGAGGACTGCTGACCAACGGCAAAACCCGACAAAGAGGACTTCTGAGCAGTGGCGAAACCAGACGAAGAGAACTGCTGACCTTTGGCAAAGCCAGACAAAGAGGACTGCTGACCCTTGGCGAAGCCAGACAAAGAGGACTTCTGATCTTCGGCGAAGCCACATGAAGAGGACTGCTGACCATCGACGATGCCAGACAAAGAGAACTACTGATCATCGACGACATCAGGCGAAAACTGCTGACCAATGGTGAAACCAGGTGACTCAGGCTGGGGTGTCTTAAGTCCAGCTGCCTGGGAATCCGCCCCCCCCCCCCGACACAGCCACCTCAGACGGGGAGGAAGAGACAATCACCGGGTCACTGTCATTGGCAGCAGTGGAGACTGATGGGAAAAACTCAGGAGCAGATGGCAGCTGCAACTGGTTCTCCCCGCCAAGAGCAAAGCAAGATCTCTCTAACACTGACATTGTAAAGACAAAAACAAGGACTTGCCTTAACTCAAGCTCCACCGCCGACCATGACTCCGGTGACTCTGCTGCTGTGGCCCAAGCAGCAGGCATGATGGCAGTAGAAACTTCAGCCTTGATGACAGGAACGGGCAGAACCTCCAACGTGGCGGCAGGAACTGGCGGAACCCTAGAAGTGGTGGCTGAAGCTGGCGGAACTCCAGACGTGGTGGCTGAAGCTGGTAGAACCCTGACCATATATAACGGAGCCAGGGAATGTCTTACTGATGGCACCGGATCGCACAATGCTGAAACCAGGGGACGCTCAGTTGTCGGCACAGGTTTCTGAATACAAAGGGTGGCCCTCTTCCACCCGAGATGTGGCTGCGGGGCTGGAACAAGAATCTCTGGAATGGCAGGCCCTTCCATCGTCAGACAGCTCCCTCCCAGGGCAGGTAGACACCCTGTAAAAACAGAGGAGGACACGGGAGATGCAGGTGAGGGTTGAGAAATGGATGCAGCAGAGGGTGGTGTTTTTTTTTTTTTTTAACAGTGTAGCAAACCCAGCCTATTCCTTCAATTCTTGGGTTAGGACTATTTGTGTGATTAGTGATGGTTTAGTGTCATCTCCCATTTGTCAATTCAAATCTCTGATTTCCTATATTTTATGCTCAAGTTCATTCCTTGGCCACATGCTTTCAGTATAATAATAATAATAATAATAATAATAATAACAGTGACATTAACTTTTGCTGCCAACAGAGAAGTTTGATTTTCACAGCTCGTCTCAAGGTGTAAGGAATCACCAAAATTCTGACTGTTCATGGGAATAAGCTAAACATTTTTTCTTATTTAAACATGTTAGCCCTTTAAGGTCCGCACCAAGAAAAAAGCAATGGAAATATTTTTTCTTTGCATTTTTTACTCACTTAGGATAGCAATAACAACAATCAACTGTTTTTCCAAAATCAGACCCCCTATAGCTGATGATGAAATAAAGGCAGCGATGAGAGGTTTTAAGCAGGTTTATTAAATCACACCGCCATCATAGGAACTCCGCTCCAGCCCAAGTGTGAGCAGACTGGAGCGGGGTCCTCAGGCTGTCCAGCAAAGGGACACAAGATGTGTGTGTCAGCAGCAGCAGTCAAATAGAGAATGAGTTACAGAATATGTGCGGTATTTATACCAGTTACAGACAATGCATGAAAGGGCATTCACAGCAGTGGGTATGGCATTTGCATTTGAGAGACACAGTGAGAACAGGAAGCATGAACACAATGCATGAATGGGACATTAACATCACAATACTGAGCCGAAACAAGCCAGAAGGAGCAGGGCTGCCTGTAGACATTAATACACACATTTCACTGTTCTGTTATTTGCTCTAGCCGAGCGCTGTGTCTGTCTCAGTCTGTTGTGGGGGTTATCTCAAACCACCACACGCTTCCCCCCAGAGGGCTCGGCAGGGGGCCAAGACCTCGATAGTTCAGCTTTGGCAGCGAGCAGGAAAAGCTCTGTGCAGGCGAAGGTGGAGGGTGGTGGTGGGTAGTAAATGCCGGCTGGGGACGGTGAAATCGTCCGGGCCGCGCAAAAATTGCTTGTTGTTCCGCGATGTCGAGGGGCTGTCCCGTTGAACATGCGGAGATCACAAGAAGAAAAATTAGTCACTGGCTCCTCTCGCGATTAAGTCCTGCAAGGATTAATAGCAGCCGTGAAGAAAAGACGAGGCTGCGTGGCGGCTGTAATAAAAACAGAGGGACTGGCATGTTGACTTTAGGTGCAGGCACAACCTTAAAGCTCTCGGAAACCGCAAACCGCTGAATTTCCCTTGTGCGCTGTGGCTGAGACCATTAGCAAATCCTTCGTGCATGCTGCGTGCGTGCTTCAGGTGTGAGGGCAGCCCTGAAGGCTCTGTGTGCAGCGGCGAAGGATGCTGGCGGTCTGTGGAGCCGTATTTGTCCCGTGCGTGGTGCGCCGTCCTCGTAACTCCCCGGTGCGTGTGCCGGGGCTCCGTGCGTGGGTGGGCCAGCTGGAGAGGCAGAGCCAGGGTCAGGGAGCTTAATCATCCCTGTTCAATGTGTTGGAGCGGTGAAAGGAAGTAGACGATCTTTGTCCCTCGAGCTCGTGCAGATGCGTTGGAGCGGTGAGAGGGAGGAGACGATCTTTGTCACTCGCTCGGCCATGGTGCGTTCAGGTCCACGCGCTGCATTCTCCGTCGGCCATGGAGGTCGCCGTCGTGGAGAGGGGACGAGGTGCATGCGCTCTCGTGTGGAGGAGCTGTGAGCGCGGCCGGTCCAGCGTGGATGTGCCGATCTAGGCGTGCAGATCCCACCATGGAGTTTGCTGTGGCTTTCTCGGTCGTGGGTGATGTCCTGAGAGTTCACTGAAGCAGAAGGCAGCTGCTGCGTTCGCTTGTTGTTGGAGCATCACCGCCGGGTGCTGCGTTCGCCGGCAGCGTGTTTTTTTCAGCGTCGAGTCACCAATATGGCGGATGATAAATAAGGCAGCGATGAGAGGTTTTAAGCAGGTTTATTAAATCACACCGCCATCATAGGAACTCCGCTCCAGCTCAAGTGTGAGCAGACTGGAGTGGGGTCCTCAGGCTCTCCAGCAAAGGGACACAAGATGTGTGTGTCAGCAGCAGCAGTCAAAGAGAGAATGAGTTACAGAATATGTGCGGTAACTGGTATAAACCAGTTACAGACAATGCATGAAAGGGCATTCACAGCAGTGGGTATGGCATTTGCATTTGAGAGACACAGTGAGAACAGGAAGCATGAACACAATGCATGAATGGGACATTAACATCACAATACTGAGCCGAAACAAGCCAGAAGGAGCGGGGCTGCCTATAGACATTAATACACACATTTCACTGTTCTGTTATTTGCTCTAGCCGAGCGCTGTGTCTGTCTCAGTCTGTTGTGGGGGTTATCCCAAACCGCCACCCCCCCCAGTTTTTTAGATATAGGCCTCTACCAAACGGTTCATTCAGGTTGAGAGGTCTGTTCATAGTAAAAGTATTATATACCTTTAAATGCATACAAAAAACATTGAGAACAAGTCAAATAAATTGCTAATTTTCTTCAACAAATGAGTAGAATTTGCTCATGGGTTAGGGTTAAGGTTAGGGACTGCTCAAACACGCAGTGCCATCTAGAGGATTTTTTTAGCATAGCGCAACTAAACCAAGTGGCAGAGATGGCTTATTCAGGTTGAGTCAAGCTCAATGCATTATTCAATGAGATATTGTGACTCAAAGTGTGGTCGACCAAACGGTTGCGCAGAACCTTAAAGGGTTAGTGTTTTTCCACTTCAACCATATTTTTAAATGACTCTTTTTAGTATATGGTTATACCTCTGAACAACAGCAAAATATTGAGTAATGACATAAATGAGAGAAAGGAGGCTGATGATATCATGGACATTAGACTTTTCTCAGCCAAGAAGTTGTTGATCATTATCAGTTTAACCTCTGAACAACCAGGATGCTCTCATCATTTTCTTTTCTTTTATTCAGAATACTACTCTCTAAAGTGCTCCACCCCGTGTTTAGCGATGGCTGCGGAAAACGTCGGGACCGTGAGTGCTGGGAACTGAGTGAGCAGTGTGTGGAACTTACCACCTGGAGCTGTGACGTTGGCTTGTGCTGTTGGCTGGGTCACTCGAGCTATACAGGGGAGAGAGTCAAAGGACAGTGCATTAACCAGGCGCCTGTTAGCAACATCAACCAGTAAACCATGTGCACACAGAAAATCAGCCCCCAGGATATGGTAATTCAGTGCTGCTACGACAAAAGTCCACTCATATGTACGGCCGTGTAGAGATAAGAGCAGAGTCCTCTCACCAAAGGTCTTAATATCCGAGCCGTTTGCTGCCAACATCTCGGGGCCACTAGGTCCTGCCAGCCGGTCAGCGTAGGTCGGCAGGATGAAACTCTTCTGGGCTCCGGTGTCCACGAGGAAACGCCTCCCCGAGCGTGCGTCCGTCAAGTAGAGCAGCTTGTTCTCTTCACCGAGGGTCGCAGCTGCTACCGACCCCCGGCCTTGGCGTTTCCCGAGCGCTTGAATTGGCACGGTGGCGCACATCTGCGTGCCTTCTCTCCGAAGCGGCGGTGGTAGAAACAGAGCGTGTCTCTCTGGTGCTCCTTGGCCCCCGCTGCTGCTGCCGTCGGTGGCTCCTCGCCTCCTCTGGTCGTCTCGCTGGGCTCCGCCGCTGCCGCGTTGACTGTGATCGCCCTGGTGGTGATGATGATCCGGTCTGCCTCCTGGGCTAGCGCACGGTAGTCTCGCGCGGCCAGCCATGGCGAATTGGCCAGAACCGCTCTCGCCACTGTCGGAAGGTTCTGGAGGAAGAGGTGGGCAAACAGAAAGTGCCCGTCGTCCGTGCCCATTAATGCCAGCATCTTCTCCATCAGGTCTACGGCCGAACCATCTCCTAACTCGGTCCGCGTCAGGAGCCTCTCCGCTCTCTCACAGTCCGAGAGCATGTAGCGCTGGATGAGCGCAGCCTTGAGCGCCTCATATCTGTTGCTGGCTGGTGGCTGATCGAGCAGGCTCGCTACCTGTTGAGCTGTGCGGGCGTCGAGTGCTGCGACCACATGGTAGAATCTGGTGTTGTCTGCCGTTACTCCCCGGAGGGCGAACTGGGCCTCGGTGAGGTGGAACCAAGAGCGCGGGTTGTGCTGCCAGAAATCCGGTAGCTTGACTGAAACTGCACACGCGTGGCTGGAGGCTCCAGTCCGGGCTGCCTGTGGGATGGCTGCCGCCTCGCTGTAGCTTCCTGACCGGGCCGGCTCCGGGGATCTTGCCTCGTGTTCCATAATATGTCTTGGGTCACCAGTGTGGAGTGTGTGAAATCAGAGGCAGATTCATTTCAGACGATTTATTACACACTCACATCACACAAGCATAGAACAGACTGGCTAGTCACATTAAGCATCCCTCTCTCTATATCAAGTCACACTTCACAAGATTCAAGGCACTTCCTCATAACAGCAGGACATCTACACTACACTTCATTCAACCCCCTCTCCCACTGTTCTCCCATGTGTATTCATTGTCTCTGTCTAAGGTGTGAAATAACCTGAGGCCCACAATATACCTTTAAATGCATACAAAAACATTGAGAACAAGTCAAATAAATTGCTAATTTTCTTCAACAAATGAGTAGAATTTGCTCATGGGTTAGGGTTAGGGTTAGGGACTGCTCAAACACGCAGTGCCATCTAGAGGATTTTTTTAGCATAGCGCAACTAAACCAAGTGGCAGAGATGGCTCATTCAGGTTGAGTCAAGCTCAGAATCAGAATCAGAATCAGAATCAGAATCAGCTTTATTGGCCAAGTATGCACAACACATACAAGGAATTTGACTTTGGCTAAAAACTTGCTCTCGTTGTTCAGGTGAAGGATTTAAATAAGGATTCAATGACAACCAGAGTATGTACAGTAAATTACAGTCTGTCCACGTTTCTATAAAAGGATGCAAATATATACAGGAATATATGCAGTTATTTACTCGGACTAACCACACTTTGCAGAAATATATGAAAAAATATACAATCACACAGTATTTCAATGTGGACTCAGATTCAGTGATATAATGTGAATGAAGTAAAAAGCAGTGTGAGAGTTATGTGCAATGTAATAATGGATGAAAAGTCATGAGTACAGCAACAGGTAGGACTAGGTGAATGTTAGGAGTTCATCAGAGTGATGGCTTGAGGAAAGAAACTGTTCCTGTGACGGGTGGTTTTGACCTTCAGTGATCTGTAACGACGACCAGAAGATAGAAGTTCAAACAGTTTGTGGCCGGGGTGTGATGGGTCAGCACAGATGTTTCCCGCCCGTTTCCTGGTTATGGACCGATATAAGTTCTCAATGGAGGGTAGGTCGGTACCAATGATCCTCTCCGCAGACTTAATGATCCGCTGCAGTCTGGTCTTGTCCTGTTTAGTGGCAGATCCAAACCAGACAGTGATGGAAAAGCAGAGGACAGATTGGATGATGGCGGTGTAGAAGACAACCAGCAGCTCCTGAGGCAAATCAAACTTCTTGAGCTGACGCAGAAAAAACAACCTCTGCTGGGCCTTTTTCCGGACAGTGTCAATATGGGAGGACCACTTCAGGTTCCGGGAGATTGTGGTACCCAGAAACTTGAAGGAGTCCACAGTGGACACTGTGCTGTTGAGGATGGTGAGTGGGGGGAATGAAGGGGGGTGTCGCCTGAAATCCACAGTCATCTCCACCGTTTTGGCTGGGTTAAGTTCAAGATGGTTCTGGCTGCACCAGAGGATCAGCTGCTCCACCTCCCGCCTGTATGCAGACTCATCATCATCCCGGATCAAACCGATGACTGTGGTGTCGTCCGCAAACTTCAGGAGCTTCACCGAAGGGTCCTCTGAGGTGCAGTCGTTGGAGTAGAGGGAGAAGAGCAGTGGGGAAAGGACACATCCTTGGGGGGCGCCAGTACTAATTTTTCGGGAGCTGGATGTAAATCTCCCTAGCTTCACCTGTTGCCACCTGTCAGTCAGAAAGCTGGAGATCCACTGGCAGGTGGAGGGGGGCACCTTGAGCTGGAGGAGTTTCTGATGAAGAATGCCTGGGATGATGGTGTTGAACGCTGAGCTGAAGTCGACAAACAGGATCCTGGCGTACGTCCCTGGGGAGTCGAGGTGTTGCAGGATGTAATGTAGTCCCATATTCACTGCATCATCCACTGACCTGTTTGACCGGTAGGCAAACTGCAGTGGGTCCATCAGGGAGCCTGTGATGACCTTCAGGTGGCTCAGCACCAATCTCTCCAAGGATTTCATGACCACAGAGGTCAGGGCAACAGGTCTGTAGTCGTTTAATCCTGTAATAGAGGGTTTCTTGGGAACTGGAATGATGATGGAGCGTTTGAAGCAGGAAGGCACTTCACGCAGCTCCAGTGATCTGTTAAAGATCCGGGTGAAGATGGGGGCCAACTCGTTGGAGCAGACTCTCAGGCAGGACGGAGACACACCATCAGGTCCTGCAGCCTTCTTGATCTTTTGTCTCTGAAAGACCCGGCGCACCTCCTCTTCACAGATCATTAGTGCTGGTGGGAGGTCAGAGTGGAGGAGGGATGGAGTTCCTGGGGCTGCAGATAATCCTTTTGTGTGGGTGGGAGGTGAGAACTGTAGGTTCTTTTCAAACCTGCAGTAAAAGCTGTTTAGGTCATTAGCCAGCTGGAGGTTTTCCGCAGGGTGGGGGGATGGTCTCCTGTAGTTGGTGATATTCCGTAGGCCTCTCCAGACAGAAGCAGAGTTGTTAGCTGAGAAGTTTTTTTGTAACTTCACACTGTAGCTCCTCTTAGCAAGCCTGGTCTCCTTCGTCAGCATGTTTCTGGCCCGCTTGTACAGAGTCCAGTCACCAGTCCTGTAGGCCTCCTCCTTGGTCTGACGTAGCTGCTTCAGTTTAGGAATGAACCAGGGTTTATTGTTGTTGTATATGCAGAAGGTCTTGGTCTGCACACACGTCCTCGCAGAAACAGGTGTATGATGTCACAGTGTCAGTGAGTTCATTTAAGTTAATGGCTGCAGCTTCAAAAACACTCCAATCTGTGCAGTCAAAGCAGGCTTGTAACTTCAGCTTTGATTCCTCAGTCCATTTCTTCACAGTCCTTACAACAGGCTTGGAAGTTTTTAGTTTCTGTCTGTATGTTGGAATAAGATGGAGCAGGCAGTGGTCAGAAAAACCCAGAGCTGCACGGGGGACGGCATGATAGGCATTTCTTAAAACTGTGTAACAGTGGTCAAGTGTATTTGTGTCCCTGGTGGGACATTTAATATGCTGTCTGTATTTAGGAAGCTCATTTGTGAGATTAGCTCTATTGAAATCACCCAGAATGATAAGCAGAGAGTCTGGATGTTTTTCCTCCACCTCTGCTATCTGGTCAGCGAGGAGCTGCAGTGCCTCCGTTGTACAAGCAGCAGGCGAGATATAAATTCCGACCAGAATAAATGAGGAGAACTCTCGCGGTGAATAAAAGGGTTTACAGTTTATGAACAGTGACTCTAGGTTAGGGCTACAAAACTTCTTCAACACTGTGACATCAGTACACCAACCTTCGTTTATGTAGAAGCAGATTCCACCACCCTTAGTCTTTCCAGAAAATTCTCGGCTGCGATCAGCGCGAAACAGTTGAAATCCGTCCAGACGGACCGCGCTGTCCGGGATGTGTTCACTCAGCCAGGACTCCGTGAAACAAAGGGCGCCAGATCTGCTAAAATCCCGGTTTTTGTGAGTCAGGAGCAGCAGTTCATCCATTTTGTTCGCCAAACTGCGGATATTTGCCAGATGGATCGATGGGAGCGGCGTGCGAAATCCTCGTTTCTTCAGCCTGACTAATGCACCGGCACGTTTACCACGCCGCCTTCGTTTCCGGCCAGCGCCAATAGCCGCTGCTCCCACAGCTAAGATGGACTGAAAAAACTTCAGATCAGCAGCAGTAACTGGCGGAGAAGTTGCATTGGGAGGTAGTCTGAGTGAAAGTAGTTCCTCCCTTGAATAGGTGATTCGGACAGAAGAGCAGAAGTCCAAAAAAGCACACAAAATTATCAAAAACATCAGAGAGCAGAAGCCAGTGGCTGCCATCCGCGGCGCCATCTTGGATTTTTTTTTTATTTTTTTTATTTTTTTTTTCTCAATGCATTATTCAATGAGATATTGTGACTCAAAGTGTGGTCGACCAAACGGTTGCGCAGAACCTTAAAGGGTTAGTGTTTTTCCACTTCAACCATATTTTTAAATGACTCTTTTTAGTATATGGTTATACCTCTGAACAACAGCAAAATATTGAGTAATGACATAAATGAGAGAAAGGAGGCTGATGATATCATGGACATTAGACTTTTCTCAGCCAAGAAGTTGTTGATCATTATCAGTTTAACCTCTGAACAACCAGGATGCTCTCATCATTTTCTTTTCTTTTATCCAGAATACTACTCTCTTCATCATGTTTTAAAGTTACTAAACAATTAATTTAAAAGCCCTTTATTCAACCACATTTATTGTGGGATTTCATATAAGACATGCTTGGATGAGATGGAAAAAGAAACTGAAAGGAAAGGGGGCAAAGAGCAGAATGTGTTATGATTCTGAAAATGCAACATCTTAAATATTTTTTCATTCACATTTATGATAGTCTGTTTAAACTTGAACTAAAACAAGGTGGTGAGGACAGATCAGATATGGAGAAGCTGTCTGATTGGCCAGATATCTGTCATAGAGTTTAGTGCAAGGAATCCATCTGTAAAAATTTATTAGATTGGATGACACCAAGAAAGAGTTGTTACAATGCATAAATGACTTTTTAAGGTAAAGTAATTCTTCTAAAAGTCTATTTTGCGAGTGACATTTATGATTTTGTGTTTTTTGCTGATGCATTGGATTCCAAAAAGTAGGGTTAATAAATTTTACAAATGTGCCCTCTCGCCCAAAGATGCTGGGATAGGCTCCAGCGCCCCCGCAACCCGAAAAGGATTAAGCGGAGGATTCTTGTGCTAGATTGTGCCAGTTTTGCTTTTTACTCTGTGCTGTTAAATATTTTGATTCCTGCTATAGGACTGATATGCATAATAATGATTTTCTATTTGGGAGGAGTAATCTGATGTCCTTTATTGTTCCTGTGATCTCAAGAAAGCTAAGTGTAGAGTACTCAAGTTACATTTGTGGAGTAACAAGTAACTCGTTAATTTGGATTCAAAGTAACTAGTGCATGCCCGTAGAAAGCAAGTATTTTTGTCTGAAAACAGGTAGCTCAATTAGGCTTTACAGGCCCAAATGTAGGCTGTGTTTGAAAGTGGAATACGAAGAGGCGTAGCCTATATGTAGGCACTCACACGTTAGACTCCGACAAATATAAAAGGGACTGAACAGTACTAAGATTTATTTGATTGTGTGAATATTAATTACAGAATTATAGAAAATGAACGGGACATCCAATATTAGTGACTGTTTAAGGGTCCTTGTTTATTTTTTTGTCAGATCACTTATTTGTGTGGTCTTCTATGACATATTCATAGGTGTTGTATCTTGCACTTTGGGGAATGGGAGTTGTTCAGTCATCATCATAATTGTTTTAGTTTATATGTGTAGTTTATAGTCTATTGTCAGTAAATTCATGCAGTACTATAACAGGACACGTTTACAAATATTTGAAACCTGTTCTAGTGCATCCTTTTATATTTTAGGAATATTATAAGTACAAAACACCGAACATTATTATACATAGCAGAATGACCTGTTTGGCTGCAACTGTTGCATCAATGTTGCCTATTTGTCAGTAAATATTTAAATAAAAAGTATTTATTTCATAATTTAGTCGTTTTTGTGTGTAGTTTGGTGACGGTCATTGTTTAGTCAAACCGTGCATATGGCCGCATATGATATGCAGCTGATCTGGGCATTCTGCTCCACACAGAGAGAGAGAGAGAGAGAGAGAGACTTTTGACTTTTAAAAAAGAGCCTTTATTGCACAATTCAAAAAAATGTAAGCGCACCAACATCATTCCACCAAGTATGTCACACTGGAAAAAGTGCAAACATAAGGCTCCCCCCCCCCCCCCACAACACAGAGTATTCCTTGCAGTCCACCTATGCCACATTGGCAGTGGCAGTAGTGCGAGTCCTCCTCGTAGTCCGTGCCAAGACGAGCCAGAGGCCCCCAGTTCTTAAGCAAGGCCAAATCCCCTTCCTCCGGCAGCAGAGATAGCGCTGTGCAGCCGCAGCCAGTTCCATTGCACATCCCAGAGACAGTTTCCTCATCTCAGATGGATTGTAGTCCTTAGACCATGCGGGATTTTCGAGCAAGTCATCTGTGCAGCAGGCTCGTCCAGAGTGTAGAAAGAAAACGGTGGGGCATCCACGCCCTGCAGGTAAAGATCCAGTTCCGTGACAATCAATTACAGTCAATTAGAAATGTCATATAAAAGTCTGATCAAACAATATCCCAAAAATGTGTAAAACAGGCAGAGGAACAACCGCCATTTATTCCTCCTGTCGGGCACGCTTGACCCCTGTTCTCCCTGCTGCTTTACGCAGGGCTGTCAGGTGCTTCTTGAGGCGAAAACGTTTCCTTTCATCCAGGAGGTCAAGACCAACCTGCCTTCTTAGCACATCAACAGACTTAATGAATTTATCAGTGTCACTGAAGTAGTCAGTGACTTTAATGGCTTTGTTATAGGTTTCATCCAGAAAAGCATTTATTTCTTCCAGTGAATACAAACTCGTGTTTGTACTACATTTTGCCTCAATAGACTCAGTATTAGACACAGTGTCGTTATCAGATTCCATTTCTTCGTCAACACAACTCAGCTGACTGTTTGGTTCTCCCGGGCTAGTGGATTCATCATGGGCCACAGTTTCCTGGACGCCACCCACAGCAGCTGACTGTCGCCGTTCCATCCCCTGCTGTGAAACGGTAGCAGCCTCCGGAAGCACAGCCGCTGATGTCACACAGCGAGATTCTGACGCACCATCAGATCGGTGCTCCGCCTCCTGCTCCGAAATGGTAGCAGCTTCCGGAGGTACAGCTGTTGATGTCACACAGCGAGATGATTGAGAGAGAGAGAGAGAGAGAGAGAGAGAGAGAGAGAGAGAGAGAGATTTGGTGCATTTATAAATACACTCATCATTTAGCTGCCTTTTCAAATAAGTAATGTGTTACTCTTAAAATGTTCTTAAAGCATATGCAGGGTTCCTGTCTTCTGCCAAGGACTAGTTACTGGACATAATTTCTATGACTGTGTGAATAGCTCTCTAACATATCTGAAAATAGTATGGTAACCAGGGATGGCAATTTTCCGCTGATCCGCGGATTTCCGCCGATTTATTTTCAAATTGATTATTTCTGTGAATCGTCTAAATCCGTTGAGAAAATTTTAGGGGGGGTAAGGTACCTTATTGTTACCGATTTTAGCAAAAATCAACACAATTACATAAGCGCTCGGCGCTTCCCCGGAAGTCGTCTCCCACGATAACCCGGATGTGTTGTGTTCAAGCTACTGCTGTATTGTAAACAGCCCTGCGATTGGATAGTTGCAAACGATTGGACCAATCAAATGGCTCGTTGTATGCTTTTTCAAAAATTCATGGCGGCGTGTTCTCAGGGATGTGATTTTTTGCTAATTCGCTGAATTCCGCTTTATTTTATCTTCCAGGAAGATAAAGTACGTTAAGTACGTTAGCGGCTTGTGGTCCACGAACGCAGTGAAGGTGCACCCTTTCAGGCAGGACTGGAAGTGGCGTATGGCCAGGTGGAGAGCCATTAACTCTCTGTTACTGGCGGCGTACAACGGCTGTATGAGCTGGGCTGCGCGGGGGAGGAAACGGTAATAAAAGTTAACCATCCCCTTTTATGATTCCAAACAGTTTGAAATTGACAGTGCACAGTGGACATTGACTCATAACTTTTGAATATTTCTAAGACTTGGCTACATCAGTGATTGTGCAAAATGAACTGCTCAAGTCTCAATGGAGATTGAAACTGGTGATCTGAAATGAATGCTGAAATTATAAAAAGTAATGGTATGTTGGAATTTTATTTCTATTATGGAACAGATAAAATTAACTGATTTTGATTTGATCAAGTGTTAAAGCATGTGATGGATAATGCTTGTTGGAATATTTACCTCCGCCAAGGAGGTTATGTTTTCATCGGCGTTGGTCTGTCTGTCTGTCTGTCTGTCTGTCTGTTTGTTTGTTTGTTTGTTTGTTAGCAAGATAACTCAAAAAGTTATGGACGGATTTTCATGAAATTTTCAGAGATTGTCAGAAATGGGGTATCCTACAGATGATTAGATTTTGGTGGTGCTCCGGATCACCGTCTGGATCCACAAATTTTTTTACTGATTGGGATTTCCAAAACGGGAATCACAGTAATTTGCATAATACAGGACAAGTTTTCAACAGCTTCTACAAGACATTTAAGACCTAAGGAAATGGAATAAATCTGGATAATGATGCAAAAAAATGAAAAAATAGGGAACCTTTGAAATTTTTAAAAGAACAAATGAAGCTATAAACACGCAACAAGCATCACAGTATAGCTAATATATGCCACTTGCGAATGGCATTTTTTTCATGGTCAAGGAATCTATAAAGTTACACAAAATAAATGGAGGATTAATATTTATGATGTTAAACACTGTATGGGGGGAACTGTGGCGCTTGGCGGAGGTCTGCACTCTCCGAGTGCTTTTCTAGTTTAGGAATGCTATCTTCTTGGAACATAAGTCAATATTATACAGCAATAAGTGGCATTCAGCTGTTTGTTTTATGTGATTTAAGCACAGTTCTGGTACTTAAAAATCATAAAAACTCAGGAGCTTTGGGGGGCTTTGCCCCCCTTGCCCCCCCCCCCCCCAGCGGGGCTCTGCCTCAGACCCCACTGGGGGACTATGTCCCCCAGACCCCCTGCTGAATTTTCAGATAATTTCCCCAACCCCAAATCACATCCCTGGTTCGTGTTGGAATTCTGAGCTTTCGGTATTGTTTTCAGCGGAACTATGAGATTTTTATTGAAGGATCAGGAGTCATCAGTGCTAGAAATAGACAAAAGTGTCAAAAATAAGTTCCGATGGAATTGGCTTGAGAGAAAAGTGACGGTAAAGGTGAAAACTGGCTCAAAGTTCGACGAGGTAACAGAAACACTCGGACAATTTCTGAAGAAACCAGAAAAGGAGATGAAGTTCAAAGTTCAGAGACTGACACAGCTTGCTGCCAAAAGGAAGAAAGTTTCACGTTAGAAGTGACTTGGTGACCAGTGTAAATAGTGTAATAAACTCTTATAGAACTGGGCTGCACGGTGGCGCAGTGGTTAGCACTGCGGCAGCACAGTTTACCCTTGGCCGGGGGATCGTGGGATCGTGGGTTCGATCCCATCCCCCGACCAACAGTGATCTGTGTGGAGTTTGCACGTTCTCCCCGTGTTTGCGTGGGTTTACTCCGGGATTTCTCCGGTTTCCTCCCACATGCCAAAAACATGCAGGTTAGGTTAATTGGAGACTCTAAAGTGGCCCTAGGTGTGAATGTGTGTGTGAATGGTTAAGGGATAGCGCCGTATCGTGGCTGCTTTATCCATCCAGGTGGTGGATGACCCTCAATTTCCCCTCTGGGGATCAATAGAGTATACTAAATCTAAATCTAAAACTGTTAAATATGTTGGACTAAAGACAGTGAGACAACATTGAAGAAAAAGTAAGTTAACTTTTCATTAAATTTAATGATTTATCTAAGTCTAGTATTTCATTTTTTTTTTTTATCATTTTTTTCAGTCTAAATTACTTCTGTTTTACTGAAAACCTCCCAGCTTCAGGGGGGCTGTGCCCCCCCCCCCCCGTAAGTCAATCGACCAAATTAGATTTCAGCTGAAATCAGAATTTCCTGTTGCCATCCCTGAGTAACTGAGTTGCAGAAATATTCCCCTTCTTTTTTCTTTTCTTTTTTTTTTTTTGCCAGGGTGACATTAATTGTGTCTGTCACCTGCAAAGAAGATTTACTTCTCCTTTGGGCTGCTTCCTGTAGGGGTCACCACAGCGGATCATCTGCCTCCATCTCACCCTATCCCTTGCATCCTCTTCTGTCACACCAACTCTCTCCATGTCCTCCTTCAATACATCCATGAATCTTCTGTGGTCTTTCTCTTTCCATCCTGCCTGGCAGCTACATCTTCATTATATCCACTATCCCTCCTCTGCACATATCCAAAAAATCTCAGCCTTAGCGTCTTCTACTCTCCCGTCTCCAGGTCCGCCTCCTGTCTTTTTGTGATTATCACTGTCTCCAAGCCATACATCACAGCAGAGCTCATTACCACCTTATAAACCTTCCCTTTCAGGGAAGACACTCTAGCTGCTATCCTTATGTGACAAATCACCCGTGACCCTCGCCTCCACCCAATCCACCCTGCCTGCACTCTCTTCTTCACCTCTCTTGTGCACTGACCATTGCTTTGGATGGTTGACCCCAGGTACTTAAACTCACCTGCCTTCACTACCTCTACTCCTTGTATCTTCACATCTACACTTGCCTTACTCTCATTCACACACATACAGTATATTCTGTCTTGCTTCGACTGACTTTCATTCATCTTCTCTCCAGAGCATTCCTCCACCTCTCCAGGATCTCTTCTACCTGCTCCCTACTCTCACTACAGATTACAATGTCATCTGCAAACATTATAGCCCACAGAGACTCCTGCCTGACCTCATCTGTCAGCCTGTCCATCACCATCGCAAACAAGAAGGGGCTCAGAGTGATCCCTGATGTAATCCCACCCCTGGCTTAAATCCATCTGTGACTCATACAGCACACCTCATTACTGTCTTGCTGTCCTCATACATGTACTGCACCACACTCAAATACTTCTCTGCCACTCCTGTCTTCCTCACACAGTACCACACTTCTTCTCTTGGCACCCTATCATATGCTTTCTCTAGGTCAGAGGTCACCAACTAAAACTGCAAAAGGTCCGATAAGTCGGTCCTCCTCCCCAGCCAAGGTCCGAACTAGGTGTGGGAATCTTTAGGCACCTCATGATTCAATTATGATTCAGAACTGCGACTTGATTCTAAAACAATTCTCAATGCATCTTGACGCATTTTTTTTCTATTCAAGATTTTTCCCTCCCACTGTGTGACAGTTTGGCCCTTTTAAAGCCAAGTATTTGCAATGACCCGTGAATTTACTTCCAACATCTTTTATTAAAACAAATGGAAGAAAAATCTGACACATGGTGGTCAGTGGTGGCCTAATGGTTAGGGATTTGAACTGGTGAGCGGAGGGTTGCAGGTTCATTCCCTGGACTGGCAGGATTTGATCTGGGTGGGACAGATAACATAGCAGTGTTTGCCCCACCCTACTTAACCCCACTGTGGTGCCCTTGAGCAAGGCCCTTAACCCCAGTTGTTCCAGTGGAGCTGCTCAGTGGCAACACGTCAGTCTGTGATTGTACTGGGCAGCTTCATGGTGTGAATGTGTGAATGTGAACAGGGCATCCTTGAAAAAGAGAGGTTGCCTCTTAATGGAACTACCCTGTATAAATAAAGGTTAAATAAAAAACATGGACAAATTTATCTCAGAATGTACTTTTAAGAACTGTCATCCTTTCATTGACATTCTTTCAGAAGACCACAGTTGTCTCCAGACAGGCCAATGTCATTTAACTTTCTTTCACACATTATTTTATTCACATCATGTTTTAGCTAGCTTTAGCTCTATATTAATTTTTAAACAAAAAACAATATTAAAATGAATTCTTTGTTCAATTTCAAACAAAATGTAATAAAATCCTAAAAATGTTTTACAGGAGAACGCAAACTAATTTGTATTGCATTTTAAAAAAGATTGATATCTAAAAAAAAAAAAAATCACAAAAAGTCCACCTCTATACAATATTTTCAGTGCAGAAAAAAACTGTTTCAAACTAAGACAAAAAAAAACAAACAAAAAACTGACACTTTGTCATAAATGCGCCCCTCCGGGGCAGAAAAAGACAGGTCCACGCACAGGACTGTAGTGTGACATTTAATTTAACAAAAAGACAAACAGTGCATGACATACAAAAATTGCAAATAAGGAAAACTTGCAGACAAGCACTCCGGAATCGCCCCGCGAGTGCAGGTAGGAGAAGACAAAGGAATAGTCCAATACATCCAAACATGTCTGCTGCAAAGAAACAGTAAGCAGGCAGTGTTTAAATAACTGGTAATCAAATGAGGCACAGGTGCGGGGAGCAGAATGGACAAGTGACCTGATTAAACAATTACATGCAGCTTGAGCTGGCAGAGAGACAGCCTGGGTAAAGGTGGGCATGACTGGTAAGAGGGAAAGGGCTCAGAGACAAAACAAACCAAAAATACACACACAGACCTGTCAACATAATAACAACAGACAGAAAAATACTCAAAACTACAAAAGAAAGTCTGAGCGCTGAGAACAACGCTCAGGCACATGACAGAGCCCCTCCTCAAGGGGTGGAAACCAGACACCCCAAGTAACACCAAAAAGGACCCCCCCCCCCCCAGAGAAGGAGAACAACAAAACACTAACCAGGGAGGGAGGTGGGGGAACAGGCTAAGGAAGGAAAACACAATACAGTACATAACCCGCACCTGCACTAAACCAACCCCCTGGACCCCAACCAGAGAAACAAGAGTTCAGGGGGCCGACCGAAGTCCCAGGCCCGGTGGACAGCGAGGCGCACCAAGTCAGGTGGCCTGCCAAAGTCCCAGGCCAGCCGGATGGCCAGATGGTACGAGTCAGGTGGCCTATCAGAGAATATGGACCACCCGACCCAGCGGCTCAGTCTTTCAGGTGGCTGGTCCGAGTGCTTCAGCTACCAGAACAGAAGAGGTGGCCCGGGTGGTGGCTCCCCCACCGGGAGACCCAATAATGGAGGGGTGAGCCAAGGAGGGGGAACCACGACGTCGTCTGGCAGTGGAGGAAGGGGGACCACGATGGCGTCAGGTAGTAGAGGAAGGAGGGGGACCACGACGGCATCTGGCAGTGGAGGATCTGCAGCACCCACGGTGGGCATGGGCTGGAGCTTTGTAGCACCCATGGTGGCCCCGGGCTGGAGCTTTGTAGCACCTGCGGTGGCCCCGGGCTGGAGCTTTGTAGCACCCACGGTGGGCCCCAGCTGGGCCAACGTTGCACCCACGGTGAACGGGGAAACCCGCAAGAGCACCAGGACGAGGAGGCGGTCTGTCAGAGGGACCCCAGGCGAGGGCGAAGGAGGAGGGACCCTGATGACTTCGGCGGGGGGAGCTGGACTCATGACATCATCGGTTGGTAGGCCCGGATCCATGGTGGCATCAGGTGGAGGTGGTTCTTCCCTGGCGACCCTAGGAGAAGGCTTAGCAGAGACAGGGAGGAGAACGTGGTTAGGGTCGTCGGCAGCGGCGGGGCCCGGCGAGGTGAGCTCAGGTGTAGCTGAGGGCTGCACCCGACTCTCCTCACCAAGAGTCAGACAAGATCTCTCCAATATAGACATGAGAAAAACGAAAGTGATCACTTGCCTGAGCTCGAGCTCCACTGCTGTCCAGGACTCCATCGATCCTAGCGATGATGCCTCGGGCCAAGCCTCCTGGAGGTCCAGCTCCGGTTTCCACTCTGCTGTGGCAGCCTCCGCAGCAGGTATGATGGTGATAGCAGTCCAAATGTCCCCAGACGAAGAGGCCCTCGCTGGTGGCTTGCCTGGTGAGGCGGCTAGGGGTCAGATCCGCGCTGGCACTGGAGTAGGGTCTTCCAGGGCCACAGGCTCCTCCTTCATCCGGCAGCTCAGTTCCAGGGCCAGCGGACACTCAGGAAGGACAAGAGGAGACACGGAGAGAGCTGATGAGTTAAGGGTGGCTGTAGCAGGTGGAGAGAGCTCAGGGGACTGCATTCCCAGAGTCTCTCTACCAGGGATAAGGCAAGATAATTCATCAAAATTTGAAGTAGAATTAAAGGAAACTTGCCTGTTCACCTGGCGAGGGATGTTGCCTGCTGCAGCTGGTAATGTGTCACCCCTCTCCGTGGCCACAGTGATCCTGGACCCTTCTGTGGATTGTTGAGGAGCCGCCCCTGTAGACACTGGAACGGGTGTCGCCAGTGGAGAAATGGAGCACCTCTTGACAGCAGGAGGAAGCACTGAGGGGATGGGCCTCGCAGCAGTAGTGGAGGGAGGTTGGGCTGACAAACCAGCCGATGAGGAAAAAGAAGAACGGGAAGCTGCTGCGGGAACAGCCAGGCTTGGTGTTTGGGAAGAGGCTGTCCAAGAGGAATTCTTCCGGCAGCCTGGGGAAGGGCGACGCTGTCGCCACAGAGCTGCTGAAGAAGGTGAGGAGGAGGCAGATGACATCGGCGGGAGTGGAGGAAGAGAGAGGCTTATAACTCGAGGATGGAAGCACGTGCTGGGTCTAGCCTCCACCCGGTTGGCAACTCCACCCCAGCAATACATCTTGTCTTGATGGGATGAGCAGCTCCGTACACTGGCCGCCATATCCTCGATCATGGCTACCACCTCCAACTCTTTGCGACTCCACTTCTTCCTCCTCTGGTCTGGTCCGCCTGTAGGAAACATGACTGCTCCGCCGGACAGGTAAGTGAAAAAAGGAAAAAGACAAAAAGGAAAAAATGCACACTACAACCGCTGGACCTTATTATGGCGGCAGTCATGTGTCATGAATGCACCCCTCCAGGGCAGGAAAAGACAGGTCCACTTGCAGGACTGCAGTGTGACATTTAATTTAACAAAAAGGCAAACAGTGCATGACATACAAAAATTGCAAATAAGGGAAACTTATAGACAAGCACTCTGGAGCCGGAATCGCCCTGCGAGTGCAGGTAGGAGAAGACAAAGGAATAGTCCAATACATCCAAACATGACTGCCACAAAGAAACAATAAGCAGGCAGTGTTTAAATAATCAGTAATCAAATGAGGCACAGGTGCGGGGAGCAGAGTGGGCAAGTGACCTGATTAAACATTTACATGCAGCTTGAGCTGGCAGAGAGACAGCCTGGGTAAAGGTGGGGGTGACTGGCAAGAGGGAAAGGGCTCGGAGACAAAACAAACCAAAAATACACACACAGAACTGTCAACATAATAACGGACAGAAAAATACTCAAAACTACAAAAGGAAGTCTAAGTGCTGAGAACAACGCTCAGACACATGACACACAAAATATAATTCCACAGGACAGAATTTCTCTGACATTTTTTAAAAATCTCCACAGTAAACTCAGTTATAGCATGGATCGAGCAGTAACTCCGTGGTTACAGGGAGAAGGGAGTTGGAAGTTTTTCTGTTCAGTAACACACAGTGCTTTTACTGAGTTTTTAAGTGATACCAGCGAAGGTACTGTACATTTAGTTTAACAACAGCGCTTCTTTTTGTGGGTGCAGACCTGAAAGGTCTGTCTGGGGTGGATGTCCTGGCTGTCATTCTTGCGTGTGTGTGTGTGCGCTTGCAGTGAACCTGAGTTTGCAAACTGCTGACACTCTGGAGTGGTTGGAGCCGCAGAATCTCTGCAGAGAGTGGCGTTCGTGGGACAGCTAAGAGGGAGTCAGTCTGCAGCAGGAGGAGCGCGCCCAAGGGGTCGTGCCATAATCTGTCAGACTGTTGCTGATGCAGCTGTCCAGTTCTGCTTTTTCCGCCTTTTTCCCCAACAAAATAAAAGTCTCCCTTTTCCCCAAATTGTATCAAAAGGCTTCATGGTCCAGACAGAAGACTCTTGGGGTCAGGATTCGGATCGGAGTCCACCAGTTGGTAACCCCTGCTCTAGATCGACAAAGGCAATGCAACTACTTCTGACTTTCTCTATACTTCTCCATCAGCACTCTTAGAGCAAATATTGCATCTGTGGTACTCTTTCTTGGCATGAAACCGTACTGCTGCTTACTGATTGTCACCTCTCCTCTTAACCTGGCTTCAGTGTGGCTGATCAACTTTATGCCTCTGTAGTTACTACAGCTCTGAGCATCACCCTTGTTCTTGAAAATTGGTACTACAACACTTTCTTCTCCACTTCTCAGGCATCCTCTCACTCTCCAAGATTGCGTTAAACAATCTGGTTGAAAAGTCCACTGCCATCTCTCCTAAACATCTCCATATACCTCCACAGGTACAATATGTCATCTGAACCATCCACCTTTCCATTCTTCATCCTCTTCAAAGCTGCCCTCACTTCTGCCTTGGTAATCCTCAGAACTTCCTGTTTCACTATCTTTCCTTCATCCATCCTCCTCTCACTCTCATTTTCTTGATTCATCAGCTCCTCATAGTACTCCTTTCGCCTTCTCAACACACTTGTCACTTGTTAGGACATTACCATCTCTGTCCTTATTCAACCTAGCCTGCTGCACATCCTTTAGAGCTCGATCTCTCCGTGTAGTCAATCGATAAAAGTCCTTTTCTCCTTCCTTAGTGTCCAGCCTCTCATAAAGTCACTATATGCCTTTTCCTTTGCCACCTCTCTCTTTGCAATACTTTGAGTACTCCTGTCTACTTTCTCAATCTCCCTGACTATCCCCCTTTATACAGCAGTTAGTTCCAACCAAGCAATTTGATTGGACAATAGGGATTTCAGGAGTTACAGTGCATCTGGAAAGTATTCACAGCGCTTCACTTTTTCCACAATTTGTTATGTTACAGCCTTATTTCAAAATGGATTAAATTAATTTTTTTCCTCAAAATTCTACCCACAATACCCCATAATGACAAAATGAAAAAGTTTTTTTTTTTAATTTTTGCAAATTTCCATCCATCCATCCATCCATCTTCTACCGCTTTTACGGAGGTCCGGGTCGCGGAGGCAGCAGTTCAAGCAGAGAAGCCCAGACTTCCCTCTCCCCAGCTACCTGCTCCAGCTCTTCAGACAGGATACCAAGGCGTTCCCAGACCAGCTGGGAGACATAGTCTCTACAGCGAGTCCTGGGTCTGCCCTGGGGACTCCTCCCAGTGGGACGTGCCCGAAACACCTCAAGTGGGAGGCGTCCAGGAGGCATCCTAATCAGATGCCCATACCACCTCAACTGGCTCCTTTCAATGTGGAGGAGCAGTGGTTCTACTCTGAGCCTCTCCCGGATGACTGCGCTCTTCACCTTATCTCTGAGGGTGAGTCCAGTGATCCTATGGAGAAAGCTCATTTCAGCTGCTTGTATCCGCGATCGCATTCTTTCGGTCATTACCCAAAGCTCGTGACCATAGGTGAGAGTAGGAACGTAGATTGACTGGATTGACTTAGAACTCAGCTCCCTCTTCACCACAACAGACCAGTACAACGTCCGCACCACTGCAGATGTTGCTGTGATCCATCTGTCAATCTCTCGTGCCATTCTCCCCTCACTCGTAAATAAGACCCCAAGATCGATTCCCCACTAGGGGAAGGAGCCTGTCCCCAACCTGGAGAGGACAATCCAATTTTTCCGGCTGAGGACCATGGACTCGGACTTGGAGGTGCTGATTCTCATCCCAGCTGCTTCACACTCAGCGGCAAACCGTCCCAGCAAGAACTGTAGGTCATTGCTAGATGAAGCCAGCAGGACAACATCATCTGCAAACAACAGAGATGAGATCCTGTGGTCACCAAGCATGACACCCTCCGTTCCCTGGCTGTGCCTAGAAATCCTGTCCATAAAAATTATGAACAGGATCGGTGACAAAGGGCAGAGGGCAGGCCTGGCGGAGTCCAACTCTCACTGGGAATGAGTCCGATCGAGTGTTGGCAGTACGAACCAAACTCTCACAACAGTCGTACAGAGACCGAATAGCTTGTAACAACAAGCCTGATACCCCAAACTGCCGAAGCACCCCCCACAAAAAACCAAAAGGGACGCGGTCAAATGTCTTCTCCAAGTCCACAAAACACATGTAAACTGGTTGGGCAAACACCCACGAACCCTCGAGGATTCTCCAGAGGGTAAAGGGCTGGTCTGATGTCCCACGGCCAGGACGAAAACCACGTTGCTCCTCCTGAATCCGAGGTTTGACCAACAGCCAAACTCTCCTCTTCAGTACCTTGGCATAGACCTTCCCAGGGAGGCTGAGGAGTGTGATCCCTCTAAAATTGGAGCACACCCTCCGGCCCCCTTTTTTGAAGAGAGGTACCACCACCCCGGTTTGCCATGCCAAAGGCACTGCCCCCGACCTCCATTCAATGTTGCAGAGGCGTGTCAACCATGACAGCCCTACAACATCCAGGGCCTTGAGGTACTCAGGGTGAATCTTGTCCACCCCCAGGGCCTGGCCACCAAAGAGATTTTTAACCACCTTGGTGACCTCAGCCCCTGTGATAGGCGAGTCGTACCCCTTGTTCACAAGCCCTGCTTCCTCTGTGGAAGGCGTATCAGTGGGATTGAGGAGATCTTCAAAGTATTCCTTCCACCGCCCAATGATATCCCCAGTCGAAATCAACAGTGCCCCATCCGCACCATACACAGTGTGGACAGGGAGCTGCTTCCCCCTCCTGAGCCGTCAGACAGTTTGTCAGAATCTCTTTGAAGCCAACCGAAAGTCTTGTTCCATGGCCTCACCAAACTCCTCCCATACCCGAGTTTTTTCTTCAGTAACCCCCCGCGCTGCACTCCGCTTGGCCTGCCGGTACACCTCAGCTGCTTCGGGAGTCCCACAAGCCAAACAAGCTTGATAGGACTACTCCTTCAGCTTAATGGCCCCCCTCACCACTGGTGTCCACCACTTTGTTTGGGGGTTGCCACCACGAGATGCACCGTCGACCTTGCGGCCGCAGCTCTGGGCCACTGCTTCAACAACAGAGGTGGAGAACATGGCCCATTCAGACTCCTTGTCTCCAGACTCCCTCGGAATGTGGTTGAAGTTCTTCCGGAGGTGGGAGTTGAAGATCTCCCGGACAGGGGCCTCAGCCAGACGTTCCTAGCACACCCTCACTATACGTTTGGGTCTACCAGGTCTGAATGGCATCCTCTGCTGACATCGGATCCAACTCACCACCAAGTGGTGATCAGTTGACAACTCTGCACCTCTCTTTACCTGAGTGTCCAAGACATACGGTTGCAGGTCTGATGACACAACAACAAAATCAATCATCGACCTGTAACCTATGGTGTCCTGGTGCCAGGTGCACATATGGACACCCTTATGCTTGAACATGGTGTTCGTTATGGACAAACTGTGGTTAGCACATAAGTCCAATAACTGAACACTACTCGGGTTCTGATCGGGCAGGCCGTTCCTCCCAATCACCCCCTTTCAGGTTTCACTGTCATTGCCCACATGCGCATTGGAAGTCCCCCTGTAGAACAATGGAGTCTCCAAGAGGAGCACCCTCCAACACCCCAGTCAGAGACTCTAAAAAGGGTGGGCACTATGAACCATCATTTGGTGCCTAGGCACAAATGATGGTCAGGACCCGTTTCCCAATCCGAAGGTGCAGGGAAACAACCCTTTCGTCCATTGTGGAAAACTCCAATATAGAGGCAGCAAGGTGGGGGGGGGGGGGATACAAGAATACCCACCCCTGCTCGTCGCCTCTCGCCCGGGGCAACTCCAGCGTAGGCCAAGCTCCAGCCCCTCTCCAGGAGACTGGTTCCGGAACCGGAGCTGTGTGTTGAGGTGAGGCCGACAATATTTAGCCAGTATCTCTCAACCTCATGCACCAGCTCAGGCTCCTTCCCCACCAGAGAGGTGACATTCCACGTACCAAAAACCAATTTAGGAAGCTTGGAATCAGCCTGCCAAGGTCTCCGCCTTTGACTGCCACCTGATCCACATAGCACCGGACCCTCATGATCCCTCCTGCAGGTGGTGAGCCCACTGGAGGGTGGACCCATGTATCTCCTTCGGGCTGTGCCCGGCCGGGTCCCATGGGCACAAACCCGGCCACCAGACACTAGCCATCGAGCCCCTTCCCCAGGCCTGGCTCCAGGGTGGGGCCCCGGTAACCCCATACTGGGCAGAGTACACTGAATCCTTGTTCTAGTATTTATCATGAGAGTCTGTTGGATTGTTCTTAGTCTGGCCCTTCACCCAGGACCAATTTGTCTTGGGTGACCCTATCAGAGGCAAATTGCCCCGGACAACATTGCTCCTGGGATCACTGGGGCACGCAAACCCCCCACCACGATAAGGTGATGATCCATGAAGAGGGTTTTGCAAATTTGCAAATTTTTTTTTTGTTGTTGTTGTTGTTTTTTTTTTTTTTATAAATTTTGCAAATTTATTAAAAATAAAAAACTAATACATCACATGTACATAAGTATTCACAGCCTTTGCTCAGTACTTTGTTGATGCACCTTTGGCAGCAATTACAGCCTCAAGTTTTTTTGAATATGATGCCACAAGCTTGGCACACCTATCTTTGGGCAGTTTCACCCATTCCTCTTTGCAGCACCTCTCAAGCTCCATCAGGTTTGATGGGAAGCATCGATGCACAGCCAATTTCAGATCTCTCCTGAGATGTTCAATTGGATTCAAGTCTGGGCTCTGGCTGGGCCACTCAAGGACATTCACAAAGTTGTCCTGAAGCCACTCCTTTCATATCTTGGCTGTGAGCTTACGGTCGTTGTATTGCTGAAAGATGAACCGTCGCCCCAGTCTGAGGACAAGAGCGCTCTGGAGCAGGTTTTCATCCAGGATGTCTTTGTACATTGCTGCTTTCATCTTTCCCTCTATTCTGACTAGTCTCCCAGTTCCTGCTGCTGAAAAACATACCCACAGCATGATACTGCCACCACCATTGGCGTGGCTATGAATGGTGCCAGGTTTCCTCCAAACATGACGCCTGGCATTCACAACAAAGAGTTTAATCTTTGTCTCATCAGACTAGAGAATTTTGTTTCTCATGGTCTGAGTGTCCTTCAGGTGCCTTTTGGCAAACTCCAGACGGCTGCCATGTGCCTTTTACTAAGGAGTGGCTTCCATCTGGCCTCTCTACCATACAGGCCTGATTGGTGGATTGCTGCAGAGGTGGTTGTCCTTCTGGAAGGTTCTCCTCTATCCACAGAGGATTGCTGGAGCTCTGACAGAGTGACCATTGGGTTCTCGGTCACCTCCCTGACTAAGACCGTTCTCCCCTGATCGCTCAGTTTAGATGGTCGGCCAACTCTAGGAGAGTCCTGGTGGTTACCAACTTCTTCCATTTATGGATGATGGAGGCCACTGTGCTCATTGGGACCTTCAAAGCAGCAGAAATTTTTCTGTACCCTTCCCCAGATGTGTGCCTCGAGACAATCCTGTCTTGGAGGTCTACAGACAATTCCTTTGACTTCATGCTTGGTTTGTCTCTGACATGCACTGTCAACTGTGGGACCTTATACTATAGACAGGTGTGTGCCTTTCCAGATCATGTCTGATCAACTGAATTTACCACAGGTGGACTCCAGTTAAGCTGTAGAAACATCTCAAGGATGATCAGTGGAAACAGGATGCACTTGAGCTCAATTTTGAGCTTCATGGCAAAGGCTGTGAATACTTATGTACATGTGATTTATTAGTTTTTGATTTTTAATAAATTTGCAAAAATCTAAAAAAAAAACCCAACAACTTTTTTCACATTGTCATTATGAAGTATTGTGTGTAGAATTTTGAGGGAAAAATGAATTTAATCCCTTTTTGGAATAAGGCTGTAACATAACAAAATGTGGAAAAAGTGAAGCGCTGTGAATACTTTCCGGATGCATTGTACTAAAATCTATGATAATTGCGCTCCAACTTTCACTGAGTATGTATCACTCTGCTTCAAAGGTGTTCTAATAACTGTTAATTACTAACTGTGATTTACGATCGCCAGTCCATCGCAGGGCCAACACAGAGAGAGAGACAACCATTCACTCTCACAGTCCCCCGTGACCCGAAAAGGATTAAGCGGAAGAAGATTGATGGATGGATTTACTATCGACTCCTGGTCAGCACTTTAAGGCAACATTAATGGAATATGGTAAAACATTGGACATTTTTCCCAATAAATCATTTGAGTTAAATTATGAATGATCATCAGAAGAGGAGTGTCCTAAGTTTCTCCAACAGACTGCTACAGCTTTGCGGCCGAACGATCAGGTACAGGAAATCTTTCCTGCCACATGACATTTCACTGTACAGTAACTCACTCTAATGTTGAATCTTGGTCATAATAATGCTGCCATACTGGACCTACAGTCTAATTGGTGCCTCACATTTCACCCTGCACCCAATAGTCCTGCATTGTACAGCGAGTACGATTCATGTATTCAGGCAGGTCATCATCTGCGATGTATACAAAGTTATCTAGGCAGTTTTACTTTCCCTGGGCAATTCCTTTTTTCTGTTATGCTGTGTGTGTTTCTGTCGTTTTGGTCATCTACTGTCATGCTGCTGTTACACTGTAATTTCCCAGTTTGGAATCAATAAAGTCCATCTGTCCGTCTGCCCACCCGCCTGCCCACCTTTATACAACAGTTAGTTCTGACCGAGCAATTTCATTGGACAATAGGGATTCCAGAAGTTACTAAAATCTACAATAATTGCACTCCAGCTTTCACTGAATATGTATCACTCTGCTTCAAAGGTGTTCTAATAACCATTAATTACTAACTACTAGTGCATACCTGTGCATGCCCGTTCATACCCGTGCATGCCCATAGAAACCAAGTATAAGCAAGTATTTCTGCATGTCCGTACACTCATTCGTTGATGTCTGCCTTGAGTCCTATGTTCCTGACATCATGACATCGTGACAGATTTCTTGAATTATATATAGAGTGATATTCCTTGTTTCATGCGCCTATGGGCACATGCGCACACAGCGACCGGCAGCTGGTGAAAAAAGTCCTACGTCTGTGTGTCTGTTTTTACGCACTTTAATGTGTTTTAACGAAATTCTCTGTGTTGTTTTTGTCCTTGAATGTTTGTGGACTACATAACGAAGAGCTCCCTGGTTCCATCAGTATGGATCTCCTCCTTATTTTTGCACTGTTGCTTCTTTCCTACCGGCTCTTTGTCTCTGAGGTAAGCGCAATCACGATCATGTCGGGAAGAATACAGTATTCCAGAGACATGTTACTGCATTTAAACACGGATAATGCAGCATCGGTGAGTGAGTCTGTGCCGCAACTGCCGGACTTTATTTTAAGAGATTTTCATGGACACAGCGATGAAAAGAGAGACAAGAGGAGGAAACGCGGAAAGCGTGGAGGTGTAAGATTAAGCCTGAGGAGGCGTCAGTTTAACAGCATTCCTCTTCCTTCCATGATTATGGGGAACGTTCAATCCCTGAGAAATAAAGTGGATGAAATTCAAGGAAATGTACGCTATCAGAAGGACTTCAAAACCTGCTGTGTCATGGCTTACACAGAGACGTGGCTTACGGCGCATGACCGGGATGCGGACCTGTGGATTGACGGCTTTGGAGCCCCACTTCACTCGGATCGGCAGGAAGAGGTAACGGGGAAACGTCAGGGGGGCGGTGTATGTTTATATATTAATAAACAGTACTGCACATCCGTCACGGTCAGAGAGCGCATCTGTACACCCGATGTGGAGCTTCTGTCCGTATCGCTACGCCCCTTTTATCTGCCCCGCGAGTTCCCCCAACTTTTCATCACGACTGTGTACATTCACCCAAGGGCAGATGCTGACTCCGCCTCCAGCACCGTCTTTGATGTGGTACAGCGGCTGCAGTCTATTTCCCCAGAGGCTCCAAACTTTATTCTTGGGGATTTTAACCATGTTTCTTTAAAGAAGACACTTAAAAACTTTTATCAGTATGTCTCCTGCCCAACCAGGCGAAAAAAGACATTGGACCTGTGCTATGGATCCATAGAGAGGGCCTATAAATCACTTCCCCTTCCTCCTTTAGGATCCTCAGATCACAACTGTGTACATTTGCTGCCCACATATAAAACTGCTCTCAGAAGAGGCAAGGTGAAGACCAGAGACAGAGTTGTGTGGACAGAGGATTCAGTGCACTGCCTCCAGGAATGCTTTAACTGTACAGACGGAGGTTTTCACACTGTCCTGCGGGGATGATTTGGACTCTTTAGTGGACGTAATATGCTCATACATGACTTTCTGTAGAGACATGATCGTTCCACGTAAACGTGTCAAAATATATCCCAACAACAAGCCATGGGTTACAAAATCAGTTAAATCCTGCTTACAGAGGAAAGCACTTGCCTTTAAACAGGGGTCTGTTTCTGAGCTACAGGTAGCCACAAAAGAGCTGAAGTCTGAAATTTTATGAGCCAAACAGAACTATAAATCAGAATTGGAAAGCAAGATGGCAACAAAGAAACTTGGTTCAGCCTGGGCCAGTATGAAAACTATTGCAGGCCTTCAGAGCACAGAGCGCAGTAATTGTGTGTTTTTAGATGGTTTTAATTCAGACACAGAGCTGGCTAATGCTCTTAATTGTTTTTATGGTCGTTTTGATTCCTCTGATTTTAGCACAGAAACCCAAGATTTGAAACAGAAACTCGAAGACAATCAGCACTTTAATATTGAGGTGCAGGATGTTAAAAGGGCGTTCTGCGCTGTAAAAGTGAACAAAAGTCAGGGCCCTGATAATATACAGTGGGGCAAAAAAGTATTTAGTCAGCCACCAATTGTGCAAGTTCTCCCACTTAAAAGATGAGAGAGGTCTCCAATTTTCATCATAGGTATACCTCAACTATGAGAGACAAAATGAGAAAAAAAAAATCCAGAAAATCACATTGAAGGATTTTTAATGATTTAATTGGTAAATTCCTCAGTAAAATAAGTATTTGGTCGCCTACAAACAAGCAAGATTTCTGGCAATCACAGACCTATAACTTCTTCTTTAAGAGGCTCCTCTGTCCTCCACTCGTTACCTGTATTAATGGCACCTGTTTGAACTCGTTATCAGTATAAAAGACACCTGTCCACAACCTCAAACAGTCAGACTCCAATCTCCACTATGGCCAAGACCAAAGAGCTGTCAAAGGACACCAGAAACAAAATTGTAGACCTGCACCAGGCTGGGAAGACTGAATCTGCAATAGGTAAGCAGCTTGGTGTGAAGAAATCAACTGTGGGAGCAATTATTAGAAAATGGAAGACATACAAGACCACTGATAATCTCCCTCGATCTGGGGCTCCATGCAAGATCTCACCCCGTGGGGTCAAAATGATCACGAGAACGGTGAGCAAAAATCCCAGAACCACATGGGGGGACCTAGTGAATGACCTGCAGAGAGCTGGGACCAAAGTAACAAAGGCTACATCAGAAACACACTACGCCGCCAGGGACTCAAATCCTGCAGTGCCAGACGTGTCCCCCTGCTTAAGCCAGTACATGTCCAGGTAAAAACTCAACTTGTCGTGTTTGGAGGAGAAAGAACGCCATACCTACTGTGAAACATGGGAGTGGAAACATCATACTTTGGGGCTGTTTTTCTGCAAAGGGACCAGGACGACTGATCCGTGTAAAGGAAAGAATGAATGGGGCCATGTATCATGAGATTTTGAGTGAAAACCTCCTTCCACCGGCAAGGGCATTGAAGATGAAATGTGGCTGGGTCTTTCAGCATGACAATGATCCCAAACACACCACCCGGGCAACGAAGGAGTGGCTTCGTAAGAAGCATTTCAAGCTTCTGGAGTGGCCTAGCCAGTCTCCAGATCTCAACCCCATAGAAAATCTTTGGAGGGAGTCGAAAGTCTGTGTTGCCCAGCGACAGCCCCAAAACATCACTGCTCTAGAGGAGATCTGCATGGAGGAATGGGCCAAAATACCAGCAACAGTGTGTGAAAACCTTGTGAAGGCTTACAGAAAACGTTTGACCTCTGTCATTGCCAACAAAGGGTATATAACAAAGTATTGAGATGAACTTTTGTTATTGACCAAATACTTATTTTACCGAGGAATTTACCAATTAATTCATTAAAAATCCTTCAATGTGATTTTCTGGATTTTTTTTTTTTCTTATTTTGTCTCTCACAGTTGAGGTATACCTATGATGAAAATTTGAGACCTCTCTCATCTTTTAAGTGGGAGAACTTGCACAATTGGTGGCTGACTAAATACTTTTTTACCCCACTGTATGTGGGCACTTGGTAAAGTCCTGTGCACATGAATTGAGTCCTGTATTTCACGACATTTTCAATAAGTCCTTACAGACACAACATGTGCCTAAGATCTGGAAAGATGCCGTGGTTGTCCCCATTCCAAAATCCAGCTGTCCTAAAACGGTAAACGACTTTAGACCAGTTGCGTTGACTTCAATTTTAATGAAAATTTTTGAAAAACTGGTCAGATTTGAGGTCCTAAAGCAGACCGAGCATGCATTGGATCCTCTGCAGTTTGCATAGAGGCCTCACAGAGGAGTGGAGGATGCCACTGTCACTCTGTTTAACATGCTTTTTAAACATCTGGATTTTAACGGGACACATGCCAGGCTTTTATTTGTGGACTTTTCTTCCGCCTTTAACACAATCTAACCTCATATTTTAGTTGAAAGGCTCCTGCAACAATTTGATTTGAGCAATAATCTGGTGGGCTGGATTCTGGATTTTTTAACCAACAGGACACAGAGAGTAAGGGTCAATGATACAGTGTCTGACCAAAAGTGCTCTTCTACTGGCTCTCCTCAGGGGGGTGTGTTGTCACCACTACTCTTCGTCCTGTACACAAACATGTGTCGGAGCAGACATGACAACAGACACATTATAAAGTATGCTGATGATTCAGTTATTGTCAGTCTCCTCCAGGATGGTGAGATTGGCCACGGCCCAGTAGTTGATGATTTTGTTCACTGGTGTGAGGATTCCTACCTGCAGCTGAATACGACAAAAACTAAAGATATGATTATTGACTTCAGGAGGAAAACTACCAGGCACGAAGTCACCGTACTAAAAAGCCAGACCACTGAATGTGTACAATCGTACAAATATCTTGGGACGATTATTGATAGTAATTTAAACTTTGAAGAGAACTGTGAAAGGGTGTGCAAAAAGGGTCAGCAACATTTGCATTGTTTAAGGAAACTTGCACGCTTCCAAATTGACCAAACCATAATGACAATGTTTTATCGGGCTTTTATTGAATCTGTTTTATCCTTTTCTTTAGTGTCATGGTTTGGTCAGATAAAACTGAAACAGAGGAAATCCTTGGACCAGGTAGTTAGATGGTCCAGTCGTTTGCTTGGTGAGTCACAGCTGAGCCTGACATCCCTGTACACCAGACAGGTACAGAGGATTGCTACCTCCATTTTAAATGATGACTCCCACCGTTTGCACTGCCACTTTCAGCTTCTTCCCTCAAGACAGAGGTTTGCTGTCCCAAAAAGTAAAACCCAGCGCTACAAAAACAGCTTTGTTCCTGCTGCTGTCAAAGAGTTGAACAAGTTGTAATATATTGCACATAATTTAGTTACCTATTTACTGATTTCATTTTATATTTACTTATTTTTGTAGTTTTTTTTTTTATTTGGGTTCTAAATCTTTTATTGGGTTTTAGACTTTTGAGTTTTTAACCTCTTTGACTAGTCTTTAACTTTTTAATATGACCCTTCTCTCTTATCTCTGGTTTTTCTCTCATCTCTTTGTCTTATATCCTGATCGATGGAGCCTTGAGCATTTTTATCATGTTTGTTCAGGTTCAGGTTACTTTATTTGTACCCGTAGGTACATTTGTTTGTAGTCAGCTTCATGTGTGCCTGTGTTTGTGTTTATGTTGAATGTAATTGCAGTTTGTAAATACGGATGTCACCTCACTGCAAAACAAATCTACCTACAGGTACAAATAAAGTAACCTGAACCTGAACCTGAACCTTTCCAGGGCATAGGTCCCAGGCCACATCCTCGCTTTAAGTTGGGATTTTCTGTATTTCAACTTCTTATTCTTTTGGGTTGCTATTATTGTTATCGTTATTATTGTGTCTTGCATATTTATTTCATTGGTCTTCCTCTTAGTTTAACTTTATCAGTATTATTATTATTATTTTTGTCATTATCATTATCATTATTGCCTTGGTCTTGTCTCCCCTCTGGTCCCCTGTGTGTGATTATCTGTGCAGCCCCACCCATCTCGTTTTCTGTAACCATGCCCTGCCATCCGTGTTTGCCCCTGCTTGTTACTTCTTTTCTTGCCTGTCACTGTTCTGTGTTATGTTGCTTACCTGTGTCTATATATATGTCTTGTAGGGAGTCATGTGCTCTGTCTAGGTAGGCATCATAGGACTCGCGATGCCGTCATAAAGACAGCTTCATCGCAACATCATAGGACTCGCGAGTCTGTGTGTGTGTCTGTCACGTTTATAGGACACCGTAGGACGGCCTATGATGTCTGCCTGATGTCCTATGATGTCATGTGCTCTACTTCTTCTCCTGTCTGTCACTGTTTTGTGTTATGTTCTTCTTCTTCTCTCGGTTACTGGTGGATAGCAAACAACTGAAAGGTACATACCGCCACTGACTGTACAAGAGTGTGTAACATTATGTCATCTGAGCCCGACCCCTAAATTCTATGACTTAATCCTGTGTTATTTAAAAAAGAGAAAAGAGCCCTTTTCGTTGATTCTTATTGCCTCTCCATCTCCATCTGTTCGCAGAATCCTAGTTAAATCCCATTCCCTACCGGCCTCTCGAACTTCATTTTCCATTATCTGTCTTTCATTTCCGTATTTGTGACAGTGTAATAAGATGTGCTCGACATTTTCTTTTACTCCACATTCTCTACATTTGTCACTTTCGTTTTTCCCCATGGTGAATAAAGCGCCATTTAAACCTATGTGATCCAGTCTGAGTCTTGCCATATTGATGTCTTCCCTCCTTTTGGTTGTTATGAAATTCTTTATTGCAATAGATTTTTGTATTTTGTAATACGATCTACCTTTATGATCTTCATCCCATCTTTTTTGCCATAGATCAGTTCCTTTTTTCTTGATTACTGCTTTTCCTTCACCTTTTTCCAAGTGACAATGGTATAGTTATCTCTTTTCCAAGAGTGCTTTTTGCTAATTTGTCTGCACAGTCATTCCCTTTCAACCCTTCATGTGCAGGAACCCAACAAAACTGAACTTCTCCATCACCCATCCATCCATCCATCCATCCATCCATCCATCCATCCATCTTCTACCGCTTTTCCGGAGGTCCGGGTCGCGGAGGCAGCGGTTCAAGCAGAAAAGCCCAGACTTCCCTCTCCCCAGCCACCTGCTCCAGCTCTTCAGAGAGGATACCAAGGCATTCCCAGACCAGCTGGGAGTCATAGTCTCTCCACCGAGTCCTGGGTCTGCCCCGGGGTCTCCTCCCAGTGGGATGTGCCTGAAACACCTCAAGTGGGAGGCATCCAGGAGGCATCCTAATCAGACGCCCATACCACCTCAACTGGCTCCTTTCAATGTGGAGGAGCAGCGGTTCTACTCTGAGCCTCTCCCGGATGACTGAGCTCCTCACCCTATCTCTGAGGGTGAGTCCAGCAATCCTACGGAGAAAGCTCATTTCAGCCGCTTGTATCCGCAATCTCGTTCTTTCGGTCATTACCCAAAGCTCGTGACCATAGGTGAGAGTAGGAACGTAGATTGACTGGTAAATTGACAGCTTTGCCTTAGAACTAAGCTCCCTCTTCACCACAACAGACTGGTACAACGTCCGCATCACTGCAGATGCTGCTCCAATCCGTCTGTCAATCTCTCGCTCCATTTTCCCCTCACTCGTGAATAAGACCCCAAGATACTTAAACTCCTCCACTTGGGGCAGGAGCCTGTCCCCAACCCAGAGAGGACAATCCACCTTTTTCCGGCTGAGGACCATGGACTCGGACTTGGGAGGTGCTGATTCTCATCCCAGCCGCTTCACACTCAGCGGCAAACCGTCCCAGCAAGAGCTGTAGGTCATTGCTGGATGAAGCCAACAGGACAACATCATCTGCAAACAACAGAGATGAGATCCTGTGGTCACCAAGCATGACACCCTCCATTCCCTGGCTGCGCCTAGAAATCTGTAAAAATTATGAACAGTATCGGTGACAAAGGGCAGCCCTGGCGGATCCAACTCTCAATGGGAATGAGTCCGACCGAGTGTTGGCAATACGAACCAAACTCTCACAACGGTCGTACAGAGACCGAATAGCTCGTAACAACAAGCCCGATACTCTATACTCCCGAAGCACCCCCCACAAAAAACCACGAGGGACACAGTCAAATGCCTTCTCCAAGTCCACAAAACACATGTAAACTGGTTGGGCAAACTCCCACGAACCCTCGAGAATTCTCGAGAGGGTAAAGAGCTGGTCCGATGTGCCACGGCCAGGACGAAAACCACATTGCTCCTCCTGAATCCGAGGTTCGACCAACGGCCGGACTCTCCTCTCCAGTACCTTGGCGTAGACCTTCCCAGGGAGGCTGAAGAGTGTGATCCCTCTAAAGTTGGAGCACACCCTCCGGTCCCCTTTTTTGAAGAGAGGAACCACCACCCTAGTTTGCCATGCCAAAGGCACTGCCCCCGACCTCCATGCAATATTGCAGAGGCGTGTCAACCATGACAGCCCAACAACATCCAGGGCCTTGAGGTACTCAGAGCGAATCTCGTCCACCCCCAGGGCCTGGCCACCAAGGAGATTTTTAACCACCTTGGCGACCTCAGCCCCTGTGATAGGTGAGTCATCCCCCTTGTCCACAAACCCTGCTTCCTCTGTGGAAGGCGTATCAGTGGGATTGAGGAGATCCTTGAAGTATTCCTTCCACCGCCCGACGATATCCCCAGTCGAAGTCAACAGCGCCCCATCCGCACCATACACAGTGTGGACAGGGAGCTGCTTTCCCCTCCTGAGCCGCCGGACAGTTTGTCAGAATCTCTTCGAGGCCGACCAAAAGTCTTGTTCCATGGCCTCACCGAACTCCTCCCATACCCGGGTTTTTGCTTCAGCAACCACCCGAGCTGCACTCCGCTTGGCCTGCCGGTACACCTCAGCTGCTTTGGGAGTCCCACAAGCCAACCAAGCTTGATAGGACTCCTTCTTCAGCTTAATGGCCCCCCTCACCACTGGTGTCCACCACTTGGTTCGGGGGTTGCCACCACGAGATGCACTGACCACCTTGCGGCCGCAGCTCTGGGCCGCCGCTTCAACAACAGAGGTGGAGAACATGGCCCATTCAGACTCCATGTCTCCAGACTCCCTCGGAATGTGGTTGAAGTTCTTCCGGAGGTGGGAGTTGAAGACCTCCCGGACAGGGGCCTCAGCCAGACATTCCCAGCACACCCTCACTATACATTTGGGTCTACCAGGTCTGAATGGCTTCCTCCCCTGCCATCGGATCCAACTCACCACCAGGTGGTGATCAGTTGACACCTCTGCACCTCTCTTTACCCGTGTCCAAGACATACGGTCGCAGGTCTGATGACACAATAACAAAATTGATCATCGACCTGTGACCTAGGGTGTCCTGGTGCCAGGTGCACATATGGACACCCTTATGCTTGAACATGGTGTTCGTTATGGACAAACTGTGATTAGCACAGAAGTCCAATAAATGAACACCACTCGGGTTCAGATCGGGCAGGCCGTTCCTCCCAATCACCCCCCTCCAGGTTTCACTGTCGTTGCCCACGTGCGCATTGAAGTCCCCCAGTAGGACAATGGAGTCTCCAAGAGGAGCACCCTCCAGCACCCCAGTCACAGACTCCAAAAAGGGTGGGTACTCTGAAACATCATTTGGTGCATAGGCACAAATGATGGTCAGGACCCGTTTCCCAACCCGAAGGCGCAGGGAAGCAACCCTTTCGTCCACCTTGGAAAACTCCAATATAGAGGCAGCAAGGTGGGGGGATACAAGAATACCCACCCCTGCTCATCGCCTCTCGCCCGGGGCAACTCCAGAGTAGGCCAAGCTCCAGCCCCTCTCCAGGAGACAGGTTCCGGAACCGGAGCTGTGTGTTGAGGTGAGGCCGACTATATCTAGCCGGTATCTCTCAACCTCGTACACCAGCTCAGGCTCCTTCCCCACCAGAGAGATGACATTCCACGTACCAAAAGCCAGTTTAGAAAGCTTGGGATCAATCCGCCAAGGTCTCCGCCTTTGACCGCCACCTAATCCACATAGCACCAGACCCCCATGATCCCTCCTGCAGGTGGTGAGCCCACTGGAGGGCGGACCCATGTAATTCCTTCGGGCTGAGCCTGGTCCCATGGGTGGAAACCCGGCCACCAGGCGCTAGCCATCGAGCCCCTCCCCCAGGCCTGGCTCCAGGGTGGGGCCCCTGTAACCCCATACCAGGCGGGGTACACTGAATCCTTGATATAGAATTTATCATGAGAGTCTGTTGGATCGTTCTTAGTCTGGCCCTTCACCCAGGACCAGTTTGTCTTGGGTGACCCTATCAGAGGCAAATCACAGTTTATTCTCCACACACAATCACAGTTTATTCTCCACCACCCGTGTATCCTAAATAAACTGTGATATAGCTTATAGATTTTAGTGTCTATATGGTTTTTAATGCTGTAAGTGAGTTCGTGCACACCACCATCCGGTCAGGTCTGACCTCCTCCACCCAATGCAAAGCAATAATTATTGCCACCATCTCTGCTGTAAACACGGATGTATTGTTGGAGAGTCTTTTTGCGATGGTCAATTTAAACTCTGGGATGTATACTCCAACTCCAACAGAGCCCTCTTTATTCTTTGAACCGTCAGTATAGAGCTGTAAGAAGTTAGAGTAATTGTTCCTGAGGTAAATGGTTGTTTTAACACCAACTTCACTCATATGCCAATCCTTTTTTCTCATTAGCAGACTAATGTCTACTTCTATTCCCGGAAACAGCCAAGGGGGAACATTACTCACTGGACTGGTGTTAGCTATATCAGTAGTGTGCAGCCCATACATTCTGGTCCTTCTTTCAATTGTCCACCCAAATCCATGTCCCTGGAAATTAGAGTATTCCCAGTAGTCTTGTAGTGTTGTTTTTGAAATATTTGCTTCGTCACTTCCTTTCAGCTTGACCCAGTATGATAATGCGAGTTTATCTCTTCTCAAATCCATTGGCATTTCTCCTGCTTCTATTAAAACTGCATTGTTTGGTGTTGTTTTGACGGCTCCAATGCACAGGCGAAGCGCTCTATGCTGCATTCTATTTTTTCCAGTTGTCTTTGCCGCTGCTCCATAGATCATGCATCCGTAGTCTATTGTCGATCACATTAGTGCTCTGTAAATGTCAATTAATGTCTGTTTATCTGCACCCCAGTCGTGTCCAGCTACAGCTTTTGTGAGATTTATGACATTTTTGCACTTTGTCTCCAGATTTTCAACATGAGCTCTCCATGTGTATGCACTATCAAACCACAATCCTAGATATTTTAACTCACTGACTTTCTTTATTGGTTGATTATATAATGTTAATGGTTCTGTACCAGTTCTGCGTTTTTTTTGTAAAAGTCATATAGCAGGTTTTTACTGTTTGAAAATTTAAATCCCCAGTCATATGACCACTTTTCCATTTTCTCCATTGCTTTCCTGATGTTTTTGAACACAAATTTCTAATTTCTTCCCCTCGTCCATATGGCTCCATCATCTACATATAGTGCTGTTTTGATGGATCCCTCATGATCCTCAAACATGTCATTAATCATTATATTGAATAAAACAGGGCTTATCACACTCCCCTGAGGCACACCATTTTCTATTTCAAAGTCATTAGAAACTTGTGATCCTACTTTAACCCTAATTGTCCTGTGTGTTAAAAAATCCATTATCCAATTATACATCCTACCACCAACGCCCATTTTATTCAATTTGATAAGAAGTCCATCCCTCCACAGTGAGTCATAAGCCTTTTCAATATCTAGATGAACGATAACCATTACTTCTTTCATTCTGAGAGTCTTTTCAGTATCAGAATCAGAATCAGAATCAGAATCAGAATCAGCTTTATTGGCCAAGTATGCACAACACATACAAGGAATTTGACTTTGGCTAAAAACTTGCTCTCGTTGTTCAAGTGGAGGATTTAAATACGGATTCAATGACAACAGAGTATGTACAGTAAATTACAGTGTGTCCACGTTTCTATAAAAGGATGCAAATATATACAGGAATATATGCAGTTATTTACTCAGACTAACCACACTTTGCAGAAATATATGAAAAAATATACAATCACACAGTATTTCAATGTGGACTCAGATTCAGTGATATAATGTGAATGAAGTAAAAAGCAGTGTGAGAGTTATGTGCAATGTAATAATGGATGAAAAGTCATGAGTACAGCAACAGGTAGGACTAGGTGAATGTTAGGAGTTCATCAGAGTGATGGCTTGAGGAAAGAAACTGTTCCTGTGACGGGTGGTTTTGACCTTCAGTGATCTGTAACGACGACCAGAAGATAGAAGTTCAAACAGTTTGTGGCCGGGGTGTGATGGGTCAGCACAGATGTTTCCCGCCCGTTTCCTGGTTATGGACCGATATAAGTTCTCAATGGAGGGTAGGTCGGTACCAATGATCCTCTCCGCAGACTTAATGATCCGCTGCAGTCTGGTTTTGTCCTGTTTAGTGGCAGATCCAAACCAGACAGTGATGGAAAAGCAGAGGACAGATTGGATGATGGCGGTGTAGAAGACAACCAGCAGCTCCTGAGGCAAATCAAACTTCTTGAGCTGACGCAGAAAAAACAACCTCTGCTGGGCCTTTTTCCGGACAGTGTCTATATGGGAGGACCACTTCAGGTTCCGGGAGATTGTGGTACCCAGAAACTTGAAGGAGTCCACAGTGGACACTGTGCTGTTGAGGATGGTGAGTGGGGGGAATGAAGGGGGGTGTCGCCTGAAATCCACAGTCATCTCCACCGTTTTGGCTGGGTTAAGTTCAAGATGGTTCTGGCTGCACCAGAGGATCAGCTGCTCCACCTCCCGCCTGTATGCAGACTCATCATCATCCCGGATCAAACCGATGACTGTGGTGTCGTCCGCAAACTTCAGGAGCTTCACCGAAGGGTCCTCTGAGGTGCAGTCATTGGAGTAGAGGGAGAAGAGCAGTGGGGAAAGGACACATCCTTGGGGGGCGCCAGTACTAATTTTTCGGGAGCTGGATGTAAATCTCCCTAGCTTCACCTGTTGCCACCTGTCAGTCAGAAAGCTGGAGATCCACTGGCAGGTGGAGGGGGGCACCTTGAGCTGGAGGAGTTTCTGATGGAGAATGCCTGGGATGATGGTGTTGAACGCTGAGCTGAAGTCGACAAACAGGATCCTGGCGTACGTCCCTGGGGAGTCGAGGTGTTGCAGGATGTAATGTAGTCCCATATTCACTGCATCATCCACTGACCTGTTTGACCGGTAGGCAAACTGCAGTGGGTCCATCAGGGGGCCTGTGATGACCTTCAGGTGGTTCAGCACCAATCTCTCCAAGGATTTCATGACCACAGAGGTCAGGGCAACAGGTCTGTAGTCGTTTAATCCTGTAATAGAGGGTTTCTTGGGAACTGGAATGATGATGGAGCGTTTGAAGCAGGAAGGCACTTCACGCAGCTCCAGTGATCTGTTAAAGATCCGGGTGAAGATGGGGGCCAACTCGTTGGAGCAGACTCTCAGGCAGGACGGAGACACACCATCAGGTCCTGCAGCCTTCTTGATCTTTTGTCTCTGAAAGACCCGGCGCACTTCCTCTTCACAGATCATTAGTGCTGGTGGGAGGTCAGAGTGGAGGAGGGATGGAGTTCCTGGGGCTGCAGATAATCCTTTTGTGTGGGTGGGAGGTGAGAACTGTAGGTTCTTTTCAAACCTGCAGTAAAAGCTGTTTAGGTCATTAGCCAGCTGGAGGTTTTCCGCAGGGTGGGGGGATGGTCTCCTGTAGTTGGTGATATTCCGTAGGCCTCTCCAGACAGAAGCAGAGTTGTTAGCTGAGAAGTTTTTTTGTAACTTCACACTGTAGCTCCTCTTAGCAAGCCTGGTCTCCTTCGTCAGCATGTTTCTGGCCCGCTTGTACAGAGTCCAGTCACCAGTCCTGTAGGCCTCCTCCTTGGTCTGACGTAGCTGCTTCAGTTTAGGAATGAACCAGGGTTTATTGTTGTTGTATATGCAGAAGGTCTTGGTCTGCACACACATGTCCTCGCAGAAACAGATGTATGACGTCACAGTGTCAGTGAGTTCATTTAGGTTAATGGCTGCAGCTTCAAAAACACTCCAGTCTGTACAGTCAAAGCAGGCTTGTAACTTCAGCTTTGATTCCTCAGTCCATTTCTTCACAGTCCTTACAACAGGCTTGGAAGTTTTTAGTTTCTGTCTGTATGTTGGAATAAGATGGAGCAGACAGTGGTCAGAAAAACCCAGAGCTGCACGGGGGACGGCATGATAGGCATTCCTTAAAACTGTGTAACAGTGGTCAAGTGTATTTGTGTCCCTGGTGGGACATTTAATATGCTGTCTGTATTTAGGAAGCTCATTTGTGAGATTAGCTCTATTGAAATCACCCAGAATGATAAGCAGAGAGTCTGGATGTTTTTCCTCCACCTCTGCTATCTGGTCAGCGAGGTGCTGCAGTGCCTCCGTTGTACAAGCAGCAGGCGGGATATAAATTCCGACCAGAATAAATGAGGAGAACTCTCGCGGTGAATAAAAGGGTTTACAGTTTATGAACAGTGACTCTAGGTTCGGACTACAAAACTTCTTCAACACTGTGACATCAGTACACCAACCTTCGTTTATGTAGAAGCAGATTCCACCACCCTTAGTCTTTCCAGAGAATTCTCGGCTGCGATCAGCGCGAAACAGTTTGAATCCGTCCAGACGCACCGCGCTGTCCGGGATGTGTTCACTCAGCCAGGACTCCGTGAAACAAAGGGCGCCAGATATGCTAAAATCCCGGTTTTTGTGAGTCAGGAGCAGCAGTTCATCCATTTTGTTCGCCAAACTGCGGATATTTGCCAGATGGATCGATGGGAGCGGCGTGCGAAATCCTCGTTTCTTCAACCTGACTAGCGCACCGGCACGTTTACCACGCCGCCTTCGTTTCCGGCCAGCGCCAATAGCCGCTGCTCCCACAGCTAAGATTGACTGAAAAAACTTCAGATCAGCAGCAGTAACTGGCGGAGAAGTTGCATTGGGAGGTAGTCTGAGTGAAAGTAGTTCCTCCCTTGAATAGGTGATTCGGACAGAAGAGCAGAAGTCCAAAAAAGCACACAAAATTATCAAAAACATCAGAGAGCAGAAGCCAGTGGCTGCCATCCGCGGCGCCATCTTGGATTTTTCATTACAATTTATCATTACTTACCCTAACTCGAGCATCCACTGTGGATCTTCCTCTTCTAAAACCATTCTGATAGTCATTTATTAATCATTTTTGCTCTAGTACATATGAGAGTCTGTGAACTAACACCTTCTCCATCCATTTACCTAAATGTGACGTTAATGCTATTGGCCTGTAGTTGCCTGGATGAGCTGGATCTTTCCCTAGCTTGTTAAATGGTAAAATTACAGCCTTTTTCGACCCACTTGGGATAACCCCCTCCTTCCATATCCTGTTAAACAATTTCGGCACCAGTTGCATTGATTGCATAGGCAACTGCCAGAACATAGCATAGCTTAACTGATCATATCCTGGAGCTGTGTATCCACTGTCTTGCAAAGCTCTCTTAAGCTCTGACATTGTGAGCTCGAGGTCTAACACAGTCATGTCCTCTTTCACTTCATTTTTTAAGTTTGCATTTTCTCTGAGTTTATGCTGCCTTTGCTGTCTATGACTCTCACCAAGATGGTCTCCTCTATGCACCGCTGCAAATGCTCCACCTAGGACTTCTGCCTTTTCTTTGTCTGACACAGCCACTTGTCTCCATCCACTATCTAAAGCTGGACTGATACCCTTTTCCCCTTCATTTTTTTAAACATACCCCAGACATCACCTAGTTCTATTTTCCTACCAAGGGTGGAACAAAATTCTCTCCATGTTAACTTTTTCCTGTTTTTAATAATCCTTCGAGCTACTGCCCTTTTCTTTTTATACTCTATTTAAAGTTTTCACTTGTTATATTCTTCCTCAGCTCTCTTAATGCCTTGTTTCGCTCTTTTATTGTCACAAGCCGAGCCGGCTTGGCTTTCCCCGGCTCAGTCTCGATCTCTCTGTGGGTTTTGTTTTTACTGGTTATGTGCATTTTTGTATTTTCTGGTACTGATTTCCATATCCTTTGCCACTGCCTGACTGGCAGCTGTTAGCCAGCATCAGTGATCTACTTTCTCTCACGCTGCTGACAGTCTGTCGGTCCAGCCACACCCCCTCGCTCTCCCTCTGTATTCCATCAGCTGTTTCCAGCACCCGGTGATTAGCCTTCCTGCGCCTTGCCAGGTGTTCCCAATTTGCCACACCAGCGGCGTTTGTTCATAAGCAGCTCTTTGTGAGACAAACGCCGCTGGACCATTATACGCGTTAGATGGCTGTTTTCCGCCATCTAACTGTCACGTCTTCAAAGGACTGTTTTTGTGTGTGCTCGCTGGGAGACTGGAATTACTCGGACTGCCCCTACACTGTGAGTAAACTGTCTGCATTTCTGTGCGTAGTTGTGCTGCTACGGTTTCCGTAGCGTTTCCCCCTGTGTGGCACAACTACTACGCTTTGGCTGTCGCCCAGTTGTATCCCTCCATGTTGTTGGGCATCCTGGAGGACTCTCAGTTTAACCCGAGCTGTCTTGTCTCCTGTGTATTCACCCTTGTGTTAATAAATGTGTGTTTGGTGTTAACCTAGCGCGTAAATCCATTTGTCCTTTTCTCCTCCTCCCTGCGCTATTGAAAAGCGCATGGAGAGTTTATGACAGAATGGTCCAGCCCGTAAAAAGGATTTAGCGGGTTCACCCACACATCCCTTTTTCCCCTTTTTGTACAATGCTTGTTGGGACTTACCTGGTTGAGATGTCATGGGGCTGGTGTTATCCAATGAGTCTTGGCTGGGAACACTGCCGAGCTCTTATGGACATTGACGGCCTGATATTTACGGCGAGCAGTTATTCCACCCCTGCGGATGTCTTGTGGTATGTCAAGCTGGCGGAGGCAGAGGTTTGGCAATGCCCTCAGCTCTCTGAACATCCCGAGGGAGCTGAGCGGATTTCCCAGTTGGTAGCACACTGACGCGAGTATGGCGAGAGGGAGAGGAAGTCTCCGAAGAAGACCGGGCTCATGCCGAGGGGAGGGCGCTCCCAGGAAGCCGCTGAGACTGTTCCCCGCCAGGTCTGCGCTCCCGCTCACACCAAACCCAACCCAGCAAACAAAGGACAGCGTCGTTCCACGTGGAAGCGCCAGGAGAAGCCCTTTCCTCCGTCAGCCAGCATTATCCCTCCGGCAGCTGTGAGGTCCGCTGAGGTCATCCTGGGAATGGCCACCTCCATTGCCACGGAGACGGCTCCTCCTCCACCCGTTGAAGAGGACCCAATCACCGTGGACACAGAGAGGGATGACAGCCTGCCAGCTTCAGCAGTTAACATCAAAGGCCAGGATGACAGGCAAGTGTTTTTTCTTTCTACTCATCATGACAATAACAAACCTTGTCTGCCTCCCGGGAAAGGGGCCCAGTTACAGCAGTCCACTGGGCTCCCCCTACCGGCTGCAGCTAAAAACTATTTTCCTACCCTCTCTGTGTCTCCTCCTTTAATTCCTGAGTGCCTGCCAGTCCAAGAACCGAGCCGCCAGATGGTGGAGGATCCGGTGGTTTCGGACGATTCCTTCCCGGAGCCAGCACGGAGAGGTCCCCCTGCGGCTACGCCGGTGGATGAAGAGTGGTCGGCTATGCTCACCGCACTCAACCACCGGGTTGAAGAGGAACGCTGTGAGAGGGAGGTCCGTGGACGCGCTTCCCCGGCGGTGAGGGTCTCACCTCCTACGCCTACCCAACCCCCGAAGTCACCATCAGACGAGGAGTGGGTGAACCTGCTCACCGCAGTCAACAGCTGGGTCGAGGAGGAGCGTCAGAGGACCAGGACGGCTAACACCATCTTGCTTACTAAGAGACACCAGGAGAAATCCCTCATCGCCTTCAGCAGCCCTGTGCCCTCCAGCTGCCGTGAGGTTCGCTGAGCTCACCTCGGTAACGCCCGCCTCCGTCTTCATGGGGACGGCTCCTCTACAAGCTTTCAAAGGAGCCCACGTCACCACTGACACAGAGAGGGATGACTGTCAGCCGCCTGCAGCTGGAGACAACAAGGACCGGGATGACAGGCAAGTATTTTTTCCATTGTAAGCCATCTAATGACACTGAATCTTGCCTGTCTCCCGAAGGAGAGGCTCAGTTTAAGCAGTCTGCTGGGCCCTCTCCTCCAGCTGCATATATTAATTCATTTTTCCCCCTCTCTGTGTCTCCTCCAATTCTCCCTGAGGACCTGTCGGCCCAAGGTTGGGGCCATCGGACGGTGGAGGGGCCAGTGGCTTCGAAGGAGTCCTTCCCGGAGCCAGCATGGAGAGGTCCCCCTGCAACCACGCTGGAGGAATCCCCGGCGTTGGAGCCTCTGCAGGAGGACAGTGGGACTGCAATCACCATCTTGCCAGCTGCAGAGGTGTCTGCAGTGGATTGGGAGCCTGAGCTGGACCTCTTGGAGGCCGGCCCCGACCATTCATCACCAGGATCGATGGAGTCCTGGACAGCGGTGGAGCTCGAGCTCAGGCAAGTACACTCTCTGTTTTTTCTGATCACAGTGTTAGAGAGAGCTTATCTGGCTCTAGGTGGGGAGAGTCAGGTGCAGCGCACAGCTGCGTCTGAACTTCCCTTGCCAGGCTCCGCCGCTGCCGGCGACCCTAACGTTCCTGTTTCTTCTCCCGCTCCTGAGCCAATTTTTAGGGTTGCCGGAGAGGAACAACCATCTCCAGGGGTCCAAGTGGAGCTGGTCTCAGTGCCTGATGACGTCGTGGGTCCAGCTCCCCTGAGGTCTGAGGTCGTCGTGTGGTCTCTCCGCAGGCCGTGCCGCTGTGGGACCAGCAGGCTGGCTTTGGACTCTCGTGGGGGCTACACCCCAGGATTAGCCTGGCGTGGGTGCTGCACTCCTGCCCAGACCCATCATGGACACCATGCTCCGGGTTGGGGTCCACCGTGGGTACAGCTGAGCCTCAGCCGGAGGTCACCACGGGTGCAGCTGAGCCTCAACCGGAGGTCACCGCGGGTGCTGCAGAGCCTCAGCCGGAGGTCACCGCGGGTGCTGCAGAGCCTCAGCCGGAGGTCACCGCGGGTGCTGCAGAACCTCAGCCGGAGGTCACCACGGGTGCTGCGGAACCTCAGCCGGAGGTCATCGTGAGTGCTGCAGAGCCTCAGCCGGAGGTCACCGCGGTTGCAGCAAGGCTGATAATGGAGTCCATCGTGGGTGCAGCGGAGCCGGCCTGGTTGGGGCGCATCGTGGGTGCAGCGGAGCCGGCATGGTCGGGGGCCACCGAGGGCACTGCGGATCGCCATGAGGATGCCATGGTCCCCTTCTCCTCCCGGTCCTACGCCATGGGGGTTCCCTCCCTTCAGCCCGGTCACCCACCAGTGAGCTTCCCGGTAGGCAGGCCGTCTCCTGCCTCACCCCGTCGGCCCTGGTGGATCAACAACGCTGGCCGACCGCCTGAGGGACTGAGTTTCTGGGCCAGATGGCCCGTGTTCTCCAGCAGGCCTCCAGACAGGGTTCGCCGAACTGCCTGCTGGGCCTGGGACTCAGGGCGACCTCCCGAGCCGCTACGGCTTTGGACTTGGGGGGGTTAATTGTGGACCCTGGGCGGGGTATTGTATTCCCTCCTTCCTGTTCCCCCTACCTCCCACACGGGTTTGTGTTGTTTGTTGTTGTTGCTTCTGTTGGGGGGGGGGGGGTCATCTTGATTTTACCTTGGGTGTCTGGAAACCACCCCTTAAAGGGGGGGCTCTGTCATGAGCCGAGCCGGCTTGGCTTTCCCCGGCTCGGTTTCGATCTCTCTGTGGGTTTTGGTTTTACTGGTTATGTGCATTTTTGTGTTTTCTGGTACTGATTTTCATATCCTTAGCCACTGCCTGACTGGCAGCTGTTAGCCAGCATCAGTGACCTACTTTCTCTCACGCTGCTGACAGTCTGTCAGTCCAGCCACACCCCCTCGCTGTCCCTCTGTATTCCATCAGCTGTTTCCAGCACCCGGTAATTATCCTTCCTGCGCTTTGCCCAGGTGTTCCCAATTTGCCATGCCAGCGGCGTTTGTTCATAAGCATCTCTTTGCGAGACAAATGCCACTGGACCATTATACGCGTTAGATGGTTGTTTTCAGCCGTCTAACCGTCACGTCTCCAAAGGACTGTTTTTGTGTGTGCTCGCTGGGAGACTGGAATTACTCGGACTGCCCCTACACTGTGAGTAAACTGTCTGCGTTTCTGTGTGTAGTTGTGCTGCTACACTTTTCGTAGCGTTTCCCCCTGCGCGGCACAACTACTATGCTTTGGCTGTCACCCAGTTGTATCCCTCCATGTTGTTGGGCGTCCTAGAGGACTCTCAGTTTAACCCGAGCAGTCTCCTGTGTATTCACCCTTGTGTTAATAAATGTGTGTTTGGTGTTAACCTAGCACGTAAATCCATTTGTCCTTTTCTCCTTCTCCGTGCGCTATTGAAAAGTGCATGGAGAGTTTATGACATTTATTGCAATACTACATTCCACCAGGGTACAACCTTCTTCCTACCCTGTGTTGTTTTCTTAGGTATACTTGCTATTGCAGCATTCAGAATATGATTGGTTACCTGACTTGAACACTCTTCTATGCCACCTTCTAATGTTACCAAATGACACAATTGAACAGTGTATTGCCTAAATTTTCCCCAGTCTGCCTTGTCAAAACACCATCTTGTAAAACATCTTCCCTCTTGTATACATACTTCAGTTTTAATGACTGTAAGTATTGGGAAGTGATCACTTCCCATAGTTGTCTTGTTCACTCACTAAAGAGCACCTGTGATCTGGTGATCCAAGATGGCAGCATGTGTATTGTCTGCTCAGTGTCTCTCTGGATTAAGTTGTTTTTAATGGATTTTATTGCATTTAAATCTTTTTTTCTAAGTTGCAGTTGATATTTTTATTGAAATCCCTTTATATGTTTTAAGTAAACTGTGGACTTTTAATGAGTTTAATGACTTTTAACAAGTTTAAAGAATACTGCTATCACCTTTGAGTGCGGCTAACAGGTCTGGGCCTGTGCCCAGGACGAGTTGGTTGGCTGGGCTTGTGGCATTCCCCTGGAGAGGTGGCTGGGAGGCTTGTGCTCCTCCTGGGGGCTGAACTGGCTAGCTTAGGCCTGCACCTAGTGATGGCAGAAATGGAACGATCGAGAGATCGAATCATTTGGAACAGTTGATTCAGAAAAAGAATTGATGTTTTGGAACATTTGAAACATCTCCCCACAGCGACATCTGGTGGCCAAGTGTTATAATACTACACTGAACCAGTCAAGTGTTTTCGGGTCTTTATCTCAACGTTTCGTGTTTTGTTTGGGTTTCTAGTATTATTTGTCTGAAAATATATATTTTTTCAATTAGTTTTTGTTGGGGGTGCTTGTTTACAAAATAGACATCAGTCACTGTTTTTAGGGGGTGCTTGTGTACATTCAGTTCTTTTTGCCTTCCTGTCAAGGAACAACAAAAAGACTGAGTTAGGAGGAATGCTGCCATGCAACTTCATATATTGTAAATATATGTAACTATATGTAAAATATATAACTATATGTAAATGTACAACAATATGGCTTCTTTTAGTGATCAAATGCATTATTATATTTATTGTAAATAATAATAAAGGTGTATAAATAATAAATGTATACTCGTATGTGTATTAAAAGAACATGAATACATACCATAAACATTACGCTGGCCATGGCTTGATTCAGCACTCGGTTGTGTTGTGCTAGGAATGCAGGCATCAGGATGTTTTGTCCGTAGGTGTCTCCACCTACTTGTTGTATTGTTACAAAATGCAAGATGTTGCATACAGTGCATACATTTAACTTTTTTTCCCCTCAAGAAGGTCATAGTGATCCCAAACAGCTGACCTGGACGCTTTCTACCCCCATCCATTTCCAAATAATGTAAATCCAAAAGCAGCTCAGTACAAGACACTCAGAGAGGCAAGACTTCACAAACAAACTGCACTTCAGAGGAGCTTTTAAATGTTTCAGGCATGTGGGCTGATGAATCAGCAGCCAGTCAGGCAAGGACACGAGAAATTAGTATTTTACATAGAAAGTACACTACCGTTCAAAAGTTTGGGGTCACTTAGAAATTTCCTTATTTTTGAAAGAAAAGCACTTTTTTCAATGAAGATAACTTTAAAGGCCAAATGTCACGTAATTTTTTTTTCTAAATGACAACGAATTTAGATAAAATACACTAGAAAAGCGCTATATAAGTGCAGGTTAGTTAGTTAGTTAGTTAGACATAGCTTAAACCAAATATTCATACCGGAGACCATATCACCCACCTGTATTTACATAATTGCACAAAATACACCAGGTGAAGGCCCCACCTTGCTTGCTGGCTTGTGACAGCCAGTCCAGACCACGCCCATGTTTTTGACATCACCAGTTGTACCCTGGCTGCCCTGCCTATCCACATTCACACTTATCAACATTGGACAATCATGACGGAAAGTGACAGCGATTGTGAACAAATTAGTTTAGTTTTGTCTTTTTTTTTTGTCAGTGGTTCAGACAGTGAGAGGCATAGAACCTTACCGGTTCGAGCCGTCCGAGACGGAATCAGATGCTTTGTCTGATGACAACAGTTCCAACGATGACCAGAGAGCAGAACCAGTGGAAAATGTCATTGAACTGGACATTAATCGCCTCCAGAATTGCGAAGCCGGAGGGGGTCTGTCGAGGGCGCCCCATAAATATTGATTTTTCGGAAGCCATTATTATTACAGTGGAGGAGAGCCGCTGCTGTCAAGAAATTGACCAGATCAATATGAAAATGGAGGCGCATACCTGTCAAGGGAGACGTTTTCGCCGTATTTTGGTGCCAAGCGCGGCTGTGGGAGACGGCAGAGTGGTTTGGGACACTTTTCTGGGAAATGTTTTAAATGTAGTTCGTGTTGTTATTGTCAAATATTTTAAGGAAAATACGGGGAAAATGCAATTTTAGCAAAAACGGGCGTATTGCCATTTCTGTACGCCCAAAAGAAAAAATATACTGGAAAAAAAACTGAGTGTCTTGAGGAGCACTCCTGTGTGTGATCACTCACAGCTGGGGCGGGCTGATCGCTCAGCGGGAGCTATTCTCACTACTGTTCGAAGTGTGGAGTCACTCATTAGTTTAATTGTCTGGGCGGGCTGATCGCTCAGCGTCAGCTATTCTCACTACCATGAGAAGTCATTAGGACAATGGTTTAACACGTTGAGCTGTGCAGCGGTTGCGGAACAGACAGAGATCCCAGAGAGGTGTGCCTTGTTGCTCCGCCGTTCCTTATAGCCGCTTTTTACGGTGTTGAAGTACGGCGAAAACGTGTCACTTGACAGGTATGAAAACATTTCCCAGAGAAGTGTCCCTTATTACCCAGCTGTCCCTGATAGTCCCGTTTTAAGGTATGGGTGAAATATCCAATTTTTTCTTTCTTGTTGCTCACTTCAACCTTCCAGTCTCCATATAAACAATCAATTGAAATACCTCAAGCATCAAACTAGGGTACAATCGATTTCGTCACTTCCGCCTTCTTCCCCAGGCGATTCCAGGGGCCGTGTCAGGCCAAGCGTGGCAGTTTTAAATTAACGAATATTCCGTTGTTACTGAAGCATATGCACCAAGACCCGAACGGATCGGTTCCCTTTTATATCTAGTTTCAAGATATTTAAAGTACCCTGTTACGTGACATTTGGCCTTTAAACTAATCAGAAATACACTCTATACATTGCTAATGTGGTAAATGACTATTCTAGCTGCAAATGTCTGGTTTTTGGTGCAATATCTACATAGGTGTATAGAGGCCCATTTCCAGCAACTATCACTCCAGTGTTCTAATGGTACAATGTGTTTGCTCATTGCGTCAGAAGGCTAATGGATGATTAGAAAACCCTTGTGCAATCATGTTAGGTCTGCAATGCTGTAATTGCTGCAAATGGAGGATTCTTTGACGAAAGCAAAGTTTGAAGGAAAAAATTATTATTTCAAATACAAATCATTATTTCTAACCTTGTCAATGTCTTGACTATATTTTCTATTCATTTTACAACTCATGGTGGTAAATAAGTGTGACTTTTCATGGAAAACACAAAATAATTGTCTGGGTGACCCCAAACTTTTGAACGGTAGTGTATATAATACATAAATTGTGCATAGAATAGGCAATTTAATATTGTGTAATGGCAGCATTTTATTATTCCATTTGAGAAACGGGATAACACAATCACTGCATAAAACAACAGTGAAGTTTGAAAACAGTTGGTGACGTAATGGAACGTGAAATGGAACAGTCACGTGACATCCTCTTTCTGATACAGACCTCGGAACAATGATTTTTATTTATTTATTTCAGATAGATTAAAAGTAAAGATTAAAAAGAAACAGAATAATATAACAAAGGGGAAGCAAATCCAACAAGGTCAAATTAGACAATAACTCCTCTGATTATACAGTTCAACATAAGTTATCCGAAATGGGTGATGGCTGAAGCTGCAGCTTATATTGCAATTCGATTGCTTATATTGATTCAATTCAGAAGTTCCACCTAGGTTTCGGTATGCACTAAAACACGGTTTTGACTTTGCCATCACTAGTTTTCATATAATAGGCATTTTAATTTTGCGTAATGGAGGTCAGACATCATAGATAAAACTAGACACTTTAAATAACTGATTAAACTCATCACCTACACTAACACTAACACTTCCGGTGTGGCAAAATAATAAACCAAAATAATAACTTAATATTTTTGTTTTGACTTTAAAACAATAAGAGCAAAATTAAACACAGGTATGTCCAAAAATTTGATATATATTTTTTTCTACCTAAGTTTAGAAAAGGACAAAACAAAAATGAGACCAAAATTTTTTTTTTCTGATTTTATTTTGAATTGGAATTACAAATGAAGGAACCATACACGGATTTGTATTCACTTGCTGAAACAAAAACGACTGTGACGTTTCAAAACAATTGGGGGCGGAATGGAACGCGGATATGGAACAGTCACGTGACACTGTCCTTCTGATACAGACCTCGGAACAGCGTTTCGAATCACAAGTTCCGCCTAGGTTCTGGTACGTTCCAAAACACTGTTTCGATTTTGCCATCACTACCTGCAACACCTCCCTGGAGACTGGGCTGGGAGGCTGATACTTCTCCTGGAGCTGAGCTAACTAGCTTGGGCCCACAACATCCCCCTGGGGATTGGGCTGGGAGGCCTATACTCCTCCTGGAGCTGAGCTTACTAGCTTGAGCCTGCAACATCCCCCTGGAGACTGGACTAGGTGGCCAATACCCCTCCTGGAGCTGAGCTAACTAGCTTGGGCCTGCAACACCTCTCTGGAGACTGGGCTGGGAGGCCTACATCTCTCCTGGAGCTGAGCTTACTAGCTTGGGCCTGTAATATTTTCATGGATATTGGGTTGGAAGACCTATATTACTCCTGGAGCTGAGATATCTAGCTTGGGCCTGCAACATCTCCTTGCAGTATTTATTTCTTTTAGTATTTCTTTTAGTATAAGAACTTTTAAGCTGCTGATGTGCAGAAAGTGGAGGACGATGGCATTTTTTATTACTTTAATATGCTTGTTGGCAGCCTGGAACACGAGATCAAATAATGTTCCCTGGGTGAGTACCCATGCCAATGTGTTGTGTTTTTGGGACACTTACTATAGTGGCACTGATTTTAATGTTGTTTATGCGCAATCGCAGACTCATTTGGTCTGGGTCATAGATTCCTGGACAGAGGTACCAAGGGAATTACTTAAACTTCAAAATGTTCTTACTTTATATGACCTCACACTTATGCTCAATGAAAAGAATCGCCTGGCTTCAATATGCAAAAATTCTGCTTCAAAATGTGATGTGAAGCAAAGATTGATGATTGTCCTACTTTTATTATTATCTGGAAATGTGCAACCAAACCCTGGACCTGATCTGCAATGTATCCAGACTCCTGCTGATTTTAAATCAATGTCTGGTCTCAAAATTATTCATCTTAATGTGCGCAGTTTACTTCCTAAAATGGACATGGTCAAAATTTGGATTAGATCAACTGATCCAGATATTGTGATCATCTCTGAAACGTGGCTGACAAAAGCTGTCACAGATGATGATATTAGTATAAATGGATACAATGTCTTCCGTACTGACAGGCCTAAAAAAGGTGGTGGTGTAGCCGCCTATGTTAAATCAAGATTTGATGCTTCAGTTGTCTTGTCTAAGTCCATTTCTAAGCAGATGGAGTTTCTGGCCTTGAATATGGAAATAGCCAAATCCCTTTCCATAACTGTTGTTGGTTGTTATAGACCTCCATCTGCCACCAAGGAGGCATTATCATCCTTAAAGCATCTTTTGTCCAAATTAAACTACAATGAGCTTTTAATGGCAGGAGACTTCAATTGGGATTGGTTAAACGTAGCTTCTGAAGAATTTAAATCTTTCTGTGACTGTAAATTTTAGCCAGTTGATTAACTATCCAACTAGGCCAAATATTAAAAGTCCTGAAAAGTCCACTTTGATTGACTTAATTTTAACAAATCCTCCACATAAATTTTCATCTGTGGGTGTTTTCTGCAATGATTTGAGTGATCATTGTGTTGTTGCAGTGTGCAGAGATACAGAAATCCCCAAATGTAAACCGCGCATTATTTTCAAGCGGAATTTAAAGAAATTTAATGAACAAGCTTATCATCATGATTTGTCCTTGGTTAATTGGGAACATATAGGCCTGTTGCCAGACGTTGAGTTAGCGTGGACTTTCTTTAAAGAAAACTTTGAGAAAATTGTAAATAAACATGCTCCTAGAGGGAAATTCAGAGTAAAGGGGCGTGAAAACCCCTGGTTCTCTCCAGAACTGTCTGATGCCATTTATCAGCGTAATGTGGCTTGGACCAAAGCCAGGAAAAGTGATACTGCCAGTGATTGGTCTATTTTTAGACAACTAAGAAATAAATGCACTTTTTTTATTAAAAAGGCTAAATCTGAACGGCTGCACGGTGGCGCAGTGGTTAGCACTGTGGCAGCACAGTTTTACCCTCGGCCGGGGGATCGCAGGGACCGTGAGATCGTGGGTTCGATCCCTGCCCTCGGCCAACAGTGATCTGTGTGGAGTTTGCATGTTCTCCCCGTGTTTGTGTGGGTTTACTCCGGGATTTCTCCGGTTTCCTCCCACATGCCAAAAACATGCAGGTTAGGGAGTTAAGGGGCGCTTGCGCACGCAGCGACCGGCAGCTGGTGGTTTGTCACCAGACTGCAAAACAAATCTACCTACAGGTACAAAATAAGTAATAAAAAAAATAACTGAGAGTCTTAATAATCCACAGAAATTTTGGAAAGTGATCAAAGGTTTATCTGTGAACAAAAGCTCTCAGGTTCTTCCTACTTTTGTTTTAAATGGCTCAGTCCCAGTTTATGATAGAACTGAGGTTTTAAATTGCTTCAATAAGCATTTTGTGTCATCTGGCTTTCTGTTTAACTCTACAGGAGCTACATCTGTGCCTCACTGTACTAATTCCCAAATGTTTTTTGGAGAACCTTTTAGACTTGTACCTTTTACTGTACAGCAAGTTCATAAGGCTCTCAAAACTTTGAATCACAGAAAACCTCCTGGACCAGAATTGATAGAGCCTTACTTTTTGAAAATGGCTGCCGATTTTATTGCACAGCCTCTTACAGTACTTTTTAATTTATCAATTGAAAACAAAGAGATTCTTGTAGTATGGAAGTCAGGTTTTGTGGTTCCTCTCTTAAAAGGAGATGACCCAGCAGTTTTAACTAACTACAGACCAATATCAAATTTGTGTGTCTTGTCCAAGATTCTTGAATCTCTTGTGTGTGATCAACTTAAAGAGTTTTTATACTCAAATGAACTTCTTTCGAAACTGCAATCGGGCTTTAGAAAAAAGCACAGCACTATTACTGCTGCTACAAAAGTGGTCAATGATATACTTGTTGCTCTTGATAAAAAGCAGTACTGTGCTGCACTTTTCATTGATCTGTCAAAGGCTTTTGACACTGTGGACCACACAGTTTTAAAGCAAAGACTCATCAGTTTTGGTCTGTCGGAACATGTAGTCTCCTGGTTCGCAAATTATTTGAGTGACAGGACCCAATGTATTAAATATGATGGTTTGTGTTCTGAAATTGTCAGTGTTCACAAGGGGGTGCCACAGGGTTCTGTATTAGGACCCCTCCTATTCATTATGTACATTAATGATCTAGGACAAAATGTGTCTGATGCTAGTTTGCATTTTTATGCCGATGACACAATTATTTACTGCTTTGGCTCTTCCCCTGCTAATGCTGTTGCTTCTCTGCAGAAAGCTTTTAATGTGGTGCAAACACACTTCTGCAGCTAAAACTAGTCCTTAATGCTGACAAAACTAAACTGATGTGGTTTTCAAATTTTAGGAGGAGTCCACAAATTTTTCCCACAGTGTCCACTTTTGAGGGAAATGAAATTGAGGTGGTTCACTCGTACAAGTATCTTGGTACCTTGCTTGATGACGCTCTGACTTTTAAGCCCCATGTTGAAAATCTTGTGAAGAAACTTAAACTGAAACTGGGTTTTTTATTTCGAAATAAATGTTGTTTTTCTTTTGAGGTTAAAAAGCGTCTTGTTACTGCAACTTTTTTTTAATCTATTTTAGATTATGGAGACCTCTTGTATATGAACGCTTCAGCTGAGTAAAATTGACTCTGTATATCATGCAGTTTTGAGGTTTGTTACAAACTGTAGAGCCTTGACCCATCACTGTGAACTGTATTCTAGATTCTGGGATGGCCCTCTTTGTCCACCAGGAGGTTGACTCACTGGTACTTTTTTATTTACAAGGCCATGCTTGGACTGTTGCCCCCTTACATTTGTAATTTGATCACACTGAGAAGTGTTGATTCTTATGGTTTGCGTTCTAATGATCATTTGTTGCTTTCTGTTCCATTTACCCGTACTGAGCTGGGAAAAAGAGCTTTCATGTTCTCAGCCCCCTCTACATGGAACATGTTGCAAAAAGACTGGAAACTAACGGAACTTGTTTCAATGAATGACTTTAAAACCAGATTGAGAAAACTTGAGACGGCCTCACTAATTTGTAACTGTTTTATATGATTTGTATGTCATTGTAAGTGTATTTGTGATTTTTTTGCTGCCTCTTGGCCAGGACTCCCTTGAAAAAGAGGTTTTTAATCTCAACGGGTTTTTTTCCTGGTTAAATAAAGGTAAAATAAATAAATAAAAAGAATCAGATACCAGAGTCAGGTCAATACATGATAATGTGCCCCTATGCACATCCACCCTGGTACCTTCACCACTGTTTAGACAAATCAACGATCTTTCATCTAACATCTCTTCCACAACATTTCGAAACATTGTTATCTGTATATGTGCTTCCCCACAAGCTATTAAGGGTATTAAAGTCTCCACACCATACCACTTCCATATGCCCTTCCCCTGCCATAACACTGAAAATATCTGCTGTTCACTTCCTACATGGGTTGTAATAATTAATCAGCTTAATATTTCCTTGTCCATTTGGCCTATATATTTAAATAATATTACACTCTACAGTATATCCTCGGGGGAGGGAATCACCCGATACGCCAGGCCATCTTTAATGAAAGTGGCACATCCTCCTTCATTTACAGTGTTAATTCTATCCTGTCTGATTGAACTGTATCCTGGAATAACAAAATCTAAGTGAGGTTGAAGCCATGTCTCCTATACACACACACTACCTGTGGAACAACTTCTAGTTCATAAAGATACAGACGTGGACAAAATTGTTGGTACCCCTCTGTTAATGAAAAACCCACAATGGTCAAGAGAAATAACTTGAATCTGACAAAAGTGGTAATAAATAAAAATTCTATGAAAATTAACCAATGAAAATCAGACAGTGCTTTTGAATTGTGGTTCAACAGAATTATTTTAAAAAACAAACTCATGAAACAGTCCTGGACAAAAATGATGGTACCCCTAGAAAAGATTGAAAATAATGTGACCATAGGGAGATGTTCAACCAAGATGTGTCCTCTAATTAACATCACAGGTGTCTACAAACTTGTAATCAGTCAGTCAGCCTATTTAAAGGGTGACAAGTAGTCACTGTGCTGTTTGTTGACATGATGTGTACCACATTAAACATGGACCAGAGGAAGCAAAGGAGAGAGTTGTCTCAGGAGATTAGAAAGAAAATTATAGACAAGCATGTTAAAGGTAAAGGCTATAAGACCATCTTCAAGCAGCTTGATGTTCCTGTGACTACAGCTGCACATATTATTCAGAAATTTAAGATCCACAGGACTGTAGCAAACCTCCCTGGACGTGGCCGCAGGAGGAAACTTGATGAAAAATGGAAGAGACGGATAATACGAATGGTAACGAAAGAGCCCAGAACAACCTCTAAACACATTCGTGGTGAACTCCAAGGTCAATGTACATCAGTGTCAGATCGCACCATCCATCGTTGTTTGAGCCAAAGTGGACTTCATGGGAGATGACCAAGGAGGACACCACTGTTGAAAACAAATCATAAAAAAGCCAGACTGGAATTTGCCAAACTGCATGTTGACAAGCCACAAAGCTTCTGGGAGAATGTCCTACGGACAGACGAGACAAAACTGGAACTTTTTGGCAAGGCAGATCAGCTCTATGTTCACAGACGCAAAAATGAAGCATACCAAGAAAAGAACACTGTCCCTACTGTGAAACATGGAGGAGGTTCTGTTATGTTGTGGGGCTGCTTTGCTGCATCTGGCACAGGGTGTCTTGAATCTGTGCAGGGTACAATGAAATCTCAAGACTATCAAGGTATTCTAAAGAGAAATGTGCTGCCCAGTGTCAAGACAGCTTGGTCTCAGTCGCAGGTCATGGGTCTTGCAACAGGATAATGACCCAAAACACACAGCTAAAAACACCCAAGCATGGCTAAGAGCGAAACATTGGACTATTCTAAAGTGGCCTTCTATGAGCCCTGATCAAAATCCTATTGAACATCTAACTAACTAACTAACTAACTAACCTGCACTTATATAGCGCTTTTCTAGTCACAAAGACCACTCAAAGCGCTTTCATTAATACTAACCCTCTATTCTAAGGGCCTATAGGAAACAAATATCTAGGGACAATTTAGAACAGCCAATTAACCTAACATGCATGTTTTTGGCATGTGGGAGGAAACCGGAGAAATCCCGGAGTAAACCCACGCAACACGGGGAGAACATGCAAACTCCACACAGATCACTGTTGGTCGGGGGCTGGGATCGAACCCACGATCCCACGATCCCCAGGCCAAGGGTAAACTGTGCTGCCGCAGTACTAACCACTGCGCCACCGTGCAGCCATCTGTGGAAGGAGCTGAAACATGCCGTCTGGAGAAGGCACCCTTCAAACCTGAGACAACTGGAGAAGTTTGCTCATGGGGAGCGGGACAAAATACCTGCTGAGAGGTGCAGAAGTCTCATTGACAGTTACAGAAATCGTTTGATTGCAGTGATCGCTTCAGAAGGTTATGCAACAAAATATTAAGTTAAGGGTACCATCATTTTTGTCCAGGCCTGTTTCATGAGTTTGTTTTTTAAAATAATTCTGTTGAACCACAATTCAAAAGCATTGTCTGATTTTCATTGGTTAATTTTCATAGAATTTTTTATTTATTACCACTTTTGTCAGATTCAAGTTATTTCTGTGACCATCGTGGGTTTTTCTTTCATTAACAGAGGGGTACCAACAATTTTGCCCACGTCTGTATTTCTTGAGTTCTTGTCCATTTACTATAAGACTCCTCGCATTCCACTGTAGTATGTGTAGTACAATAAATAAGGTCTTGTTTCAGCATGTGCAGTCTCTCCAGTTTCAGTTTTCAATAAAGCATGAATCTGGTCAGCTGTGATATCTTTCACATCTAGGAAGCGTCCTGCTGCTTCCACAATGGTTTTGATTCTTTCACTTTTCTCCTTTAGCTGTGTAGCAACATTCATGGTGTAGCAGATAAAAGCTATAAAGATTGTCCTCTTAACTATCAATGTGTCATCATCCATTTTGCATTTGTGAACACAAACATTCCTTGCAGTGGCATAATCCTGTGCTTGCGTGGGACCCGATTGCTGGGCTTCCATTTGAACTGAACTTCTTTGAGGAAGGCCTGCTGTTTCTGACTATTCCTGCCTCTCTAACTGTTTTTAGAGTTTCCGCATACAAGATTTTCTTAGTTATTCTGATTTCCTGGGCTTGTCTAGCTTCCCTCTGCACAACACATCCTTCATATACAGCACTGTGCTCACCCCCGCAGTTGCAACACTTTACTTTGGTGTCCTTGTCACATTTACCATTTTCGTGCTCCCCTCCACATCTAGCACACCTTAGCTTTCCCTTACATTGCTGAGCAGTGTGACCCATCCTTTGACATTTGAAGCACCTGAGTGGCTTTGGGACGTATTCTCTGACACTGAAATATAGTACATGTATCCTCTGTAGCCTTTTCACATCCTTCACCTTTCCTCCTTGGATCTCGTTTTTCACTTCTTCCATAGACATGCACAAAGGGACACCTGATATAACTCCCCTCAAGTTAGCTGTTGCGCCAGGAACATGCGCCTTCATTTGTTCTCTGTTTAGACATGTCATTTTCAGTTTTTTCTGTTGCTGTTTTTACTTGTGGCATGAATTAACAGCTGGTTATTGTTCAAGAACTTTGCAAACTTAACTCTCCCAATTTCTTTCTCAATTGCTTTGTTAGCTTAACCGGGTGATAGTGCCCCCACCCTGATTGAACTCAATGACAACCTTCCAGTCATTCCCTACATCCTCAAACTACCATCCATTTTGGCTAGTTCGTGTTTTCTTCGCATTGTTACTTCCTCCCGCATCACTCTCATCTGACCCACTTCTAGGTTTTGTTGCCCCCCCCCCCCCCAGCTGCTCTTTTCTGGCCCCCAGGCCTGGATAGTGTCCAGCCCACCTCATCTTTATTGTACCCGTCAGAGCTAGATGCCATAATGTTACAGACAGTACAGTTTTTGCTATCCACCGCAAACAAATCAATCCTACCGCCAGCCAAACGCAGACGTAAATGCGGTCCCAATCTTCTTCTTCTCTTCGATGCTTTCCAGTCCTCACTCCTCTGTCCATGCACTTCACTCCTCCTCAAAGGTGCATTATATTCTCTTTCTTCTTCTTTTAAGATTTGATTGGCGGTTGGCAACTTGCTTAAAGGTGCATTACCGCCACATACTTCAATCAGTAAACATCACTCTATCTAATTGACTTCTTCTTTTAGATTTGATTGGCAGTTGGCAACCAGCTTACAGGTGGCTTACCTGTGTCTATATGTCTGCCTGATGTCCTATGATGTCATGTGCTCTACTTCTTCTCCTGCCTGTCACTGTTCTGTGTTATGTTCTTCTTCTTCTTCTTTTAGATTTGATTGGCAGTTGGCAACCAGCTTACAGGTGCATTACCGCCACTGACTTGATTATCATCACTCTATATCTTTGTATAAGAAGTTCTTATAAGGAGTTCTGAACAACTCCTTATGTGAGAAAAAAATAATCCGTCCTTGGACTGTGTCCTCGGCGGTGTCAATGGCTGTGCCAGCCAGCCAGCCGGCTGCTTACCTGTGTCTACAGTATATATACTGTATATACAGTATACAGTATATGTCTTGTAGGGAGTCATATGCTCTATGTGTCATCATATAGACCATAGGCCATTCTATGATGTCCTGTGCCGTCATATAGACATCTCTTTATGAGGGCATCACAAGTCCTATGATGCCTGAGATCATAGGATCATCACAGGTCATCAGGCAGACATCATAGGCCGTCCTATGATGTCAATGATGTCGTGCTATGATGTCATGTGTGCTACTTCTCCTGCCTGTCACTGTTCTGTGTTATGTTGCTTACCTGTGTCTATGTACTGCTGGAACCTGAGGTGTTTCATGTTCACGGCATCTTTTCTGACATGCAGCAGTTCTCCGCATTCTATTGCTCTCCATCTGGTGGGTCTTCTTCTTCTTCGTTCAGACCACTGGTTGAGGGATAGGTGCGTCATAATTCCAGTTCATGGGCAGGATCATGAAAATAGAGCTGAGCAAAAAGCGGCTTTCGACCCTGTTCAGGAAGGCCCGTGCATGCCCGTAGAAACCAAGAAACTAGAGCACCCAGAGAAAATCAGCGCTTTGCTTGGCATTTTACACATTTGTAGTGCAGACTGGCATTCTTCAAGGTTACACATTTGTACTGTGTCAGCATCTCTTTAAAAATGACATTGCTGAGAAAGCGATGCTTTTGCTTAGTTTCTTCATCTTGAGCAACAATACGAAGACTGCTTGATCTGGCAACTCTGCTCGCGGCAACGTAGGACTGGCGATGCCGTCATAAAGATATTCCCAATGCCGTCATAAAGATGCATATAGACATCATATCTTTATGACGGCATCGCAAATATCTTTGACGGCATCGCAAACCCTATGATGCCTGAGTTCATAGGACGTCCTATGATGATCAGGCAGAGATCATAGGCTGTCCTATGATGTCCTATAAACGTGACAGACAGCAATACTGTCATAAAGATACATATAGACATCATATCTTTGACGGCATCGCAAATATCTTTGACGGCATTGCGAGTCCTATGATGCCTGAGTTCATAGGATGTGCTATGATCGCTGAGTCCTATGATGCCTGAGTTCATAGGACGTCCTATGATGATCAGGCAGAGATCATAGGCCGTCCTATGATGTTCTACAAATGTGACTGACAGTGATGCCGTCATAAAGATACATGTAGACATCATATCTTTATGACGGTATCATGAATATCTTTATGACGGCATCGCGAGTCCTATGATGCCTGAGTTCATAGGACGTCCTATGATTTCTGAGTTCTATGGTGCCTGAGTTCATAGGCCGTCCTATGATGTCCTAAACGTGACAGACACACAGATACACACACAAAGATTTCTTGCTTTAATAGATTTCTTGCTTTACCCTCTGAGTGTGTGAATTTGCGTACCCCTAGTGGTAGAGCGCGGCGCTTTGCCTGTCATCTCACTCTGACATGATCGGCTCCTTTCAGGATTTGTACTGATTTGTACTGATTTGCCAGTTTCAGAAGGTGGCAGACATCTGTTGGAGGACTCATTGGATGACACGTAATACACCAAGGAAGAACCCCTCATTTCCTTTTCCTGTTTTTAGCATTTTAGCCCAGAAAGCTAATATGGCCGCGATCAATCATTGTCACCGTCACTTTGCCGGCTTTGTATGCGGAAAATAGCCGTGGGATACAAGCGAAATTTATGTGGGATAATCATAAGACTTTGTAGATGTGGTAGAAACTGTGAATGACTGACAGAACGCAAAATAACAACCAGGATGGGTGAAAACGCAGTGACCACGCCAGCCAGCCAGCCCCCCAGCCCCCCTTTGTCAGTAAGTAAGTGACGAATTTCTGTTTTTTTTTTAATGTACTGATTTCTTGTTCATATACTTTGAAGATATGATGAGGTACCTCCGTACAAAAAAACTGTGTCAAAAGACCAAACCATTCTTTGTGTAAATACGTACGTCCAAAGTCCAGTTTTGACTGAATTATGGAATTTAAAGAGGTGCCTCAACATTATGCAAATTAGATGTGTAAATTTATTCCTATCTGAAACTTTGGATCATATTTTACATCTTTCTAATTGACAGTAAGCCATTATCTCCTACCACTTTCAAGTTATAGCCTTGAAAATCTGAACTATTTTATTGACAAAGAATATTTACCACTCTTGACCACTAGGGGTCTAACATCTAGGGGTCTAACAGGGTCTAACATCATTTGTGCCTATGCACCAAATGATGTTTCAGAGTACCCACCCTTTTTGGAGTCTGCGACTGGGGTGCTGGAGGGTACTCCTCCTGGAGACTCCATTGTCCTACTGGGGGACTTCAATGCGCACGTGGGCAACGACAGTGAAACCTGGAGGGGGGTGATTGGGAGGAACGGCCTGCCCGATCTGAACCCGAGTGGTGTTCAGTTATTGGACTTCTGTGCTAACCACAGTCTGTCCATAACGAACACCATGTTCAAGCATAAGGGTGTCCATATGTGCACCTGGCACCAGGACACCCTAGGTCGCAGGTCGATGATCGATTTTGTTATCGTATCATCAGACCTGCGACCGTATGTCTTGGACACCCGAGTAAAGAGAGGTGCAGAGCTGTCAACTGATCACCACCTGGTGGTGAGTTGGATCCGATGGCAGGGGAGGAAGCCATTCAGACCTGGTAGACCCAAATGTATAGTGAGGGTGTGCTGGGAGCGTCTGGCTGAGGCCCCTGTCTGGGAGGTCTTCAACTCCCACCTCCGGAAGAACTTCAACCACATTCCGAGGGAGTCTGGAGACATGGAGTCTGAATGGGCCATGTTCTCCACCTCTGTTGTTGAAGCGGCGGCCCAGAGCTGCGGCTACAAAGTGGTCGGTGCATCTCGTGGTGGCAACCCCCGAACCAAGTGGTGGACACCAGTGGTGAGGCGGGCCATTAAGCTGAAGAAGGAGTCCTATCAAGCTTGGTTGGCTTGTGGGACTCCCGAAGCAGCTGAGGTGTACCGGCAGGCCAAGCGGAGTGCAGCTCGGGTGGTTGCTGAAGCAAAAACGCGGGTATGGGAGGAGTTCGGTGAGGCCATAGAACAAGACTTTCGGTCGGCTTCAAAGAGATTCTGGCAAACTGTTCGGCGGCTCAGGAGGGGAAAGCAGGTCGCCGTCCACACTGTGTATGGTGCGGATGGGACACTGTTGACTTCAACTGGGGATATCGTCGGGCGGTGGAAGGAATACTTCGAGGATCTCCTTAATCCCACTGATACGCCTTCCACAGAGGAAGCAGGGTTTGGGGACGAGGGGGATGACTCGCCTATCACAGGGGCTGAGGTCGCCAAGGTGGTTAAAAATCTCCTTGGTGGCCGGGCCCCGGGGGTGGACGAGATTCGCCCTGAGTACCTCAAGGCCCTGGATGTTGTTGGGTTGTCATGGTTGACACGCCTCTGCAACATTGCGTGGAGGTCGGGGGCAGTGCCTTTGGCATGGCAAACCAGGGTGGTGGTTCCTCTCTTCAAAAAAGGGGACCGGAGGGTGTGCTCCAACTTTAGAGGGATCACACTCCTCAGCCTCCCTGGGAAGGTCTATGCCAAGGTACTGGAGAGAAGAGTCCGGCCGTTGGTCGAACCTCGGATTCAGGAGGAGCAATGTGGTTTTCGTCCTGGTCGTGGCACATCAGACCAGCTCTTTACCCTCTCGAGAATTCTTGAGGGTTCGTGGGAGTTTGCCCAACCAGTTTACATGTGTTTTGTGGACTTGGAGAAGGCATTTGACCACGTCCCTCGTGGATTTTTGTGGAGGGGTGCTTCGGGAGTATGGGGTATCGGGCTTGTTGTTATGAGCTATTCGGTCTCTGTACGACCGTTGTGAGAGTTTGGTTCGTATTGCCAACACTCGGTCGAAGTCATTCCCAGTGAGAGTTGGACTCCGCCAGGGCTGCCCTTTGTCACTGATCCTGTTCATAATTTTTATGGACAGGATTTCTAGGCGCAGCCAGGGAATGGAGGGTGTCATGCTTGGTGACCACAGGATCTCATCTCTGTTGTTTGCAGATGATGTTGTCCTGTTGGCTTCATCCAGCAATGACCTACAGCTCTTGCTGGGACGGTTTGCCACTGAGTGTGAAGCGGCTGGGATGAGAATCAGCACCTCCCAAGTCCGAGTCCATGGTCCTCAGCCGGAAAAAGGTGGATTGTCCGATTGCTGGACTCACCCTCAGAGATAGGGTGAGGAGCTCAGTCATCTGGGAGAGGCTCAGAGTAGAACCGCTGCTCCTCCACATTGAAAGGAGTCAGTTGAGGTGGTATGGGCATCTGATTAGGATGCCTCCTGGACGCCTCCCACTTGAGGTGTTTCAGGTACGTCCCACTGGGAGGAGACCCCGGGGCAGACCCAGGACTCGGTGGAGAGACTATGTCTCCCAGCTGGTCTGGGAACACCTTGGTATCCCCTCTGAAGAGCTGGAGCAGGTGGCTGGGGAGAGGGAAGTCTGGGCTTCTCTGCTTGAACTGCTGCCTCCGCGACCTGGACCTCCGGAAAAGCGGTAGAAGATGGATGGATGGATGGATGGATGGACCACTAGGGGTTATGTTGCAATTTGGCAACAGACATACTCACAGTTTTAATAGGAGAGATAAACATCAAAGATGCTTTGCTACAAGCAGAAACTGCAGAAGCAAAATAGATGAAACATCAGTTTCTCTTCTTAACAGTCCTGGTGGCTGGGTGGTCAGAAGTCCGTTAGAGGATCCCTCCTGCATCATCAGCAGGTGTCTCAGGGTCATAGGCGTTTCGCCCCTGAACCTGTACGCCTTGCCTGAGTGGGGCAGCAAAGATTAATCTTCATTTGCAGAAGGGTTCCAACCACGGTCTCTTGTGAGCCACAACCACCTTGAACTAGCCTCTGCCACTGAGGCTATGTCCCCAATGGCTTTCCTAAGATGTTTAGGTTCCAGACCTATCTTATGTAAAAAATGATACAAAGATGCAGCTGGAAACCCACGACAACCAGCCTCAACGGGGAATAAAGTAGTGTGCCACCCTTTAATCCGAGCCTCATCAACCAGGTCCTGATATTTTTCCTTCTTGAGTTCGTGAGATATAGCCAGCCTCTCCTCCCAAGGCACTGTAAGCTCAACTATTACAATGGATTTTGCACTCCGAGAGCAAAGAATCATGTCCGGGCGGAGTGTGGTTGTTACTACTTCTTCTGGGAAGACGAGCTTCTTTTTTAGGTCAACATGCAACTCCCAGTCTGATGCTTTATGCAAAACAGAGGGACGCATTCTGGCAGTTTTTTTTCCTTCGGAGACTTATTTCCTGGCTTTTGAAAGCTAATGACCTGAAATGGTGTTGCCTGATGGTTATTGGCTCTAATCCTCTGGAATTTAACCCACCTTGCCATTTCTGCAAGGACTTTATCATGTATCCACCGGTAACGCCCTTCTCCCAGTGCTCTAGAGCACCCGGTCAAAATGTGATTCAAAGTACTAGGGTTCATACTGCACAGCTTACAAGATGAATCCTCATCTTTGTACCAAAGTTTTAAATTACTTGGTTTTGGTAAAAGATCAGTCACTGCACAGAGAAGAAAAGCCAACTTGCCCTGGTCCGTGCCCCAGATATCATTCCAGGACAGTGATCGTTCGAGTGCATGGTTCCACTGCATCCACTGCCCTTGAGAGGCAAGCCCTGCAGCTTTCACACAGCGGTCCTCTTCCACTGCCTCTCTGACCCTCTGTACTATGAATCTTCTCCTGCTTTTGGTGTCAGCTTTGCTCCACCTTTTACCATTGTAATTTCCTAGCCCAAGTCGTCCCTGACAAACTACGCCGACGATTTCGTCATGTCTCCAGTATGCTTCAGCTTCCCTGACAGCTTCCTGGGGTCTCCATTTCCTACCACACTTAATGGCTGTGTTGGAATGCCTGACCTTCTTATCATCAGAATAGAGCAGATAACAGACAGACCCTGCCTTAGTGGCCTTGAACTCCTCCACCACGGATGAGATTGGTAGGCAAAGCTTGGAAGTCTTACTGTAAAGATTAACTGAACTGAAGGATGGGGGAACTCCTAGCCATCTGCGAATAAATTTGCTACAGAGTCTCTCCATTGCTTCTACTCTGGTAACAGCAAAATCATATAGCAGGAATGTCCACTGCAACCTGGGTATGATGCCATACTGAAAGCACCATATCTTAAACCTCCCAAGCAAGTGGCTTCTGTCAATTGTCTTAAGCCAGCTACACAAACGAGCCATGGTCTGCTTTAAATTCCCCCTATCATTTAAGGTACAATCGTAGTACTTTCCCAGGCATCGTACTCCCTGTTCTTGAATTGATGGAATTACAGACCCTTTGATGCTAAAAATGCTTTCCGTCAGCTTTCCTTTCATAATGCTAGCTCCTTTCATAATGCTAACTCCTAGACTTTCCTGGATTAAACTGCATTCGTGACCAAGCTGACATCTTCTCCAGTGAGCCTAGGATCCAACGCGTTCCTTGCACTGATGGAGTCATTACGGTTATATCATCCATAAAGGCTCTACAAGCTGGATGCCTAGTGCCATCTTCTGCTTTTGGGCCTCCTCTGCATTGTATCCTTCCTACCTTCAATAACAAATTCATAGCAGCCACAAACAAAGCCACAGATATTGTGCACCCTGCCATGATGCCTTTTTCGAGTCTCTGCCATTCAGTGGTGAAATCTCCAACAGTAAACCTCATCCTCAGGAAATTCATATGGGACATCACAAGCTTAATCACCTCTGATGGTACTTGGTAGTATTCCAGTACTCTACGGATCAGTTGGTGGGGTACACTTGGATAAGCTTTGGCAAGGTCTAGCCAGACAACAGAGACGGTGGTGTTATTCTTTTTTGCCTCTTTAATGACTTGGCTAATCACTGACGTATGCTCCAAGCAATCAGAGTATTCCGGGACGCCTCCTTTTTGGACACTTGTGTCAACAAACTTATTAGTAAGTAAATATGATATTAACCGCTTAGCAATGATGGACCAGAATATCTTCCCTTCAACATCTAGGAGGGAAATCTCTCTAAACTGGTCAAGTCCAGATGAATTTAATTCTTTAGGAACAAAGCAGCCCTCAGCCAGTGTCCAAATCCAGGGCTCTTGTTTCTTCTTCCAAAGAACTCGTAACAGTTTTGCCAGCCTTCTCAATAAGCGGGGACAGTTTTTATAGATTTTATAAGTCGTACCTGATGGTCCTGGAGCAGAACCTGCCCGGGCTTTCTTCACTACATCCTTTACTTCTTCAAAAGTGAAGTCTGCTATATTGAAAGGGAAGTGTGGCTTAAATGGCGGCAGCTGGAAAGGGCAATCTCCCAATGGGACGTCTCTATTGGGATCCCCATGTGCCGCTGCCACACTTTCCTCAACTTCTTCTTTTGAACACATCACCCTTCCACTTTTGGGCTTGCCGAGGAAATTGGCTATAAACCTGAAGGGGTTACTAAAAAAGGCCTTCCTCTGTCGCTGCTTCTCTCTCTCTGCTTTCTCCGGCTTGTTTCTGCCCTGCAAAGTTGGAGCAATTTCTTTCGCAACTCTCCATTTAACTCATTTAGGGCCTTTCTTTCATCTTCATTCCCATTCCGCCACCTTTTTTTAATTGATCTTAGATCCCTCCACACTTTGCAATCTGACGCTGCCTTCTGGAGGGTCCTGCCGGTGGCTTGACACCTTTGTCTTTTTTCACTCCAAAGGTGTCCTGACATGCCTGATACACGGTATGCACCATGGTCTTGATCTTCCTGGCTACATCTCCTTTCAAGATGTTATCAAGTGAGATACTTAAGTCCTCATCCAATTGTGCCCATCTGCGGTCATTTGCTGGTGGGAGATTCAGCCGGGGTTTCTTCATGATACTTCCCAGCCTATTATATTCACCTCTGCTGCCTGTGCTCTGATTAAATTCAGCAGAGAGGTCTGGGTCACTGTGGTTTACCTCCTGATCCCCAACCTCCACCGTCTGACAAGTAGAGCTAATAAACTCCGAGATTTTCCTCTGGGAGGCATTAGATACTTTGCGTTGCTGTAGTCGCTCTTTGCACTTTGTCTTGCCTTGGTGAATTCTCACACCTCGTTCATTTTTGAACATTCCACCGCAGAAGTTGCATCTTCTTGTAGCTTCACCCTCATCCTGCACCACTTCCAAACTCATAGTCCTTAAGCCGATGTCCAGGACATTAGCCATGTGGTCCGTCCTTAGTGGCAGATTATTATATATTATTTACCACTCTTGACCACTAGGGGTTATGTTGCAATTCGGCGACAGACATACTCACATTTTTAATAGAGTGATGTCTGTCCTATAAACGTCTCACACACACACACACCCACACACACACACACACACACACACACACACACACACACAGGACATCAGGCAGACGTCATATAGACATCATACTTTTATGACGGCATTGCGAGTCATATATATATATATACATACAGTATATATATACAGTATATATATATATATATATATATATATATATATATACACTCACCGGCCACTTTATTAGGTACACCTGTCCAACTGCTCGTTAACACTTAATTTCTAATCAGCCAATCACATGGCGGCAACTCAGTGCATTTAGGCATGTAGACATGGTCAAGACAATCTCCTGCAGTTCAAACCGAGCATCAGTATGGGGAAGAAAGGTGATTTGAGTGACTTTGAACGTGGCATGGTTGTTGGTGCCAGAAGGGCTGGTCTGAGTATTTCAGAAACTGCTGATCTACTGGGATTTTCACGCACAACCATCTCTAGGGTTTACAGAGAATGGTCCGAAAAAGAAAAAATATCCAGTGAGCGGCAGTTCTGTGGGCGGAAATGCCTTGTTGATGCCAGAGGTCAGAGGAGAATGGCCAGACTGGTTCGAGCTGATAGAAAGGCAACAGTGACTCAAATAACCACCCGTTACAATCAAGGTAGGCAGAAGAGCATCTCTGAACGCACAGTACGTCGAACTTTGAGGCAGATGGGCTACAGCAGCAGAAGACCACGCCGGGTGCCACTCCTTTCAGCTAAGAACAGGAAACTGAGGCTACAATTTGCACAAGCTCATCGAAATTGGACAATAGAAGATTGGAAAAACGTTGCCTGGTCTGATGAGTCTCGATTTCTGCTGCGACATTCGGATGGTAGGGTCAGAATTTGGCGTCAACAACATGAAAGCATGGATCCATCCTGCCTTGTATCAATGGTTCAGGCTGGTGATGGTGGTGTAATGGTGTGGGGAATATTTTCTTGGCACTCTTTGGGCCCCTTGGTACCAATTGAGCATCGTTGCAACGCTACAGCCTACCTGAGTATTGTTGCTGACCATGTCCATCCCTTTATGACCACAATGTACCCAACTTCTGATGGCTACTTTCAGCAGGATAATGCGCCATGTCATAAAGCTGGAATCATCTCAGACTGGTTTCTTGAACATGACAATGAGTTCACTGTACTCAAATGGCCTCCACAGTCACCAGATCTCAATCCAATAGAGCATCTTTGGGATGTGGTGGAACGGGAGATTCGCATCATGGATGTGCAGCCGACAAATCTGCGCCAACTGTGTGATGCCATCATGTCAATATGGACCAAACTCTCTGAGGAATGCTTCCAGCACCTTGTTGAATCTATGCCACGAAGAATTGAGGCAGTTCTGAAGGCAAAAGGGGGTCCAACCCGTTACTAGCATGGTGTACCTAATGAAGTGGCCGGTGAACGGTAGTGTATATATATACAGTATATACGTATATATATATATATATATATACACACTACTGTTCAAAAGTTTGGGGTCACTTAGAAATTTCCTTATTTTTGAAAGAAAAGCACTTTTTTCAATGAAGATAACTTTAAACTAATCAGAAATACACTCAATACATTGCTAATGTGGTAAATGACTATTCTAGCTGCAAATGTCTGGTTTTTGGTGCAATATCTACATAGGTGTATAGAGGCCCATTTCCAGCAACTATCACTCCAGTGTTCTAATGGTACAATGTGTTTGCTCATTGCGTCAGAAGGCTAATGGATGATTAGAAAACCCTTGTGCAATCATGTTAGGTCTGCAATGCTGTAATTGCTGCAAATGGAGGATTCTTTGACGAAAGCAAAGTTTGAAGGAAAAAATTATTATTTCAAATACAAATCATTATTTCTAACCTTGTCAATGTCTTGACTATATTTTCTATTCATTTTACAACTCATGGTGGTAAATAAGTGTGACTTTTCATGGAAAACACAAAATAATTGTCTGGGTGACCCCAAACTTTTGAACGGTAGTGTATACTGTATATATATATATGTCTTGTAGGGAGTCATGTGCTCTGTGTGCTGTCATATTGACCATAGGCTGTCCTATGATGTCCTGTGCCGTCATATAGTCATCTCTTTATGACAGCATTGTGAGTCGTATGACGCCTGAGATCATAGGATCATCATAGGACACCAGGCAGACAGATGACGGCATCGCAAGTCGTTATAGGCCAGCCTATGACATCATAAAGACATGAAGGCAGCCTTGATGTATATGGCATCATAAAGACATGTTGCCTGATGTCTGTCACTGTATATGACATCATAAAGACCCTATGTGCCGTCATATAGGCATCGCGAGTCATCCTATGATGCCTGAGTTCATGGTCTATATGACATCATAAAGACACATTTGTCTATGTGTCCTATGATGCCTGAGTTCAGACACATGGTCTATATGACATCATAAAGACACGTTTGTCTATGTGTCCTATGATGCCTGAGTTCATAGGACGTCCTATGATGTTCAGGCAGAGATCACAGGCCGTCCTATGATGTCCTATAAACGTGACAGACAGACAGACAGACACACACACACACACACACACACAGATTTCTTGCTTTTTATAGAGTGATGATGATTTACTGTCGACTCCTGGTCGGCACTTTAAGGCAACATTATTGGAATATGGCAAAACAATGGACATTTTTTCCAAATATAACATTTGAATTAAATTATGAATGATCATCAGAAGAGGAAGAGGAGAAGGGAAGAAGCCAGGCCTATTCCTATGGAAACCTCCCAGTAGGGGTGGGCGATATGGCCCAAAAATGATATCACAATATTTCTGTGAATTTTCATGATAATGATATTCTTCACGATATCACAGAATACAGTTTTTTCTTTTAAATTTATAAAGTGCAGTTTCACAGGCTAGCGTTAATTATGTTCAACATATTCAGTAAAAACAAAAACTTATTTCTCCAGTTTATAAAGAGCAGTTTAGAATGTGTTTCAAACTTTTTTGATTCTGTATCAAATATCAGAAAATATTATAAACCACCACATCTTAATTGCACTGAGGGGTGGACTGAGACAAAATTCAGGCCGGGAATCTGACTTCATCCTAGGCTACCCTGTTGTTCGAAACCAGAAACCACCAGTTTTAATAGGCCAACATTTTAAAATAACAGGTATCAAACTAGTTATAAATGTAATTATAACCTTCAGCTGGGAGGAAAATTATAAATTTGGATTTTAAATAGTCATGATCTATTGATTATTAAAACAACTGATTGACTAATCTTAATTTTAATCTGGTGCTGCTTCTGATTTCTTCACCTTTTCCGAATAAAAACACAGGGTAAGAGGCTTTAGGAAAAAGTTACAATTCTGCATGAAAAAGGTCACAAATTAGTCAAAAATGTTGAACAAAAAAGTGTACCTTGATGAAAATATCATCACTCTATAAAAGCAAGAAATCTCTGTGTGAGTGTCCATGCGTCATAGGACATCATAGGACGGCCTATGGCCTCTGCCTGAACATTATAGGACATCCTATGATCTCAGGCATCATAGGACACAAATGTGTCTTTATGATGTCACATAGACCATATGTCTTTTGATGTCACATAGACCATTTGTCTGTGTCATGTCTTTTGATGTCATATAGACAATGTGTGTCTTCTGATCGCTGCCTGAACATCATAGGACGTCCTATGATCTCAGGCATCATAGGACACATAGACAAATGTGTCTTTATGATGTCACATAGACCATGTGTCTTTTGATGTCACATAGACCATGTGTCTGTGTCATGTCTTTTGATGTCACATAGACCATGTGTCTGTGTCTTCTGATCTCTGCCTGAACATCATAGGACGTCCTATGATCTCAGGCATCTTGGGACACGTAGACAAATGTGTCTTTATGATGTCACATAGACCATGTGTCTTTTGATGTCACATAGACCATGTGTCTGTGTCTTCATGCGTCTCATCATCATAGCGCGTCCTATGAACTCAGGCATCATAGGACGACTCGCCATGCCTACATGACGGCAAATGTGTAACATCATAGGACGACTCGGCATGCCTACATGATGACAAATGTGTAACCTTGACGAATGCCAGTCTACACTACAAATGTGTAAAATGCCAAGCAAAGCGCTGATTTTCTCTGGGTGCTCCAGTTTCTTGGTTTCTACAGGCATGCATGGGCCTTCCTGAACAGGGTCAAAAGCCACTTTTTCAGGATCATGCCCATGAACTGGAATTACGATGCACCTATCCCTCAACCAGTGGTCTGAACGAAGAAGAAGAAGACCCACAAGATGGAGAGCAATAGAATGAGGAGAACTGCTGCACGTCAGAAAAGATGCCGTGAACATAACACCTCAGGTTCCACCAGTATGCCGCAGGCATGACTGTGAACAACACAGCCCACTGAGACAGGCGGAGACTCTTCAGTGGTCTGAATGAAGAAGAAGAAGACCCACCAGATGATGCCTTTATGACGGCACATAGACAGAGCACATGACTCCCTACAAGACATATACTGTATATAGACACAGGTAAGCAACATAACACAGAACAGTGACAGGCAGGAGAAGAAGAAACAAGCAGGGGCAAACAGCCCCAGATGGAAGGGCATATTTTGTGTGATTTTTATGTTTTGCTGCATACAAAAGCCGTCACATGTGATTGCCACTTAGTGCTGTGTTGCTATACCAACTGTCCTGTAACTGGCAAGAATTCTGTTCCAATGCATCCCCTCTACGGGTATGCACCGGTTTCTATGGGCATGCACGGGTATGCACTAGTGTTTAAAAATGAGAAAATAAAACAAATTTAGGAGAGAACGGTAACAAGCAGATGAGAGTAAAGTTGGTACTGCAGACTACATATAGCCCATAGTTTTGAAAATTATAAAGGTTTTTCTTAGAACATCTGAATAGTCCTGAAAACATTGCTTTATAAATGTAAGAGCAATTTAGCTGTGGTTAATGCAACAAATTTATTACATTTAAAAACGTAAACCCTAAACTACAGTATAAGCAGCAACAACCGAATAATATAACTACAGACACTGACATTCTGTCATGATTACCAATTAGAAACAGCTCACAGCAGGTGCATCTCCTCACCCAGGTGTGTTGATGAGCTGAGGAGGAAAGCAACAACAGGAAGGCGGGGGCAAGCGCTCACAGCCATGACAGTGCCCCCTCCCCTCAAGGAACGCCTCCTGGCGGTCCCTTGGGCTTGTCGGGATGGGCTTGATGGTAGGCCCGGGGCATAGCCTTATCCAAGACGTGTGATCTGGGGATCCAGGAATGCTTGTCCGGGCCATAGCCCTTCCAATGGACCAAGTATTGGAGACCCTGGCCCCGATGGCGAGCATCCAGGATGCGCTGCACGGTGTAAGCAGCCTGGCCATCGATCATCCGGGGAGGAGGAGGAGGCAGGGGGGGGGCAGAGGGGGCTTACCGAGGGGGCTGACTGAGTGGGGCTTGATGTGCGAGATGTTGAAGGTTGGGTTCACCCATAGGGTCCGTAGAAGCTGCAACCAGACCGTGACATCGTTGACCACTCCGGAGATGGTATAAGGCCCCAGGAAGCGGGGAGAGAGTTTCTTTGAATCCGTCTTCAGCAGAATCTGGTCCGCCGCCAGCCACACCTGCTGCCCAACAGTGTACTTAGGTGCAGGGATCCACTTCCTGTCCACCATCTGGCGGTTGCGCTCAGAGGAGCGGGTGAGGGCAGCCCGGGTAGACCTCCAAATGCATCGGCAGTGTCGAGCATGGGCCCCCATGGACGGCACCACAACCTCCCTCTTGGCCATAGGAAGTAGAGGCGGGGTGTACCCCAATGAGGCTTTAAAGGGGGTGAGCCCCGTAGCTGGAGAGACACCACCCAGGTCAGATGGGAACTCCACGAGAAGGGATTCTCGGCCACTACGCACCACAGGGTGGCCTTCAAGGACTGGTTGGCACGCTCGGCCTGCCCTTTGGATTGAGGGTGATGACCGGAGGAGAAGCTGACGGTGGTCCCAAGCGTCCGGCAGAAAGCCTTTCACACCTGAGACGTGAATTGGGAACCCTGGTCAGACACGATGTCCAGAGGAATGCCATGGAGACGGATGATGTGGGTAGTAAGAAGGTCCGCAGTCTCCATGGCCGAAGGGAGTTTGGGAAGGGCGATCAGGTGAACAGCTTTCGAGAAGTGGTCAACAATCGTAAGGATGACCGACTTCCCACAGGAGAGAGGAAAACCTGTTATAAAGTGTACAGCGATGTGGGACCAAGGATGGCCAGGGATGGGTAGGGGGTGAAGGAGTCCTGCAGTGGGGGAAGAGTCAGACTTGCCCCGAATATAGGTCTGACAGGCCTGCACATACTCCTGCACGTCCCGCCGCAGGGTGGGCCATCAGAACACCAGCTGAATCAGATTTGCAGTGCGGGTGATCCGAGGATGGCAGGCAAAACGGCTGGTGTGGCCACAGAGGATTACGTCACTGCGAAGACCTGGAGGAACGTACAGACGGTTCCGGGGGCACCCTGCTGGAACGGGCTCCCGGGACTGGGCCTGGCAGGCTCTCCGCTCTATATCCCAGGTAAGGGCTCCAAGGACGCATGGGGGGGGGGATAGGCTGAGGGTGGGATGGGGGTGCTACTTGCTTTGAATCAAACTGGCACAACGCATCCGGTTTGGTGTTCCAAGAACCAGGCTGGTACGTGATAGTAAAGTTGAACCTTTGAAAAAATAGGGCCCAACGAGCCTGCCTGGAGTTAAGTCGGCGGGCCGACCGCAAGTACTCCAAATTCTTGTGATCGGTTCACACGACCACGGGGTGACTAGCCCCCTCTAGCCAATGTCTCCACTCCTCCAATGCCAACTTAATGGCGAGAAGCTCTCTGTCCCCCACATTGTAATTTCTCTCGGCTGACGTGAGCCGCTGAGAAAAAAACGCGCATGGGTGGAGCTTCTGGTCGGAGGGCAAGTGCTGAGAGAGGACAGCGCCTACCCCTGAATCAGAAGCATCCACCTCAAGGACGAACTGGAGCTGCGTGTCGACCTGAGCCAAGATAGGTGTTTCCGTGAACAGGCCCTTTAATTTAGTAAAGGCCTGTTCAGCTGCCTCGGTCCAGCGGAACAGGACCTTAACAGCGGTCAGCTGTGTAAGAGGCAGTGCAATCCCACTATAGTTCTGGATGAACCTGCGATAAAAGTTTGCAAACCCAAGGAAGTGCTGAAGCTCCCTACGGGAGTGGGGAGTTGGCCAATTAAGCACTGCTTTTACCTTGGCTGGGCTGGCAATCCGTCTCCCCTCAGCCACTGTGAAGCCCAAGAAGGTGGTAGATGTAGTGGAGAACTCACTCTTCTCGGCCTTGACGTAGAGCTGGTTCTCCAAGAGCCACTGTAAAATGGCTCTCACATGGACCTCATGATCCTCTGGTGAGCGGGAGAAAATTAGAATATCATCCAAATAGACAAATATGAACTGATTCAGCATATCTCGGAGGACGTCATTAATGAGCCACTGGAAGATGGTGGGGGCGTTAATAAGCCTGAAGGGCATGACCAAATATTCAAACTGCCCCAGGTGTGTTTTAAACGCCGTCTTCCACTCATCCCCCTTGCGAATGCGGAGTAGATGGTACACGTTATGTAAGTCTTAATTTGGTGAACACCCGTGAGTGCTGAAGGAGCTCAAACGCAGGACTGATCAAGGGCAGAGGGTATTTGTCCTTAATGACGATTGCTTTCAGCTCCCGGTAGTCAATGCACGGGCACAATGAGCCATCCTTCTTACCAACGAAGAAGAACCCGGCTCCAAGTGGAGCCGAGGACGGCCGAATCAGACCGGCGTTCAGTGAGTCTTTTATGTATCTTTCCATCGCCTCCCTCTCCAGGCCAGGAATGTTATAGAGTCTGCTGGATGGCAGCCTCACCCCCTGGATGAGGTCCACAGCAAAGTCGTAAGAGCGATGAGGCAGAAGTGACAATGCTGTTGACTTGCTGAAAACCTCTCCCAAATCGTGATAAGCCTGGGGAACGAGATGGAGGTCCGGCGGCTCGGCCGGAAGGGAGGAGATGGGGAGAGACGGTGAGCGCTCAGCAGAACACAAGCAGTGAGCCAAACAAAACGGGCTCCAGGAGGTTATGGAGTTTTGCCCCCAGTTTATCATGGGGTTGTGCCTCCGGAGCCACGGATAACCCAGAACCATTGGGGAAGATGAATTAGGAAGTATCAGGAACGAAAGCTCCTCCCGATGGTTACCGGAGAGAAGGATGGCCATAGGTGCCATGCGTTCGGAGACTGCCACCACCTTGCGGCCGGATATGGTAGTGATCTTAAGGTTACTGGGCAATCTTTGAGTGGGAATTCCCATGTCCCGCACGAGCCGGGATGAGATGAAATTCTCCTCTGCCCCCGAATCCACAGGCGCCATAGTCCTCTTCTCGACCCCTGGCAATTGCATGAGGGCCGAAATAGAGAAATTGCCAGGGGGAGTAAGTCTAGTCCCACCCGCCAGACCCGCTGCGGTTACTGGCAGGCCGGATCTTTTGGCCGCAGGTGGCAGTCGTTCAGACTGTGCTTCATGGAACCACAGTACATGCACGCGCCCGCCTTCCTCCTCTGCCGACGCTCATCATCGGTTAACTGGAACTGACTGAGTTCCATCGACTCGGGAGGGAGGCCAGCGCCACCCGTGCCAGTAGACGCAGCGGGCACCCGCTCGACAGGCAGACGAGAGGAGGACTGTCGCTGCTTTAAGCATTCACGGTAGCGGTTATCCAGTCCCACCGCCTGATCTATAAGACCATCCAAGGTGTTGGGAACAGCATGCACCACTAGGTTGTCATGGAGACGAGTGTTTAAGCCAAAGAGGAACATGCTGCGTAAGGCAACGTTGTTCCACCCCGACTCCGCCACTTTGACCCGAAACTCTACCGAGTACTCAGTCTCTGACCGAGCACCCTGGTGGAGAGACAAAAGGCGTCTAATGATGTTCCCTTGACTCTCGGTATGGTCAAAAGCACGAGAGAATGCAACCACAAATTGCTCAAATGTGTATGCAGCCCCCTCTGGGCTGTTGAGTATGGACCTGACCCAACTAAGGGCCCGATCTCGCAGTAATAAAATCATAAACTGGATTTTAGCTGTGTCCGATGGGTATTCCCCCCAACCTGCTCAAAATACATCCGTATATGGAGAAGAAACTCCTTACACTTCCCCATCTCCCCTGCATGTGGGGCAGGTGTGGGTACGGAGGTAGTATGACATACAGGAAGTTGAACAACAGGAGCAGGTGGAGGAGGAGGAGCCGGAGGATCCAGATGAGCCAAATGTTGGGCGACCGTGCCCAATTGCTGCGAGATAGTCTGCAGCTGCTGAGTTAACACGGCCACCTGCTGCTCGGTTGCTTCTAAGCAATCCAGAGCTGATTGCCCCGATGCCATTGCACCTGCTGAGCTGTAATCATGGCTGGCTCGTTCTGTCATGATTACCAATTAGGAGCAGCTCACGTGCATGATGCAATGACAGAAGGACAACCAAACACACAAGCACACGTTTGAGAAGTTTATTGAATATCAAAATACAGCACAGCTTAGGGAAAACATCACTCGCCAGAGGAATGAGCGTGTGGAGAAAGAACGAGAGCTGTGAGTGAAGGAATGGAAATAGGGAAAATTGGCGAACCAAATTGCCACTTACATAGGATATAATGGAGAACCAGCAAGACCCCGAACCGGGGTAGAGACGACCCAGCAGGGTGAAGGTGGTGGAGTCGATGGTGCCTGACGGGGTGGATGATGATTGCAGCTGAGTGGAGGTGATGGGGCAGTGAGCGCACGTAGTCCCTGGAGACACACCCGCACGATGGCAGCAACCTGGAGAAGGGAGAAAAACGGGTGAGTATGGAAACTACACCTAGGAGTTAGCACTAGCATACAAAGTACTCTGCTTTAGGCGGTATACCCAGACGAGCCAGTGTGAGCACACTGAAGAGAAGCTCCTTATAAACGATGGCTGATGAAAGGCGGCAGGTGCGTCTCCTCACCCAGGTGTGTTGATGAGCTGAGGAGGAAAGCAACAGGAAGGTGGGGGCAAATGCTCACAGCCATGACACATTCACCACATTACTTCCGTCTTCATCTCATTTCTATGCTCTGGCGCATGAGGGGGTTTTGATTATTTTAACATATAAAATTAATTTAGCATGTTATTTCACCGGGTCAGGAAGAGGGTCTAAATAAAACAGGGAGGGAGTGGGGGTCTTTAAAAGTATTATTTCATCATTTGGCCTACCTGTCTGCCGTTTCCACCTAACTACTAGACACTTCTGCAGGTAAATGACCGCTGCATCAGACCTCCCGTCTCTCTCTTTATCTCAATTTATCTGCGTTAGAAATCTCCATTGCACAGACAACTTCTTGGGCTGTTAACAGATTTTTTTCTTTCGGTTGGTTGACTAAATCAATCTGGAGCAGCCACAAGGGAACGAAAATAAACCTCTGGACACTTCAGTGTTTGGACATCAATAACGCTGCTTCAGGGTGAAGTAAAACTTTTCACTGAAGCCGTGTTATTGACGTGGAAAAAAAATATGGGCAGATTATTGGCATCGCTGCACCATTTTTTAAAGATGGCAGAAGTCTGAAACAGCTTTAATACTAAATTACTTCCTCACAACTAGATGCAGACGTTCCAAGCACAGAGCGCTGCTTCTCGCGCCATGTTTGTTTTGTCATTTCTATGGAAATGCGTAACTTCTGTTGGCAGCGTAACAGACCCCAAATGTTGCGATATTAATTTTTACACTGGTATCAAAAATTATACCAGTATTGTCATGAACGATACGATATGGCACACCCTTACCTCCCAGTGTGCAAAAATTTCATCAGCTGACCTGGACAATCTGGAGAAAAACAAAAATGAGGATAACGCGGTAAAACCACACTTGCCTGCCTTCCTTCCTTCCTTCCTTGACAAATGGCCATGTTTTGATCTTGAGTCCTGCAGTACTCAGGGCTTAAAGTTTTCCGGCACCGTGCCGGATTTCCGGCATGTACTTTCTATTTCTGTACGCAGAAACACTTTTTGTCCAACCTATCTGCAATGGTGGATGAATAATACTCAAAATCAACAGTCAGTTCTGCATAGTTTGGAGTTCTTTTAAGATATTTAGAAGAGTGAATATAGTATTTGGAATGGCGGAATGTATTAAGCTTGCACGCTCCACTGATCTCAACCATAGCTCACGCCCCATTAGCGAGTACAGAGCCGAGTGAAGTCACCTGGCCGCCATATTAGGGAGGGAATCGAGTTGACATGTTTAGCGGCTGTCGATTTCTATAGTTCATCGGTTGCGCAAGATTATAAGTTGTGTCTCTGTCATGACCCGAGCACTATGCCTTGGTGCTCGGGTTATTCTTGTCAGGGTTTGACAGCTGCGTTATGATTCTAGCTCTCCGAGCTCTTATTGTGATAGTGCTCGGGGAGGCTTACGCCCAGCTGTCAAACCCTCAACAGCTGTGCTGCATTTGTGGTCGTTAGCGCTCAGGCTATTTTAACCCATGCTGGCGATCGCATCTTCGCAGCAGTGTCTGTTCATTTTCCCAGTTCACTCTCCGTTATGCTACGGATGCCTGGACTAATTCATACCACGCCTGCTTTTGGTTTGACCGTCGTTCCCCGGAACTAGTAAGTGTGCTGTATAGCCTTACCCCTCCCGGTGTGTATCGATCTCTGTGAGTCTCTGCCTTTGCAGCTCGTGTAATTATTATTTTCAACTACCTCGTCTGTCTGTGCTTGACCGTCTCCTCCTCTGGACCTGTAGTGAGCTGTTAGCCTTACACCTCTTGTTGTTTGTAGACTAAAGTGTCTTTGTCTCAGCAGACTGTGTTATCACTATATTTTCACCGTTAATAAAACTCACTGAACTCACTGGTGACTGTGTGGCGTCTTATGGTGGCTCGCGAGAGCCACCCATGACAGTACACTGCTGCCAAAACGGCGTTTACGGTGACGCCAACCCGAGATGCAATTCACCAGTGAGTTCGAGTTTTTTGGACAGTTGCTGTTTCCGTCTGGGTACCGTGTGTGTGCGAGGAATGCCGTCGCGGAGGGGCCGCGCTTGGAGTCCGAGCCACGAGCTGACAGGAATTCTGGAAGTCGTGGATGAGTTGCTCATCTCCACTTCCCTGTTGGACTACCATCACGGCATACACTGGTACCTAGACGCTGCTGAAGATGTTCTTCGTCATCTCTCTCCCCGCTGGGCTGACCACCTGGAAGTCGACGCGAGAAGGGAGGATATCGTCGCGCAACGCGAGATATTCCTGATGCTGGAGGAGGAACGCGACGTAAAGCAGGAGGAGAGGCACTCCTGCCCATGGCCTACAGATCCTGATCCAGTCCTGGAGTTCGCACCACCGGGAGGCCGGCGGAAGCGCCGACGCCGAGGTCAAGTACGTCTTCAGCAAGCTCCTGTTCCGGATCCAGTTCCGGGTCACCGGAGTGACCCACTCAATCAGCCAGCTGCTGAGAGTGATCTGAGTCCTGCGCCGGTGAGCTCCGTCCATGGGTCCTGTGTTACCATCCAGCGAGCGAGGGAAGGAGCAACGTCCTCTACAGCTGGCACCATCTTCCCTTCGGGAGACAGGCAAGTTCAATTTCACTTTACTATTAATCATAGTGATCTGTCTTGTCTGACTCCTGGGGGTGAAGCTCGGGATTCGCAGCTCCCCGAGTTTCCTTCTCCAGCTGTAGCTAATTATACTGAACCTGCTGCCTCTGTGTTTCCTCCTGCTGAGCGGTCCTCGGCGTCAGTTCCACGCCGTCGGACGGGGGGGAGGCCTGCGGCTCTGGGAGATATCCCGGCCCTGCATCCTTGTGTTGGACAGAGAAGGAGAACGGACTGCGGTGAGGAGCCAGAGCCGACGAGTAAGCGTCCCCAGGGTTCCTCAGAGATGCAGCCCGAGTCAGCAGGTCGAGGGTCCCCCGTCTCCACACCGTGCGGGTTATCGGTGTGGACAGCGACGCGAGGGAATCCAGCTGCAGAAATCATGAGGCCGGCTGTGGCACTCGACGCAGCCGAGTGGGAGCCCGACGACGAGCGTCTACCTGAACCCGGATCGACGAAGTCCTGGACGGCTCCAGAGCCCGAGTGCAGGCAAGTGTGCTCTTCTTTGTTTACCTTTGTGGTGTGTTAGAGCATTTTTGCCTGCCTCATGGGGAGGCAAGCGAGGGGCAGCCGTCTGCTGCACCCGAGCTCGTCTCGCTGGGCTCTGGCGCTGCCGGTGGAACTGATCCCGGTCCTCTCCTGTTCTCTGAGCCCCTCCACAGCGTTACCGGTCTGGAGTCTGTCAAGGTCATGGGACTGGGGGTCCCAGGTTCAGGGATGGAGGTCGTCGCCGGTGCAGTACCGACCTAGTCGGGGTCCGACACGTGGGCTGAGGTGACCCAGTCGGGGTCCAACGTGGGTGCAGCGGTGACCCAGTCGGGGTCCGACGCGTGGGCCGAGGTGACCCAGTCGGGGTCCAACGTGGGTGCAGCGGTGACCCAATCGGGGTCCGTCCTGACCCAGTCGGGGTCCGACGCATGGGCTGAGGTGACCCAGTCGGGGTCCAACGTGGGTGCAGCGGTTACCCAATTGGGGTCCATCCTGACCCAGTCGGGGTCCGACGAGGTCCAGTGGGGGTCCAGCGCAGGTGCGGCTGCGACCCAATCAAGGTTCGAGGAGGTCTAATTTCGTGATTGTTCCCCTCTCAGGAGCCACCAGCTGGGGGCCGTTGGAGGTTTTTGTCTGGCAGACTGGCGCTCTTATGTCTGGTCTTTATTAGGCGGGCGGCTGCATGCTATCCCTCCACAGTCCTGGTGGTTGTGGGATGCGGGTCGGCCACCCGAGGAACTGCTTTGTGCGTTCGGTGTCTTGGGTTGGTCACCCGATAAACTGTGTCTGCTACTGGGTGGCCTGGTTCGGCCACCAGAGGACTTGTTTCTGGGGGCCTGGGACTGGGGCAGGCCGCCTGATCATGTACTGTTTTGTGGGACTATCCGTGGGCCATCGGAGGCAGGGAGGTCGCCGGAGCTCTGCCTGGGGGGCGTTGGCTCTCCGCCGATCATCTTTTGTTTTGGCCCATACGGTGTCAGGTTTTTGTCAAAGTCATGTAAAGCAATCTAGTTTGCCTCATGTGTTTTGTAATCCATAGTCTAGTTAAGTCAGGTAAAGCAATCTACATTGCCTCATGTGTGTTTTGCAATCCATAGTCTGGTTTTGTTTTTTTTTGTTCTGTCCTCCCCTCTACTTTTTGAGGGGCTATGGTCAAGTTTTGTCTTTGTTGTTTTGTCCTCCCCTCTTTCCTTGAGGGGCTATAGTATGGGGGTTTTGTCCATAGTTACCGGGTGTTTGCATATATTTCTGGCTTCGTTTGTGTTTTTTTTTGTTTTTCATAGTCTCCGTGTTTAGCACGTATTTCTTTTGTTTCCATAGTTACAGTCATGTATTTCTTTCTTTTTTTTTTCTTCCATAGTCATGTGTTTGTTTCCATAGTTACAGTTATGTATTTCTTTCCTTTCTTCCATAGTTATGTTTGCATTTATTTCTTTTGTTTCCATAGTTACAGTCATGTATTTCTTTCCTTTTTTCCATAGTCATGTGTTTGTTTCCATAGTTACAGTCATGTATTTCTTTCCTTTTTTCCAGAGTCATGTGTTTGCATTTATTTCTTGTTTTGTTTCTATAGTTACTGTGTGTTTGGGTGTATTTCTTTGGCCAGGTTATGTACACTGGAGTTAGACGGGTTGTCTGTGGTCTCGGTGGGAAAACTTTCAGGGTCAGGTGTTGTTTGCTGTTTATGATTGTTTTTTTCCTTGTAGTCATGTCTTGTTTTGGTTTTTTTTCTCGGGTTTGTTTTTTCACGTCATTGTTCTGGGGGGAAATTGATTGGATATGTCGGGTGATGTATTCTTTTCCCTTTCTGTTTTAGGTCTTGTTAGGTTTTGTTTGGTTCCCTCCTTGCCTGTCCCTCAATCCGTTCACCTGTGGTTGGGGGGGGGGGGGGGGGTTAGGTGTTACTAGACGTTTGGAGCCCGTCATGGGAGGGGGGCCTACTGTCATGACCCGAGCACTATGCCTTGGTGCTCGGGTTAATCTTGTCAGTGTTTGACAGCGGCGTTATGATTCTAGCTCTCCGAGCTCTTATTGTGATAGTGCTCGGGGAGGCTTCCGCCCAGCTGTCAAACCCTCAACAGCTGTGCTGCATTTGTGGTCGTTAGCGCTCAGGCTATTTTAACCCACGCTGGCGATCGCATCTTCGCAGCAGTGTCTGTTCACTTTCCCAGTTCACTCTCCGTCATGCTACGGATGCCTGGACTAATTCATACCACGCCTGCTTTTGGTTTGACCGTCGTTCCCCAGAACTAGTAAGTGTGCTGTATAGCCTTACCCCTCCTGGTGTGTATCGATCTCTGTGAGTCTCTGCCTTTGCAGCTCGTGTAATTATTATTTTCAACTACCTCGTCTGTCTGTGCTTGACCGTCTCCTCCTCTGGACCTGTAGTGAGCTGTTAGCCTTACACCTCCTGTTGTTTGTAGACTAAAGTGTCTTTGTCTCAGCAGACTGTGTTATCACTATATTTTCACCGTTAATAAAACTCACTGAACTCACTGGTGACTGTGTGGTGTCTTATGGTGGCTCGCGAGAGCCACCCATGACAGTCTCCATGCCAAGAAGTTCAAAATCTGTTATTTTTTGGGGAAGTTATTGAAGTAAAAGTGGCATAGTTTACTACAAAACTCTTTTGGTAGTACTAATATGGTGGCCCAGTAGCTTCATTTCTAGCGGCCAATGATCAATCTAGTTTTCCTATAGATATAAGTGGCATACTTCTAATCGTAGTGACAGTGAGAGTGAGTCATTGGAAACGCGAGTGTTTTATCCTTCAGCATGCAGAAAACCTTTCATACATTCTGTAGGATGGAGAGTAAGTTTTTTGAGGCCTGGGGAAGATTTCCTAATTGACAAAGGACTTAAAAACAAATGGCGCTAGGCGTGGATTGAAGAAATGGACAGAGATGGTAAGTGTTTTGGTAGCTGGTGTATAGAGAACCAGGAGCTTGTTTCTTCACGTTGTGCTTGAAATAATGCAGTTTAGAGTATTGTATACAGTTCACTGTTGCTGTTTACAATTTGTTATTGAATATATATGGTGCAAATGTTACACATTTCATTACAAAACAGTAAATCAATGGCCTTTTCCATATACCCTTTACTGAATGGTTGCTAATCAAATCTTATTCCACCAGTGAATTAGTTCACTTGACTGAGTTTCACATAATTAGGTGTTTGCACCATGTTAGAGTGAGATGGAGTACTATTGCTATTGGCTTTCGGGTGAAATTTCAGGATGCACCTAAAATGCACTAGAACCTTTACAGGTGAACTTAATTTGACCTTTAACCTTTTGAATGCACATGTCCAACTGTTCAGTGTTTCAGGACTTTTTGCATAACTTACTGTTCTCTAAGAAGGTGCTTAACGGCAAAATTCACAACAGGTGTTTGATCCATGAATCGACCAATAAATTTTCTGGTTCAATTAGAATTGGTATTTAAACAGTCCTCTTCATCATGCTGTTCACATTTTGACATCATGAGACAAAGATGACACCTCACAATTGATCAACAGCACCTTGCCATTGCGAGGCTTCAAACAGGATGTTCTCAGAGGAAAGTGGCCACTGAGCTTAGAGTGTCATCAGTAGGTTGCAACAGAGATACAGAGAAACTGGAAGAGTAATAGAAAGGCATAGATGTGGACATCCTTTGGCCACATCCCATGCTGATGACTGCTTCATTGTGAACAGTGCCCTGCAGAACTGGATAATGAATGTCATTCAACTCCAGGCACATTTAAGGGAGGTGAGAGGCACCTAAGTGTCACATCAGACCATTTGAAACAGTTTACAGTCGTGAAAAAATTAGGACACCCTGTATAAGCCTCTGTGTGTGTGTGTGTGTGTTTTTAACATATTTGGAAATATGGATAGTCTTCTCTCTTCACCCTGCCCACCTGCCCTGCCGACATGGTGATGGTATGGTCAGTTGCCAAAACGGGGTACACAGATCTGCCCAGTGTCCAGCCAGATGCGAATAAGCCCAGTGACTCAATGACCTTTGACAGTGTAGACTTAGATGTTTACTTATACTTGGGTGTTTTTATTTATTAGGGGTCCAATGTGTGACATTGGTGGCAAAATTTAAAACTGATCAAATCTGCACATGAAATTGACTAATCACTATCCAATTGTGTCAGGTTTATGAAACTATTAACTATTTTCGTGACGGCATTCGCGTTCAGGAACTCTTGAGGATGAGCGCTCACTTCAACTACTTGTAAATGGAGACGTAAACGGGACACTCGGGCTTTTGTTTCCCCGTGTGCCAATGCACTTTGTAATGGCACACGTTTTACACGAAACAACTTCAACACTTCCAGTATTTTTCACGCATCAAAACTCATCAACAGCTACATTTTCATGTGATAACGTGTATACATACCTTCAAATTCTCCCTGTTTGTTGGATAAGACGTAAAATCACAAAAGGCGTAAATGCGGGACACGGAAGTTTGGACTTTCGATAACTTCAATATAAAGTGACCACGGTTAATCCTCTCCACATGGGTTGAGCACATCCGGGGTAGAGAAAATAAAAGTGCTTTCCCAGGGCGGTCACCTCGCCAGACGGGGCTGCGCGCGGCCGACCAAGACCGAAGACGTAAATTTTTTAAAGGACACCATATTCGATGTGTCATAAATGTTTGAGATTTTATTGAAATATTCTACATCTGAGCTTCACAAAGACTGATCTCCTTTTTACGTGTATGGTTTGGGATTTGAAAGGTGCAAAGTGAAAAGCATCAGCACTTCCTGTTTTCTGGTTACTTTACCAAATAACTTGCAAGTTGCTGCGTAAATTAGGGGACACGGAAATTTACGTCGTACGAGTAAATTTGCAGGGGTCGCCGTACAAAAACCGTAGATCCGATCACATTGGGGAATGTTTTATTTTGAATTTGCATTACAACTCTGTTATCTCTTGCATAAATGAGTAGAAAGAGTTGCTCAGAGATCACTTTACAGTACTTTGAAATTAATGCGATTTTCATGTCACACAAAAACTAGGAAAAATGAGGGGACACGACCAATAGTTTCGATTCTAACGGCAAAATCAATGATTTTTTTTTAAAATTGCAATGCAAGTCTGAAACTCTTTTATGTTCCCTTGCATATTATAAAAATGAAACCGACATCTGCAAATTACAGAAAAAGAGAAAGCACTTGAAAGTCGGATACCCCTGATATAGTGCACTGGACCCCCCAAAAAAACAAACACCCACTTAGATGTTTGCACCATTAGACAGTCATTTGTTGTTTTCCTCTTTTTTTCCAAATAAGTATACTATACTGTGTATATATATATATATATATATATATATACAGTATATATATATATATATATATATATATATATATATATATATATATATATGTATATATATGTATATACTGTATATATATATATATATATATATATATATATATATATATATATATATATATATATATATATATACATACACACACACACACACACACACATATATATATACAGTATACTGTATATATATATATATATATACAGTATATATATATATATATATACACACTACCGTTCAAAAGTTTGGGGTCACTTAGAAATTTCCTTATTTTTGAAAGAAAACCACTGTTTTATTCAATGACGATAACGTTAAACTAATCAGAAATACACTCTAATATCTAATATACAGTACATTGCTAATGTGGTAAATTAGATTAGATTAGATTCAACTTTATTGTCATTACACATGTATGAATACAAGGTAACGAAACACAGTTTAGCATCCAATCAGAAGTGCAAAGGACAGCAGTGCAGTATATACGGTAATTAACAGTATGTGCAATTTAAGCAAATATATGCAGCAGTGCAGAAAGTTAAGAGTACTGTTATGTGCAAATAATGTACAATAAGTTAGATGGGCAGTTATGTACAGGTGAGGATGGTAAGAGAGTCAGCGGGGAACTAAGTTCAATAACGTGACAGCTGTTGGAAAGAAACTGTTCCTAAACCTGCTGGTTCTAGTCCGAAGGCTTCTGAAACGCCTTCTGGAGGGGAGAAGCTGGAACAGTCCATGAGCAGGATAGTTGGAGTCCCTAAGAATGCTGCGTGCCCGGCCCAGACATCTTTTCCTGTAGACGTCCTCTATAACTGGAAGTGGAGTCCCTGTGATGCATTGGGCGGTTTTCACCACCCGCTGCAGCGCCTTACGGTCAGCGACAGAGCAGTTCCTATACCAGACTGTGACACAGTTGGTCAGGGTACTCTCTATCACGCAGCGGTAGAAGTTGCCCAGGATGTCAGTTGACAGATGGTTCTTCTTCAGTGTCCTCAAGAAGAAGAGGCACTGGTGGGCCTTCTTGATCAGGCTGGTGGTGTTAACTGACCAGGACAGGTCCTCCGAGATGTGGGTCCCCAGGAATTTGAAGCTGGGGACACGTTCAACAGCTATGCCATTGATATGGATGGGGTCATGTGTCTCTCCCCTCTCCTTTCTGTAGTCCACTATGAGCTCCTTGGTTTTGCTGGTGTTCAGGAGCAGGTTATTGTCAGCGCACCAAGTAGCCAAGTGCTCAACCTCTGCCCTGTAATCTGACTCATCGTTGTCCCTGATGAGTCTAATCACCGTGGTGTCATCTGCGAACTTTATGATGGAATTGGATCCATACATAGGCCTGCAGTCATGGGTGAAGAGGGAGTAGAGGAATGGGCTGAGCACACAGCCCTGTGGTACACCAGTGTTGAGTGTGATGACGGAAGAACGGTGGGGGCCTGACCTAACATGCTGGGGTCTGTTGGTCAGAAAATCCATGATCCAGTTGCAGGTGGAGGTACTGATTCCCAGGTCCCCAAGTTTAGTGATCAACTTGGAGGGGATAACTGTGTTGAATGCTGAGCTGAAGTCAACAAACAGCATTCTTGTGTAGGTGTTCTTGTCATCCAGGTGTGAGAGTACATAGTGCAGCACTGTAGAAACCGCATCCTCTGTACTCCTGTTGCTCCGGTAGGCAAACTGGTGAGGGTCCAGTGTAGGGGGGCAGGCATTTTTTGAGCTGTGCCAAGACCAGTCGCTCAAAGCACTTCATGACTATGGGCGTCAGTGCCACAGGGCGATAGTCATTTAGGCACGATGGTGTTGAATGTTTCGGCACTAGTACTATTGAAGTGGTCTTGAAGCACGCTGGTACCACGGCCTGGGCCAGGGTCAGGTTGAAGATGTCTGTGAAGACCCCTGCCAGCTGCTCAGCGCATGCCCTCAGCACACGCCCAGGAATGCCGTCAGGGCCAGCAGCCTTACGTACGTTGACATGACTCGTTACGGACGTCGGTGTGGGTGAGTGTGAGGTGGTGGAGGTCGTCAGAGGGTGGGAAATTAATGTTCTTTTCGTTATTGTCCTTGTCAAAACGAGCATAGAAGTCATTTAGCTCATTGAGAAAGGGCACAGTCATGGCTATAGGTATGGAGTTGCCGGGCTTATAATCAGAGATAGCTTGAATGCCCTGCCACATGCGTTGGGGGTCAGAGTCCCCAAAATGTTCCTCCACCTTCAGCTTGTAGCTGTGCTTGGCCTTCTTGATGCCCCTCTTCAGATCTGCCCTGGATGAACTGTAGGCCTGTGCATCACCAGATCTAAAGGCATTGTTACGTGCCTTTAGCAGTATGTGGTGATCTGTCTTTCTGTGGTGACACTGTCAATAGTGGTGTTGATATGGTCCAGGACTGAGTGGGTGTAAGAGTCGATGTTTATGTGGGAGCCACAGGTAGCCTGAGAGGTGAACATACTCCAGTCTGTGTTCCTAAACTTCTCCTGGAGTAAAGAGTCAACCCCCTCTGGCCACACTTTGATGGTCCTCACTGATGGCTTCACCCGGTGATTGATGACTAATGACTATTCTATTCTAAATGACTATTCTAGCTGCAAATGTCTGGTTTTTGGTGCAATATCTACATAGGTGTATAGAGGCCCATTTCCAGCAACTATCACTCCAGTGTTCTAATGGTACAATGTGTTTGCTCATTGTGTCAGAAGGCTAATGGATGATTAGAAAACCCTTGTGCAATCATGATAGCACAGCTGAAAACAGTTTAGCTGGTTAGAGAAGCTATAAAACTGACCTTCCTTTGAGCAGGTTGAGTATCTGGAAAAAAATATTATTTCAAATACAAATCATTATTTCTAACCTTGTCAATGTCTTGACTATATTTTCTATTCATTTTACAACTCATGGTGGTAAATAAGTGTGACTTTTCATGTAAAACACAAAATAATTGTCTGGGTGACCCCAAACTTTTGAACGGTAGTGTATATATATATATATATATATATATATATATATATATATATATATGTATACACTACCGTGAACCAAGTTGTGATCCGATCTCTCGAGTGGGGGGAGTTGTGATGAGGTGTACGCCTCCTTAGTGTTTGCGTAGAATAAGTCCAGTGTTTTATTGTCTCTAGTGTGGCATGTGACATACTGGGTGAACGTGGGTAGAATGGGAGACAGTGAAATATGCTTGAAATCGCCTGAGATGAGGAGAAGAGCATCTAGGTGTTCTGTCTGCAGCCTGCCAGTTACTGAGTGGATGACGTCACGCACTGTCCCAGCGTTCGCCATCGTTCATTCATCTTCTTCCGCTTAATCCTTTTCGGGTCGCGGGGGGGCTGGAGCCTATCCCAGCATCCTTGGGCGAGAGGCAGGGTACACCCTGGACAGATCGCCAGTCCATCACAGGGCCAACACAGAGAGACAGACAACCATTCACTCTCACAGTCATACCTAAGGACAATTTAGAATCCCCAGTTTGATGCCAATTAACCTAACTTGCATGTTTTTGGCATGTGGGAGGAAACCGGAGAAATCCCGGAGTAAACCCACGCAGACACGGGGAAAACATGCAAACTCCACACAGATCACTGTTGGTCGGGGGCTGGGATCGAACCCAGGATCCCCCGGCCAAGGGTGAGTTGCTGTGCTGCCGCAGTGCTAACCACTCCGCCACCGTGCCGCCCACTGTTCGCCGTCGGATTTGCATAAATAACAGTGCAGATCACGTGTGAGTATTCCCTCGGGAGATATGTAGGCTGCATGCTAACAGCTAGCAACTCAATGTCTTTGCTACAGTGCTGTTCCTTAACCGTGATATGTCCTGGTCTGCACCAGTTGTTATTGACGTACTGTACATCATCACCCCACCGCTCCGTGCCTTCCCACTGTCTGGTGTTTGGTCTATATATATAAAAAATGGATATGTGTGCACGTGCGTGTGTCTCCACCACTGTGATCCTGCTCCCCGAAAAAAGTTCAGGCTCAGGATTTTTTTTTTTCCTTTAAACCCTGAGTACTGACTCAACAGGTATATGTTTTATACCTGTAAAATAACAATGACTTTTGCACTTGACAATATTTCATTTGTTTACGTGTGTGTGAAATGACAATAGACGTCTTCATGCTGATTGAAATGTTTAGCAACAGTTACTGGCTACATTAAGAAGGGACTATTTATCAACTTCACCTAGGATTGGGGGGCAGGAGCCTGTCCACTTGGAGTCCCCTGACTCCACGTGGAGGAGTTTAAGTATCTTGGGGTCTTGTTCACGAGTGAGGGGAAAATGGAGCGAGAGATCGACAGACGGATTGGAGCAGCATCTGCAGTGATGCGGACGTTGTACCGGTCTGTTGTGGTGAAGAGGGAGCTTAGTTCTAAGGCAAAGCTGTCGATTTACCAGTCAATCTACGTTCCTACTCTCACCTATGGTCACGAGCTTTGGGTAATGACTGAAAGAACGAGATCGCGGATACAAGCGGCTGAAATGAGCTTTCTCCGTAGGATTGCTGGACTCACCCTCAGAGATAGGGTGAGGAGCTCAGTCATCCGGGAGAGGCTCAGAGTAGAACCGCTGCTCCTCCACATTGAAAGGAGTCAGTTGAGGTGGTATGGACATCTGATTAGGATGCCTCCTAGATGCCTCCCACTTGAGGTGTTTTGGGCACGTCCCACTGGGAGGAGACCCCGGGGCAGACCCAGGACCCGGTGGAGAGACTATGTCTCCCAGCTGGTCTGGGAACGCCTTGGTATCCCCTCTGAAGAGCTGGAGCAGGTGGCTGGGGAGAGGGAAGTCTGGGCTTTTCTGCTTGAACTGCTGCCTCTGCGACCCGGACCTCCGGAAAAGCGGTAGAAGATGGATGGATGGATGGACCTATGATCGGATGCAGTGGCACATCTGGATTAACACACCATTTTCTGTAGTAAGGTTGGCGTCACGCTCACTACATCATAGCAATTTGCTGGTAGCTAGAGACCAGAACTATTAAGTCAGTATCCAAACAATGTTTGCGGTTTAAGATAATTACACAACAATGGCAAGACAAAGAGTGAAAAAATAACAACCACTGTTTCAGTAGCCTCCATGCTACTTTCTGTTGTTTAAGACACTATTTTTGCCACATAAGTGACAACACCAACATGACTCACCAGAGGATAAAAAGAATGACAAGCTTGTCTGATGGTGATCTGACCCTGGTCTAGCACTGTGAAAGACATCAGTAGCCGATTATTAGTTGGTTTATATGCATTTGAGAACAGTTCTAAAGACTTGTGGAAATGGGAATCATACATTCAACGGCGTGGCGAAGAAATTGCTTGTTCCTGAACAGCGACAACTGTTTCTGGATAGTTAATAAGACAGACTTCCTGTGGCCAACAGTTATTAATGTTAATATTGTGATAAACAGTTTAGTTGACAACTGTCACACAGCAGTGAATATGATCACCGCTATGAAAGAACAAAACATAATTTCAACAGTGATTATGAGGCTAAACTAGTAACTCACAGAACTGGAAAACCAAAACCACCAAATCACAGAGCAACATAAATCACTGTGGTTTGTGAGTCACCATTTTAACAACAATAGCATGGTCCTCTTGTCAGGCTTTACTCACACAACTGCAACACAACAGGAGACATTCAGAAACCTCTGAGCTCAGTTTTCTGTTTAACTATTTCAGAGCCATGAGCAGAAGTTATTCTGTCTCATTCTTCTCCTCTGCTGCCTTCTGCAGCTTGTTTTCTCTCCCTCCCCCCTTCATCTCTTCCTCCCTCTTCTTTCACCCTCTGTGTGCAGAACAGCCATCCCCAGGACAACTATTAATCAGAGGCAGAAATGATAGATGTTTTGCTCACCAGCAATGCCATCTATTTTGCCTAAGTACAAACACTAGATGTGCCGTGCATATTTATTTCAGTATATGAAAAAAGAAACATCTCAAAAGAACACACATATTTGCAGATTTACAAATGCACACACAAACACGCATTATTCTTGTCTTCTGTAAACAGCCTCTGCCACAGGGGTGCACAATCCAGGCCCAGATATAGCAAGTTAAATACTCTATATTTCAGTCTGTGATTGTGTTTTAGTATCTTAGCATTACTGAGTGTCCCCCCCCCCCCCCCCCCCCGGCACAATGAACACTGTGGCCAGTGCTGAGATGAGACCTTTAAAAAAAAAGACTTCAGCTACGGTCGGTGAGTCAGAGAACTCTAACATTAGTTTATAAATAGTCCGCGCCACAAGACTTGAGCCTATCGCTATGAATCAGTCACCTCCATAATGTAGCCTGCCCACTGACTAATGTTCTCCTTTTTTTTCCACAGTGACCAAGAATTTCCAAAATATAGACAAAATTAATGCATGAAAAGTACTGGGTTGACTCCCTTTTTTCACTCATTTTACAGTATGTCCCTTTTGCTTATACTGCATATCCACCCATCATCACTCAGTGTCTGCATCTTTTAAGAAGACTCCAGCAAAATTTTTAATTTTATATTTTTCAGGCTTGAATATAGCCTTAAATGTGGCCCTTCCGATGACTCTAAAGAACCCTCTGGGCTTGAAAGGCTTGTCTTAAGAGCTCACAGACTGCATTAAATCACCTCTTAAAACCCATTTTATAGACTGCTTTTAAGTGACACTTTAATATGCCATCATTGCAACAACCCCTCCAACCTGAACTTACTAGTTGGTTGTACCTACACTGAATGTACGTAATTCAGAGAAGTCAAACTGAAATGTCTTGCCTTTTTTGGATTTAAAAAACATAGTAGTCACTGTGATTAAAAACATGTGATGAAGGTTACAGTTATGGCTAAAAGTATCCATCTATGATGTTGAAAATCTGTAAAATTCTGGAAACCCATTTATCTGTTCTGACATCCTTTTATCAGTCCCTCCAGGATTTTGCGGTATGTTTTAATGATTGTTGTGACAAAAAGCCTGAATTCGCGGGAGCTTTTCTTAAAAGTTGCAATAAGTTACAATGTTTTGAGAGGGTTTTTTGCACTCAAAACTGTGGGAAGAATTACAAGTTTTAAAGCAGATGTTTTTTCATAGTTTACTGCAATGATGTTCAATAACACCACAAGAAAAGCACAGGATTGTCAAAAATTTCCTACTAACCCAATGACTGCCACAGGCGCTCCATTGCCCCATAAGCCCCTGGTGGTCAAGATTTTTTTCAAGAAAATATTCAGTTCAGATGTCAGACATTTCCAAGGCTATAATTTGAAAGTGGTAAAAGATAATGGCTTATTGTCAATTAGAAAGATGTAGAATCTGATCCAAAGTTTGAGATAGGAGTAAATTTATGCACCTACTGTCATAACTCTGGCTCTCACAAGCCAGGAAAGGAGATACGAGGGCGACCAGTGAGTTAGCGTAGTTTATTAACAAAGCACACACAACACAAAATAACGAACAGAAAAGTAAAGAGCCACGTGGGGCTAAAACACACACAGAACTAAGGGAAACATACCACCCAGGGAGAAAGGCTAGAGAGGCGGCGAGGGAAAAATACACGCCGAGTCGCAACACTTACTTTGGGTGAAGCGCCGAGGTAACGGCGGACTGAAGCTAGACGTAGGAGCTAACAGTCGTGGGAACACAAGGAACGTCTTCCCATAGCGAGGTCGCAGCGACGAGTAACTCTCGGCTGCTCGCTTAAATGGGGGAGATGATTTGGAAATAGGAGACAGCTGTCCCAGCGCAGCTGAACTAGACAGCTGGCAATCAGCTGGGCGCTGTCAAAGAGCGGGCCATGGAAGACCCGGCACGGACTACCCCGGAGCAGGAGCGAACTGGACAACCTGAACGCAGAGAAAAGATAGTTCAGGTCGTGACAGTACTCCTCCCCCGAGCCGCGCCTCCTGGAGCGGCCTAAACCCCCCCCCCCCCCCCCCCCCCGAGGGAAGACCAGGGAGGGCGGTGGGGGCCAGATCTGGGAGAAAGGGAGGGACCAGAAAAAGGAGGCAGGGGAAAAAAAAAACAACCTAGATACAGTATAGGGTCAGATACCATAATAATCTTAACCCCCCCCCCCCAAAAAAAACCATCACCCCCTCCCCTGCAGAGGCCAGACGGTCTGTGCAGGTGACCACAGGAGGTGGGGAGAAACGACAAGAACCAAAATGCAGAGACATAGCGACACAGTCATGGAAAAAGTTCACAATAACTTAGGGTGAGGACAATAAAAAAAAAAACTCATGTCCCCAAGGCCAAAAACTACAAAACTCTGAAAAAATAGACTTACACAAGTAAACCCCGACCAAAACAGAATATACAAAGGATGCAAACCGGGCATAAGATCCAAAAATAGAGCCTGGAACTGCAAATTGGCATGAAGATAAAAATACAAAAGGAACAACTCCTCAAACACGTATTAGCACAAAAGTGTCACTAAACAGTCTGGAGGAGGATATAAATACAGGAAAACAAGACTACTCGGAATGAGGCCAGGCAATGTGAAGCAAATGCTATTTAAGGAGAAATTAGAATAGGATCATACTGGGATTATAAAACAAAGAAAATAGTCCAAGGAAATTTTAACTGGGATAACCCCACAATAAGGACTCTAGGGCAGAGAGTTCTTTGATGTCCTGAAAAGTATTAAATTAGGGAGGACAATCAAACGCAAGGCAACAAACAGTCAGTCAATTCTTCCAGGACGTCAGCAGGTGGAGCGGGGCAGGCGATGACAGCTTGTCCGGCGGGCGGCCCGAACACCACCAGGCCAGGAACCACAACACCAGTTTGGGTGGCCTACCCGAGTCCCAGGCTAGGAGACACAGTTTCTCCGGAGGCCGACCCAGATCACCGAACCAGCCAGATGGCTTCCCAGGCGGTCGTCCCATGACCTCAGACCATGGAGAGCTGAGGGAGAAGTCTTGGTGCAGCTTCCTCCCTGAGGGAAAAGGCAGGAGAAAACTGCCCCAGGTGAGAAAAACCCCCACAGTAGTAGGGGGAGGAGAGATGGAGGCCAGGGGCAAAGTTAGCCTGCCATCTAATGGCAACAAGGGTAGGGGGAAACTGGCCCGGGTGAGAGGAACCCCAACAGCGGCAGGAGGAGAAATGATGGAGGCAAGGGACGAAGTCAGCCTGACGTCAGGCGAACACAATCCTCCAGCTCCCACACTAACCGTTACCCGGACCGGCGCAGCACCCCCGGTGGACCCCGATCGGGCCGGCGCAGCACCCCCGGTGGACCCCGATCGGGCCGGCGCAGCACCCCCGGTGGACCCCGATCGGGCCGGCGCAGCACCCCCGGTGGATCCCAGCTGGACCGGCGAAACACTCCCGGTGGACCCCAGCTGGACCGGCGAAACACTCCCGGTGGACCCCAGCTGGACCGGCGAAACACTCCCGGTGGACCCCAGCTGGACCGAGACAGCACTCCCGGTGGAACCCAGCTGGACCGAGACAGCACTCCCGGTGGACCCCAGCTGGACCGAGACAGCACTCCCGGTGGACTCCAGCTGGACCGAGACAGCACTCCCGGTGGACTCCAGCTGGACCGGTGAAACACTCCCGGTGGACCCCAGCTGGACCGGCGAAACACTCCCGGGCGCAGCATCTGAGGCGAACACCGTGCAGGGAACCGGAACCTCCGAGATGGCACCCAGAGCAGGTTCGTCTCCGGTGACCCTGGGGAGAGGCTCAGAGGGACAAAAGGAACTGGGATCAGGATCACCAGCAGCGGCAGAGCCCGGCGGAACAGGCTCGAGCGCAGCAGACGGCTGCACCCGGCCCGCCCCCCCCGAGAGACAGGCAATAATGCTCCAGAATAGAGAAGAGAAAAACAAAATAGAGCACTTGCCTGATCTCGGGTTCTACCGCCATCCAGGACTTCGATGCTCCGGGCTCAGCGTGCAGGACTCCGTCCTCCGGCTCCAACTCGACTGCGAATGGCTCCGCAGCCGGCATGATGGTTTCCACAGTCAAACGACCTCCAAACGCCGAAGACCGCGTCGACAGCCCACCTGGCGTGGGGGCAGGAGATCTGGACTCTGCTGGGCCGAACCATTCCTCCGTGGAGACCCGGGGACGCTTAATCGTCGGCGCTGGCTCCAACAGGCAGTTCAACCTTCTCCTCTGCCCATAACGTGGCTGCGGGGCTGGGGCAAAACCCTCCAGGGCCGCAGGCCGCCTCCTCCTCGCGCAGCGGTGTACACCTGGCACCGGGGCACACTCAAGGGGAAGAGACACAGAGGACGCAGGTTCATATTCAGTTTTTGCAGCGGGAGGAGAGAGCTCAGGGGACTGTGAACCCTGAACTCCTCCCCCAGGAATCAAACAAGGCAATTCACTCATAATGGGAGGAGAATGAAAGGACACTTGCCTGATTCCCGGAGGGCCGGTGGAACCCGCTACAAGGGGCTCGAGTCTCTCTTCTCCCAACCGGATAGAAGTGGGGAACCCCCCGGACAGATGAGGCGGTGCTACCCGCACCGGATCGGGACCTGGAACACCTGGAGATGAATTTGCGCTTCTCCCAGCGGCCGGAGTGAATGACGAAGAGGGGGGTGAAACAGCTGAGGAGAGCTGGGGGCCCAAAGCTGACGGGACAGCGGGGAGAGCGGGCCCAGGAGTGGGAGCAGCTGATTCACTTCTTCGGCGAGACACGGGAGCAACAGCAGGCTGGGAGGCGGAATTCGTGTGGTTTCCTGGAGCGGGATCCGGACGGGACTCTCGCTGAGATGAGTGGGGAATTTGGGAGCGACGTCTTCTGAACGTGAGGTCGGGAAAACGCCGCTCCTGTGCGATGAGCGAAGCCAACAGGTCAGCGTATTCCGGATAATCGTTCAGCTCCGGGTTCTTCTCGACCAGCCTGACCACTGCAATCACGTTCTTCATGGCTACGGGGGGAACGGCGGCGGAAGAAGCGGCTGCCACTTGACCCGCAATGCGCATCGCTGTCATTCTCATCTTCTCCGGGGGAAACCCGGTTGACGTCACTCTATCCTGGGGATCACCCCTGGGTGAGGCGAACTCCTGGACTGGATCGGCGGCAGGAGCGGGATTCCGAAGCGAGGAGCGAAGGCGTTCTGTCCTCGGCTTCCTGCCGGAGTTCTCCTCCAGCCTACGGAGCCTCTCCCAGGCCACAGAGATGTCTGCCCTCCTTGCCTTAACCTCGGGGAGAAGGAAGTAGCGAGAAAAGCAGTTAAGCATACCCTCGGCGAGCTCCAGGCGCCAGCGTATCTCGCTGGGGGCATCGTAGAGGTCCGTGGTGAACAACGTTCCGTCCACAAGGTCCAGAGTCTCCGAGAGATCGTGGCCTGGGTGCCACATGAGTCTCTTGGAAGGAGACATGATACTGGCTCGCCCGTACCCAGAGGAAGAGAAAAAAAAGGCGTCGAGTCCTTACTGCCAACTCACGGTCGCGGCCGTCTCACTAGGGCTGCGACCTACTGTCATAACTCTGGCTCTCACGAGCCAGGAAAGGAGATACGAGGGCGACCAGTGAGTTAGCGTAGTTTATTAACAAAGCACACACAACACAAAATAACGAACAGAAAAGTAAAGAGCCACGTGGGGCTAAAACACACACAGAACTAAGGGAAACATACCACCCAGGGAGAAAGGCTAGAGAGGCGGCGAGGGAAAAATACACGCCGAGTCGCAACACTTACTTTGGGTGAAGCGCCGAGGTAACGGCGGACTGAAGCTAGACGTAGGAGCTAACAGTCGTGGGAACACAAGGAACGTCTTCCCATAGCGAGGTCGCAGCGACGAGTAACTCTCGGCTGCTCGCTTAAATGGGGGAGATGATTTGGAAATAGGAGACAGCTGTCCCAGCGCAGCTGAACTAGACAGCTGGCAATCAGCTGGGCGCTGTCAAAGAGCGGGCCATGGAAGACCCGGCACGGACTACCCCGGAGCAGGAGCGAACTGGACAACCTGAACGCAGAGAAAAGATAGTTCAGGTCGTGACACTAATTTGCATAATGCCACGGCAGCCATATCGAATTACATAACTTTAAGTCAAAAGTGGACTTTGGACATATTTACACAAAAAATGGTTTTGCTTTTTGTCACCGTTTCTTGTTTTGGGCATTTTGTTATCTTATCTTCAAAGCATATGAACCAGAAAATCAGTACAATGTAAACAAACAAACAAATTCATCACACCGCTGGCTGGGCGGCTCGCTCACTTCGTCCTTTTGCAGCATCCTGGTCGTTATTTTCTCTTCTGTCGGTCATTTTATTTTTCCCCCTCACATCCAGAAACTGTTCTAATTATTCCACCTCAATTTTGCTTTTATCCCGCCGCTATTTATCTTATATGACGACACGGAACCGGCGCAATTGTTCTCTCCAGTCACATGGCGCTGGGGGCAATGGCAGGTGAACATCAACCAGCTTCGCCCACCCTCTGTTATAACAAAATGTATATATTTACCTTCATTAGCTAAATAATCTCTTTTTAGTCTATAATACAATGAATCCATTGCTCTCACCTCAATGGCTGGGTAACCTCCCAACCATGTTCTTGAGGATGATGGCCAGCACTTATGCTTTGCAAGTAGAATGACTGAGCCTTGTGGCATGGGCCCATGGTGCTTTCTTAGGGTCATCAGGTGGGTACCCTCCTTCACTGGTGTTTCGTCAATTAGCCCACAACACCTCCAGATTGCTTGACAGCTAGCCCCAGCATCCTAAGGCAGCTCCCTCGGCCCCATGGGTTCCACCACCACTGCTCTAAGGTGTTTTCTTTGTGCTCGATGGGTTGTTCCAACGCTCACAGCGCTTCAGCCACAGCCATCTCGATGCTGCCTCAGCTCGCTTGGTGATATTAGCCACTAGCCTTCTTCTATTGCAACATTTAATTCCGAGTCTGGACAGGCCACTCCAGAGTGACTGCCCAGGAAATCATCAGCAACCCACTTCCACTGGCAAGTTCCACGCCCGCCATCCCCTCTGCTGACACTCGTAAATGAGGGGTTGGTACTTCCCAAGTTTCCTCTCATGGGCCTCCTCCATCCTCTCCTCGTTTTGATGCTCTAGATCATAAAACTATGTCTGGTCTGAGGGTTGATGGTGTAATCTCCTCTGGAAACTTAAGTTGCCTCCTGAGATCAACTCTCATGTCCCATTCAGCAGCAGATGCCAGGATTCCAACACTTGTTCTTGTCCTTCTAGATGTTTCCCCTGCCCTAACAAACCTAATCAGGTGGGGCCCTGTTTTTCCTGGTGGCGTTATGGGTCTTCCTCCTCTCCACCTCCAGACCTACGGCAAGCTCAGACAATATCTGATCATGCCTCCATCTGAACTTGCCGTCCACCAGACTAGCTAGACATGATGACAACACGTGTTCAAGACTTGCCGGCTTTCCACACAGCATACAAACTGATTCTCAGCCAGTCCCCAATGGTGGAGGTTTACCGGTGTTGGCAGGACATCGTATGTGGCGCATAAGAGGAACTTTATTCACTGGTCCTCCATGTCCCACATATCTTTCCATTCCAATGACCTTCCTTGAACACCTGTCCAACATGTCCACCTCCCCTGACTATTCATGGATGCCCTGGCTTGTCTGCCCTCCTCCGCCATCATGCAAAGCTCTTCTTGGACTAGACTACGGCGGCCTTTGTTATCTGCCTCCCTCCACCTTGCCCTGGTTTTGACTCCTAGGCCCAGCCGACCTTGATTGACTGTCCCCACAATGTCCTTGTGGCGTAGCCTTTCCTCTGCATCTGCCACTGCCTTACTTACTACCCATTTCCATCCTGTGTGGATGGTAATATCTGCTTGACGCACAAGTCGATCACTGCTGTCACGCAGCATTATCACCTGCCGGGCTTTGGCCACCTTAAATTCTTCAACGACTGATGTAATTGGGAGCTGCAGTTTGCTTCCTGAGCTGTACAGACCAATTGAAGAGAAGCTTTTGGGTACTGACAGCCATCTTCGAAGAAAGGTATTAATCCGCCTTTCCAGGGCTTCGACTGTTGTTAATGGCACCTCATACATAAGCAGTGGCCAGAGGAGTCTTGGAAGTACTCCATGCTGGTAGCCTCAGAGTTTAAATTTACCAGGGAGCCCACTCCTGTCCAAGGTTCGCAGCCATGCTTCAGCTTGTCCAAGCATCTCCTTCACACTCTCTCTGTCATTCAGTTCTGCTCTATACCATTTACCCAAGCTCTTAATGGGTTTCTGGCTAACAGTGGGGATAAGTTCTTCTCCAATCCTAAAACGGGACCGATCCTGGATGCATCCTTTCCTTAGCACGAGACTCCGTGACTTTGATGGCTTAAATTCCATCCTAGCTCCTGTAATAATCTTGCAAAGATCTTCCAAAATCCACTGCCCCTCTGGAAATGATCTCGCAGTTATTGTCAGGTCATCCATGAATGCTTTAACTGGAGAATGCTGAATACCACTTGCCAAAACTGCACCTCTTCTCGGCTTCTCCACTGACTTGACCAAGAGGTTCATTGCAGCTGCAAACAGAATGACTGAAATTGTGCATCCAGTAACAATGCCTTTCTCCAACCGCTGCCAGCTGGTGGTAAAGCCCCCACAGGTAAACCGCATCTTAAAGCGATTAAAGTACTCTTGTAAGAGATGCTGAACTTTGCCTGGGACATGGTACGCTTGTAGTGTGAGCTCCACCAGCTTGTGGGGGATGGTTCCATATGCATTGGATATATCAAGCCACAGAACTGCAAGATCTCCATGATTGTGTTTTGCATCCTGAATTATTTTTGAGATGACACTTGTGTGCTCCACACACCCTAGAACTCTTGGGACTCCCCCCTTCTGAACGGAAGTGTCAATATATTTATTGCTCACCAAAAAATTGGTGAGCCTCCTTGCCAGAATTCCAAAGAATATCTTTCCCTCTACATTCAGAAGGGAAATGGTTCGGAACTGTTTAATATAAGATGAGTTTTCCTTTTTGGGGATAAGACACCCTTCTGCAATGAGCCACTCAACTGGAAGATGATTTGCCCTCCACACCACCTTCAACAGCTTCCAAAGCCTCCTTCTCAGTCTCTCACACTGTTTGTACACCTTGTATGGGATCCCTTTAGGTCCTGGTACTGAGCAAGCCCTTGACCTTTTCAGGAAGTCATTGACCTCCTTCAATGAAGGTTCTTTTTCAATGAACATGGACGTTGGCCCATCAAGGGTCATCAAGGCCTCCTTAATCTCCAGTTCTACGCCCCTTTCTGGATCGCTATGCATGCTGGAGAGGTACTTCTCTACCTCTTGTCTTGATGCCTGGAGTCGACCAGATCACTTGTCTCCCAGGAGCTTAGACAAGTAGGAAAATGGATTTTTGGTAAACTGCTCCCTTTGCTTAGCCTGGCATCTTTGGTCTCTTCTGTGGCACTCTGCTCGACGTAAGGTTTTAATGCGCTCCCTCAGAGTGACCAAGATCTCCTTCAAAGCTTGTTTCTCCTCCTTTTCAGCTTGCATGAATCTTTTCCTGAGCCTCTGGAGATCACCACAAAGTTGTTTAATCTCCTTAACCCTACGGTTTTCCCCATGTTGTGCAGGTCTTAATTGAAAGGGACTTGTTTGTTTCACTCCGAAACACTCAGCACCAAAGCTCCAGATTATCCTTGCCATTGCCTTCATTTTCCAATTCAACTCCCCTGCCAGAACATGCTCCAACACCTCATCCACTTCACAGTCAAATCTCTCCCACTCTTTCTTTGCTTGAGCTGCTGGCCAGTTGACTACCCACTTCACTGCCTTGTGGCTGTCTTGAAGTTGCTGCTCGATGTTCCCACTCTGCCCATACAATTCCCCCGGCGATATGTCAGGGGTGGTGTTGCCCATGCTGTCTCTATGTGCCTGGAGATTCTGGGTACTGTGGTTGGCTACCGGTCCCAGCCTCTCCTCCGTCTCACCAGGTTGCCCTGTGCGTTGCACACTGCTGGAGTGTAGGCAACCCATCTTTGCCTGATGGATCGTAAGGCCTTTCATATTCTTACAGACTTTCTCGCATGTGCAAACCGCAGTTGTAGTATCAGCCTGTGCCAATGTAAGGTTTACACTTTCCAAAGTCAATGCCATAGTCTGTCCTGTTGGTCGATCATCCTCCCCCGCTCTCGCCCGACCTTGGGGGTATCTTATCACATACTTGTCCATAGTGAGTGCTTAAGGTTCCTCCTCACAGAGGATGTGTTTTGGCCTGCCAAGCCGCCACACCCCTGGTTCTGGTCTTTCCCAGATACCAGCAGTCTCTCCTTGCTGTCTCCATTCTTCCATGGTTGCCAACTAGTCTTTCCTAGTAGTCACTGGGTTGCCAGATGGAAAAGTCTATAACACGATGAATCCATTGTTGTCACCTCAATGGCTGGGTAACCTCCCAACCATGTTCTTGAGGATGATGGCCAGCACTTATGCTTTGCAAGTAGAATGACTGAGCCTTGTGGCATGGGCCCATGGTGCTTTCTTAGGGTCATCAGGTGGGTACCCTCCTTCACTGGTGTTTCGTCAATTAGCCCACAACACCTCCAAAGGGCTTGACAGCTAGCCCCAGCATCCTAAGGCAGCCCCCTCGGCCCCATGGGTTCCACCACCACTGCTCTAAGGTGTTTACTTTGTGCCCGATGTGTTGTTCCAATGCTCACAGTGCTTCAGCCACAGCCATCTCGATCCTGCTTCGGCTCGCTTGGTGATATTAGCCACTAGCCTTCTTCTATTACAACCTTTAATTCCGAGTCTGGACAGGCCACTCCAGAGTGACTGCCCAGGAAATCCTTGGCAACCCACTTCCACTGGCAAGTTCCACGCCCGCCATCCCCTCTGCTGACACTTGTAAATGAGGGGTTGGTACTTCCCAAGTTTCCTCTCATTAGTTTCCCCTCATTAGAATCATAGTTGGCAAATTTGGGAGCAAATGCCTCCTCTGTCTTGCCATGGTGATGACGAACATCAACATTCGTTTACAAACTCTTCTTCTGTGGTGTCCAGAAGTGAGGTTTTAGGATGGTTCAATGTTCGCCATAAGTCCTCCAAGGCAAGAGCAGTAAGTTATACGTGTCTGCCACCTTGTGAGGTGGAATCCTTTGTACAACTTAAATCAACTGGGGAATTTTTGGCCACGTCATATAACATTACATGACTGTGGCAGTGGGGGGTGCTCTCTGTCCATGAAATCTTGCCACAAGAAAGGTTAAACAGTGATTTGTAAGTTAAACAGAAACTTCTGCTATACAAAAACTCTTTTGTGCAACAGCAAATACAGACTTTAACACAACATCCATTACAACAGCTAAATTGCATTGAATGCATGTTAACCCCTTGCACTCTGGTCAATTTCCCTAAAAACGCCAAAAAATAACGTACCCAAAGCAAATCAAAAGCTGTTCTTCAACCCTTTGCAGCATCTTCATGGGGTTGGTCTCATTTAAAAGAAAACACTTTGAATTTTTTGGCAAAACAGTCATAATCTCTCTAAGTGCTCCGGCCACTGAGTAACAGTCATCTAAACATACTGAACTTAAAGAAAATAAATTTCGCCTGGGTGTTTTTTTGGATACAAATGCTTGCAAATAACACACAGCTGTCAGATCCGGGCTGGAAAATGCAACAGAAATGTAGGACCAAGTGTTATCCAGCTGAGGTCAAAATTTTGTAACAATATCACAAAAATTGAATATATTACACAGCTTTTTTCTTAGGTTGTTCCCAGGCATTTTTGAACTGTGCCAAATTGTGCCAAATGGCACAGTTTCGAAAAACGTCTGTAACTTTTGAATGATTCAATATAGAAGCTTCATCTTGGGCTCTAATGAAAGGTGACACTCAGGGCTGTGTATGTGTGTGTGGAAGGGGTTGTTTATTCATTCATTCATGAATGAATGAACAAACAAGCCCCCACACACAAAGAAGCATGCCACGTAAAAAATGTGTGGCTTTTTTTTTACAAGAAAAAATAACCTACAGTGCACTAAAAATTATACTAAAATATCTGTAATGTAGAGGATAACAACTCCCCCCCCACTACAGAGGACGGACATCGTCCATCGCCACATGACGGACCGCGGTGATGGTGCGCCACGGTCTACTACGCACAGTTGTACTAAAATATCTGCAATAATATCTGCAATCTGCTACAGAAGAGTAGCCGGGGAGGGGGGGGCCTTCATGGTCCGGACGCGGAGTCCGTGTGCCGCAGTACACAGTCCGTGCACCGCGGTCTACTACGCACAGTTGTACTAAAATATCTGCAATAATATCTGCAATCCGCTACAGAAGAGTAGCGGGGGGGGGGATCCATGATTGCGGTTTTGGCGAACGATTTTTCAAAACAAATAAGAACAGTAGTAAGAAAAAAAAAGGCGAACGCCTGTGTGTCACCCAGCCTTACACAAAACAGATTTTATACAAGGGAGGCATGCTTTCAAACTTCTGTGCTTCAATTGGCTCGCTGTATTCGCAGCCGTTGGTAGGCGGGTCCTTCTTGCTAGGTTTTCAGTCATTGGTTCTTCAAGGCTTCAGAAACCCAATTCAAGGCTCTTATTAGTCGAATGAGAGGTCAATCACATCTAAACCAATCAAAGCACTCCTTTGGCTTTCTGTTTGCGGCTGTGTCTGTAGTGGAAGAACAGAAATGTAGCTTTTTTTTTCAGTGCACCCTAGGACGCACAGTGTGCGTACTAGGGCGCCCTCGTGCCCTCTAGGATGCAGAGACGTGTCCGCCCGCGGTACACCGGAGTGCAAGAGGTTAACAAGTATATATTTGGAAGTTATTGGCAGCACCTTCATTTGAAAACTCTCTAACCGCAGCAGTCCCCAACCACTTGGTACCGAGCGCAGAGGAAAAAAGAAATAATTTATTCTGTTGCTCTGTATTGTCTACCTATTGAAGTCTGTGTTTTTCTGGGGAAACAATACTGCATATTCTCTCTTTCCTTGCCTGACTCCTGCCAGTATGTCTATCTGCTACGTCTTGACACACAGTTGTACCGGGAGGAGGGGCTCTACTTGGGGGTGTGCGCTGGCCCATTTCCAGATCGGAGATTCACAGCTTTAAAGCTCATTGACAAGATGTAGTAATGATTTTACCTCTAAAGATGTATAAAATGTTCAAACATTGGCTGTAGTGTTAGATTTGCTCATTTGTTTGTGGTTTTAAGGCGTCTGTCCTTATGTGCGCTCTCGCGATGGGGTGGTTATCAGGCAAGTGGACGTTTTTCAACACAAACCCAGCACTTTATACACGCAGTTATGATGGAGACGTGGGAAAACGTTCACAAGTGAGCCGGGGGAGACTGAGGAAGGGACGGTGTGCGAAAACTCGTGGGTGTTTTTTTTCTTTTTTTAAATAACACACTGTTTTTTACTGATGTGTTCCATTAATACTGTAAACGCAGAAGTGAGCGCGGTGCAGCGACACATCTCAATGGTTAGACTGAGCATTTGAGCGCCACTCAGGGATAAATTTGATTGGTTAAATTAGCGGAAGTTGACGAGGATTGGCCAAAATTGCGAGAAAGTTGCGGCGATTGGACAAAGTTGCAAGGTCACGCAAAAGACGTGATGACAACTTGGATCTTGCATGAACTGGCGTGATCACAACATTGCAAAATCCTGGAGGGACTGCTTTATATGTACATATTTTAGAGGTCAGTATAAAAGATTACAAGAGAGACATTATACTCAAAGGGCCCTATTACAGTGATCTAACATGCACATTTGTGCCATGGTTTTGTTAGTTTATTGCCGTTTTTCCACTAGCCCAGTTCGACTCACCTCGTTTCGTTTTGTTACTACTCGGTTCGGCCGCGGTTGTGTCTCCATAGCAGCCGGGTAAAGCGGGGTTAAGCTGTGGTGGGCGGGATTTTTTTTTACAGCAAGGCGGCGCCACACTCCCGTGACGTAAAACACGCGACCCAAGCCAAACACAACATGGCGGCTTTACAAGGCGACTCCTCAGTCTGTGGCTTTTTTCACCGTAAATGCCAAAAAGGACCGCCAGACAAGGGTACAGGCAGTGAGACGAAACACTCTGGAATAGTTCTGCAGCTTCTGGGAGAGCCGAAGACGTGAGGATACAAACTAGGTCATATATGACGGTAAGCTAATGTTGCTAATGCTAGTTTGCTATAAGTACGTCGTACTACAGTATAATCTCTGCAAGTTATCGCTGTTAGGTACTAAAATATGTACGCTGTGTGTGTTTCAGATGGCTCTGTTGTGAGAAAATTACCGCTTCAAACGGTCAGTCTGGCGTTCAGCACAGCCTGTCACTGATGTCAACACAGCTTCACAAACGATCAGTGGTTGTAGAGCTTAAGAATGTCTGGTTTATTTCCTGTGCAAAAAATTGCTCTGATCTAAGTAAAGGAACCCTATTTCACTGTTTATGGGAATGTAGAAAAATCAGAATGTTTTGGGAAGAGGTGAGGGTAACAATTGAAAAAATAATTTCAAAACAAATCACATTGAACCCTAAACTGTTTTTGTTGGGTCTGTATCCAGAAAAACATAACTTTAATAAGAGTGAAAGAACATTCATAGACCTTAGTTTGCTTAATGCCAAAAAATGTATTGCATTACTGTGGAAAAACTCTTAGACCAGATGTGACTCAGTGGTTAAGACAGATGTTACCAACCTTCCACTAGAAAGAATAACATACATACTGAAATCAAAGGAAAATGTGTTTGAGAATATATGGAGACCTTTCATTGATTATGTAAAGAAATTAAACATAACTTCTGAAGAAGAAGGTGAATGATATGTGTGGACCTTGCAAATTCCAAGCTGGTGAATGTATATTATGTATTCTTATGTAATAGATTACCTAGACTAAACAGAGGAGCATTGTTGTTGACTTGTTTTTGTTAATGGTTGTTGTTTTTATTACCCTTTTTTTGTTATTTTTTTTGTTATTTTGTTATTGTTCTTTTTAGTTTTTAAATTACTTTTGTGTTAGTGTCTGTGTGTGCTGTTTGTTAAAAAAAAAAAAAGGTTCAATAAAAATATTGTGGGGGAAAAATGTTGCTCTGATCTGCGTGAAAATCATGGAGAGACTGTTGAGACATCATGGACGTACCTGCTTCAGCAGCACTGAGTGTGAGGTGGTGTCATAGCAAAAAATTATCAGCTGACACAACTTGATTGCCAGATTAATAACTATATTAGCCACAAAATATATATTCAAAAAGTAAACAGTACTGAGTTAGGTATAATAAGATATATTTGACAGTTATGATGCATTTTAGGCCAAAACAAACTTGATCTAGGATTAAAAGCAATTAAAATAATGCAGTCACAAGGTTACATGGAAAATGCTTGATTTACTAGATACATATACTGTAGAAATATATATTCTCTGCATCAACAATGTACTATACATGCATTCATGTAGTATTGCACTGACAATAAACCTCTGAAGTTTTTGCAGATGTCTCTTTTTTATATGTGAAGGTTACCACCATGTGACATAAATTTCTTAAAAATGAGCCATTATTTTCAAGGTCACCCATTAATGGTTTGTACTATTGACTCTTTTCCCACCAGTGTATTAACAGACAAAAATAGAAATCATGATGCAAACACATAAGTCACTAAATTGTTTATTACAATCAGCAGCAAATTCCAGATTATTCAGAATGTGCAAAACTCAAACTGTAAGACTGGTTCACTCAGCAGCTGGGATGTGCAGCTCACACTGGTCTCAGATCAGCAGATCTTAGGCCTGCATCTCTGTAAATAGTGACGCAAGGTCCAGTTTGGGGTGGATCGATCGTTTACCTCTTGCCTGGACAAAAGACAGAAATGGGTGGTGGTTAAATAAAGGAAGTTTAAAACATATTTGGGAAATACACTTGTTGCTAAAAGCCAGTGGTGGAATGTGAATGAATGAATCTTTATTTCGGATAGATTAAAAGAAAATAGAATAATATAACAAAGGGGAAAAAAAATCTAATAAGGTCGAATTAAACAATAACTCCTCTGATTATACAGTTCAGCATAGGTTATCTGAAATGGGTGATGGCTGAAGCTGCAGCTTATATTGCCCACCCATATTCCATCCAAGAATTCAAAAGAAAAACAAAACAGGAGCAATTCCAATTCCAATGTGACAATAAAGTACTTCGTTGTTGTATTTAACCACAATTTTCATGTAGCTGCATTGATGTAAAGTCGATTTTACAAGGGCTGGGTTACATTTAAAATCATCTGTTCTTACTGTGGCCTCAGCAATCAGAATGAATTAATACATTCACTTGAATGAAATATAGTACTGTAACTGAAGGTGTGCATCACCGAGTATGGAGTCGCTCAGTCAAAATATGGAGTTTTTATCAATAAAAGTTTGTCTTGAATGTAAAAGTGTCTCTTCTTGCCCTGGCTTTAAGTGTGGGCGGTGTTTTGTACTTTTATTGCTAAAATATAAAAGGATGCACTACAATGGGTCTCAAATATTTGTAATGTGTCCTGTTACTGCATGAGTTTATTGATGATAGAGTATAAACTACACATATAAACTAAATTATATTGATGACTGAACAACTGCCATTCCCCAAAAGATACAGTTATGAACATAACTCACAAAGGATCACACAAGTGATCTGACAAAAAAAATACATTAACAAGTGGTTTATTTTACAGTTGATGCGCCAGTCTTTTTCAATTATTCTGTAATTAATACACAATCAAATAAATCTCAGTTCATTCCCTTTTATATTAAGTGGAAATTGTGCTACTTTGGTTTTGACACTTTACCTATAAAAGCAAAGGATTTCAGTACTTTCCACAGTGGCGACGTTCGTTGTTGAGCGGCTGCTTTCCTCCTGCCTAGACGAACGACAGAAATGGATGGTGGTTAGTTTCAAGCAAGTTCAACACTTATACAGGCACATCTCAAAAATTAGAATATCATGAATAAGTTAAATATTTTTGTCACTCATTTCAGAAACCATATATAGATTCATTACAGGGACAGTGATATATTGAAAATGTTTATTTTAATATTGATGATTATGGCTACAGCCCATATTAACCAACACCTCAGCGGCCAACATTTCTATTTAAAAACTATTTTTTAAAGTTTATGTAATATTCTAATTTTTTGCCAAATTGAATTTGGGGTTTTCAGGGGCTGTAAGCCATAATCATCCAAATTAAAATAAATAAATGCTTGAAATATATCACTGTCTGTGTAATGAATCGATATATGGATTTCTCTTTCTGAAATGAGTGTCAAAAAATATTGAATTTTTTCATGACATTCTAATTTTTGGAGATGTACCTGTGTTAGGGAAATACACCTGTGAAAGTCAGTGGTGGGATGTGACAAAAATGCTTCGTTTCCCTGACAAGCACCTCAGGAGCCACTCTGTACATGAACAAGAACATTTTCAATCCAGGGATTTATGGTGGAACAGCACAATACTGTTCCAGCACCTTTTATGGAAAATCCACAGAATAAGTGTGTGGGTCTATTCTGACGCTTTAGAAAATTATATGAATGACTTTATAAATCACTGGTTTGAAAAAGCACTTTTATATTGTTGAGATTTCGGCTCCTGTGGTCCATTTCACCAGTATCCACTATAAACAGGGAGGCTAACCCCTGGCATGTGAAAACACATTCTAGCATTAAATTGCACACAATTTAATGCGCAGCACCAAAGTGCAGCACGTACAAACACCAGGACTTTAACCAGGAGTTAAACTGAGCCACCGGAGTGGTGGCTCAGTTGGTAGAGCATCCGCCCCACACCCGGGAGGCAGGGGTTCAAATCCCGGCCGGGTCATGCCGAAGACCATATAAAAGTGGAACTTCCTGCCATCCAGCTTGGTGCTCAGCAATAATGGAATGGAGGAGGGAAATCTGTGGCGGCGCCTTGCATGGCAGCGGCCCTCTGATTCTGCACTTGGGGTGTGTGTGATTGACACTGTAGATAGGTAAAGCACAATCTCGTTCTACTGTACATGATTGGTTGTACGGTTGAATGACAATAAGGGTGATTAAAAAAGGATTAACATATTTCATCATTTTGCTCTCACAAGTGAATACTTAGGAGAAAACAAGCGCGAATCAGCAGTTGGTACTAGCTAGCTACTAGCTAACACTTGTTAGCCAGCACAGGATGGCGCTGTATTGCTCAAAAAAAGTGAGCTTACCACCAACAGGATAAATAAGCGAACAGATGCACATTATTACAAATCACTCACCATCGATGGTTCTCTCACGTTCGTCTTCAGCTGGTCAGTAGTACGGTTCTATGCAGGGCTGCCATCTGTATCGGTCCGGATCACTCCTCTCACTGTGTATCTGCCACCAAGCAGAGAAAACCCTGCACCTGTTCGTTGGACCACGGTGTAGATTTCCGCAAAACCTACAACGCCGTCTGTATTAATATCGTATTTACTCCGTGACTGAGTTAGTCTGTGAAAGATTGCAAATGGCGGTTGTAAAGATTCCACTGAAGACGGGCGCTTTCGTGACGTTACGCCCTGACCAATCAGCGGCTCGCAGTCTGTTGACGTCACATCTCGGCTCGCTTCAGCTCGGTTGTACCCTGCCTTCGAACGGGCACGAAAATAGTGTCGGTTAAACCGTGCTGGGTACAGTGGAAAGGGCGAGAAAGTGAGTAGAGTAGAAGTAAGTAAGGCCAAAGCGATACTAGTGGAAAAGGCCTATTAGTCAGCTCATTGTCTGTTTTTAATGTTTTGCATCATGCTATCTAAATATCTGTAGATTGTGCACCACGCTTTACACTGCAAGGAGGTGACTCATTTAAAAGAGGTGTGGTATCGGCGCAATCTCGGCACATTGGTATTTTGGTGCATTTTCTCTGTGATGATTTGATCAGCAAAAAGCAGGTCTATGGTCAATAGTGCATTGTCAACCACTATTTAAGCAGCAGTTTTATAATTTCCCCTTTGTGGGACTAATAAAGGTTTATCTTACCTTAAAATTGTGGGTGTGCACATTCTGACACGGACACATGAGAAAACACTCACAGCATGCACTGGATTTTTCCCTTAATTTAGTGGACAGAGTTGTAAAAGCTATACTCCCTCTTAAATGGAGTGAAGCTTGTATAATAAAGATTTTTTGAAAACATTCTGATTTTATAGGCGCTCCTGTAATAAAGTATAAGCGACATGCACCGGCACAGAACTTTGTTTCCACTCTGGAACCTTGAAAAAATATAACAGAGTGCACAACATTAAAAAGGCAAGCACAACATTAACTGGAGGGCACTCAGAGACCGCATACCTCCACCAGGGTCTACTAGTCTGTTTTGGATAGCTTTTGATAACATTTGTACCAGAGGTGGCCCACGGGATAGATTTTGGAGGTGAGTTTGGTCAGGATGTGGATTCTGGTTCACTTTTTCACCTTTGATAACATTGTGAGATAGGGCCTTGGCAGAGGTATGTGCTCTCAGAACACCTCCAAAATCGAATTGGTTCCTCTGTAGCCCATATACACTTGGGAAAATAAGTATCTGATCCCCTGCTCAATTTGTAAGTTTACCCCCTTACCCCCTTTATTTGAACAGAGACAAACAATATCAACAAAAAATCCAGAAAAAATAAATAAGGGTTATAGATTAATTTGCATTTGATTGAGGCAAATAAGTATTTCATTCCCAAGCAAAATGTGACTTAGTACTTGGAGGAGAAACCTTTGTTGGCAAGCACAGAGGTCAGACGTTTCTTGTAGTTGGTCACTAGGTTTGCGCACGTCTCAGGAGTGATTTCGGTCCATTACTCTTTACAGATGCTCTCCAAATCCTGAAGCTTTTGAGGCTGTCGCTTGGCAACTCAAAGTTTCAGCTCCTTCCACAGATTTTTTATGGGATTAAGGTCTGGAGACTGGTTAGGCCACTCCAGGACCTTAATGTGCTTCTTTTTGAGCCACTCCTTTGTTGCCTTGGGTGTATGTTTTGGATCATTGTCATACTGGTAGAGCCATCCATGATCCATCTTCAGTTTTCTGGCTGAGGCCAGGAGGTTTTCATCCAATTTTCTACAGTATGTGGCCCTGTTCATCGGCTCCTCAATGTGGTGAAGTCTTCCCGTACCCTTAGCAGAGAAACAGCCCCAAAGCAGAATGTTTCCATCTCCATGTTTGACAGTGAGGATGGTATTCTTGAGGTCATATTCAACAATGGCGTTCACTTACATAGTGCTTTTTATTCATCTCTGGATGACCAAAGTGACTGGGGGATCAGTGTCTTGCTCAAGGACAGTTCGACATGCAGATTGCAGAGAGAGCAGGAATCCAACCACTGACCCTCCGATTAGTAGTCGACCACACTACACCTGCGCCAAAGCCGCCCCATGCCAAAGAGCTCAATTTTGATCTCATCTGACCACACACATTCTCCCAAGCCTTCTCTGAATCATTCAGGTGTTCTTTGTCAAACTTCAGATGTGCCTTCGTGAGCACTGCAGAATCTCAATCCATTCCGGCAAAGTGTGTTACCAGTGGTTTTCTTGGTGATTGTGGTACCAAGAATCAGAGATTCGAAGATTTTATTTGTCAATACTAGGGGTGGGTTCAGAAGATTGAGTCAATGATCTGGATCGATCCACGTTTGACTGAGCCGATATCGATCCACAAAATCTGTTGATCGATCTTTTAATATAACGCTTGTACGTCTGTGAACGTCTGCGGAGTCTGATCGGGTTGATACCGGGTCAGTGAGCCAGGAACAGCGGCAAAGAATCAGAAACACCCGGAGCGCTAACAGCTAACAAGCTAACAGAGATGCTGGTTCTTCTTCTGTGATGTTAAAATGGTTCTCATCCGACAAGAGTTCCCTGCGGCGCATGCGCACGTCTTTACTTCCGTGTTTACATGAGCGGAGTTGTTGACGTGCATATCTCTTAATTTATCAACAAAAGTCACTGTAAAGACCATCTTCAACAGTTTCCGAATATTTTTCATAAAGCGGGGATAAACGGTTTTGTACTATATGCAGCGCTGTGTTGGAACATAAAGTCGTTTGATAAACATGTCAAACGGAAAGTGCACGGAGACTGCCTGAAACTTGTGAACAGAGAGGGAGACTTGGAGCTGCTGAGATTGTAAGTAAAATATCATTTGTTTGTTTTAACATTTGTGTCATAAATTAATAATTTATCCATCATGATGGTGTTTTCTTTTACAAACTATGGATACAGTAGTTAACTGTTGATTAAGCGCTGTATGATGATATGAGATTATGGACTTCTAGCACTTAAGTGAGAAATTTGAAGATAATAATAAATCACAGTAAAACAAAAATGGCAGAATTAATAAAGGCTGCAGTACAATGAGCTGTTGTTACTCAATAGAACTAAACTGAAATGAACAAATCTTCCCAGGAAATGAAACCCTTTTCAAAAATTGAAAGTTAAATTGTAGTTAAAATCTAAACAGCAAAAAATAAAAGAAAATAAATTATTAAACACTGCTGTGGTGTGTGGATTTAAAAATATGATTAATTTTACTTTGAAATATATTGTCCTTTTCATCTCCCCTTCAGATCTGTGAAGATTGGGTTTCCACTCCAAGATCCATCCTGCACTGAGATGTTCTGAAGGAAAGAGGTTGTCAGTGGAGGAGCCATCCCTGCTTTGTTGTGGATTTCAGCACAGAAGAAGACTTCAAATTTTTCAGGGGTCTTGGTTTTCAAAGTCAAGATTCAAGAAGGTGCTGCCATAATTTTCTTCATATTCTAACATGCATTCAGTGCAATTTAGTTGTTGTAATGACTAAAGCCTTTTTTCACTAGTACCTGTTTAGCCCGGTACAGCACAGCACAGTTCAGTTCAGTTTGATCCGCTTATGTTTCCATTACATCAGAGTACCACTTGATGTGGGTGGGATTTATTACAGGGAGGCGGTACAACCCTCCCGTGATGTAAAACAAGTGACCCAGGCAAAACACAAGATGGCAGGATATGAGGCGACTGCGGTCTCTGGCTTTTTTGCCAGAGTAAAGGCAAAAAAGGAGAGCAGAAGGCTATAGGTGGTGAGACGACACACTCTAGGAAAGTACTGGAGTGTCTAGGAAGCCGTATAGAGCAATATAGATAGATAGATAGATAGATAGTTTATTTCGAACACAAAAATATAACAAATACAAGCAAATGGCAAATGCAATAAAGTAACATTATACACTGTTCGAAAGGGAGAAGGAAGAAGTGAACACTTATTAATTCCATCTCCTCTTTTCCATAGATACACCCATGTGAATTTTATACAAATTACCACCTTTAAGACCCCAAGTAAACAATTTACTGTATTTTTTACAAATCAACATTAACACCCATCCATTCTAACATACAATGATGTCCATACAACAAAACCAGCCTCAAACAACACAGATATACACAGTGCTGTCCTACTCACCATTCCATAGTGTCCCATAATATCCCAGAGTGAACATAATGAATCGTACATATAACTACTACCCTTCTAACATATACCCTTTCAGCAAATGATGCTTATACCTCTTTTTGAATTGATTTCTGTTTGTACATAGTTTCAGTTCCGGGTCTAGACTGTTCCACAAATCCACCCCACAGACAGATATGCACATACTTTTCTTGGTAGTACGTATCTTGGGTTTTGTAAAGTTTAAGTCTCCCCTCAAATTATGATCATTGTCTCTTTTTTTAAATATTTTTTGTATATTAGTTGGTAGTTGATTATTAATTGCCTTGTACATTACGTGTGCTGTCTTAAATTTAACTAAATCGATGAACTTTATGACATGTGACTTTAAGAACAACGAATTGGTATGGTCTCTATATCCTGCATTGTTTATTATCCTTATAGCTCTTTTTTGTAATGTGCATATTGACTGTAGGTTGGTTTTGTAGGTGTTTCCCCAGACTTCTACACAGTAGTTAAGATAAGGTAAAAACAGTGAATTGTACAATAAGACCAATGATTTATAGTCCAAGAAGTGTCTTGTCTTCCCCAGTATGCCTATACATTTTGCTAATTTGGCCCGGATGTGACTGATGTGAGGTTTCCAGCAGATTTTATTGTCAAGCGTCACCCCCAGGAACTTATTTTCCTGTACTGTTTCTATTCTGGTATCATCTATCGTTACCATTATTTCATGATTTATTTTATAATTTCCAAACAACATAATCTTTGTTTTTTTTAGATTTAGAGATAATTTATTTTTGTTGAACCACTGCGTTAATTTTTTCATTTCAGTTGTGACCACCTCTAAAACCTGCTGCAAATTCTCACCAGTGCAGAGGATATTTGTGTCATCCGCAAACAAAATAAATTTCAGAATTTTTGATACTTGGCATATGTCATTTATATATAAAATAAAGAGTTTGGGTCCCAAAACTGACCCCTGGGGCATATATAATATATATATAATAACTGGGGCATATATAATATATATGCCCCAGTATATATATATAATATATATAATATAAAGTGGAAGACATGATACGAACTACATCACATATGAAGGTAAGCTAATGATTGTGAATGCTACTTTGCTTTAAATCCGCCGTTCTACATTGTAATGTCGGCAAGTTATCGCTATTATGTACTAAAATAGGCATTCTGTGTGTGTGTGTGTTTCAGATGGCTCTCTTGTGGCAAAATTATTGCTTCAAACTGTGGGTCTGGGCATTCAACACAGGCTCCCAGTCATGAGATGCCATTCCAGCTTCACAAACGCGCAGTGGTTACAGAACTTCACAATGTCTGTAGTGTAGAGAGAGAAATAAACAGGCAGAGAGGTCCAGATCATATCAGGCTTTATTCACTCTCTCTCTACATTTCTCTAGAAACACAAGCAGCAAAAGAGATCAGCAGATCTCAGGCACCTCTGCTCTTAAATCCTACCACTCGGTCAGCCTTCTCTGTGTGCTGCCTTAACATCAAAGCCTTTGTAATTCCCATTCTCTTTGTCACTGTTCACATCAACACACCACCCCCACATCCACACACAAAACCCCCCATGACAATTCCCTTTTGTCTTTTAAGTCTGAGCGTGAATATACTGAGAGGGATTCCCACAGTAGAAACATTTAGCTTCCTGTGCAACAAATTGCTCTGATCTGTGTGAAAATCATGGAGAGTGTTGAGACATCATGGGATGTACCTGCTCCAGCCGATGGTGTTATGGCAAAAAGTGATCAGCTGCCAAAACTTGATCGCCAGGTGCCATATTCTAGTTATGGGGTTATATTAGCGGTAAAATATATATTTCAACAGGTAAACAGTACTGAGTTTGGTATAATAAGATATATTTAACATGACGCATTTTAAGCCAAAACAAACTGGATCTAGGATTAAAAGCAATTAAAATAACGCTGTTACATGGAGAAATACATGGCTTTACTGGATATATACATGTACTGTATAAATATATATTCTCTGCATCAACAATGAACTATACATGTATTCATTTAGTATAGCACTAGGAATTTTGACAATAAACCTTTGTACTTTTTGCAAATGTGTCTCCACTTTTGTTTCATGTGTGAAGGTTACCACCAAGTGACATGAATTAAATACTAAAAGATTGGAAAAGCTGTCTAAGAACAATCCAGCAGTTTGAGAAATCACTTTTGGTTTGGTGTAAGTCTGTCGACAGAATTATGAGCCATAAAGCAGTTTGTGTTAAAATGTTAAATCCCATTAAACCCTAACTCAGGGGTGTCCAATCATGGGCCATGGAGGGCCAAGACCCTGCAGGTTTTCTCTTCTACCAGTCTCTCCAGCAGGTGTTTTCACTGATCAGCAGTCAGTGGAAGAAAATCAGTGGAATCTGCTGTCGAAGACACTGGTTGGAGGTAAAGCCTGCAGGGTCTTGGCCCTCCATGGCACATGATTGGACACTCCTACCTTAACTCATTATTAGAAAATACAGATGCTAATATGGCCCAGAATTCCTCCATATACTGGTACTATCACTAAAGTGTGCAGTGTCTTCTGCACTGGCACATCCAACAATACAGTCTTCAGTAAATAAAATAATTGTTTTTGGTTGCTCTTTCTTAAAGATGAGCCATTATTTTCAGTGTCACTGATAAATGGTTTGTACTGTTGACTATTTTCCCACCGGTGTCTTAACAGACAAAATAGAAAATCATGATGCAAACACATAAGTTACTAAATTATTTATTACAGTCAACGTCATGGGGGTGCCGCCCTTAATTCGGTGGGCGGCACCAGGCACCACAGTCCAGTCAGCGGCTGCTGTTTTTTGATGATAACTAGTTTATGCAGGCGCTGTTGTAAATGTTACTGTATATTGATCATCGACAATGACTTTTGGGTTTACACAACATCCTAAAAAATATCAAAATCATGTCATCAGCACTTTAAAACGTTGCTCTCATGACGTTACGCCCGGACCATTCAGTGGCCTGCAGTCGTTTGACGTCACATTTTCAGGTCAGTACGGCACGCTTGGAACCAGTCTGGAGTTGGTCCGAAAAATCGGGACCGAAACCGTTACAGTTCTGAATGGAAAAGCCTACAAAGCGTACCAAACCAAACAGGGCCAAACAGGTGCTAGTGGAAAGCCCCATAATTCTATTTCTTTTTTTTAATTTAAGTTCTCAGCAAGAACACAATGTTGATTTTTTTTGACAACTTTACTGAGCGTTTAATTCTACATGAATCACTGTTGACAGGAATTTTTTGGCAATCCTGTGCTTTTCTTGTGGTGTTACATAGAATAGCATCACTGTAAACTGGAAAAAGCAGCTACTTTAACACAACTTTCAGTGCAGCAAACCTCTAAAAATGTCAACTTTTTGGAAAAGCTCCCACAAATTCAGGATTTTTGGGCCACAACAATCACAAAAACAGCCGATGAAATTCTGGAGGGACTGAAATACAGTGAGATTATGTATACATGCTTCATGCATTGAAGTTGTTTACTTACTCTGGGTTGTTAACTTGAAACTACACACCCTTTGCACTAAAGAAAGCACTTGTGTGCACTTTGTGAAATCATAAGTTAAATAATAAGAATTGCATTATTGTAACTGATTTTGGGACAGTTCTTGATGTGATAATTTATGTCTTAAAGTTAGAGTAGTCTTGGTATAATTTGCAGCATTAGGTCTCGAAGATTTTTTTTCCCTAGCAAGTAAAATGGCTATTAAAATGATAATTTCCCAGATCGAATCGGGGTCGGATCGAATCGGAATTGAATCGATTCAGAATCTCAAGAATTGGAATTGAATCGATTCTGGAAGTCATGGATCATTCCCAGCCCTAGTCAATACTACTGTACATGCAGGACATACAGAAGAATTGAAATGCCGTTACTCTCTCTTCAGTGGTGTGCGCAATATAAAAAAAAGGAATAAGGCTGGAAAAACAACAGCAGTCTATGTACAGTAATGCTACCCGTAGTGCAAATAGTGACAAAAGATAAAACCCAGACATCCGACAGTGCAAATATAGATAAACGATAAAACCCAGCAATCCTATATACAGAAAATGTAGGGCAGTAATACTCGTAGTTGCAAGTTCGATGCGGTAGTGTAGGTGCAGACAGTGACAAATTGGACTGCACATGATCAGTATTGCAATAACAGACAGCAGCAGGTATGGCATTTGTGCAAATGGTTGCAGTAAGATGCAGAGATATACAGCAACAGATGTATTTCTGTTGGTATGCCAGTCTTTCTGTGCCAACAGCTGAGGTACTTATTGTGTGAGTGAGTGTGTTACGGTCTGGGGGGTGGGGTGGGGTGGTGGACACATTTAAGGGTCCTGATGGCTTGGTGAACAAAGCTGTTTAGCAGTCTTATGGAATGGGCCCAGAGGCTCCCTTTTCCCTGAGGGCAGGGGGCTGAAGAGGGAGTGGGAAGGGTGGGAGGTGTTGCCTGCAATGTTGATGGCTCTGTGGGTGAGGCGGGTGAGGTAGATATCCAAGAGGGGGGGCAGAGGGGCACCGATGATCTTGCTGGCTGCTTTCACTGTGCGTTGTAGTGTCTTCTGGAAGGAGGCGGTGCAGCTTCCATACCACACCATGATACAGCTGGTGAGGATGCTCTCAATGGTGCCCTGATAGAATGAGCACATGATGGGGGGTGGGACTCGTGCTCTCCTCAGTTTGCCGAGGAAATAGAGGCGAGTTTGAGCCTTATTGGCCTGTGATGTGGTGTTGTTGGACCAGGAGAGGTCCTCAGAGATATGCACCCCCAGGAACTTGGTGCTGCTCACCCTCTCCACAGTTGCTCCATCGATGATCAGAGGGGGATGCTGTGTGTGTCCCCTCCTGAAGTCAACCACAATCTTCTTGGTTTTTCCCACGTTCAGGAAGAGATTTTTGTCTTTACACAACTGGTTCCTGTTGGCTCACTTCATTTCTGTAGTTGGCCTCCTTATTGTTGGTGATGAGGCCCACCACCGTCGTGTTGTCCACAAACTTGATGATGTGGTTGGTGCTGTAGGCTGGTACGCAGTCATGGGTCAGCAGGGTGAAGAGCAGTGGGCTGAGCAGGCACCCTTGTGGGGCCCCTGTGCTCAGTGTGATGGTCTTGGATGTGTTGCTGCCAACCCGCACGTTCTGTGGCCTCCCTGTGTGAAAGTCCAGCACTCAGTTACAGAGAGGTTTTGAGTCTCAGGTGTCTTGAGTTTTTGTATTAGGTGCTGGGGTATGATTGTGTTGAATGCTGAACTGAACTCCAAGAACAGCATTCGCACGCAGGAGTTCTTTGAGTCTAGGTGGGTGAGGGCTGGATGGAGAACAGCAGAGATGGCGTCTTCTGTTGATCTGTTTGACCTGTATGCAAACTGAGATGGGTCATGGGAGGGAGGGAGGATGAACTTGATGTTTGAACTTGATGTAACCCCCTAACCCAGTGCTTCTCAGTTATTTCCTGTTACGCCCCCTCTAGGACGATGAAAACATTTTGCGCCCCCCCCCCCACTCTCCGCTGCGACTATAAATAGTATCATTTGTTTTAGATCCTCACACAGGGAGTTTGTCATGTCAAAACGTACATAAGCAATAAACAAACAGTCTTTGTTGCTGTCAGATGCTTCATCAAATTGTAAGGCAAAACATCTGTCTTTGAGTTTATCTAACAGCTGTTCTTTAAAATCGTTAGCAATGTCATTTATACGTCTGGCGACAGTGTCATTGGACAGAGGGATAGTTTTTATTTTTGCAGCACTTGCGTCATCCAGCATGACAGAGACCATGTCTAATGCTGCAGACAGTATCAGCTCCTCTGCTATGATGTGGGGTTTTTTGCACTGAGCTATTTGGTACGCCACCTTATATGATGCTAACTGTGCACGCTGGTTTACTGAAGTAGCATTCATAAAGTGGGATGATTGTTGGCAATATTCAGCACGTTTTCGCTGAAAAAACTCAAGCGGCTTATCAGCGTGACTGGGGTGCAATGTCTTCATGCTGTCCTGTGCCAACATTTTTAGACACAGTAAACACACCGGTCTTTCCTCATCTCCCACCGTAGTCACAGTGAAGCCAAGCGCTACATACGCTTCGTCATATTTGCTCGTCTTAGCTTTCGGGAGACTTTCGTTTGTCTCATTATCGCCGTCTCTCTCTGCCTTTCTTTTCATCACTGTTAAATATTTTTCCATGGTGTCTCTTGAGGGTTTGCTCACTGCACTTCATATCTCCTGCTCTGTGCTGTGTGTGCGCATGCACGGTGCAAAAAACCCTTCACCATAGAGCTAATACTCCCTGCGCACACTCTGACAATGAGAGCGCCACTGCCACCTACTGTGGTGGATGTGCAATTACACTTTATTCTAGTATGGCAAAAAAAGCATGTTCCCCAGGGTCACACGCGCCCCCGCTGGCATTGCACCACTATTTGAGAAGGACTACCCTAACCCAACTCCCATGAGCTCATTAACAAGGACAAACAATGGTCTTGATTTAAAATCCTGAGTCCATTTTGTCCAAGACCGAGACAAGACCAAACAAAAATGGCTCCAAATCCAAGACAAAACTGAGACCTTGAAAATGTGGTCTCAAGACGAAGACTGATCTTGAGTACTACAACACTAGATGACCATAGCAAGCAAATTTATGTATGCACATAGAAATACTTTATTTTACACTATATTGCACTAGATTTACAATTCAGATTATGTTGAAAAATACATCAAGACCAACAAAAGTTTCAGAGAACAATAACAGCATCAAGAACAAGATCTGTCCTAATATTGAAATTGTTTTTTTAAATATTGCATAAGATGTCATATTCAGTCCAGTGTGAAAACTGCAAAGCTTTTGTTCAAGAGAGCAACACATTACACATATCACAGTGTCATTGCCATTGTTTCAGGTGTCACTGTCATATCCCTTCTTAGACAATTAAGTTGAACTTTTAAGACAAGACCAGGCCAGTTTCTTTTCCTTTAATGACCTACTCACCCATGAACTTATTTACATGACTGAAAATAATGCACCTCAAAATCAGTCATGCGCTATAGAACCTAAGACTAAACTGGACCTCTTTGTAAAGCTTGATGTTAGCCAACAGTATGGAGACTATCCATAATGAGGACACAAACCTCAACTGTACTCGGGAGCCCTGCTCAAAATGTCAGGATTTGTCCAAGCAGATAAATCAGAAATAATTGCATAGTTCCGATACATGTGCTGGCCACACTGATGTGAGATGAGGGTCTGTAACACAATACAATCACACATCAGTCACTTCCCAGCTTTCACGGATCAGTGGCTGAAACAATAGGGACTATAGGCTAATTGTTTATCATGTTTTTTTAAACAGAGTTTTTAAGTCTCCTTAAAAAACCTACCTCATTGTGTTCACATGAAAAGACAATATCGTGGTCTTTGTCTCATTATGTGTTCCATTTCTGCCAGATTATTAATCGCCTCTCGGCTACCTCATACATGTGACTGTCAAATTCTTCATGTGTGATAATGACACACAAAAGCGTGGACCCCACTGGGATCTGTCTCCTCATTGATAATGTGATGTCGGTCATGGGATGGGAACAAGACAGAGGAAGTGCAACACAGCCAGTTAAGAAAAGTCACAAAAGTTACAGAGAGTCCTTCAGAAAACAAACAAACTAGCTTTTTGTAACTTGCAGATGTGTTTACATTTGAAAACAGAATTGGTGCTGTGCACACTTATTTCTACAGAAAGTTAGAAAACCAGCATCCCTGCTAATGAGAAAAAATTGATGTTTGTGTTTTTTTGTCAGGTAGCAGTGTTAGGACACGACTGACTATCAAGAGAAAGAAATGGGATTAATATGAACAGGAGAAATGGGATACAAAGGCTTTAAAATGACACCCCCAAAAAGTTTTTTTTCTTGTTAACATGTCTGTAATGTGTTTTTATGACTTACAAGGCATATGAAGAGAGAAATCACTCAAATGTGTCCCGTCTGTTTTTTTTTTTTTTTTGTGGGAAATTTCAGTTAAGCCCCAGTTCTTTGAAAAAAGGCAAGTTTATATGGAGTGTCAAATTATCGTATATGATGGAATTTTTGGAATTATTGATCGTACATCGTACAGACGGCAAAACTATCATACAAATATGATAATTATCATACTGTACGTCTGGCAACACTGATGTAAGTATTCCTGTTTAGCCTAATTGGTTATAACATTAACCAATCAGGCTAAGTACTGGGCATGACTACAGACCTGAATTCATGGCCTCGGGGGAAGAGAGAGGAGCCAAGAAGCAGCAGGAGCTTTTACAAGGTGGGAAAGATGGCAGATTATACGTGTTCAGTTTTTAGCTGTGTGAGCAAGAAATCCTCTTCTTTTAAATTGCATGTCTTACCCACAGACATAAAAATATGACAGCATTGATTAATTTTATTTGGAAAAACCTCAGTGTCCCTGCTGAAGTACCGGAGAGGACATGGGTTTGCAGTCTGCATTTTGCCCTGCATGCCTTGGCCCTGGGGTGCGTGGCGCAACGTCCGGGGCGAGTATCGTCATAGGTGAACATGCAGAAGGATCATTCTCAGTGGAGTGGAGAGTCGCTGACTGGCCCCATGTGGAAGCTGAAGGGCTCCTTGCTGGTCTCTAGTTGCCCACTTGCCACGGATCTTCCAGGCTCTCCCGTGTGTGAGTGAAGGAGGTGAGCAGGCCGGCGTCTGCCGGCGAAGCGAGCACTCTGCTCGCTGGGGAGCAGTGGTCTGGTGCGCCCGTCCGCCGGCTCGCCTCCTGTGGAGCGAGCCAGGGAGATCCACGGCGAGTGAGCAACCAGAGACCGGCGTGGAGCCCTTTAGCCTCCACGCAGGGCCAGGGCAGGCAGCAACCCTCCACTCCACCGAGAATGATCCTGCCGCAGGTTCACCTATGGAAACCTTGTTATGACTTTTACTTCCTCAAGTTGAATCACCTTCTCTGAGCCTTGTACAATGTCCTCAACTTCTTCCAGCTATTGGTGGGCAGGAGTATGGGTGGAGGTCATTAGAATATTCATAGGTCTGCACATATTTAAGTAGGTGGAAAATGTAAAAGCTTTTTCCAAACAATTCTAAGGCAATGAAAGTTTTTTGTGTATAAAAAGCCACAATACACTATTTTGGGAAATATACATTTGTTTTTGAGGTGGTTTTAGAGCCGCCAGAGTGCGTCTTTAATATGACCAGTGCAGTTTCAGTCATTATCCTGACCCACCATGCATACAATTAGGCATGTCCTTCAATAGGCAAGTCTTTTTTATCACAAGATTTATTCTGTTTAATGTAGCACTAGCCACCATCAGCCTTGTGGGATGTGGGTGGGCCTATTCACAGATTCTGGCATTTGCAGGAGGAGGAAAAGTGAAAAGATTCTGACACGAAACTGTAAGACAATGAAAGTTTTTTTTTTTTTGTAGAAAGAAGGGCATGCCACTATTTCCAAACCATACATAACAGGTCTCATTACCATGTGTTAAACTTTTACTTTTACTTTTGCTGCTATCCTTCTGTCACAAATGACCTCTGACACTCGGCTTCACCCACTCCTATCTATCTATGAATTTTCAAAAAATATCTACAGCTCTGGAAAGAGCCACTTCAAAAATTTTTTGTAGTTTTTTCTTTGTATTTTGTATACTTTATTAATCCCAGAGGGAAATTCAGGGCATCCACCTGGATGGATGAGGCAGCCACAGTGCGGCGCCAATCCCATCACCATTCACACACACATTCAACCCTAGGGCCACTTTAGAGTCTCCAATTAACCTAACTTGCATGTTTTTGGCCTGTGGGAGGAAACCGGAGTACCCGAGGTAAACCCACGCAGACACGGGGAGAACATGCAGACTCCACACAGACGGGTCACTGATGGTCAGGGGTGGAATCGATCCTGTAACCTTCTTACTGTGCTGCCACAGTGCTAATCACTGCTCCACCGAGCTGCCCAAAATCTTTCAAAATTAGCATCTTTGCATGTCAACCTGTCCTGTTAAACCGCTATATGGTCTTGGCCACCGTGCTGCAGCTCAAGGTCAGTGTGTTGTGCAGGGTGTTGGCAGTCTTCTTATAGCCTAGGCCATCTTTATGTAGAGCAACAGTTCTTTTTGACAGATCCTCAGAGTTCTTTGCCATAAGATAAGATAAGATAAGCCTTTATTAGTCCCACAATGGGGAAATTCCAGGATTGCAACAGCACAGGGATAGCAACACTCAGAGCAACAATCAGATGGCAAGAGAAAACAAGAGCAGCTAGTATACATATGTACATATTACTATAAATATATATATATATATATATATATATATATATATATATATATATATATATATATATATATATATATATATATATATGTAGACACACAGTGCGGAGCATTGTGGTTGGTGGATGTGCAGCAGAAAGTCTAAGCTCTCTCTCCGCGGATGCGGCGGGCCAGCTGGATGTCTTTGGGCATGATGGTGACCCTCTTGGCGTGGATGGCGCACAGGTTGGTGTCCTCGAAGAGACCCACCAGGTAGGCCTCGCTGGCCTCCTGCAGAGCCATGACGGCAGAGATCTGGAAGCGCAGGTCGGTCTTGAAGTCCTGAGCGATCTCCCTCACCAGGCGCTGGAAGGGCAGCTTATGGATGAGCAGCTCTGTGGATTTCTGGTAGCGATGGATCTCTCTCAGAGCCACGGTACCGGGCCTGTAACGGTGAGGCTTCTTCACTCCGCCGGTGGCCGGAGCGCTTTTTCGAGCAGCCTTGGTGGCCAGCTGCTTCCTGGGGGGCTTTTCCTCCAGTAGATTTACAGGCGGTCTGCTTGGTTCTTGCCATCGCTCTTTATTATTCTGTCTTATATTTCTTGCAAGCCATCTAAACTCCAGCCCGGCACCCGCGTCGTTTTCGCTTCAGTTCCCCAGTATGTCGAGTTTCTCCGTTAGCACCGGGTGGCGGTTGAGTGCTAGCTAGCTCTTCCCTGCTGTATCGTCTCCTGCTGTAAACAGAGGCTCCGTCCGCCGAGTCGGGAGACCTTTGAGGCGATCTGTGTGTCCGTGATATATATAGAGTGAAAGGTGTGCCGGATCAGAAAGTTATCACCGGATCAGAAAGAAGAAGGAAGATAAAAAGACTCAGAATTGAGCCGCTGTTGCAAAAGGCAGCCAACTCGTGTGGCGCCGGAACCGGAAGGCCATGTTAAGGTGCCATGTTGAACTTCCAGTGACCAGTGTGAGAAACTGTAAGAGTGACAATACCAAATTTAACTTGCTCCCCATTCACACCTGACATCTTATCTTATAACACTAAAGAGTCACATGACACCGGGGAGGGAAAATGGATAACTGGGCACAGTTTGGACATTTTTACTTTGGAGTGTACTCACTTTTGTTGCCAGCGGTTTAGACAGTAATGACTGTGTGTTGAGTTATTTTGAGGGGACAGCAAATTTACACTGTTATACAAGCTGTACGCTGACTACATTGTATAAAAGTGTCATATCTTCAGTGTTGTCCCATGAAAAGATACAGTAAAATATTTACAAAAATGTGAGGGGTGTACTCACTTTTGTGAGATACTGTAAGCATGGTAAGATGCATGAAAGCTATGAATAAAAATCAGAGTTGTTGCACAGATTGACTTCTTCCTAAGTTAATTAAACTGTCAATCTGTTTACAGATTGACAGTTTAATTAACTTAGGAAGAAACTTCTTCCTAAGTTAAAACTTAAGGACTGTAGTGTTTAAGAATGAACTTGTTTTCTTTGCATTATTTGATTTAAAAGCACATCTACAAGCAAAATCTTTTTTTTGTTGTTGTTTTGGCCACTTGTCATTTTCTGTAAATAAATGTACGAAATGATATTATACAACAGTTAGTTCTGACTGAGCAATTTGATTGGACATTAGGGATACCAGGAGTTACTATTGCACTCCAGTTTCACTGGATATGTATTACTGTCATAAGTCTGCCTACGGCAGATATAAGGGCCCAGGGTGCAGGCAGGACTTCGGTGCAAAGATGGTAATTTATTTACAAAAAAACATGAAAGCTCAGGCAAAACAAAAAGCAGCACGTGAGCTGAAAACACAAAGGACCGAAAGACCAAATAAACTCACAGGAGAATCTCGGGAACACAGCACGGGAACACACGACCAGGAACCACGTATATAATCATGCCACAAGGAGCACAATCAAGGACTAAGGGCACATTCACACAGCCACTGTTTGGTCTGGACCAAAGGAGCTCTGGCCCGCTTCTGTGGATAGTGTGGTTCGTTTGGTGCAGTCTGAACCCGCAGTCGAACTCTGGTGTGCACCAGACAAGTGAACTCTGGTCTGCCTGAAAACGGGGGTCCACTTCGCATGCAGTGTGAATTCAAATGGACTATCCAGCGGACCAAAGGGCAGAAGTGCTCCTCCGTATTTGTGTAACCATAGCAACACGTAGTCTGAGAAGAGGAAGTGGTGTTTACTGTAGCGCATTTGGGTAGAAAATAACAGTAAAGACAACTGCGCGAATCCGAGAAATCCTTTTACTGGTGAAAACTGAGGAGAAAAGTTAAAAAATGTTAAGTTTGTGGTGGACAAACAACTTGGCTGAAGGGAACAAACTTCTGTTTTCGGTCCTGGCCAATTGATGAGCCAGATTTTTCTTCTTTGTGAAATTTTTTCTTCCTGGTCAGTGGTGGTTTCGGCTACAGCACCCCAAATGAGCAGTTGTTATAACTGCACAACGTTGTGCAGGCAGTTTGGTCAGCTGCAGTGTGAATGCCAACCAAATGAAAGTGCAAAAATTCTCAGCATTCCCTGCCCAATCGAACAGAGATCCCCAGACTATCCTGGTGTGAATGCAGTCTAACATTACATAAGGTAGACTACTAATTACAAACACAGACCAGTTGGGAGAACAATTAAGGGCTAAATGGCAACACACATGAGGGAAAGTGTATGCAGGTATAGAAAACATGAGGAACTGGGAACAATAGGTAAACAAACACATCAGACCATAATAATGACAATAGAGACAAACAAGGGATGAGCACAGAGGACCAGGGGAAACACAGAAGACACACAATGCAAATAATAATCATAACAAGGGAAAACATAGAGACATCAACAATGGCATTAAAGACAAATGGGGATGACACAACATGACTAGAGACCAGGAACAACAGGACAATGAGATTAATAGTGAAAATAAACAAAGGATAATCACAAGGGACACAAAGGGCAATTATTAACAAGGAAAACGCAAAAATAATGAAACAGTTAAACCGTGGGTATGGTCCACAGACTCTGCCCAGATCATAGTAATCACTCCGCTTCAAAGGTGTTATAGTAACTGTTAATTACTAACAGTAATTTTCTATCAGTTCTCTGACAATTGCATTACTGTTTTGGATACCTTAATTTCCACAGTGAGGCACTGTTTGACAAGAAATTATACATCCATGACCTAGGGCTGTGCGATATGCCGATATATATATCGGTGACATGATAAAAAACGTCTACCGTTTCATATAAAATTGTATCATTTATATTGGGATTTAAGAGACATAACCATTTCTACTTGTCACCACCTTGCTTCTCCCCCACAGTGTGCCAGGTGTGCCACAGCAGCTAACTGCAAGCTAATGTTTTGCGGCTACTTCTGAGGAGCCGCTGTTTCTGTGCCAGCCAGAGATGTTGGGCTTTTCCCCCACTGTTCTATGTCAGAGAGGATGGCACCATCTCTCTTGAATTACACCACGTTCCAAATTATTATGCAAATAGGATTTTTGTACCATAAACATTCAATTTTTTGTTTTTCAATTAAACTCATGGATTGTATTGTGTCTTAGGGCTCTTTGGATCGTTGGATACTGTGAAGAAATTTGTGGCTGATTCAGAGCACAGATGGGTTCGCACAGATAAAGACATAATGAGGAATGTTTCTGCCAGACAAATTCATTGGATTAAGGCTTTGAGTGTGACTGTTACCGAATTGTGACATGACCCCTAGTGGTCAAGAATGGTAAAGATTTTTTGTCAATAAAATAGTTCAGATTTCCAAGGCTATAACTTTAAAGTGGTAAGAGATAATGGCTTACTGTCAACTAGAAAGATACAAAATTTGATCCAAAGTTTCAGATAGGAGTGATTTTACACATCTAAGTTGCATAATGCCGCAGCAGCTATATTGAATTATATAACTCAGTCAAAAGCAGACTTTGGACATATTTACACAAAGAATGGTTCAGTCTTTTGACACCGTCTTTTGTACAGGGGTACGTTATCAGTCATTCATTCATTCATCTTCTTCCGCTTAATCCTTTTCGGGTCCCGCGGGGGCTGGAGCCTATCCCAGCATCTTTGGGCGAGAGGCAGGGTACACCCTGGACAGACTGCCAGTCCATCGCACGGCCAACACAGAGAGCCAGACAACCATTCACTCTCACAGTCATACCTAAGGACAATTTAGAATCCCCAGTTTAATGCCAATTAACCTAACTTGCATGTTTTTAGCATGTGGGAGGAAACCAGAGAAATCCCGGAGTAAACCCACGCAGACACGGGGGGGGGGGGGGGGGGGGGTACATTATCATCTTATCTTCAAAGTATATGAACAAGAAATCAGTACAGTGTTTAAAAAATGAAGAAATTTGTCACTTACCAGCGGCTAAGGGGACTTGCTCTCTGCCGTGGTTGCTACATTTTCACCCATCGTGGTCGTCATTTTGTGTTCTGTTGGTCATTTACACTCTCTATCACATCTACAAAGTATTATGATTATCCCACATAAATTTTGCTTGTATCCCGAGGCTATTTTCCGTATATGAAGCCGTCTAAGTGATGGTGGACGATGATAGATTGCGGCCATATTAGCTTTCTGAGCTAAAAGAAGGGAATACAGGAAAAGGAGATAAGGAGTTCTTCTTCTTTGGCGTATTACATGTCAACCATGATTCCTCCAACGCATGTCTGCCACCTTCTGAACTGCCATGATCAGTACAAGTTGTCAGTATAGCTGGGGAGTACAGGGATGTCAGAATTAGTTGACAGGCGCAGCGCCGCACTCTGCCACTAGGGAGCACCTGCTAACATCCCATGACAAAGCAGCAAACAGGTATTTGAAGCTGCTGGTGCCTCTGGAGTCCCACGAAGCTCAAGGTGTAGGATCCTCCAGAGGCTTGCAGTTGTGCATAAACCTACTATTTGGCCACCCCTAACCAATGCTCACAAGCAGAAATGGTTGCAATGAGACCAGAAATAGATGAAGACTAATTTTCAAACAGTTTTGTTTACTGATGAGTGCCGTGCAATCCTGGATGGTCCAGATGGATTGAGTAGTGGATGGTTGGTGGATGGCCACAATGTCTCAACAATGCTGCAATGTCAGTAAGGAGGTGGCGGAGTCATGTTTTGGGCCGGAATCTTGGGGAGAGAGCTGGTAGGCCCCTTTAGGGTCCCTGAAAGTGTGAAAATGACCTCGGCAAAATATATAGATTTTCTGACTGACCACTTTCTTCCATGGTACAAAAAGAAGAACCGTGCCTTCCATAGCAAAATTATCTTCATGCATGACAATGCACCATCTCATGCTGCAAAGAATACCTCTGTGTCATTGGCTACTATGGGTGTAAAAGGAGAGAAACTCATGGTGTGGCCCCCATCCTCCCCTGACCTCAACCCTATTGAGAACCTTTGGAGCATCCTCAAGAAAAAGATCTATGAGCGTGGGAGGCAGTTCACATCAAAACAGCAGCTGTGGGAGGCTATTCTGACATCTTGCAAAGAAATTCAAGCAGAAACTCTCCAAAAACTCACAAGTTCAATGGATCCAAGAATTGTGAAGGTTATATCAAAGAAGGGGTCCCATGTTAACATGCAACTTGGCCGTTTAAGATGTTTTTGATTGAAATAGTTTGTGATTTCAGTACATATGACCTCCTAATGCTGCAAATTCAACAAATTACCATTCTTTACAACCAATAAAATGTTTTGAAACTCTGTTGTGCATAATAATTTGGAACAGTGCACTTTAAGTTTTTTATTTTTGCAAAAAAGTAGTTTTTGGGAGGTTTGTTCAATAAAATTTGAATTATGCTCTAACGGCTGATGACTTGAAAATTATACTGACTGTCATTTGCATCGACTATTTAGAAAAATTGGAGACAGATGTCATTTGCATAATAATTTGGAACACAGTGTATAAGACGGAAAATGCTAAATGATGATGCTAACTTGTCGCTAACAGGAAACATTATAGTGTATAAGACGATCACTCTGGTTTAAATCACTGCTGAGTTTCTTAATTTTGTCTGAAAAAACATTACTAAAGCTGCAAAAGTGAGTGACAGTGGCTGCATACACACAAAATAAATTAATTAAAACGTGTTGGAGGAAAAAACTGGCTCTTAATGTAACTTGATTTCTATCTATCCATCTTCTTCCGCTTAATCCTTTTCGGGTCGCGGGGAGGCTGGAGCCTATCCCAGCATCTTTTGAGCGAGAGGCAGGGTACACCCTGGACAGATCGCCAGTCCATCACAGGGCCGACACAGACTAATCATTTTTAATTAGTCCAGTAGCGATAATGAATAAAGTTGAAGTCATCTCAAATGCACATTAATTTTTTTTATAACAATGCAAAATTAAGATGGAAAAATGCATAAAATTAATGACAGATGAATTTGTACAGTTGATTTTTTTTTAGTATGCAATTTAAAAAATGTAGAAAAAGAGATGGTCCTTTTTATTGGTTATCATATAAACTATAGACTTTACAGAAAATGTTTATTGTGATATATATCGGTATCGTCAAATAAGATTGCTTATATCGTAATACTAAATTTTGGTCATATCGCACAGCCCTACCGTGACCAGCGAGTCCCACTCTTTTGAAAACAACCATTTCCTTCTGCCCATCATTAAGCCATTTCACATTTGTTTAAAAAAAATAGGCAGTGCTAGAGTTTAATTTGTTGTCTCGATTAACAAACCACAATATCTTTGTTGAGCAAAGTGTGCTAATCCCTAGCATGCTAACTACTGGCTACTGGCTAGCTATGGTGTTCTGGTGACAGGTGTCATCCCGAGAAAACCATGTCTGCCACAGAAAGCATCCCCTTCGTGGCTCTGGGGTCTTCTCCAGTACCAAGTGAACAAGTATATGTTTTTTTTTAAACGTATTACTTTTGCACTTGACAATATTTAATTTGATTACATGTGTGTGAAATGACAATAGATATCTTCATGCTGACTGAAATGTTTAGCAACAGTTGGCTACATTTAGAAGGGACTATTTTTTTCTCAGCTGCGCAAAATAACAAATGAAACAAACAAATCACAATATTTTATCCAATATTGCTGTCATTTAATAACTTGTGCTTGTGGAACTGTTGTAAAAAAGCAATATTACACTTGAGTTTGTTATGGTATCATGAATATACAAGGGGTGATAGCGGAGGGCACAAGCCGCATTACATCTTGGAGTTAGTATATTTACAAAACCAAACTCGCTCTCGGGTAATATTGCTTAAATATTTTGACCTGGAATTTGGGTGAGTTGTTTTCCGTATAGGTTAGAGAATAAAACAAAATTGTTCAATTTACTGTAAAAATTAATTTTTGGACAGTTAGCAGAATCTTTTCTGTTAACCAACCAATAATTACAGAAGAAATACTATTTCTCAGCTTAACTTTTATTGAACCATGCAGGGAGTCAGATTACACGGCCATGGGACCTTCCAGCTCTCTCTCCTGGAAAGGACCCCACACAAAGGAATTCACAGCTATAAAAAGGCTTCCAGTTGTGGGCGTTTCCCAGTAACTTTCCAACAATACATGTTCATTATCCAAACTGTCCTCTTGTCATCCAGATGGCTCCTCCTCTCTCCTGTTAGTTCCTGCCTTTATGGCTTCCTCTCAGCATCCATATGTCTTCTCTTTTGCCCTACACATGCCCATATATGGAAACAGGAACAGAGACTTTCCTGTGGAGATTGTGTGTGTGCATATGTGTATGTGTAGTGGTAAAGCACTTTTTATGTGTGTGTGTGTGGGGTGTGTGTGTGTGTGGGTGTATGTGTGGATCTAAGAGATATGTGTATGCAAGCAAGCACTTTGTGTAATATGTAATTATCTAATCTTCACTATTTATTATAACATTTATTTCCTCTCTTGACTCCATTTTCATAGAGTAAATAACTATAATAAACAGGTATTAGACACCTGATGTTATTTTCATATGTGATGAGTGAAAAACCTATAAGCAGTATCTACTTTCAGGAGTAATCAATGTAATGCAATTTCTTTTCAGTCTTTGTTCTTTGAGCATTTATACAGGAAAAATTCTCGCCTCATTTCTACTACCTTTGACAACCATAAAAATGAGTTATCATTTACAAACATTCAGTATTACAATTTCAATATCAAAAATAAAAACTTAAAAAACCCCAATAAATGTATTTACACAATTTTCAGCTGTTACATCATGCTTTAGTCATTATAGGCATATTGTCAATACCAACATTTTTTCTTGCAGGTAGACATGATTTAAACCTGACTGTCCTCATCACTTGAATCCTTGTCGCTCTCCTCCTGCTGAGCTAATATGAGATGCTGGCATGCACCAGCAGCATGTACTGTTTTTTCAATAAGGCCTCTACAACAGGGAATGCAGCAACATCCTTCACACATAAGGATGGCAGTTCCAATCATAAGGGATAATATGTTTTTTATCACTCCTGCCCACTGTCTAAAGAAGGATTGTCGTCAGGCAGTGAAGACATCGGGTTCATATCCAGTATTTTGACCAAACTCAGTCCTAAGAATATTCTTTTCAACCCCTGTCCAAGGAAATAGTGCGAGTGTGACCTTTTTGCTAATGCTCCAATGTTTAAATTCAACTGGTATATCCATTGCTCAGACTGCATCATGTGGTTTGTACTCCAGGTCCCTCTTTCAATGCCCTGACTGTCTGACTTGATCCAGATACATCATGATAGCGTTGTCAGTCAGTCATACAGGGGCACCTTCCAGTTAGAGGGCAGGTGTGAGTAGACCCTATACCCACAGAGCCACCATCCTCCATTTAGGTCAAAGGTGTTGTTCTGCCCTGGCGCCATTTATGCTGGGACTACGACTGCAGAGGGTGGTTTGGAGGAACTGTGTAGCATCATCTCACTTTGGCTCATCAATAAGAATTATTCTTCTGCTTAAAGACATTGTTTCACCCAGGAAAAGGACAGTCAAGAACTACTCTGTCATTCCCCCAGGCCACGGCTCAACTCACATTCCTTTGTTAAAACCAGTCTAAGGAATTCACCCTAATGGATTTCCTGTTTTGACTTTTATGGTCCCATAAACATGGAGACATGGAACAGAACCCTGGAGACACCATGGGAAAAGCAAATGGACTCTTGATGTTTATTCTGGACAATCAATAATAGGTTTGAAATGTATCAATCCTTGATTTAAATATCTGCATGCTAAAATGTTTAAATGAATGTTTATTCTTGCATGTTAATTTAGAAGCACTGCTTATAAGTTACATTAATCACTAAGGTTAGCTTAGTTTATACATAAGGGTATAGAGGAATATTCCAGTATTAAAATGTGTATTAGATTTGCCAAAATATCTCTCAAATCATGTGACCAATCTCAGCCAATCTCTGCTTAACAACAGCTCTCTCAAAATGCAGACAAGACTGTTTGCCCATTGGACTAAAGTTCAATAAAGCCCGCCCACGAAGGAAGCCTATTTGCTGAGCTCCTGTCAACCTGGAAGCCCGCTTGCCAACGAAGAGGAAAGGAGACGCAGCTCGCCACGATCACGCGCAGCTGAAGAAATCACCACGCCACGGGGAGGAGACGCCCTGGGCCAGATCGCAGGTGGAGGTTGATCGGTGATCAACACATCAAAATCTCATATTGTGACAACCGAATATTTGCTGGACAAATATTCTGGGTTTTGGCACTTCTCCACATCGAAAGCTTCCAGACGACGCTGACAAGGAATCACCGAGGAATCACATGAGTGGCAATTTTAATTCATCTGCTGAATGAAACGTCTGAGGTTCGATAATAATTTTGATATCTGATCAGATGTAAATCTAAAGAGCAAGTAATATAACCTTTCTTTTCATTAAAATCCCGTTTTTATTTTCTTAAAGGGTAATCCAGAATTCTCATATAATTAGTTTAATTTTCCCATAAATTTGCGTTGTCTTCCACAATCTGCTAACTTCAAACTGATCCAATTTCATTTCACAGTTAACTCTGGTTCTGCAAATGTTGACATTGTTAATCTATCATTTACAAGTTTAATTTCATGGTTAATGAAATCACTGCAGTGTCCTTTAATCATCATTTCATTTAATAAATATGTGAAAATGAGAAAAGTTGTTGAGAATTTATTTCATTCTGAGTCTGGTTCAAGTCCCCAGTATCGAATTCACTAAAATTTTGAGACTGATTATTAATTAATTTATTGAGTGATTAAACAGGTATAAAGTGAAATTAAAGATTAAATTGCTTCTTAGAGACAGAAGCTGGTGCCCCATGAGTGTTATTAACTTTTCAGGTGTATATGAACTGAGAATTCATTTCAGGTTCCAATACATGAATATAAATTGAATAATTTTTATACCTGATCATAATTATTAATTCATATACTGTTACAACTGTTTGAAATGTTCCTAAGTCCTGAGCAGGAGAAATTTGTTTTATTTGTCCTACTAGCAAGGAACTCTGCATATCCCCACCAATAGTTAGTTGTGAATACCTGTTCTACATATCTTGATGTGTGTTTGAATGTAGTATTATTGTTTCACAATTAGGATTAGGATGAATAGTAGACCATGCCTACGCTCTCTAAAAGGTCTTTTCCAAGTACCTTTACTCCAACATAATATTGTCCAGTGTCAGACAACTTCAGAGATGTTTTAGTTATTCTAATAGGGTTACAAATTGTGCATTCCTTACGGCCATATGTGAAACTTGTGTTCACAGCACATGCTCCATGGTAGGGTGACTGTATAATGTACTGTATATGTGTTTTCTTAATTTATGATAGATATTAAAGTATAAAGAGTCATTGGGTCCTGTGTGACTGAACACATCAGCCCAGTTACATGGAGGAGTGCACATGTACTTATGACTCTTTTCATACATCACAGACTCAGATTCATAGTGCATGGAGTGGTCACAATTTTATATATCACAATAGTCAAAATGGACTCCACAAGCTTTATCTTCACTGCATGTTATGGTGGGTGGTGTCCCTTTATCCTTAATGTCGAAGTTTATTGATCTGCTGTTTACCTTTTAAAATAGTAACTGAGCTGCACAATAACCATATCAGGAGGACTATGACAAGGACAAGCACGAGGAACACACGTTAGCCATTCATAAAGCTGAAATCTACATCAGTATTCTCTGAGGGGTCTTTCATTGTTAGCCATTTTGAGTGTATTCTACCTGCTTGGGCTCTTAATTTCTTCACCAAGGTTTGAGATAATCAGGTCAGCTAAAATACCTGACTCTCTTTGTATCCCCAGACTTCCTCCACAACAGCAACACTCTCTATGGCTTTCCCCCTATAGTTTCTATGGTTTGTTTTGATAATAATTTACAGTGTGTAAGGTGTACCCAAGTGTCTCTGCCTTGTGCTTTTGCAGGTGTTGGAATTGACAATATTACCTTATATGACCCCTGCCAGGGGGCTTCTGACCAGGTCTTCTTTTTACAGCCTTTGTAAGTACTTGGTTTCCTGGTTTTATGGTGATGATTCCTCCTGTGTGTTCCTTCCTAGGAAGAATAGCATGAACAGAATCCTCTGAGTCAACATTTTTAACACGTAATCTGCAAAACCAAATCTCTTCATCTTCTGAGTTGAATGGTCTATGAGGGGGTACTAATTAAAGCTTTTCATATAAACTTCAAATGGAGATAAACCTTCTTTTGTAGACATTATTCTCATATAACATAGTATCAAGGTAAACAATAAATCCAATTCTGTCCTGTTTGTGCCATTGTTTTCTTAATCTTTCTATAATGGTCCGGTTATGTCGTTCCACAAATCCTGCAGACTGTGGATGATATGCTGCATGGTATTTCAAATCACTATTCAACAGTTTAAGATAAGATAAGATAAGATAAGCCTTTATTAGTCCCACAACGGGGAAATTCCAGGATTGCAACAGCACAGGGATAGCAACACTCAGAGCAACAATCAGAAGGCAAGAAAAAACAAGCAAGCAAGAGCAGCTAATATACATATGTACATATTACTATAAAATATATATATACACACACACACACAGACACACAGTGCAGAGCATTGTAGCTGGATGGAATAAATATATGAATATATGAACACACAGTGCAGAGCATTGTAGCTAGATGGAATAAATATGTAAATATATAAACACCCACAGTATGGAGCATTGCAGCTAGGTGGAATAAATATGCAAGTATATAAACACACACAGTGCGGAGCAATGTAGCTAGATGGAATAATATGTAGATATATAAAAACACAGTGCGGAGCATTGTAGCTAGATGGAATAAATATATAGATATATAAATATAAACACACCCAGTGCAGAGCATTGTAGCTAGATGGAATAAATATGTAAATATATAAACACACACAGTGCAGAGCATTGTTGCTAGGTGGGATGAAACAGCATAACCGTCTATTTAGTTATCCTACATGGTATGATCATGTGCCCATACATATTCTCACCCTCCATAGCGACCGGTATGTTCCTAGTTGTATGCCGGAGAGGACCATTGTGTAAGTCTATTGCATCTTTTGCATTCAAAAAAAAAACAAAAAAAAAACAAAAAAAAAAACTATTAGTTTGTTACGTCTTTTTGCTATCTCTGCGAGCAGCCCTGCTTAGGTTGTACAGTCTGACAGCCGTTGGTAGGAAGGACCTACGAAACCTCTCGGTTGTGCACCTGGGATGATGTAGTCTGCTGCTAAATGAGCTCCTCAGTGCATCCAGTATGTCCTGCATAGGGTGGAACTCGGACTCCAGCAGAGATGACAGTTTAGCCACCGTCCTTCTCTCTCCTATCTCCTCCATCGGATCAAGGCGTTGCCCCAGGACAGAGCTAGCTTTCTTAATCAGTTTGTTCAGTCTCTTCCTATCGGCTGCAGTAATGCCACTGCCCCAGCAGACCACTCCAAAAGTGATGGCTGATGCCACCACCGTGTCATAGAATGACTTCAGCAGCGCCCCTTGTACACCAAAAGACCTGAGTCTCCTCAGCAGGAACAACCTGCGCTGTCCCTTCTTGTAGAGTGCGTCAGTATTGTGTGACCAGTCTAGTTTATTGTTCAGATGAATACCCAGGTACTTGTAGGATGTCACCATCTCGATGTCTGTTCCCTGTATATTTACTGGTGCTGTGAGGGGCTGCCCATGCCTGCGGCAGTCCACCACCAGCTCCTTAGTTTTCCTCGCGTTGATCTGGAGGCAGTTCCGATGGCACCAGTCCACAAAGTCCTGGATAAGCCCTCTGTACTCAGCTTCATCTCCGCTGGAGATGAGACCAACGATCGCAGAGTCATCAGAGAACTTCTGTAGATGGCAATGTGTTGTGTTGTGTGAGAAGTCCGCAGTATAAAGAGTGAACAAGAAGGGAGCCAGCACCGTTCCCTGGGGGGCCCCCGTGCTACTGATGATCGTGTCGGAAACACAGTCCCGGGTTCTCACAAACTGAGGCCGGTTCGTGAGGTAGTCCAGGATCCATGATGACAGGTGCTGGTCCACCCCTGCGCGCAGCAGCTTGTCCTTCAGGATCATCGGTTGGATGGTGTTGAAAGCACTGGAGAAGTCAAAGAACATGATCCTCACCATATTCCCGGGCTTCTCCAGGTGGGACAGAGAACGGTGAAGGAGGAAGATCACCGCATCCTCCACCCCAATGCCATGCTGGTAGGCGAACTGGAGTGGATCCATCGCTGGTTCCACCAGGGGGCGGAGATGAGCAAGGAGCAGTCTCTCCAGGGTCTTCATCAAGTGGGACGTCAAGGCCACCGGTCTGAAGCTGTTCAGGTCTTTGGGGTGGGAAGTTTTTGGTATAGGTACCACACAAGATGTTTTCCACAGCTGTGGTACCCTCCCCAGTTTCAGGCTCATGTTGAAGATATACGTCACAATCCCACACAGCTGGTCTGCACAGGACTTGAGGAGCTTTGCGCTGATGCCGTCCGGTCCCGACGCCTTCCTCGCCTTGATCTTCCTCAGCTCCGTCCTCACCTGGGTCTTGGTCAGGGTCAGGATGGGGGGCTGTGTGTTGGGAGTGGGGGGGGTGTCGGTGGAGTGGGGAGTGGGTAGCAGGACTTGATTTCTTAGAGGCAGCAGTGGTTGTTGTGCAGACAGGGGGGAGGGCGGTTGGTCAAATCTATTGAAAAACAGATTCAGGTTGTTCGCCCACTCCCTGCCCCCCGTGGCCTGGGGGGAGGTATTCTGGAGCCCCGAGATGGTTTTGAGGTTTCTCCAGACCCCGCTGATGTCGCTCTGTTGCAGCTTGTCCTCCATCTTCTTCCTGAAGCTGTCCTTGCCTTCTCTGATCTTTCTCCTCAGCTCCCTCTGTACGGACTTCAGCATCTCCCTGTTCCCCGACCTGAAGATCCTCTTCTTCTCTCTCAGAAGTGTTTTTATCTCAGGGTTGATCCAGGGTTTGTTGTTTGAGTGACGCCGTATGGTCTTGGTGGGAACGGATTTGTCCACACAGAAGCTGAGGTAGCCCGTGAAGGTGTGAATGAGGCCATCGATGTCCTCACCATGTGGATCGCAGAGCTGCTTCCAGGCAGTGGCTTCAAAACAGTCCTTTAGAGTGTCCATTGTCTCCTCAGACCATAACTCCACAGTGTGCATGGCCGGAGGTTGTCTGTGCACTAGGGGTTTGTACACCGGTCGGAGATGAACCAAGTTGTGATCCGATCTCCCAAGTGGGGGGAGTTGTGATGAGGTGTACGCCTCCTTAGTGTTTGCGTAGAACAAATCCAGTGTTTTATTGTCTCTAGTGTGGCATGTGACATACTGGGTGAAAGTGGGCAGAATGGGAGACAGTGAAACGTGGTTGAAATCGCCTGAGATGAGGAGAAGAGCATCTGGGTGTTCTGTCTGCAGCCTGCTGGTTACTGAATGGATGACGTCACGCGCTGTCCCAGCGTTCGCCGTCGGATTTGCATAAACAACAATGCAGATCACGTGTGAGTGTTCTCTCGGGTGATATGTAGGCCTCATGCTAACAGCTAGCAACTCAATGTCTTTGCTGCAGTGTCGTTGTTTAACAGTGATATGTCCCGGTCTGCACCAGTTGTTGTTAACATACATGATCACTCCACCGCCCCTAGTTTTGCCACTCTCTGGTGTTCGGTCAGCTCGTATCGTGTGAAAACCCTCCAGCTCAATGTTAGCATCTGCTGCTAGTTCAGTTAGCCACGTCTCAGTAAACAAAAGGAGAGAGCACTCCCGGTAAGTGCTATCATAACGGGAGATAGCCGCTAGCTCATCTAACTTTCCCAGTATCGACCGTACATTTCCCATGACAACAGATGGAAGGGAGGGTCTGTACCTTATATTTTTTGTCCTCCGCCTTACTCCAGCCCGGCAGCCGCGGCGTTTTCGCCTCAGTTCTCTCGGTATGTCGAGTTTTTCCAGTGGGACCGGGTGGCGGTTAAATGCTAGCAGCTCTTCCCTGTTATATCGTATCCTGCTATAAACAGTGGCTCCGTCCACCGGCTCAGGAGACATTTGGGATGATCTGTGTGTCCGTGATATAAGTGGGGTGAAAAAAAAAAAGTGATCATTTAAATGATCACGTTTCATTAAATGTGAAATAATCTGGCTACAAAATGAGTACCATTATCTAAATAAATTTTTTCTCGGATCCCATATCTTGAAATAATGTCTGTTAGTAGTTTTTAGCTACTGTAATTGCATCTGGATTTTTACAAGGAAACCTAAACAATATCGCTTACCTTCACATTTGTTTAGTTCAATGAAGTCCATACAAATGTTCTTAAATGGGTATGATGATGATGGAAAACTACCCTTCTCTGGTCTTGACATTGCCTTGGGCATTAATTTGTGACATTATTGGCAAATTTTGTAGCAATTTTCAAACCCATAGGCTGTGATGACTAATAACCAATAACACTATCCCTCCCTTGGACACATGACAAAGTCCTTGTGTTCAAGTAGCAGCAAATGGCAGAAATAATTTTCGTGGGAGGATGGGTTTACCCCTTTGGTCAGGTATAAATTTGGGAACCTTTATTTAAAATCAGCACCTTTATTTAACCACCTATAGACTCCAGCCTGCAGAGATATGTTTTGTTTGCATATTTGTTCATCAGGAGATGCCAGCAATATGTCATAGGCTGACATTGCCTGAGAAGAAATAGTAGGAGACTCCCAGTACCCCTGTGGTAGTCTGGTGAGTGCATACTTTTTGTTTTCAGATATGAACGCAAACCAGAATTGATGATCTGGGTGTACTGATATGCCAAAAATGCATTGCTAATGACTACCACTGTGAAAAATTGCATTTGGAGTTTTAGTTCATTCAACATTGTGTGTGATCCTGGTACACAATCGTCGGCCTCCGTCGGTCTATGATGACCATGGAAGAGAATCCTAAACGTCTACTCTGCTGGAACAGCACCGCCTGTGGCTGAACAGGCCAATGCGCGAATGGCAGTCCCTGTCACACAGGTCGCACTTGTGGGTGGTCTCCGTGCTGCTGGGTCTGTGGCGGTTCTTCCTGCACGCCCTTTTTTCATCTGCTGCAGCAGTCAGTCTCTCTTCACCCGCCTTGAGCTGTCTGGTCAGGGTGCCTCTCCATTTGGAGCGGTCCATTGCAAGGTCCTCCCAGCGCTCTGTGTTGGTCTCCAGGGCCTTCATGTCTCTCTTGCAGACGTCTCTAAAGCGCAGCTGTGGGCGGCCAATGTCTCTCCTGCCAGTCGTCAGTTCTCCATAGAGGACGTCTTTGGGGATTCTGCCATCCTCCATACGGTGAACGTGGCCTAGCCAGCGGAGCCTGTGCTGCCTGAGTAGAGTGAACATGGAGGGAAGGCCGGCGCGGGACAGAACTTCTGTGTTGGGCACTTTGTCCTGCCAGGATATGTCCAGGATGTGGCGAATGCAGCGCAAGTGGAAGGAGTTCAGTCTCTTTTCCTGCCGGGCGTATGTTGTCCACGTCTCACTCCCATAGAGCAGTGTGCTGATGACGCAGGCGTTGTACACTGCCATCTTCGTCTTCACAGAGAGTTTGGGATTCTCCCACATTCGTGTGGTGAGGCGAGCAAGTGTGAAGGCTGATTTTCCAATCCTCTTGTTGATCTCTGTATCAAGGGAGAGGTTGTTGCTGATCGTGGACCCCAGGTACGTGAACTGATTCACGACCTCCAGATTGTAGTCGTCGATGGTGATGGTTGGTGGTGCTTTCGTGTCTTGCGCCAAGACGTTAGTCTTCTTCAGGCTGATGGTAAGCCCGAAGTCCTTGCATGCCTGGGAGAAGCGGTCCATCGGGGTCTGAAGCTCCTGCTGTGTGTGGGTTGCGACTGCAGCGTCGTCTGTGAACAGCATGTCTCTGATTAGAGCCTCGCGTACTTTGGTTCTGGCTTTCAGGCGGGCGAGGTTGAAAAGCCTGCCGTCAGATCTTGTGTGCAGGTAGATTCCCTCTGTTGCTGTGCTGAAGGCATGCCTCAGGAGCATAGCAAAGAAAATCCCAAAGAGGGTTGGTGCAAGTACACAGCCCTGTTTCACTCAGCTGCGTATATTGAATGGCTCTGAGACGTTGCCATCGTGCTGCACTATCCCCTGCATGTTGGTGTGAAACGATTCGATGAGGCTTTGCAACTTTGGTGGGCATCCTATCTTTGGCAGGATCTTGAAAAGGCCCTCTCTGCTGACCAGATCGAACGCTTTGGTGAGGTCGATGAAGGCGACGTACAGGGGCATGTTCTGTTCTCTGCATTTCTTCTGGAGTTGGCGGATGGAGAATATCATGTCTGCCGTCGATCGCTCAGCGCGGAAGCCGCACTGAGACTCGGGGTAGACACGTTCGGCAAGCTTCTGTAGACGAACGAGAACAACTCGTGCGTAGACTTTGCCAACAACACTGAGGAGGGAGATGCCCCTGTAGTTGTTGCAGTCGCCTCTCTCCCCTTTGTTTTTGTAGAGGGTGATGATCTTGGCGTCCCTCATGTCCTGTGGTACGGCACCTTCCTTCCAGCACTGGCAGAGGACGTCATGCAATGGCAGCAGTAGGGCGGTCTTGCAGTGCTTGATCAGGTCGGGGGGTATGCCGTCGTTGCTGGGTGCCTTGTCAGCAGCCAAGCTATCAATGGCCTTGCTGAGTTCGTTGATGGTTGGCTCGGCGTCAAGTTCGTCCATGGATGGCAGGCAGTCGATGGCATCAAGGGCTGATGGTGTCACGGTGTTCTCTCTGGAGTAGAGGTCGGAGTTGTGTTCCACCCATCTCTCCATCTGCTTGTTCTTTTCTGTGATCATCTCCCCAGTGGAGGATTTGAGGGGGGCCGTCTTGCTCTGAGCCGGACCAAGTGCTTTCTTGATGCCATCGTACATACCACGGATGTTCCCTGTTATGGCAGCTGTTTGAATGTCTTGGCTGAGCTGAGTCCAGTACTCGTTGGCACAGCGCCGAGCAGTCTGCTGAACTTTGCTTCTCGCAGCCCTGAGAATCTGGAGAGTCTTCTTGTTTGGGTACTTCTTGTACTCAGCAAGTGCTGAGCGCTTGGCTTCAATGACGGGGGTCATCTCGGTCAACTTGGCATCAAACCAGTCCTGTGACTTCGAGGTCTTCCTCCCAAAGGTAGCCAAGGCTGTGCGGTGGATGGTGTTTCGCAGCTCTTCCCACTTCTGCTTTGCAGATTCTCCTTCTTGTGGTACACCAAGTTCCTTCTCAAAGGTGGAGGCAAACTGCTCAACAAGTTCTGGTTGGGCCATCTTGCTGGTGTCAATCCGTGCCTTTCCAGGCTGTCTAGCACGATGGAATTTCTTCAGCTGCAGCTTGACCTTGCAACACACCAATGAATGGTCTGTGTCGCAATCTGCACTCTGGAACGAACGGGTGATTAGCACGTTCTTCAGTGAGGTGTGCCTGGTCAGGATCAAGTCCAGCTGGTGCCAGTGCTTTGAGCGCGGATGTTGCCAGGAAACGTTGTGTTGGGGCTTGGTCTTGAAGAACGAGTTTGTGATGCACAGATCGTGATATGTGCAGAACTCGAGCAGCCGCTGTCCGTTGTCGTTCATTCTGCCCACACCAAATGGTCCAAGACAGGAGGGCCAGGAGTTGTGGTCAGCACCCACTCTGGCATTGAAGTCTCCAAGGAGAATGAGTTGTTCAGAGTTGGGGATGATCCTGACAGTTGTTGCGAGATTCTCGTAGAACTCGTCTTTTGCCTCTGGTGTGGCTGTCAGTGTTGAGGCATACACACTGACGAGGGTGACTGGGCCTTGAGTGGTGTTGAGGCGGAGGGTGAGGAGTCGTGCAGAGCCATTGCTGCCCAGTTCCAGCATCTTCAGCAAGGTGTTCTTCACTGCGAAGCCCACTCCGTGTTCCCTGTGTTCGTCACTGCCCTTTCCCTGCCAGTAGAACGTGTAGTCCTTCTCTCTCAGTGTGCCTGCATCAGCCAACTGTGTTTCCTGGAGAGTGGCGATATCCACTCCCAGTCTCTTTAGCTCATTATTGATGATGGCAGTCTTCCTGGTGTCGTTGATGTCCTTGAGGTTAGCAGCGAGTCCTGTCATCATAGTGCGGACGTTCTAAGTTCCCAGTTTTAGAGTTGGTCTCTTTTGTTTTTTTGTCTTGCCTGGTGCGAAGGTTCTCAGCCTGCTGTTGGGACTTCTCCTCATCCCCATGCACCCAATGAGGAAAGCAAGTTGTGGCGGGACAACACCTTATTGGCTGGGGGCTGCCCAGCTTGAGGCGGATGGTAGCTGTCCAGTGAGATCCGATGATCCCTCCCACCGTCGGGAACAACCCCTGGCGCCGTGCTCTACGCTCATTGAGCGGTGGCTTATAACCGGTAACTGTCATTCCCCGTGTTTTGTCTACGCCAAAGGCGAAGCTGGAGTGTCCTCTCCAGTGATCCGGTGTTCTACCTTCCAGCGTTGGGCGTTGGTAGGATTCAAGCCTGGGCAGGAAGATATGGAGGACAAGATGTTGCCCATGCAGCATGTCCCCCCTCTCCACGTCACTGATGGAACAGTGACTGTAGCATCAGTGACGTGTAGTGACTGTAGCAGCCTGCAGCAGGGCTGCTACAGTTTGGCACCAGCGCCATCGCAGGAGCTGCCAGAACGATGTTGAGCACAACAGAGAACTGTCTTAGGGGCTCTGACTCCAGATTTTTCCTCAGGGTTGACTCCCGAAGCCTTTCCTGTGACCGGGTGTGCCGCAAGGCAGCGAAGGTTTGAAATCAGGGTTTACCTTCCCCTAGATGGGCTACCTTCCCAGGTTGACGAGCCATCATCTACCCGAAGCATCTGGTTTTAAGGCGCCAGAGATCCGCCCTTGCCCCTTCTCCTATTAGTAAAAGCAGTTGCGCCGGGCTTAGAGACTAAACCACACGGGCAGGCTAGGAGTTGGACATAGTTGTCAGAGGCTTTTCGAGACGCACGCCATAAGGAGCATTTTAAGAGCACTGGGAGCTTAACCCCAGTGCCACTCCTGGCTATGACAACCTTGGAACCAAGGTTGGTACACAATGAGCACAAAGAATTATAGCTTTGTTAATTCCTGCATCTGAACTATTTTATTGACAAAAAATCTTTACCACTCTTGACCACTAGGGGTTATGTCGCCATACGGCAACTGGGACAGTTAGAGGGTTAAGATTAGTCATGTAGGAGATTTCTGGGTGTCAATGTTCACAGCCTTTTGTGCTGTGTTTACCCAGTTAATTGACAATGCATATGTTTCTAATTTAGAAGAATATTCTATCTTAAGGTCAGATGTTAGCTTCCCATGGATGGCCATATTCCTCAGCAGAGGTGACAAAATGTCCAATATTTTTCTAATCCATGTGTTTGGATTGTTTACTAAATTGTACTATTAATAAATTGTATATCAAGGATTCAGTGTACCCCGCCCGGTATGGGGTTACCGGGGCCCCACCCTGGAGCCAGGCCTGGGGGAGGGGCTCGAAGGCTAGCGTCTGGTGGCCGGGTTTCCACCCATGGGACCCGGCCGGGCTCAGCCCGAAGGAGTTACATGGGTCCGCCCTCCAGTAGGTTCACCCCCTGCAGGAGGGATCATGGAAGTCCGGTGCTATGTGGATTAGGTGGCAGTCAAAGGCGGAGACCTTGGCGGACTGATCCCAAGCTTTCTAAACTGGCTTTTGGTACGTGGAATGTCACCTCTCTGGTGGGGAAGGAGCCTGAGCTGGTGTACGAGATTGAGCGATACCGGCTAGATATAGTCGGCCTCACCTCAACACACAGCTCCGGTTCCGGAACCAGTCTCCTGGAGAGGGGCTGGAGCTTGGCCTTTTCTGGAGTTGCCCCGGGCGAGAGGCGACGAGCAGGGGTAGGTATTCTTGTATCGCCCCACCTTGCTGCCTCTATATTGGAGTTTTCCCCGGTGGACGAAAGGGTTGCTTCCCTGCGCCTTCGGGTTGGGAAACGGGTCCTGACCATCATTTGTGCCTATGCACCAAATGATGTTTCAGAGTACCCACCCTTTTTGGAGTCTGTGACTGGGGTGCTGGAGGGTGCTCCTCCTGGAGACTCCATTGTCCTACTGGGGGACTTCAATGCGCATGTGGGCAACGACAGTGAAACCTGGAGGGGGGTGATTGGGAGGAACGGCCTGCCCGATCTGAACCCGAGTGGTGTTCAGTTATTGGACTTCTGTGCTAACCACAGTCTGTCTATAACGAACACCATGTTCAAGCCTAAGGGTGTCCATATGTGCACCTGGCACCAGGACACCCTAGGCCGCAGGTCGATGATCGATTTTGTTATCGTATCATCAGACCTGCGACCGTATGTCTTGGACACCCGAGTAAAGAGAGGTGCAGAGCTGTCAACTGATCACCACCTGGTGGTGAGTTGGATCCGATGGCAGGGGAGGAAGCCATTCAGACCTGGTAGACCCAAACGTATAGTGAGGGTGTGCTGGGAGCGTCTGGCTGAGGCCCCTGTCCGGGAGGTCTTCAACTCCCACCTCCGGAAGAACTTCAACCACATTCCGAGGGAGTCTGGAGACATGGAGTCTGAATGGGCCATGTTCTCCACCTCTGTTGTTGAAGCGGCAGCCCAGAGCTGCGGCCGCAAGGTGGTCGGTGCATCTCGTGGTGGCAACCCCCGAACCAAGTGGTGGACACCAGTGGTGAGGGGGGCCATTAAGCTGAAGAAGGAGTCCTATCAAGCTTGGTTGGCTTGTGGGACTCCCGAAGCAGCTGAGGTGTACCGGCAGGCCAAGCGGAGTGCAGCTCGGGTGGTTGCTGAAGCAAAAACCCGGGTATGGGAGGAGTTCGGTGAGGCCATGGAACAAGACTTTCGGTCGGCTTCAAAGAGATTCTGGCAAACTGTTCGGCGGCTCAGGAGGGGAAAGCAGCTCCCCGTCCACACTGTGTATGGTGCGGATGGGACACTGTTGACTTCAACTGGGGATATCGTCGGGCGGTGGAAGGAATACTTCGAGGATCTCCTCAATCCCACTGATACGCCTTCCACAGAGGAAGCAGGGTTTGGGGACGAGGGGGATGACTCGCCTATCACAGGGGCTGAGGTCGCCAAGGTGGTTAAAAATCTCCTTGGTGGCCGGGCCCCGGGGGTGGACGAGATTCGCCCCGAGTACCTCAAGGCCCTGGATGTTGTTGGGTTGTCATGGTTGACACGCCTCTGCAACATTGAATGGAGGTCGGGGGCAGTGCCTTTGGCATGGCAAACCGGGGTGGTGGTTCCTCTCTTCAAAAAAGGGGACCGGAGGGTGTGCTCCAACTTTAGAGGGATCACACTCCTCAGCCTCCCTGGGAAGGTCTATGCCAAGGTACTGGAGAGGAGAGTCCGGCCGTTGGTCGAACCTCGGATTCAGGAGGAGCAATGTGGTTTTCGTCCTGGCCGTGGCACATCGGACCAGCTCTTTACCCTCTCGAGAATTCTTGAGGGTTCGTGGGAGTTTGCCCAACCAGTTTACATGTGTTTTGTGGACTTGGAGAAGGCATTTGACCGCGTCCCTCGTGGATTTTTGTGGGGGGTGCTTCGGGAGTATGGGGTATCGGGCTTGTTGTTACGAGCTATTCGGTCTCTGTACGACCGTTGTGAGAGTTTAGTTCGCATTGCCAACACTCGGTCGGAGTCATTCCCAGTGAGAGTTGGACTCCGCCAGGGCTGCCCTTTGTCACCGGTCCTGTTCATAATTTTTATGGACAGGATTTCTAGGCGCAGCCAGGGAATGGAGGGTGTCATGCTTGGTGACCACAGGATCTCATCTCTGTTGTTTGCAGATGATGTTGTCCTGTTGGCTTCATCCAGCAATGACCTACAGCTCTTGCTGGGACGGTTTGCCGCTGAGTGTGAAGCGGCTGGGATGAGAATCAGCACCTCCAAGTCCGAGTCCATGGTCCTCAGCCGGAAAAAGGTGGATTGTCCTCTCCGGGTTGGGGACAGGCTCCTGCCCCAAGTGGAGGAGTTTAAGTATCTTGGGGTCTTGTTCACGAGTGAGGGGAAAATGGAGCGAGAGATCGACAGACGGATTGGAGCAGCATCTGCAGTGATGCGGACGTTGTACCGGTCTGTTGTGGTGAAGAGGGAGCTTAGTTCTAAGGCAAAGCTGTCGATTTACCAGTCAATCTACGTTCCTACTCTCACCTATGGTCACGAGCTTTGGGTAATGACCGAAAGAACGAGATCGCGGATACAAGCGGCTGAAATGAGCTTTCTCCGTAGGATTGCTGGACTCACCCTCAGAGATAGGGTGAGGAGCTCAGTCATCCGGGAGAGGCTCAGAGTAGAACCGCTGCTCCTCCACATTGAAAGGAGTCAGTTGAGGTGGTATGGGCATCTGATTAGGATGCCTCCTGGACGCCTCCCACTTGAGGTGTTTCAGGCACGTCCCACTGGGAGGAGACCCCGGGGCAGACCCAGGACTCGGTGGAGAGACTATGTCTCCCAGCTAGTCTGGGAACGCCTTGGTATCCCCTCTGAAGAGCTGGAGCAGGTGGCTGGGGAGAGGGAAGTCTGGGCTTCTCTGCTTGAACTGCTGCCTCCGCGACCCGGACCTCCGTAAAAGCGGTAGAAGATGGATGGATGGATGGATGGTGTTTGGGTCTAACCAGTGAGATGTGTGGAACCCCCCCCCCCCCCCGATTGTTTAAAATGTCTCTTATCCTCATCAGATAAGACAACGGATGCTTCCATATATCCCCTTGGTGACCAGTTCAAGTTTTTTATGACCAGTCTGGAGGACGGATTCGCAAAAAATGTTTGTTCATAATTTGGATCAGATCTGTTCAATTGCCTATAGTACATGGTACAATGATATTGATTTGCAGATTGCCAATCAGTAGGAATTGTGGATGTAAAATTCTGTGATATCACTGAACATGATCCGGCCATGACTAAGTCGAGTGAGTATCAGTACCTTGTTTTGGAAGTCTCATAAACTATGTTTACTTCCTCTACATGTGGGTAACCTCTGACAAAATGAACCACCCTTCAACAACATTACCGGTAATAGGATCCTTTACTTTGACAGATACAGTTTGCCATTTGCAAATTTAACTGTTACCTTTTCTTCTGACTTTGCCAAGCCCTGAATGCCATTGCCTGAAGTTACTGATCTACATGCACCTGCATCACACAGATTTAATCAGAGCACCTTGAACTTTGAACATTACTTCTGGTAAACACTATATTGTTAACATTAGATCAAAGTTAGGTAAATGGAAGATGTCTGCTATGTCAATTTTCTGTATATGTGTAGGAGTGAGTCCACTTATCTATTTTAGTCTTAATCATGCAGTCCAGTTTTGTTGTAGTGGATGTGGCTCATGGGCTTCTCCTCCTACCAGCGGCCAGTCTTGCCTTTGGGGACACTCTCTTTGCCAGTGACCCCCTTGTCCACATTGATGCACTCATTTCCACTGTGGGGGTGCATTCCCTCCTTGGCCACGGCCCCTCCTCCTCCATTGCTGTCCTCCTCCCCCTCCTCCTTCTCCCTTGATAAAAGACAGATTCATGGGGAGCCAGGCCCCTGTGGGTCAGCCATCACATAAGTGCAGGCTTTTCTTTAAACTTTTTATTTCCCTTTCATACCTAGATTCCCAATTATCAGACACAGTACACCAATCTGTTAATATCTTGAAATTTAATACAATGTCGAGCAAAAT